>JARGYO010000094.1:45403110-46003110 GCA_029206835.1 Rana muscosa
AGAGACAGAGAGAGAGAGGAGAAAGAGTGAGAGAGAGAGGAGAAAGAGAAGGAGAGGGAAAGAGGAGAGAGAAAGGAATGAGAGAGGGGGAAAAAGAGAGAGGGAAGAGAAAGAAAATGAAAGAGAGAAGGAGAAAGATCAGGAAAGAAAGAAAACGAATGAGAGAGATTTTTCTGTCTCCTTACAAAACAAATTATGTACATTAGGATCGCAAAAGTATATATTTTTTTCTAAATCCCAAATGAAAACACAATGTTACTGCAAAACCGATCTATCTGTCTGTCTATATATCTATTCAGTATAAGAAGGTAGAAAAAAAAGTTTATATGGGTCCAATATTTTAAGATTCAACAAACATTTGTGATGCAAGTAGCAAACTAGTAGTTTAATCAATGTGAGCAAAACCACATCTATCTATCATTCTATCATTCGTTCTATCTCCTTCTCTCTAGCATTCTGTTTATGTAATTGTAATCTCTGTTCAGTTTTTTTTTCTCAAATAGTATTGTGAATATTATATTTCACAATACTACTTGTACTGTTAAATTATTTTTCTTTCTTTCTTTCTTTCTTTCTTTCTTTCTTTCTTTCTTTCTTTCTTTCTTTCTTTCTTTCTTTCTTTCTTTTTTTCTTTCTTTCTTTCTTTCTCCCTTTCTTTATTTCTTTCTTTCTTTTTTTCTTTCTTTTCATCTTTCTTTCCCACATTTTATTTAGCTTTAAATTGGAGCTTGGAGGCAGAAAAAATGTAAAGCTCTCCTAAACTTTGTACAAAAAATGCTCTATATGAGGGGTTTTCTTACTCCCGAGAGAACAGACGTTTTTTTTTAAGCCCAGTGTGTATGTAGTCTAAATGAAAAGCTACCTATCTTTATTTTTCTATCTATTTATCTATCTTTCTATCTATCTTTCTATCTATCTTTCTATCTATCTATCTATCTATCTATCTATCTATCTATCTATCTATCAAATGATTCAATGTTTTTATGCGCAAATTTCAAAGAAATAATTGTAAATGTATGTTATTATTTAGGAATTAAAAAGAAAACAAATCATAACTTGGAGTCAAAGTTCCCATGTAACCGAAAAAAAACTAAATATTCTTTACCAGACCATTTTTTTTTTGCTTTCAATATATTTTTATTTTTCAAATCAAGTATAGGTATCACATAGGGACAGCATGACAAAGGGCAATATCATGTATATCAAAATAGAAAAACAAAAAAACATTTTTTCAGACCATTTTTTTTTATGTTATAGATCTGTACCCTGTGTGTATGTATGTATGTGTGTGTGTTTATGAAGGGCGTGCACTCTTTATGATATATATATATATATATCTATATATATATACACACACACACACACATATATATATATATATGTGTATGTATATAAAGATATTTAGTACAGTAGGGAGTAGTTGGTGAAATATTTTCAGGCTGAGTGCTGTGCTGTCTTCAGGGCACTGATGATGATGATGAGGAGGAGGAGGAATGAATAGGGAGGAAGTTGTGTCATTTTTGTGGGATGTGATGGATTCATCAGGGTGGTATTTTTATAGTTGATCTGTATGGAAAGCCAATGCACTATGCAGCTGATGTGGCATGAAAAAAAACAACAACATTAGAATCCAATCTGATTGGGGCATGGAATTGGGCAGCCAAGTTCACACCGACCACATGACTTTGTCTTCCACCCAATCAGAGGAGGTTTTAAACAATAAGTTTCCTCTGGATGCTAATTAGATAGTCACATAAATATTATTTCTAATTGAACCTTGGGTGAAAACTTTGATAAATAGAGCCCTTAGTAAATCATAAAGTCATTGTGTGTTTCCAAGTGATACATTTGTATGCAGCCCAGTATTTGTGTATCAGATAAGTGTGTAGAATTCGGATATCTAATGATAGAAAATGTGTCTAATGAAATATACACAGACAGGAGTGTGACCAGAGCAGATCTCTACCGACAGAACGTTACCGACACTGTCTACCTGGAGAGAAATCTTTTCATTTTCTAATTTATTATTTTACTGTCTGACTCACTGCAAGTCTCATCAACAATGGAATTAACTCATTTTGTTTTATTGGCCATATGTACCCAGCTATAAAACTTAGCTTTTTAATTAGCTGAAATTAAAAGGCAGCCAATTGACATTCGGATCACTTTTCTTTGGCCCCTGTGGCCCCTCTATGGCTTCTCTGGGGTCCCTATAAGACTCCTCTATAGCCCTTTTAATGCTCCTTTATCGATCCTTTATGTCCCCTATATGGCTCCTCTATGGTCCATTTATTGCTCCTGTATAGCCCCTTTATTGCTCCTTTATCGCTCCTTTATGTCCCCTATGTGGCTCCTCTATGGCCCCTATGTGGCTCCTCTATGTCCCCTATGTGTCTGCTCTCTGGCCCCTTTATGGTTTCTCTGTAGTTCCTCTATGGTTCTGCTATGCTCATGTGGCTCCTCTATGTCCCCTATGTGTCTGCTCTCTGGCCCCTTTATGGTTTCTCTGTAGTTCCTCTATGGTTCTGCTATGCTCATGTGGCTCCTCTATGTCCCCTATGTGTCTGCTCTCTGGCCCCTTTATGGTTTCTCTGTAGTTCCTCTATGGTTCTGCTATGCTCATGTGGCTCCTCTATGTCCCCTATGTGTCTGCTCTCTGGCCCCTTTATGGTTTCTCTGCAGTTCCTCTATGGTTCTGCTATGCTCATGTGGCTCCTCTATGGCCACTATGTGTCTGCTCTCTGGCCCCTTTATGGTTTCTCTGTAGTTCCTCTATGGTTCTGCTATGCTCATGTGGCTCCTCTATGTCCCCTATGTGTCTGCTCTCTGGCCCCTTTATGGTTTTTTCTGTAGTTCCTCTATGGTTCTGCTATGCTCATGTGGCTCCTCTATGTCCCCTATGTGACTGCTCTCTGGCCCCTTTATGGTTTTTTCTGTAGTTCCTCTATGGTTCTGCTATGCTCATGTGGCTCCTCTATGGCCACTATGTGACTGCTCTCTGGCCCCTTTATGTTTTTTTCTGTAGTTCCTCTATGGTTCTGCTATGCTCATGTGGCTCCTCTATGTCCCCTATGTGTCTGCTCTCTGGCCCCTTTATGGTTTCTCTGTAGTTCCTCTATGGTTCTGCTATGCTCATGTGGCTCCTCTATGTCCCCTATGTGTCTGCTCTCTGGCCCCTTTATGGTTTCTCTGTAGTTCCTCTATGGTTCTGCTATGCTCATGTGGCTCCTCTATGTCCCCTATGTGTCTGCTCTCTGGCCCCTTTATGGATTCTCTGTAGTTCCTCTATGGTTCTGCTATGCTCATGTGGCTCCTCTATGTCCCCTATGTGTCTGCTCTCTGGCCCCTTTATGGATTCTCTGTAGTTCCTCTATGGTTCTGCTATGCTCATGTGGCTCCTCTATGTCCCCTATGTGTCTGCTCTCTGGCCCCTTTATGGTTTCTCTGTAGTTCCTCTATGGTTCTGCTATGCTCATGTGGCTCCTCTATGTCCCCTATGTGTCTGCTCTCTGGCCCCTTTATGGTTTCTCTGTAGTTCCTCTATGGTTCTGCTATGCTCATGTGGCTCCTCTATGTCCCCTATGTGTCTGCTCTCTGGCCCCTTTATGGATTCTCTGTAGTTCCTCTATGGTTCTGCTATGCTCATGTGGCTCCTCTATGTCCCCTATGTGTCTGCTCTCTGGCCCCTTTATGGATTCTCTGTAGTTCCTCTATGGTTCTGCTATGCTCATGTGGCTCCTCTATGTCCCCTATGTGTCTGCTCTCTGGCCCCTTTATGGTTTCTCTGTAGTTCCTCTATGGTTCTGCTATGCTCATGTGGCTCCTCTATGGCCACTATGTGGTTCCTGTATTTTTGTTTGTAATTTTAACATTTGCTAAACACATTTTAGCAATAAAACTTTATCCGAAGTTCTATTCATTTGTATGAGGAATCCAGGACTTCATCAGTATGCGGCATCATCACTCATTCCAGAGAAAATCGGACATGTCATTAATTAATGTCAATTAATTAATCGATCTGCAGTATGAATAGAGAGAAGGGAGAGTGGGCGCTACGGGCTATTTACTAAAGGACTCACAACGATCGGGAGGATTCCACATTAGGCTCCTTCAAATTGTTTCCTTTTTTTTTTTTCTTTAATTGGGTGTTTTTAAAAAAAAAAAGAAAATCTCTGGAGACCGGGGGGAAAAAATTATAGCTTCACTAAACCAACCGACATAGTGTAGCAATTATAGAAAACAAAACAAACAACAAAAACAAAACAAAAGCACTAGCAACAACAACAATAAATATAATAATAATAATAATAATAATAATAATGATAATAAGATAATAATGTTAAGAATAATATTCATTCATACTACTAATTTAATAATAATAATAATAACAACAACAAAAATGAATAAAGAACTCCACAGAAGATATAACAAATAACAATAATAGTTATAATAATAATAATTTAAAAAAATATCATAATAATAAATATTAGTATTGTTATAAGCAAAAATGCATATTTGTACTATATAATATTAGCAAAAGCAATGCATAGAACTTCACCGCAGATATAATAAAATAATAATAATATTATCAATAATACATATTTCTATTGTCATAGGCAAACATATATATTTGTACTTTGCATCTTGCTAATATTATATATATATATATATATATATATATATATATATATATATATATATATATATATATATATATATATATATATATAACAAATAACAATAATAGTTATAATAATGATAATTAAAAAAATAATCATAATAATAAATGTTATTGTTATAAGCAAAAATGCATATTTGTACTATATATATATATATATATATATTGTGAGGGGGCTAGCTCGGCAGCGGGTATGTGTGACCCCCGGGATGGGCTCCCCACCCAAAACAGGCCCAGCAGACGGAGGTTGTGGTTTTCAAAATCAAAAAGGTGCGGTTTATTTTCTATTTACAGTGACAAAAACACAGCAAGGCAAAAAAAACATAAACAAAATAAATCCTGGTCAACTTGACCTCTGACTAAACTTACAGGTTTCCTAACTAACGACTGGGATCAGCCTAGTGCTGTCCTAGTCCCTGGTTTTAAATGTCCAAGCAAAATATAGCCACACAGGCTTTCTCTCACCGCACAGGGGTTCACTCTCCCTAGACAGTCCACACAGGTCTGCTTCCAGGCATGAGCTAACATCTAATGAATCTGGGAGTTTTTTATAGAGGCCTAAATGAGCTGACAAGCTTCAGCTGGCCTCATCAACTCCCTGTCTGCACGACGCCCAGCCCTCTCCCTAGAGGTATGAGTCATCAATGAGCCCACTAGTCTCAGCTGGGCTTATACAACTCTCCACCTAGCTGTATAAGTCAGCGTAAAGCCTGAATCTGGGCGAAATATATCTACCCCCCTGGATGCAACCAGGTGACTTTACCTTCCTGCTGTCACATACCCCCCCCTCTTGTTTTAACCTCGGGGTTGGAACACCAGCAATCAGGCATTCATGTACTCGAGACAAAGCATCCACATTCCCCATTTGAACGCCAGGGCGATGCTTTACTGTGAAGTTGAATTCCTGGAGGGCCAGGAACCACCTATTCACTCTTCTATTTGTTTCCTTGTTTTGAGCCATCCACTTTAACGGAGCGTGATCCGTAACCATGTCAAAGTGCCTACCTAGCAGGTAGTACCGAAGGGAATCTAGAGCCCACTTCACCGCTAAACACTCCTTTTCAACGGTGGCGTAATTTACCTCATGGGACTTCAACTTCCTGCTGAGGTAAATGACTGGGTGCTCTTCCCCGTTCCAGACCTGGGACAATACTGCTCCTAACCCCACATCTGACGCATCACTTTGTACGACAAAGTCTCTAGAGAAGTCGGGTGAGTACAACACTGGCTGGCTACATAAGGCTTGTTTCAAGAATTGGAATGCTGCCTCAGCCTCGGGGGTCCATTTAATCATGACCGACCCTTTCCCCTTCGTCAGGTTGGTTAGGGGCACAGCCTTAGAAGCAAAGTGGGGAATGAATCGCCGATAATACCCAGCGATTCCCAGAAAGGCTCGTACCTGCTTCTTGCTGTTGGGACGTGGCCAACTCTGGATGGCCTCGACTTTGTTGAGTTGGGGTTTTATTACTCCCCTCCCAATGGTGTACCCAAGATATTTGGCCTCCTCCTGCCCAATGGTACACTTCTTGGGGTTAGCCGTAAACCCTGCTTCCCGAACAGAGTCCAGGACTGCTTGCACTTTTGGCAGATGTGAGGCCCAATCTGTGCTATGGACAATTATGTCATCCAGGTAAGCCGCAGCATACTTCCGATGGGGCCTCAGCATCTGGTCCATTTTCCGCTGGAATGTGGCCGGCGCATTCTGTAACCCGAACGGCATTCTTTTATATTGGAACGCCCCGTCTGGGGTTACAAATGCGGTTTTCTCTTTGGCCGACTTGGCCAGGGGGATTTGCCAATACCCTTTTGTGAGGTCAAGAGTCGTCATGTATCGGGCTGTTCCCAGCCGGTCGATCAACTCATCTATACGTGGCATGGGGTAGGTGTCAAATTTTGTAACTTTGTTCAACTGACGAAAATCGTTACAAAATCGCCAGCTCCCATCCGGTTTAGGCACCAACACAATGGGACTAGACCAATCACTTTGGGACTCCTCTATCACCCCTAAGTTCAGCATTCTCTGTACTTCCTCCCGTATTGCCTCCCGTCGGGCCTCTGGGATCCGATAGGGTTTTAACTTCACCCTTTCACCGGGCGGGGTAATAATGTCATGCTCTACCCCAGATGTTTGTCCCGGCAGCTCAGAGAATACCTCCTTGTTGCGAAGTACAAACTCCTTAACCTCCTGTTGTTGGGGTTGTGACAAGGTGGCTGCGATTCCAACCTCAGGAATCACGCAACCAGTTTGAGCTGGTGACCAAGTGTCTGCGACTAGGGACTCTCTATCCCTCCAGGCTTTCAACAGATTAACGTGATAGATCTGTTCGGGCTTTCGCCTTCCTGGTTGTCTGACCTTGTAATTCACTTCGCTCACTTTTTCCATTATCTCGTAGGGGCCTTGCCATTTGGCAAGGAATTTACTTTCAACCGTAGGGACAAGTACCAATATCCTATCCCCCGGGGAAAAGGTACGGGTCTTGGCTCCACGGTTGTACACTCTCTGCTGTGCCAACTGCGCTTGGGCCAAATGTTCCTTCACGATGGGCATTACCTGTGCAATTCGATCTTGCATCAGGGCGACATGCTCAATCACACTCCTGTGGGGAGAACTCTCACTTTCCCAAGTTTCCTTGGCAATATCCAACAGCCCTCTTGGGTGTCTCCCATACAGTAACTCAAAGGGGGAGAATCCCGTAGAGGATTGGGGCACCTCCCTAATAGCAAACATCAAATAAGGAAGTAGACAGTCCCAATCCCTTCCATCTCTATCCACCACTTTCTTCAACATTTGTTTTAGGGTTTTGTTGAATCTTTCAACCAGCCCATCGGTTTGGGGGTGATACACAGATGTACGCAATTGCGTCACTTTGAACAATTTACACAGCTCTTTCATAACCCGGGACATAAAGGGTGTACCTTGGTCCGTAAGCAGTTCTTTACAAATACCCACCCGGCTAAAAACAAGAGATAGCTCTTTGGCTATGGTTTTGGCCGAGGTATTTCTGAGAGGGATCGCTTCTGGATAACGGGTGGCATAGTCCATTATAACCAATATGTACTGGTGCCCCCTAGCGGACTTGATTATAGGACCTACCAAATCCATTGCGATTCTCTCAAACGGGACCTCAATGATGGGTAGAGGGACCAGCGGGCTACGGAAATGTGGCATCGGGGCCGACCTCTGACACACAGGGCAGGAGGAACAATAATTTTCTATGTCCTTCATCACCCCAGGCCAATAGAATCTCTGTAATACCCTCTCTCGGGTTTTCTCTGTCCCCAGATGACCTCCAAGAATGTGCCCATGGGCCAACTCCAACACCAACTTCCTGTAAGGTTTGGGCACCACAAGCTGCTCAACGGTTTCTTCTGCCCTTTTTGCCACCCGATACAGTAGGTCCTTCTCTACGCTGAAGTATGGGTAAGTGCCAGTATTATCTGGGTTCACTAACTCGCCATCTATTTTCACTACGTTTTCCCGTGCCTTTATTAGGGCGGGGTCTTTCAACTGTTCTGTGGCAAAGTTTTCCCTGTGAACCTCAAGATCAGAAAACTCCACAGACGGTAGGTTTTCGTCTGAGGAGGTGGGCTCCTCTCCAGTTTCTTGAGTCTCCCCTGCCAATACTGACAAGGGAAATTCCGGAGAGTCCTCACCACTCTCAGGGGAGTTCTGGCTATCACATTCCTGGTACATAGGGGCACCAGTGGGGGGCTCAGGATCATCCCACAGTTCCCAGAACTTCGGAAAATCCCTTCCCACAATGGCGTCATGCGGTAACTGAGATACTAAGCCCACTGGATGAGAGAGGGTACCTTTGGGGGTCTCGAAACACACCGTAGTCACTGGATACTCTCGGGTGTCCCCATGCACACAAATAACGGCTACCTTGCTATTCCCAGAGACCTCTGTTTTAACTAACTCAGCCTTTATCAGGGTCACAAGGCTACCTGAATCCAGCAATACCACAACATTTCTACCATTAATACACATTTTGCATAAATGTTTCTCAGTTCCCCGAATGGCAGTGCATGCGACTGTCGCACACAGCGACTGACGTCTGCCCGTCAGAAAGTCACACTGCATGGGTTCCTCCACAACCGGGCAATTTGCTGCAATATGTCCCGCTTGCCGGCAGCGGTAGCAAACGATCCTTCTTGCGGCCTCTTGAGCCGCTGATTTCCCAGGCTGTTCTCGCCAAACTTGGGGTAGAGCTCCCACCCTCTCACTCTCTCCACCCTCACCCCTTGGAATCCTCTTATCCGCCCCTGGGGATGGTCTGGTCTTAGGGTGGAAAGTCCGAGTGTCTCTGGAAGAGGCCGTCAGGTTCTCTGTAGCCAAGTATTTCTCCACACGATCCACAAGACCATCGGCCGTCTCTGGGTCTCCATGGCTTACCCACCTTTGGATGGCAGTAGGAAGAGCTCTCAAAAACCGATCCATTACAACACGTTCCACAATCTTTGGTGCGGACAAAGTCTCTGGCTGTAGCCACTTTCTGCTCAGGTGAATGAGATCATACATTTGAGACCTGGGGGGTTTTCCAAGCTGGAAAGTCCAGTTATGCACACGCTGAGCCCGGACAGCCAGGGTGACACCCAGCCTTGCCAATATTTCAGCTTTTAGCATCACATAGTCTTTTGCTTGGTTAGGCTCTAGGTCATAGTAAGCTTTCTGCGATTCACCAGTTAACAGAGGAGCCACTAGTCCAGCCCACTGCTCCTCAGGCCACTTTTCTCTTTCAGCGGTCCTTTCAAATGTGGTCAAAAATACCTCTGGATCATCCTCTCCAGTCATTTTTGTCAATAAACGACTCACCCCAAAGGACGCGGTATTAGTGGGACGGCTTTCCTCACTGGTCTGCGGACGTTGCTGCATTACTGCTTCCATCTGTTGTTGTAGTCTCTGCTCTTGCTTCTGCAACAGGTCTATGAAGCGGGCCTCAGATTGCTGTTGGGCTTGTTGCTGAGCCTCCAGACTCTGTTGTAAAGTTGCAAGGCTCTGTTGATGAGCTTGCTGCTGGGCTGCAAGGCTCCTTTGCAAACCTGCATTTGTCTGCTGTTGATTGGCATTTGCTAGAGCCAGCTGTTTCAGTATCTCCTCCATGCTGGCTTAAAAAAAAACTGCCACTGGTTCTCCACCAACTGTGAGGGGGCTAGCTCGGCAGCGGGTATGTGTGACCCCCGGGATGGGCTCCCCACCCAAAACAGGCCCAGCAGACGGAGGTTGTGGTTTTCAAAATCAAAAAGGTGCGGTTTATTTTCTATTTACAGTGACAAAAACACAGCAAGGCAAAAAAAACATAAACAAAATAAATCCTGGTCAACTTGACCTCTGACTAAACTTACAGGTTTCCTAACTAACGACTGGGATCAGCCTAGTGCTGTCCTAGTCCCTGGTTTTAAATGTCCAAGCAAAATATAGCCACACAGGCTTTCTCTCACCGCACAGGGGTTCACTCTCCCTAGACAGTCCACACAGGTCTGCTTCCAGGCATGAGCTAACATCTAATGAATCTGGGAGTTTTTTATAGAGGCCTAAATGAGCTGACAAGCTTCAGCTGGCCTCATCAACTCCCTGTCTGCACGACGCCCAGCCCTCTCCCTAGAGGTATGAGTCATCAATGAGCCCACTAGTCTCAGCTGGGCTTATACAACTCTCCACCTAGCTGTATAAGTCAGCGTAAAGCCTGAATCTGGGCGAAATATATCTACCCCCCTGGATGCAACCAGGTGACTTTACCTTCCTGCTGTCACAATATATATATATATATATAATATTAGCAAGATGCAATGAACATAACTCCACTGCAGAAGTATAATAATAACAACAATACATATTATTATAGTTATAAGCAAAAAAAAAAAAAAAAATATATATATATATATATATATATATATATATATATATATATATATATGTATACATTGCCCAGGCGGAATGCTTCTTCAAGAACAAAACTTAAGGATCATTACATTTGTTGAATCTTTGACATATTTGGTAAAATCTAGTCCCATATTAGAGAAAAGATAAACTTTTTTGTACTCTGTTATACCAACTGGATAGATAGATAGATGATAATATATTGAAATGTAGCTATATAGCTATCTTTATCTAGGTAGATAGATATAGATTTCACAATATTGAAAATCTTTATAGAGAGCAGGATATGTATGTAAGCATAATATATCCACATGTGAGATAGATAGATAGATAAAGATAGATAGATAGATAGATAGATAGATAGATAGATAGATAGATAGACAGACAGATAGATAGATAGATAGATAGATAGATAGATAGATAGATAGATAGATAGATAGATAGATAGATAGAAAGATCGATAGATAGATAGATAGATAGATAGATAGAGATAGATAAATAGATAAAGATAGATAGATAGATAGATAGATAGATAAAGATAGATAGATGGACAGATAGATAGAGAGATAGATAGATAGAGTAGATAAATAGATAGATCTACATACAAACATGTTTGCTTTCATTTTCCCCCACTAGTAGTAATGATGTAGAATGTAGAATACACATGTGTATACATACATGTACACCTACATACTATTGCAGGCATACTGTGCATTGTGTTGATTTCACTGTATAATTTCTCTGGTGCTCTCAGTAGTGTCCTGTGACCTGGACATCCCATCAGATAGGAGTCCAATCCAGTTACTGTAAATCCCCCCTCCAGACATCCCCCCAACTCAGTGAAGCAGCTGCTCCCCTCCAGCACAGGAGTAGCACAGCAATGTCAGAGCCCAGGGGTGTGCTGATGATGATGATGAGGAGGAGGAGGCCAGTTGTTATTGTCATCCCTCCTCTTCCTGCTTTCTCTGTGATTGAGCTCACACAGGACTTGTCTGCCTGTAGCCCAGGACAGGAGGAATGAGGAGAGCTGCTGAGTATTTTCCTGCAGGGAGCTGCTTGTAGAAAGGGAGAGGATGTGTCCCCAGATTGCTGTTTCCTGCCTGATAAGAGCAGCAGGATGTCATAGGGTCAGTCTTAGCTATTAGAGAAATGTAAAGCTGCAAAATGTTATTGTTTATGCTAAGAAAGCTCACTCTGCAAGTTAACATCTTCCAAAACCCAAACAGTCCTTGTAGTGGGGCTGGGCTCCCTGGACTCAGGAAAGAGGTCCCCCCAGGGACAGGCTTTGAAGTCAGGGGGCTACAGATGCAAACATGCAGTTTAAGCAGAGGTTATTTGTTCCAGGATCCCTGTATTTGGGAATCTTTCTCAGGAGTTGAAAGCCTGGCTGGTCTGTAAATCAGAATGTTCCCTCTTTGGATAAATCAAATCTTGCCTGTGTGACAGGATACTCACACAGAGAGTGTCTCCAGAGCTGGGCTCCCATGTCACTACATTATCACAGCTCAGGATTCAGGAAATGTATACTGAAAGGAAATGTATACCCATGTGCTACCATTCTACACATACATCAGAGTCAGTGCCAATGGAGATATCTGACCCAGGTCTAGAAAATGTTCACCCATTTAGTACTATTCTACAAATAGGTAAGAGTCATTGCCCATGGAGGTATGTAATCCAAGGCTAGGAAATGTATACCCATTTAGTACTATTCTACAAATAGGTAAGAGTCATTGCCCATGGAGGTATGTAATCCAAGGCTAGGAAAGGTATACCCATTTAATACCATTCTACAAATAGGTAAGAGTCAATACCCATGGAGGTATGTAATCCAAGGCTAGGAAACGTATACCCATTTAGTACTATTCTACAAATAGGTAAGAGTCATTGCCCATGGAGGTATGTAATCCAAGGCTAGGAAAGGTATACCCATTTAATACCATTCTACAAATAGGTAAGAGTCAATACCCATGGAGGTATGTAATCCAAGGCTAGGAAACGTATACCCATTTAATACTATTCTACAAATAGGTAAGAGTCAATGCCCATGGAGGTATGTAATCCAAGGCTAGGAAATGTATACCCATTTAATATCATTCTACAAATAGGTAAGAGTCAATGCCCATGGAGGTATGTAATCCAAGGCTAGGAAAGGTATACCCATTTAATATCATTCTACAAATAGGTAAGAGTCAATGCCCATGGAGGTATGTAATCCAAGGCTAGGAAATGTATACCCATTTAATACCATTCTACAAATACACAAGAGTCAATGCCCATGTAATCCAGGTCTAGGAAATGTGCACCCATTTAGTACTATTCTACAAATGCATAAGGGTCAACCACTATAGAAATATCTAATCAAGGTCGAGCAAATTTATACCCAATTGGTACCATTCTACAAATACATAACAGTCAAAGCCTATGGAGGAATGTAATCCAGGTCTAGGAAATGTGCACCCATTTGTAATGAGCTATGTGATTGGTCACAGTGATCACATGGTACAGACTGGGTCAACCACAGCCCATCTCTGCCATGTGATTAGCTGTGGCCAATCACAGCAGATCGCATGGCAATTTTACACAACGAAAGGCTTTGTTTCATGCCATTTATGTGTACTACTTGTAATGAGCTCTGTGATTGGTCACAATGATCACATGGTACAGACTGGGACAACCATAGCCCATCTCTGCCATGTGATTAGCTGTGGCCAATCACAGCAGATCACATGGCAATTTTAAGCAGCGAAAGGCTTTGTTTTATGCCATTTATGTGTACTATTTGTAATGAGCTCTGTGATTGGTCACAATGATCACATGGTACAGACTGGGCCAACCACAGCCCATCTCTGCCATGTGATTAGCTGTGGCCAATCACAGCAGATCACATGGAAATTTTACACAACAAAAGGCTTTGTTTCATGCCATTTATGTGTACTATTGTAATGAGCTCTGTGATTGGTCACAGTGATCACATGGTACAGACTGGGCCAACCACAGCCCATCTCTGCCATGTGATTAGCTGTTGCCAATCACAGCTGATCACAAAATTAAACACTAAATGAATCGTTTTCATTCAGAAAAAAATGGTTGCTTATAACTGGAAAATTCACAGTTATAAGCAATCTTAGTGTGTAAAAAAAAAAAAAAAAAAAATCCTGATCACCTCCCCAGACTAGTACAATGTTACTATTGTCACTGTATGTAAAAAAAAAAAAAATGCATAAAAAAAAAAGCAATAAAGAAGAATTTTTTTTTTTTAATTGAAAAAGATGACTATTTTATTTATTTTTTTACATACCGTCACCAATCAGTGTCCCTGATCACCGCCACACCAGTTTTATGATGTCGCTGTAATGCACTGGTGACAGTATGTAAAAAGTGTTAAAAAATTATGGAAAACATTTTTTTATTTTATTTCTTAATTTTCCAAAAGATTGTAACAAAAAAATTACAACTTCTAAAAACTCGACATGCCTCTTACTAAACACCTTGGATTGTCTACTTTCCAAAAAGGGGTCATTTGGGGGGGGGGGGGGCATTTGTACTGTCCTGACCATTTTTGGGCCTCTAGAAATGAGATTGTCCGTCAGTACATCAGGATTGATCGATTTCCAGATATTTATACCATAGTTTGTGGACTCTTTATCTTTCCTACAGACTAAATAATATAATAGTAATTTGGGTTATTTTCACAAAAAAATTAATAAAAATGTAGCAGAATACATTTTGGCTTAAGTTTCTGAAGAAAGATTATTTATTTGCAAAATGTTATAACAGATACAAAGAAAAATTTGTTTTTTCAAAATTTCATTTGGGTACAGCGATGCATGACCACGTAATTGTCATTCGAAGTGCGACGGCGCTGAAAGCTGAAAACTGGCCTGGGCAGGAAGGGGGTGAAAGTGTCCGGTATTGAAGTGGTTAAATGAGAATTATATATAAAAAAAAAAAAGAAAAGATTTGTTAAACGCTAAAAATAACACAAAAGTCACAAGTCACCTGATGCAGCCGCTCAGCAATGCTTGTAATCAATGGAGCCGCGCTGCAGAGTCTCTTCATGTCATCCCAGACAGACTCATGAGATCAGGGCCCTGTGGGGGCCAAACCATCACTTCCAGGACTCCTTGTTTTTCTTTACACTGAAGATAGATCCTAATGACATTGGTTGCATGTTTGGGGTGGTTGTCCTGCTGCAGAATACATTTGGGGCCAATCACATACCTCCCTGGTGGTATGGCATGATGGATAATTATCTGCCTGTATTTCTCAGCATTGTGGCCACCATTGATCCTGACCAATTCTCCAACTCCAAACAAGCAAGGAACCTGCACCATGCTTCACAGTTGGCTGTAGACACCCATTATTGTGCTGCTCTCCAGCCCCCCTGAGCCGGCGGTGCCCACAGTGGTTCCCTTGCCATCCCATTCTTCCGGGACCACAGGAAACAGCTAGAGCAGGAGGTGGTCAGGGACCAACCCCTCCCCCCCGCCAATAATGAACCTGGAATGGATGTGTATTATGGCAATTCCGGGGTAGCAGCTGTCTTTCCTCGGCTACCGAAGTTGAGGATGCAGCTAATTAAGCATGATCTGTGCTTGATTAGCTGCTCTGGGGGACAAGGGAGACATTGGGGGTCTAATAGACCCTGCCCTCCAACACAGCTAATCAAGTACAGATTGTTCTTGATTAGCTGCATCCTCGGTAGAGATGTTCATGATAACGATGACAGAAACATTGGTTTCATTTCGTTTCGGGTTCGTTCGTTTATAAAGGAAAAGAGCCGCTGCTCCAGGTGTATGATGATAACCTGAGGTGGAATGTCTCGTAGAGTGGCAGCCCCGGCCCGCCTCCGTGGGAAACTTGTAAGAAAAGAAATGGCTGCATATCCAGGAATAACACCGAAGACACCAACACGAGGTCACATAGACGCATTTCACACAAAACATCTTGTGCTTAATCATTACTAGTGATTAAGCACAAGATGTATCTGTGAAGCGCGTCTTCGTGACCTCGTGTTGGTGTCTTCGGTGTTATCACTTTGAACAATAAAAGGCAATCGGAATTCCTGGATGTGCAGCCATTTCTTTTCTTACAGGGTTCGTTCGTTTAGTCATATTCGTTATGTTGCAATGATTCGTTTTCGGAATTAGTTTGTATATTCAAATTTGTTTTGTATATTAGTGATTTTCAGATCAAAATTTTAATTTCAGAAGATGGCTATATTCATTGTATTATATTCTATTTAAATCAATTCTATTCTTTCCTATTCTATTCTATTATTTTCTTTTCTAGTCTATTCTTTTATTTTCTATTCTATTTCATTTCATTCTATTGTGTTTCTGTTCTATTTCATTCAAATCAATTCATTCAAATCAATTCAAATCAATTCTATTATTTTATTTTCTATTCTTTTATACTCTATTCTGTTTTATTATTTTATTTTCTATTCTGTTTAATTTAATTCTATTATTTTCTGTTCTATTCTATCCTATTCAACTCTATTCTATTCTATTCGTTTCTACTCTATTCTTATTTATTCTTTTTTTTCTATTCTATATTTATTTAATTATATTATTTTCTGTTCTATTCTATTCTATTCTATTCAAATCTATTCTATTCTATCCTTTTCTACTCTATTCTATTTTATTCTTTTATTTTCTATTCTATTTTTTATTTTTTATTTTTTTTTCTGTTCTATTCTATCCTAATCAAATCTATTCTATTCTTTTCTACTCTACTCTATTCTTTTGTTTTCTATTCTATATTATTTCATTCTATTCTATTCTTTTATTTTCTATTCTATTTAGTGTTATTCTATTCTGTTCTGTCCTTCAAATCAATTCTAGTATTTTATTTTCTATTCTTTTATACTCTATTCTGTTTTATTATTTTATTTTCTATTCTGTTTAATTTAATTCTATTATTTTCTGTTCTATTCTATCCTATTCAACTCTATTCTAGTCTATTCTTTTCTACTTTATTCTTATTTATTCTTTTATTTTCTATTCTATTTTTATTTAATTATATTATTTTATGTTTAATTCTATTCTATTCAAATCTAATCTATTCTATCCTTTTCTACTCTATTTTATTTTATTCTTTTATTTTCTATTCTATTTTTTATTTTATTATTTTTCTGTTCTATTCTATCCTAATCAAATCTATTCTATTTTTTTCTACTCTACTCTATTCTTTTGTTTTCTATTCTATATTATTTCATTCTATTCTATTCTTTTATTTTCTATTCTATTTAGTGTTATTCTATTCTGTTCTGTCCTTCAAATCAATTCTAGTATTTTATTTTCTATTCTTTTATACTCTATTCTATTTTATTATTTTATTTTCTATTCTGTTTTATTTAATTCTATTCTTTTCTGTTCTATTCTATCCTATTCAACTCTATTCTAGTCTATTCTTTTCTACTTTATTCTTATTTATTCTTTTATTTTCTATTCTATTTTTATTTAATTATATTATTTTATGTTTAATTCTATTCCATTCAAATCTAATCTATTCTATCCTTTTCTACTCTATTTTATTTTATTCTTTTATTTTCTATTCTATTTTTTATTTTATTATTTTTCTGTTCTATTCTATCCTAATCAAATCTATTCTATTTTTTTCTACTCTACTCTATTCTTTTGTTTTCTATTCTATATTATTTCATTCTATTCTATTCTTTTATTTTCTATTCTATTTAGTGTTATTCTATTCTGTTCTGTCCTTCAAATCAATTCTAGTATTTTATTTTCTATTCTTTTATACTCTATTCTATTTTATTATTTTATTTTCTATTCTGTTTTATTTAATTCTATTCTTTTCTGTTCTATTCTATCCTATTCAACTCTATTCTATTCTTTTCTACTCTATTCTTATTTATTATTTTATTTTTTATTCTATTTTTATTTAATTCTATTATTTTCTGTTCAATTCTATTCAAATCTAATCTATTCTATTAATTTCTACTCTATTCTATTTTATTCTTTTATTTTCTATTCTATTTTATTATTTTTCTGTTCTATTCTATCCTAATCAAATCTATTCTATTATTTTCCTCTCTACTCTTTTCTATTCTATTTCATTCTATTCTATTATTTTATTTTCTATTCTATTTAGTGTTATTCTATTCTGTTCTGTCCTATTCTATTCTATTATAGTCTGTTTTATTCTACTCTTTTCTAGTAGGAAGCCTATGTAGGAATCATCATCTTATTTCATTTTAACCCTTTCAATACAGGACTTTTATACCACCTCCATACCGGGCCTATTCTGGCACTTCTCTCCTACATGTACAAATCATCATTCTTTTTCTAGAAAATTACTCAGAACCCCGAAATATTATATGTGGTTTTTTTTTTAGCAGACACCCTAGGGAATAAAATGACGGTCATTGCAACTTTTTATCTTGCACGGTATTTGCGCAATAATTTTTCAAACGCCTTTTTTTTGGAAGAAAAAATGGTTTCATGAATTAAAAAATACCAAAACAGTAAAGTTAGCCCAATTTTTTTGTAAAATATGAAAGATGACGTTACGCCGAGTAAATAGATACCTAACATGTCACACTTTAAAATTGCGCACACTCATGGAATGGCGCCAAACTTCGGTACTTAAAAATCTCCATAGGCGACGGTTTGAAAATTTTACAGAGTTACAGAGAAGGTCAAGGGCTAGAATTGTTGCACGCGCTCTAACGCACGCAGCGATACCTCACATGTGTGGTTTGAACGGCGTTTACATATGTGTGCGGGACTTACGCGTGCGTTCGCTTCTAAATGCGAGCTACCGGGGACAGGGGCGTTTAAAACATTTATTTTATTTTATTTTATTTTTTTTATTTATTTTTTTACACTTTTTTTTACATTTTTATTTTTTTGATCACTTTTATTCCTATTACAAGGAATGTAAACATCCCTTGTAATAGGAATGGTGTGTGACGGGTCCTCTTTATGTCCGGGCCTCCGACGGTCATAGAGATGACTGGTGACCATCTGGTCACCGGAAATCTCTATGCTTCCCATCCGGCGCTGGACGATTCTTTCTCCGGGCCCCTTCAATGGCACGGGAGAGCCCGGAGAAGCACCGGATGGCGGCGGGAGGGGGGGGGGATGTCCCCTCCCGTCACCTATAAGAACGATCAAGAGGCGGAACTGCCACTATGATCGTTCTTATGGTGCACAGAATCGCCGACAGAACAGAAGGATATCTGAATGATGCCTCTAGCCCCACAAAGTCCAGGACGTCATATGACGTCCACCCAGGATGAGAGATCCCATCTGTGGACGTCATATGACTATGGCTGGGTATTGAAGTGGTTAAACCTTACTGTATTTATTGCAATATGTTTCTATTTCTAATTCAAATTCATTTTCGAATTTGAATTTGGATAATTAATTTTGTTAATAATTTATTTTGGATTCGTTAAAATTGGTTTCTATTGTGATTCAGAAATTCGGATATATTCGTTCAATTTCATTCTATTCTATCCTATACTAATCTATTCTATTCTATTGTATTATTGTCTATTCTTTTATTTTCTATTCTATTCTTTTATTTTATTTTCTATTCTTTTTTTACTTCATATTATTCTATTCTATTTTATTTCTATTTTAGTCTATTCTGTTCTATTCAAATCTATTCTAATTTATTCTGTTTTATCCTATTCTATAAAAAAGCCTTAGTATGTATCATCATCTTATTTTACTTTTATACCTTACTGTATTTATTGCAATATGTTTCCATTTTGAATTCAAATTCATTTGTTTCGTTATAATTTATTACGGATTCATTACTATTTACATATATTCATTATAATCTATTCTATTCTAATCTTTTCTATTCTATTCTATGATTTTCTATTCTATTCTACTCTATTCTATTCTTTTCTTTAATATTATTTTGTTATTTTATATCCTATTCTATTTCATTCTAGTCTTTTATTTTCATTTTTTTCTATCCTATTCTATTTTATTCTGTTTAGTTCTATTATTTTATTTTCTATTCTATTCCATTCTATTCTGTTTAATTCTATTCTATTCTGTACTGTTATATTCTATTTTTTTCTATTCTATTCTTTTGTTTTATTCTATTCTATCCTTTTCTATTCTGTAAAGAAGCCCAAGTAAGAATTATCATCTTATTTCACACTTATACCTTACTGTATTTATTGCAATAAGTTTCTATTTCGAATTCTAATTCCTTTTTCGAATTCAAATTTGGATAATTAATTTAGTTATAATTTATTTCCGATTTATTGATATTCATTACTATTCAAAAATTTGGAAAACATCCGAAATCACGAAAATTTGGTCTGAATTTCGATTGGTAATGAAACAATTTGCACAATTATAATAGAGAGTAGCCAAGGAATGACAGCTGTGTACCCGGAAGTAACATAATACACATCCCTTCCGGGTTCATCAGTCTGTATAAAGAGGACCTGTCATCTACTAAAAGCTATCACATAGGGGCAGTGCCGGGGCAATTTCATTTAGAGCCCAGGGCGAACACGCCAAACTGTGCCCCCCCCCCCCAAGATGTATGAGCATTATGTGCCAGCAAAAATCCCTCTGCACCCCCCCCCCCTCCTCCAAAAACAAATTGAGCACTAATCTGAATACTTACCCCCTAAGCATAAATGTAGTCTTCCTCTCTGTACAAATCCCCCCTCCCAGGAGAAATCTTTGCCCCCCATCCTCCATCCCCCAGTTCAAATCCTCTCTCTCCCCAAATCCCCCTCCAAAAAAAAAAATCACCCCTCCTAGCACAAATCCTCTACCCCCTCAAATTTTCCCTCCCAGCACAAATCCCCCCCCCAAAAAATGTTTTCTCTTCCTAGTATAAATCCCCATTCCCCTCTACCATATGATCTCTTCTAGCACAAACCCCTCAAATCTCCCCCCCCCCCAGCACAAATCCTCCTCCCCATCCCCCTCCCAACACAAATCCATGCAAAAATCACCATTCCTAACACACACACACCCAAATTTCCCTACCTAAAATCATTCTTACCACCTGTTTTCCTTCAAATTCCCCCTCCCAACACAAATCCCTGCCCCCCCTCAGCTCACAGGATACCACAGCGCCCATGGTAGTCGTCCCTCGTGCCCCTCCCCTTGTCCCGGCCCTGCATAGGGGGTTTGTTAACCGGTTACAGCACAACGTTTCTTTTTTTTCACTTGGGGAAAAAAGTTTAAAGCGGCTCGTCAGTCATTTTTTCAACTTTCCATCTATTAAATTTTCTGCCCTTGTTGTTTTAAACTTTGGATAGTAAAATATTTTTCTGCCAGTAAATCCCTTATACAGCCCACTTTCTGTTTCTTGTCTGGTCCAGTGGCGGCTGGTGCTCAAAAATTTTGGCGGGGCGCAAACAAACGAAAAAAAAAAAAAAACATTAATTGCAGCCTCACTGTGCCCATCAAATGCAACCACTGTGCCCATCAAACACAGCCACTATGCCAAAAAATTGTCGCCACTGTGCCATAAAATTGTCGCCACTGTGCAATGCCATCAAACGCAGCCACTGTGCCCATCAATTGTCGCCTCTGTGCCATGCCATCAAACGCAGCCACTGTGCCATCAATTGTTACCACTGTGCCATGCCATTGTCGCCACTGTGCCATGCCATCAATTGTCGCCACTGTGCCATGCCATTGTCGCCACTGTGCCCATCAATTGTCGCCACTGTGCCATGCCAAACACAGCCACTCTGCTATCAATTGTCGCCACTGTGCCATGCCATTGTTGCCACTGTGCCATGCCATCAATTGTCGCCACTGTGCCATGCCATTGTCGCCACTGTGCCCATCAATTGTCGCCATTGTGCCATGCCAAACACAGCCACTTTGCCATCAATTGTCGCCACTGTGCCATGCCATTGTTGCCACTGTGCCATGCCATCAATTGTCGCCACTGTGCCATGCCATTGTCGCCACTGTGCCCATCAATTGTCGCCACTGTGCCATGCCAAACGCAGCCATTGTGCCATCAATTGTTGACACTGTGCCATGCCAAACGCAGCCACTGTGCCATGCCATTGTCGCCACTGTGCCCATCAATTGTCGCCACTGTCCAATGCCAAATGCAGCCACTGTGCCATGCCATTGTCTCCACTGTGCCCATCAATTGCCGCCAGTTTGCCCCTAAAATGCCCTCGATGTAGTCCCGCCCTCTATGTCACTTCAGCCAATCAGGTTACCGCTAACCAGATCCGGTGAACCTGATTGGCTGAGATGCGTGTCAGTGTTAACCAAGGAACGCACCCCCCGTGCGTCCCCTGGTTAACTATTTGGAAGCCGATTACAGCCCTCAGGCTGGCTCTGATAGACACTTCCACAGCCAACCAGCTGCCGTTATTCAGATGGCCGGCGCTCGCCAGGGGCCGGCCATCTGAATAGTGGGCGGCAGCGGCAGCAGCGACAATACATAGGATCATGCAAAGCATAAATCTATGTATTGTTTTTCAGTGGAGGTGCAGGAGCGAGAGGGGGCGGCGCTCCTGTGCCCTCTATAGACGCACCACCACTGGTCTGATCCTAAGCCTAGGCTTATGACTAGGGTTGCCACCTGTTTGGGATTCACCCGAACAGTCCGGGTTTTGAATCATGTGTTCGGGTTTCAGGCAGACTGAAACCCGGACACATTATTCAGACCGGGCTGTGGCTCCCCAAGTAAGCAGGATAGTCACACGCAAATCTGTTGCTGTCCTGGAGCTACGGGCAACTGTCTGGGCACAGGTTTGGCATCACTGGGGGGGGGGGGGGGCAGGGCAATGATGTCAGCAAAAGCAATTTGGCCACACCCACCATTCGCTGCGGCACGCTATGCAGACCGCATTACTACTCTCCTTGGGGCACCCAAAGGGGCCCCAGATTGCTAAAGTGTTCAGGTTTGGCTTGAAGAAAAGGTGGCAACCCTACTTATGACATCATGCACAGCTCTCTCTCTTTCACTCTCGTGAGAGTTTGCCAGGAAGAGAGGGGGGATGAGTCATAAGAGGGCCAATGAGAGCTGCAGAGCTGAAGGTGTGCCTCTGTGTGTCTGCGTAAATCCAGGAAGTGAACAGGCAGCAGCTTCCGCTGCCCACAGTTAAAATAGCTGCAGCCAGACTTAGTGGAGGGAGATTTCTGCAGCCTATTTGGCAAGTACAGAATCACAGTATATATAAAATAATATGCAAAGTGGTTGGAGGGAAGCTTCAGAATGGCAAAGATGTTTTTATTACAAATGATGTGAGCAGACTGCAGTTCCTCTTCAAAAACAAATAAAAGCTGACCATTGTAAGCACACCCAGCAGTGGCAAATGTTTTTTTTCCCCCAGCCACTGTAACTGGCATTTTTGCTGGTCAGCCTGGCCTGTTACAGGAAGTGGAAAAATAACAGATCTACTGGCAGGATCAATAGGTAATAAAACGATGTCAGGGAGAACATGGAAAAAGGGAGGAAGCCGGCAACTCAATCTTCCGAAAGTAATATTTTTTGTATTGCAGGTGAAGTACAGATTATAGAGAGCCTTACGTGTTTCGGCCTATGGCCTTAGTCATATAGCCATGCATCTCTATATTAGAGAAGACTTGTAAAAAATGAAAACTTAGTGAGATATCATCATATATGAGTTCAAATTTAAGGTGTGCTGGAATGATGCAAAAAAAACAAAAAAAAAACATTGCACGGTTCACATATGAAAATTACTTTTTTTCAAAGTTGATATTCTATTTTTAAAATCTTTTTTTGCAGAAATTCTGTTATGTACATGAGTTTGGACAAGTAGGAGATGAAGAAAAAAAAAACAACATTTGTTTTGCTTGATTTAATGGGATCAAACAGAATTCTGCTTATATAAGTAATGCAGGATAATACTGCTCTGAGAGCCGCACCCAGAAGTAACAAGTGCGCGGCATTTCCTGGTAAACGACCCGTCATGGAGATTTCTTTCCCGCTGCTTGAGGAGTTGGTTAGTACCGTGGAAAGTGGAAAAGATAAGGCCAGGGGGTCATACTTTCTGCTCCATGTATTTTCTATCCTTTCGACTTTCTTCAGGAAGCTGTATTTGGAGATTCTGCCAAGTAATTCATCTGTGCTATAATGAGAAATATAGAAAAATCAATCTAGACGTTCCCATGTGATCGCGTTTTATTTAAAACTTGTTAATGTTTTGCCTTCCCTGGTTCCTCCTTTCCCTCCAATCGACATACTAATGACAATTTTAAATAAAAACTTTCGTTTTTTTAATGGCATACCTTATTTTAGACCCAGTGATGCAAGTCAGTTAATTTTATTGAAGCTTAAGATCAATAAAAAGCCAAAACCTTTCACGGGTCCTAAAGGTCTTCTTCATCGGGGCTTTACTTCAAGAACAGAATGAACTTTGCAATAGTGGCATGATCCCAAAGAGAAGTTTTGTAGGATTGAGGTCAGAAGGATCTGCTCCAGATAATAGAGGAGTTTCATAGGATTGTGGTCAGAAGGATCTTCTCCAGATTATAGAGGCGTTTCGTAGGATTGTGGTCAGAAGGATCTGCTCCAGATAATAGAGGAGTTTCAGAGGATTGTGGTCAGAAGAATCTGCTCCAGATAATAGAGGAGTTTTGTAGGATTGTGGTCAGAAGGATCTGCTCCAGATAATAGAGGAGTTTTGTAGGATTGAGGTCAGAAGGATCTGCTCCAGATAATAGAGGAGTTTTGTAGGATTGTGGTCAGAACGATCTGCTCCAGATAATAGAGGAGTTTCAGAGGATTGTGTTCAGAAGGATCTGCTCCAGATAATAGAGGAGTTTTGTAGGATTGTGGTCAGAAGGATCTGCTCCAGATAATAGAGGAGTTTTGTAGGATTGAGGTCAGAAAGATCTGCTCCAGATAATAGAGGAGTTTCAGAGGATTGTGGTCAGAAGGATCTGCTCCAGATAATAGAGGAGTTTTGTAGGATTGTGTTTAGAAGGATCTGCTCCAGATAATAGAGGAGTTTTGTAGGATTGAGGTCATAAGGATCTGCTCCAGATAATAGAGGAGTTTCCTAGGATTGTGGTCAGAAGGATCTGCTCCAGATAATAGGGGAGTTTCGTAGGATTGAGGTCAGAAGGATCTGCTCCAGATAATAGAGGAGTTTTGTAGGATTTTGGTCAGAAGGATCTGCTCCAGATAATAGAGAAGTTTTGTAGGATTGTGGTCAGAAGGATCTGCTCCAGATAATAGAGGAGTTTTGTAGGATTGTGGTCAGAAGGATCTGCTCCAGATAATAGAGGAGTTTCGTAGGATTGTGGTCAGAAGGATCTGCTCCAGATAATAGAGACGTTTTGTAGGATTGTGGTCAGAAGGATCTGCTCCAGATAATAGAGGAGTTTTGTAGGATTGTGGTCAGAAGGATCTGCTCCAGATAATAGAGAAGTTTTGTAGGATTGTGGTCAGAAGGATCTGCTCCAGATAATAGAGGAGTTTTGTAGGATTGTGGTCAGAAGGATCTGCTCCAGATAATAGAGGAGTTTTGTAGGATTGTGGTCAGAAGGATCTGCTCCAGATAATAGAGGAGTTTTGTAGGATTGTGGTCAGAAGGATCTGCTCCAGATAATAGAGGAGTTTTGTAGGATTGAGGTCAGAAGGATCTGCTCCAGATAATAGAGGAGTTTTGTATGATTGTGGTCAGAACGATCTGCTCCAGATAATAGAGGTGTTTTGTAGGATTGAGGTCAGAAGGATCTGCTCCAGATAATAGAGGAGTTTCGTAGGATTGTGGTCAGAAGGATCTGCTCCAGATAATAGAGGAGTTTCATAGGATTGAGTTCAGAAGGATCTGCTCCAGATAATAGAGGAGTTTCGTAGGATTGTGGTCAGAAGGATCTGCTCCAGATAATAGAGGAGTTTCGTAGGATTGAGGTCAGAAGGATCTGCTCCAGATAATAGAGGAGTTTTGTAGGATTGTGGTCAGAAGGATCTGCTCCAGATAATAGAGGAGTTTTGTAGGATTGTGGTCAGAAGGATCTGCTCCAGATAATAGAGGAGTTTTGTAGGATTGAGGTCAGAAGGATCTGCTCCAGATAATAGAGGAGTTTCATAGGATTGTGGTCAGAAGGATCTGCTCCAGATAATAGAGGAGTTTTGTAGGATTGTGGTCAGAAGGATCTGCTCCAGATAATAGAGGAGTTTCAGAGGATTGTGGTCAGAAGAATCTGCTCCAGATAATAGAGGAGTTTTGTAGGATTGTGGTCAGAAGGATCTGCTCCAGATAATAGAGGAGTTTTGTAGGATTGAGGTCAGAAGGATCTGCTCCAGATAATAGAGGAGTTTTGTAGGATTGTGGTCAGAAGGATCTGCTCCAGATAATAGAGGAGTTTTGTAGGATTGTGGTCAGAAGGATCTGCTCCAGATAATAGAGGAGTTTTGTAGGATTGAGGTCAGAAGGATCTGCTCCAGATAATAGAGGAGTTTTGTATGATTGTGGTCAGAACGATCTGCTCCAGATAATAGAGGAGTTTCAGAGGATTGTGGTCAGAAGGATCTGCTCCAGATAATAGAGGAGTTTTGTAGGATTGTGGTCAGAAGGATCTGCTCCAGATAATAGAGGAGTTTTGTAGGATTGAGGTCAGAAGGATCTGCTCCAGATAATAGAAGAGTTTCAGAGGATTGTGGTCAGAAGGATCTGCTCCAGATAATAGAGGAGTTTTGTAGGATTGTGTTTAGAAGGATCTGCTCCAGATAATAGAGGAGTTTTGTAGGATTGAGGTCATAAGGATCTGCTCCAGATAATAGAGGAGTTTCCTAGGATTGTGGTCAGAAGGATCTGCTCCAGATAATAGGGGAGTTTCGTAGGATTGAGGTCAGAAGGATCTGCTCCAGATAATAGAGGAGTTTTGTAGGATTGTGGTCAGAAGGATCTGCTCCAGATAATAGAGAAGTTTTGTAGGATTGTGGTCAGAAGGATCTGCTCCAGATAATAGAGGAGTTTTGTAGGATTGTGGTCAGAAGGATCTGCTCCAGATAATAGAGGAGTTTCGTAGGATTGTGGTCAGAAGGATCTGCTCCAGATAATAGAGAGGTTTTGTAGGATTGTGGTCAGAAGGATCTGCTCCAGATAATAGAGGAGTTTTGTAGGATTGTGGTCAGAAGGATCTGCTCCAGATAATAGAGAAGTTTTGTAGGATTGTGGTCAGAAGGATCTGCTCCAGATAATAGAGGAGTTTTGTAGGATTGTGGTCAGAAGGATCTGCTCCAGATAATAGAGGAGTTTTGTAGGATTGTCGTCAGAAGGATCTGCTCCAGATAATAGAGGAGTTTTGTAGGATTGTGGTCAGAAGGATCTGCTCCAGATAATAGAGGAGTTTTGTAGGATTGAGGTCAGAAGGATCTGCTCCAGATAATAGAGGAGTTTTGTATGATTGTGGTCAGAACGATCTGCTCCAGATAATAGAGGTGTTTTGTAGGATTGAGGTCAGAAGGATCTGCTCCAGATAATAGAGGAGTTTCGTAGGATTGTGGTCAGAAGGATCTGCTCCAGATAATAGAGGAGTTTCATAGGATTGAGGTCAGAAGGATCTGCTCCAGATAATAGAGGAGTTTCGTAGGATTGTGGTCAGAAGGATCTGCTCCAGATAATAGAGGAGTTTCGTAGGATTGAGGTCAGAAGGATCTGCTCCAGATAATAGAGGAGTTTTGTAGGATTGTGGTCAGAAGGATCTGCTCCAGATAATAGAGGAGTTTTGTAGGATTGTGGTCAGAAGGATCTGCTCCAGATAATAGAGGAGTTTTGTAGGATTGAGGTCAGAAGGATCTGCTCCAGATAATAGAGGAGTTTCATAGGATTGTGGTCAGAAGGATCTGCTCCAGATAATAGAGGAGTTTTGTAGGATTGTGGTCAGAAGGATCTGCTCCAGATAATAGAGGAGTTTCAGAGGATTGTGGTCAGAAGAATCTGCTCCAGATAATAGAGGAGTTTCGTAGGATTGAGGTCAGAAGGATCTGCTCCAGATAATAGAGGAGTTTTGTAGGATTGTGGTCAGAAGGATCTGCTCCAGATAATAGAGGAGTTTTGTAGGATTGAGGTCAGAAGGATCTGCTCCAGATAATAGAGGAGTTTCAGAGGATTGTGGTCAGAAGGATCTGCTCCAGATAATAGAGGAGTTTTGTAGGATTGTGTTTAGAAGGATCTGCTCCAGATAATAGAGGAGTTTTGTAGGATTGAGGTCATAAGGATCTGCTCCAGATAATAGAGGAGTTTCCTAGGATTTTGGTCAGAAAGATCTGCTCCAGATAATAGAGGAGTTTTGTAGGATTGTGGTCAGAAGGATCTGCTCCAGATAATAGAGGAGTTTTGTAGGATTGTGGTCAGAAGGATCTGCTCCAGATAATAGAGACGTTTTGTAGGATTGTGGTCAGAAGGATCTGCTCCAGATAATAGAGGAGTTTTGTAGGATTGTGGTCAGAAGGATCTGCTCCAGATAATAGAGAAGTTTTGTAGGATTGTGGTCAGAAGGATCTGCTCCAGATAATAGAGGAGTTTTGTAGGATTGTGGTCAGAAGGATCTGCTCCAGATAATAGAGGAGTTTTGTAGGATTGTGGTCAGAAGGATCTGCTCCAGATAATAGAGGAGTTTTGTAGGATTGTGGTCAGAAGGATCTGCTCCAGATAATAGAGGAGTTTTGTAGGATTGAGGTCAGAAGGATCTGCTCCAGATAATAGAGGAGTTTTGTAGGATTGTGGTCAGAAGGATCTGCTCCAGATAATAGAGGAGTTTTGTAGGATTGAGGTCAGAAGGATCTGCTCCAGATAATAGAGGAGTTTCGTAGGATTGTGGTCAGAAGGATCTGCTCCAGATAATAGAGGAGTTTCATAGGATTGAGGTCAGAAGGATCTGCTCCAGATAATAGAGGAGTTTCGTAGGATTGTGGTCAGAAGGATCTGCTCCAGATAATAGAGGAGTTTCGTAGGATTGAGGTCAGAAGGATCTGCTCCAGATAATAGAGGAGTTTTGTAGGATTGTGGTCAGAAGGATCTGCTCCAGATAATAGAGGAGTTTTGTAGGATTGTGGTCAGAAGGATCTGCTCCAGATAATAGAGGAGTTTTGTAGGATTGTGGTCAGAAGGATCTGCTCCAGATAATAGAGGAGTTTTGTAGGATTGAGGTCAGAAGGATCTGCTCCAGATAATAGAGGAGTTTCATAGGATTGTGGTCAGAAGGATCTGCTCCAGATAATAGAGGAGTTTTGTAGGATTGTGGTCAGAAGGATCTGCTCCAGATAATAGAGGAGTTTCAGAGGATTGTGGTCAGAAGAATCTGCTCCAGATAATAGAGGAGTTTTGTAGGATTGTGGTCAGAAGGATCTGCTCCAGATAATAGAGGAGTTTTGTAGGATTGAGGTCAGAAGGATCTGCTCCAGATAATAGAGGAGTTTCAGAGGATTGTGGTCAGAAGGATCTGCTCCAGATAATAGAGGAGTTTTGTAGGATTGTGTTTAGAAGGATCTGCTCCAGATAATAGAGGAGTTTTGTAGGATTGAGGTCATAAGAATCTGCTTCAGATAATAGAGGAGTTTTGTAGGATTGTGGTCAGAAGGATCTGCTCCAGATAATAGAGGAGTTTCCTAGGATTTTGGTCAGAAGGATCTGCTCCAGATAATAGAGAAGTTTTGTAGGATTGTGGTCAGAAGGATCTGCTCCAGATAATAGAGGAGTTTTGTAGGATTGTGGTCAGAAGGATCTGCTCCAGATAATAGAAGAGTTTCGTAGGATTGTGGTCAGAAGGATCTGCTCCAGATAATAGAGAAGTTTTGTAGGATTGTGGTCAGAAGGATCTGCTCCAGATAATAGAGGAGTTTTGTAGGATTGTGGTCAGAAGGATCTGCTCCAGATAATAGAGAAGTTTTGTAGGACTGTGGTCAGAAGGATCTGCTCCAGATAATAGAGGAGTTTTGTAGGATTGTGGTCAGAAGGATCTGCTCCAGATAATAGAGGAGTTTTGTAGGATTGTGGTCAGAAGGATCTGCTCCAGATAATAGAGGAGTTTTGTAGGATTGTGGTCAGAAGGATCTGCTCCAGATAATAGAGGAGTTTTGTAGGATTGAGGTCAGCAGGATCTGTTCCAGATAATAGAGGAGTTTTGTAGGATTGTGGTCAGAAGGATCTGCTCCAGATAATAGAGGAGTTTTGTAGGATTGTGGTCAGAAGGATCTGCTCCAGATAATAGAGGAGTTTTGTAGGATTGAGGTCAGAAGGATCTGCTCCAGATAATAGAGGAGTTTTGTAGGATTGTGGTCAGAACGATCTGCTCCAGATAATAGAGGTGTTTTGTAGGATTGAGGTCAAAAGGATCTGCTCCAGATAATAGCGGAGTTTCGTAGGATTGTGGTCAGAAGGATCTGCTCCAGATAATAGAGGAGTTTCATAGGATTGAGGTCAGAAGGATCTGCTCCAGATAATAGAGGAGTTTTGTAGGATTGTGGTCAGAAGGATCTGCTCCAGATAATAGAAGAGTTTCGTAGGATTGTGGTCAGAAGGATCTGCTCCAGATAATAGAGAAATTTTGTAGGATTGTGGTCAGAAGGATCTGCTCCAGATAATAGAGGAGTTTTGTAGGATTGTGGTCAGAAGGATCTGCTCCAGATAATAGAGAAGTTTTGTAGGATTGTGGTCAGAAGGATCTGCTCCAGATAATAGAGGAGTTTTGTAGGATTGTGGTCAGAAGGATCTGCTCCAGATAATAGAGGAGTTTTGTAGGATTGTGGTCAGAAGGATCTGCTCCAGATAATAGAGGAGTTTTGTAGGATTGTGGTCAGAAGGATCTGCTCCAGATAATAGAGGAGTTTTGTAGGATTGAGGTCAGCAGGATCTGTTCCAGATAATAGAGGAGTTTTGTAGGATTGTGGTCAGAAGGATCTGCTCCAGATAATAGAGGAGTTTTGTAGGATTGTGGTCAGAAGGATCTGCTCCAGATAATAGAGGAGTTTTGTAGGATTGAGGTCAGAAGGATCTGCTCCAGATAATAGAGGAGTTTTGTAGGATTGTGGTCAGAACGATCTGCTCCAGATAATAGAGGTGTTTTGTAGGATTGAGGTCAAAAGGATCTGCTCCAGATAATAGAGGAGTTTCGTAGGATTGTGGTCAGAAGGATCTGCTCCAGATAATAGAGGAGTTTCATAGGATTGAGGTCAGAAGGATATGCTCCAGATAATAGAGGAGTTTCGTAGGATTGTGGTCAGAAGGGTCTGCTCCAGATAATAGAGGAGTTTCGTAGGATTGAGGTCAGAAGGATCTGCTCCAGATAATAGAGGAGTTTTGTAGGATTGTGGTCAGAAGGATCTGCTCCAGATAATAGAGGAGTTTTGTAGGATTGAGGTCATAAGGACCTGCTCCAGATAGAAGAGGAGTTTCCTAGGATTTTGGTCAGAAGGATCTGCTCCAGATAATAGAGGAGTTTTGTAGGATTGTGGTCAGAAGGATCTGCTCCAGATAATAGAGGAGTTTCGTAGGATTGTGGTCAGAAGGATCTGCTCCAGATAATAGAGACGTTTTGTAGGATTGTGGTCAGAAGGATCTGCTCCAGATAATAGAGGAGTTTTGTAGGATTGTGGTCAGAAGGATCTGCTCCAGATAATAGAGAAGTTTTGTAGGATTGTGGTCAGAAGGATCTGCTCCAGATAATAGAGGAGTTTTGTAGGATTGAGGTCAGAAGGATCTGCTCCAGATAATAGAGGAGTTTTGAAGGATTGAGGTCAGAAGGATCTGCTCCAGATAATAGAGGAGTTTCAGAGGATTGTGGTCAGAAGGATCTGCTCCAGATAATAGAGGAGTTTTGTAGGATTGAGGTCAGAAGGATCTGCTCCAGATAATAGAGGAGTTTTGAAGGATTGAGGTCAGAAGGATCTGCTCCAGATAATAGAGGAGTTTCAGAGGATTGTGGTCAGAAGGATCTGCTCCAGATAATAGAGGAGTTTTGTAGGATTGTGTTTAGAAGGATCTGCTCCAGATAATAGAGGAGTTTTGTAGGATTGAGGTCATAAGGATCTGCTCCAGATAATAGAGGAGTTTCCTAGGATTTTGGTCATAAGGATCTGCTCCAGATAATAGAGGAGTTTTGTAGGATTGTGGTCAGAAGGATCTGCTCCAGATAATAGAGGAGTTTCGTAGGATTGTGGTCAGAAGGATCTGCTCCAGATAATAGAGACGTTTTGTAGGATTGTGGTCAGAAGGATCTGCTCCAGATAATAGAGGAGTTTTGTAGGATTGTGGTCAGAAGGATCTGCTCCAGATAATAGAGACGTTTTGTAGGATTGTGGTCAGAAGGATCTGCTCCAGATAATAGAGGAGTTTTGTAGGATTGTGGTCAGAAGGATCTGCTCCAGATAATAGAGGTGTTTTGTAGGATTGTGGTCAGAAGGATCTGCTCCAGATAATAGAGGAGTTTTGTAGGATTGTGGTCAGAAGGATCTGCTCCAGATAATAGAGGAGTTTTGTAGGATTGAGGTCAGAAGGATCTGCTCCAGATAATAGAGGAGTTTTGTAGGATTGTGGTCAGAAGGATCTGCTCCAGATAATAGAGGAGTTTTGTAGGATTGAGGTCAGAAGGATCTGCTCCAGATAATAGAGGAGTTTCGTAGGATTGTGGTCAGAAGGATCTGCTCCAGATAATAGAGGAGTTTCATAGGATTGAGGTCAGAAGGATCTGCTCCAGATAATAGAGGAGTTTCGTAGGATTGTGGTCAGAAGGATCTGCTCCAGATAATAGAGGAGTTTCGTAGGATTGAGGTCAGAAGGATCTGCTCCAGATAATAGAGGAGTTTCGTAGGATTGTGGTCAGAAGGATCTGCTCCAGATAATAGAGGAGTTTTGTAGGATTGTGGTCAGAAGGATCTGCTCCAGATAATAGAGGAGTTTTGTAGGATTGTGGTCAGAAGGATCTGCTCCAGATAATAGAGGAGTTTTGTAGGATTGAGGTCAGAAGGATCTGCTCCAGATAATAGAGGAGTTTCATAGGATTGTGGTCAGAAGGATCTGCTCCAGATAATAGAGGAGTTTTGTAGGATTGTGGTCAGAAGGATCTGCTCCAGATAATAGAGGAGTTTCAGAGAATTGTGGTCAGAAGAATCTGCTCCAGATAATAGAGGAGTTTTGTAGGATTGTGGTCAGAAGAATCTGCTCCAGATAATAGAGGAGTTTTGTAGGATTGAGGTCAGAAGGATCTGCTCCAGATAATAGAGGAGTTTCAGAGGATTGTGGTCAGAAGGATCTGCTCCAGATAATAGAGGAGTTTTGTAGGATTGAGGTCAGAAGGATCTGCTCCAGATAATAGAGGAGTTTCATAGGATTGTGGTCAGAAGGATATGCTCCAGATAATAGAGGAGTTTCATAGGATTGAGGTCAGAAGGATCTGCTCCAGATAATAGAGGAGTTTCGTAGGATTGTGGTCAGAAGGATCTGCTCCAGATAATAGAGGAGTTTCGTAGGATTGAGGTCAGAAGGATCTGCTCCAGATAATAGAGGAGTTTCGTAGGATTGTGGTCAGAAGGATCTGCTCCAGATAATAGAGGAGTTTTGTAGGATTGTGGTCAGAAGGATCTGCTCCAGATAATAGAGGAGTTTTGTAGGATTGTGGTCAGAAGGATCTGCTCCAGATAATAGAGGAGTTTTGTAGGATTGAGGTCAGAAGGATCTGCTCCAGATAATAGAGGAGTTTCATAGGATTGTGGTCAGAAGAATCTGCTCCAGATAATAGAGGAGTTTTGTAGGATTGTGGTCAGAAGGATCTGCTCCAGATAATAGAGGAGTTTCAGAGAATTGTGGTCAGAAGAATCTGCTCCAGATAATAGAGGAGTTTTGTAGGATTGTGGTCAGAAGGATCTGCTCCAGATAATAGAGGAGTTTTGTAGGATTGAGGTCAGAAGGATCTGCTCCAGATAATAGAGGAGTTTCAGAGGATTGTGGTCAGAAGGATCTGCTCCAGATAATAGAGGAGTTTTGTAGGATTGTGTTTAGAAGGATCTGCTCCAGATAATAGAGGAGTTTTGTAGGATTGAGGTCATAAGGATCTGCTCCAAATAATAGAGGAGTTTTGTAGGATTGTGGTCAGAAGGATCTGCTCCAGATAATAGAGGAGTTTCCTAGGATTTTGGTCAGAAGGATCTGCTCCAGATAATAGAGGAGTTTTGTAGGATTGTGGTCAGAAGGATCTGCTCCAGATAATAGAGGAGTTTTGTAGGATTGTGGTCAGAAGGATCTGCTCCAGATAATAGAGGAGTTTTGTAGGATTGTGGTCAGAAGGATCTGCTCCAGATAATAGAGGAGTTTTGTAGGATTGTGGTCAGAAGGATCTGCTCCAGATAATAGAGGAGTTTTGTAGGATTGAGGTCAGCAGGATCTGTTCCAGATAATAGAGGAGTTTTGTAGGATTGTGGTCAGAAGGATCTGCTCCAGATAATAGAGGAGTTTTGTAGGATTGTGGTCAGAAGGATCTGCTCCAGATAATAGAGGAGTTTTGTAGGATTGAGGTCAGCAGGGTCTGTTCCAGATAATAGAGGAGTTTTGTAGGATTGTGGTCAGAAGGATCTGCTCCAGATAATAGAGGAGTTTTGTAGGATTGTGGTCAGAAGGATCTGCTCCAGATAATAGAGGAGTTTTGTAGGATTGAGGTCAGAAGGATCTGCTCCAGATAATAGAGGAGTTTCGTAGGATTGTGGTCAGAAGGATCTGCTCCAGATAATAGAGGAGTTTCATAGGATTGTGGTCAGAAGGATCTGCTCCAGATAATAGGGGAGTTTTGTAGGATTGTGGTCAGAAGGATCTGCTCCAGATAATAGAGGAGTTTTGTAGGATTGTGGTCAGAAGGATCTGCTCCAGATAATAGAGGAGTTTCATATGATTGTGATCAGAAGGATCTGCTCCAGATAATAAAGGAGTTTCATAGGATTGTGGTCAGAAGGATCTGTTCCAGATAATAGAGGAGTTTTGTAGGATTGTGGTCAGAAGGATCTGCTCCAGGTAATAGAGGAGTTTCATAGGATTGTGGTCAGAAGGATCTGCTCCAGATAATAGAGGAGTTTCATAGGATTGTAGTCAGAAGGATCTGCTCCAGATAATAGAGGAGTTTTGTAGGATTGTGGTCAGAAGGATCTGCTCCAGATAATAGAGGAGTTTTGTAGCATTGTGGTCAGAAGGATCTGCTCCAGATAATAGGGGAGTTTTTTAGGATTGTGGTCAGAAGGATCTGCTCCAGATAATAGAGGAGTTTTGTAGGATTGTAGTCAGAAGGATCTGCTCCAGATAATAGAGAAGTTTTGTAGGATTGTGGTCAGAAGGATCTGCTCCAGATAATAGAGGAGTTTTGTAGGATTGTGGTCAGAAGGATCTGCTCCAGATAATAGAGGAGTTTTGTAGGATTGTGGTCAGAAGGATCTGCTCCAGATAATAGAGGAGTTTTGTAGGATTGAGGTCAGAAGGATCTGCTCCAGATAATAGAGGAGTTTCGTAGGATTGTGGTCAGAAGGATCTGCTCCAGATAATAGAGGAGTTTCATAGGATTGTGGTCAAAAGGATCTGCTCCAGATAATAGAGGAGTTTTGTAGGATTGTGGTCAGAAGGATCTGCTCCAGATAATAGAGGAGTTTTGTAGGATTGTGGTCAGAAGGATCTGCTCCAGATAATAGAGACGTTTTGTAGGATTGTGGTCAGAAGGATCTGCTCCAGATAATAGGGGAGTTTTGTAGGATTGTAGTCAGAAGGATCTGCTCCAGCTAATACAGGAGTTTTGTAGGATTGTGGTCAGAAGGATCTGCTCCAGATAATAGAGACGTTTTGTAGGATTGTGGTCAGAAGGATCTGCTCCAGATAATAGGGGAGTTTTGTAGGATTGTAGTCAGAAGGATCTGCTCCAGATAATAGGGGAGTTTTGTAGGATTGAGGTCAGAAGGATCTGCTCCAGATAATAGAGGAGTTTTGTAGGATTGTGGTCAGAAGGATCTGCTCCAGATAATAGAGGAGTTTTGTAGGATTGAGGTCAGAAGTATCTGCTCCAGATAATAGGGGAGTTTTGTAGGATTGAGGTCAGAAGGATCTGCTCCAGATAATAGGGGAGTTTTGTAGGATTGTGGTCAGAAGGATCTGCTCCAGATAATAGGGGAGTTTTGTAGGATTGAGGTCAGAAGGATCTGCTCTAGATAATAGAGGAGTTTTGTAGGATTGTGATCAGAAGGAACTGCTCCAGATAATAGAGGAGTTTTGTAGGATTGTAGTCAGAAGGATCTGCTCCAGATAATAGAGGAGTTTTGTAGGATTGAGGTCAGAAGGATCTGCTCCAGATAATAGAGGAGTTTTGTAGGATTGTAGTCAGAAGGATCTGCTCCAGATAATAGAGGAGTTTTGTAGGATTGTAGTCAGAAGGATCTGCTCCAGATAATAGAGGAGTTTTGAAGGATTGTAGTCAGAAGGATCTTCTCCAGATAATAGAGGAGTTTTGTAGGATTGTAGTCAGAAGGATCTGCTCCAGATAATAGAGGAGTTTTGTAGGATTGCAGTCAGAAGGATCTGCTCCAGATAATAGAGGAGTTTTGTAGGATTGTGGTCAGAAGGATCTGCTCCAGATAATAGGGGAGTTCTGTAGGATTGTGGTCAGAAGGATCTGCTCCAGATAATAGAGGAGTTTTGTAGGATTGTGGTCAGAAGGATCTGCTCCAGATAATAGAGGAGTTTTGTAGGATTGTGGTCAGAAGGATCTGCTCCAGATAATAGAGGAGTTTTGTAGGATTGTGGTCAGAAGGATCTGCTCCAGATAATAGAGGAGTTTTGTAGGATTGTAGTCAGAAGGATCTGCTCCAGATAATAGAGGAGTTTTGTAGGATTGAGGTCAGAAGGATCTGCTCCAGATAATAGAGGAGTTTCGTAGGATTGTGGTCAGAACGATCTGCTCCAGATAATAGAGGAGTTTCATAGGATTGTGGTCAGAAGGATCTGCTCCAGATAATAGAGGAGTTTTGTAGGATTGTGGTCAGAAGGATCTGCTCCAGATAATAGAGGAGTTTTGTAGGATTGTGGTCAGAAGGATCTGCTCCAGATAATAGAGACGTTTTGTAGGATTGTGGTCAGAAGGATCTGCTCCAGATAATAGGGGAGTTTTGTAGGATTGTAGTCAGAAGGATCTGCTCCAGCTAATAGAGGAGTTTTGTAGGATTGTGGTCAGAAGGATCTGCTCCAGATAATAGAGACGTTTTGTAGGATTGTGGTCAGAAGGATCTGCTCCAGATAATAGGGGAGTTTTGTAGGATTGTAGTCAGAAGGATCTGCTCCAGATAATAGGGGAGTTTTGTAGGATTGAGGTCAGAAGGATCTGCTCCAGATAATAGAGGAGTTTTGTAGGATTGTGGTCAGAAGGATCTGCTCCAGATAATAGAGGAGTTTTGTAGGATTGAGGTCAGAAGTATCTGCTCCAGATAATAGGGGAGTTTTGTAGGATTGAGGTCAGAAGGATCTGCTCCAGATAATAGGGGAGTTTTGTAGGATTGTGGTCAGAAGGATCTGCTCCAGATAATAGGGGAGTTTTGTAGGATTGAGGTCAGAAGGATCTGCTCTAGATAATAGAGGAGTTTTGTAGGATTGTGATCAGAAGGAACTGCTCCAGATAATAGAGGAGTTTTGTAGGATTGTAGTCAGAAGGATCTGCTCCAGATAATAGAGGAGTTTTGTAGGATTGAGGTCAGAAGGATCTGCTCCAGATAATAGAGGAGTTTTGTAGGATTGTAGTCAGAAGGATCTGCTCCAGATAATAGAGGAGTTTTGTAGGATTGAGGTCAGAAGGATCTGCTCCAGATAATAGAGGAGTTTTGTAGGATTGTGGTCAGAAGGATCTGCTCCAGATAATAGAGGAGTTTTGTAGGATTGTAGTCAGAAGGATCTGCTCTAGATAATAGAGGAGTTTTGTAGGATTGTAGTCAGAAGGATCTGCTCCAGATAATAGAGGAGTTTTGTAGGATTGCAGTCAGAAGGACCTGCTCCAGATAATAGAGGAGTTTTGTAGGATTGTGGTCAGAAGGATCTGCTCCAGATAATAGGGGAGTTTTGTAGGATTGTGGTCAGAAGGATCTGCTCCAGATAATAGAGGAGTTTTGTAGGATTGTGGTCAGAAGGATCTGCTCCAGATAATAGAGGAGTTTCGTAGGATTGTGGTCAGAACGATCTGCTCCAGATAATAGAGGAGTTTCATAGGATTGTGGTCAGAAGGATCTGCTCCAGATAATAGAGGAGTTTTGTAGGATTGTGGTCAGAAGGATCTGCTCCAGATAATAGAGGAGTTTTGTAGGATTGTGGTCAGAAGGATCTGCTCCAGATAATAGAGACGTTTTGTAGGATTGTGGTCAGAAGGATCTGCTCCAGATAATAGGGGAGTTTTGTAGGATTGTAGTCAGAAGGATCTGCTCCAGCTAATAGAGGAGTTTTGTAGGATTGTGGTCAGAAGGATCTGCTCCAGATAATAGAGACGTTTTGTAGGATTGTGGTCAGAAGGATCTGCTCCAGATAATAGGGGAGTTTTGTAGGATTGTAGTCAGAAGGATCTGCTCCAGATAATAGGGGAGTTTTGTAGGATTGAGGTCAGAAGGATCTGCTCCAGATAATAGAGGAGTTTTGTAGGATTGTGGTCAGAAGGATCTGCTCCAGATAATAGAGGAGTTTTGTAGGATTGAGGTCAGAAGTATCTGCTCCAGATAATAGGGGAGTTTTGTAGGATTGAGGTCAGAAGGATCTGCTCCAGATAATAGGGGAGTTTTGTAGGATTGTGGTCAGAAGGATCTGCTCCAGATAATAGGGGAGTTTTGTAGGATTGAGGTCAGAAGGATCTGCTCTAGATAATAGAGGAGTTTTGTAGGATTGTGATCAGAAGGAACTGCTCCAGATAATAGAGGAGTTTTGTAGGACTGTAGTCAGAAGGATCTGCTCCAGATAATAGAGGAGTTTTGTAGGATTGAGGTCAGAAGGATCTGCTCCAGATAATAGAGGAGTTTTGTAGGATTGTAGTCAGAAGGATCTGCTCCAGATAATAGAGGAGTTTTGTAGGATTGTAGTCAGAAGGATCTGCTCTAGATAATAGAGGAGTTTTGTAGGATTGTAGTCAGAAGGATCTTCTCCAGATAATAGAGGAGTTTTGTAGGATTGTAGTCAGAAGGATCTGCTCCAGATAATAGAGGAGTTTTGTAGGATTGCAGTCAGAAGGACCTGCTCCAGATAATAGAGGAGTTTTGTAGGATTGTGGTCAGAAGGATCTGCTCCAGATAATAGGGGAGTTTTGTAGGATTGTGGTCAGAAGGATCTGCTCCAGATAATAGAGGAGTTTTGTAGGATTGTGGTCAGAAGGATCTGCTCCAGATAATAGAGGAGTTTTGTAGGATTGTGGTCAGAAGGATCTGCTCCAGATAATAGAGGAGTTTTGAAGGATTGTGGTCAGAAGGATCTGCTCCAGATAATAGAGGAGTTTTGTAGGATTGTAGTCAGAAGGATCTGCTCCAGATAATAGAGGAGTTTTGTAGGATTGTGGTCAGAAGGATCTGCTCCAGATAATAGGGGAGTTTTGTAGGATTGTGGTCAGAAGGATCTGCTCCAGATAATAGAGGAGTTTTGTAGGATTGTGGTCAGAAGCATCTGCTCCAGATAATAGAGGAGTTTTGTAGGATTGTAGTCAGAAGGATCTGCTCCAGATAAAAGAGGAGTTTTGTAGGATTGTGGTCAGAAGGATCTGCTCCAGATAATAGGGGAGTTTTGTAGGATTGTGGTCAGAAGGATCTGCTCCAGATAATAGAGGAGTTTTGTAAGATTGTGGTCAGAAGGATCTGCTCCAGATAATAGGGGAGTTTTGTAGGATTGAGGTCAGAAGGATCTGCTCCAGATAATAGAGGAGTTTTGTAGGATTGTGGTCAGAAGGATCTGCTCCAGATAATAGAGGAGTTTTGTAGGATTGAGGTCAGAAGTATCTGCTCCAGATAATAGGGGAGTTTTGTAGGATTGAGGTCAGAAGGATCTGCTCCAGATAATAGGGGAGTTTTGTAGGATTGTGGTCAGAAGGATCTGCTCCAGATAATAGGGGAGTTTTGTAGGATTGAGGTCAGAAGGATCTGCTCTAGATAATAGAGGAGTTTTGTAGGATTGTGATCAGAAGGAACTGCTCCAGATAATAGAGGAGTTTTGTAGGATTGTAGTCAGAAGGATCTGCTCCAGATAATAGAGGAGTTTTGTAGGATTGAGGTCAGAAGGATCTGCTCCAGATAATAGAGGAGTTTTGTAGGATTGTAGTCAGAAGGATCTGCTCCAGATAATAGAGGAGTTTTGTAGGATTGTAGTCAGAAGGATCTGCTCTAGATAATAGAGGAGTTTTGTAGGATTGTAGTCAGAAGGATCTTCTCCAGATAATAGAGGAGTTTTGTAGGATTGTAGTCAGAAGGATCTGCTCCAGATAATAGAGGAGTTTTGTAGGATTGCAGTCAGAAGGACCTGCTCCAGATAATAGAGGAGTTTTGTAGGATTGTGGTCAGAAGGATCTGCTCCAGATAATAGGGGAGTTTTGTAGGATTGTGGTCAGAAGGATCTGCTCCAGATAATAGAGGAGTTTTGTAGGATTGTGGTCAGAAGGATCTGCTCCAGATAATAGAGGAGTTTTGTAGGATTGTGGTCAGAAGGATCTGCTCCAGATAATAGAGGAGTTTTGAAGGATTGTGGTCAGAAGGATCTGCTCCAGATAATAGAGGAGTTTTGTAGGATTGTAGTCAGAAGGATCTGCTCCAGATAATAGAGGAGTTTTGTAGGATTGTGGTCAGAAGGATCTGCTCCAGATAATAGGGGAGTTTTGTAGGATTGTGGTCAGAAGGATCTGCTCCAGATAATAGAGGAGTTTTGTAGGATTGTGGTCAGAAGCATCTGCTCCAGATAATAGAGGAGTTTTGTAGGATTGTAGTCAGAAGGATCTGCTCCAGATAAAAGAGGAGTTTTGTAGGATTGTGGTCAGAAGGATCTGCTCCAGATAATAGGGGAGTTTTGTAGGATTGTGGTCAGAAGGATCTGCTCCAGATAATAGAGGAGTTTTGTAAGATTGTGGTCAGAAGGATCTGCTCCAGATAATAGAGGAGTTTTGTAGGATTGTGGTCAGAAGGATCTGCTCCAGATAATAGGGGAGTTTTGTAGGATTGTGGTCAGAAGGATCTGCTCCAGATAATTGAGGAGTTTTGTAGGATTGTGGTCAGAAGGATCTGCTCCAGATAATAGAGGAGTTTTGTAGGATTGTGGTCAGAAGGATCTGCTCCAGATAATAGAGGAGTTTTGTAGGATTGTGGTCAGAAGGATCTGCTCCAGATAATAGAGGAGTTTTGTAGGATTGTGGTCAGAAGGATCTGCTCCAGATAATAGAGGAGTTTTGTAGGATTGTGGTCAGAAGGATCTGCTCCAGATAATAGGGGAGTTTTGTAGGATTGTAGTCAGAAGGATCTGCTCCAGATAATAGGGGAGTTTTGTAGGATTGAGGTCAGAAGGATCTGCTCCAGATAATAGAGGAGTTTTGTAGGATTGTGGTCAGAAGGATCTGCTCCAGATAATAGAGGAGTTTTGTAGGATTGAGGTCAGAAGTATCTGCTCCAGATAATAGGGGAGTTTTGTAGGATTGAGGTCAGAAGGATCTGCTCCAGATAATAGGGGAGTTTTGTAGGATTGTGGTCAGAAGGATCTGCTCCAGATAATAGGGGAGTTTTGTAGGATTGAGGTCAGAAGGATCTGCTCTAGATAATAGAGGAGTTTTGTAGGATTGTGATCAGAAGGAACTGCTCCAGATAATAGAGGAGTTTTGTAGGATTGTAGTCAGAAGGATCTGCTCCAGATAATAGAGGAGTTTTGTAGGATTGAGGTCAGAAGGATCTGCTCCAGATAATAGAGGAGTTTTGTAGGATTGTAGTCAGAAGGATCTGCTCCAGATAATAGAGGAGTTTTGTAGGATTGTAGTCAGAAGGATCTGCTCCAGATAATAGAGGAGTTTTGAAGGATTGTAGTCAGAAGGATCTTCTCCAGATAATAGAGGAGTTTTGTAGGATTGTAGTCAGAAGGATCTGCTCCAGATAATAGAGGAGTTTTGTAGGATTGCAGTCAGAAGGATCTGCTCCAGATAATAGAGGAGTTTTGTAGGATTGTGGTCAGAAGGATCTGCTCCAGATAATAGGGGAGTTTTGTAGGATTGTGGTCAGAAGGATCTGCTCCAGATAATAGAGGAGTTTTGTAGGATTGTGGTCAGAAGGATCTGCTCCAGATAATAGAGGAGTTTTGTAGGATTGTGGTCAGAAGGATCTGCTCCAGATAATAGAGGAGTTTTGTAGGATTGTGGTCAGAAGGATCTGCTCCAGATAATAGAGGAGTTTTGTAGGATTGTAGTCAGAAGGATCTGCTCCAGATAATAGAGGAGTTTTGTAGGATTGAGGTCAGAAGGATCTGTTCCAGATAATAGAGGAGTTTCGTAGGATTGTGGTCAGAACGATCTGCTCCAGATAATAGAGGAGTTTCATAGGATTGTGGTCAGAAGGATCTGCTCCAGATAATAGAGGAGTTTTGTAGGATTGTGGTCAGAAGGATCTGCTCCAGATAATAGAGGAGTTTTGTAGGATTGTGGTCAGAAGGATCTGCTCCAGATAATAGAGGAGTTTTGTAGGATTGTGGTCAGAAGGATCTGCTCCAGATAATAGAGGAGTTTTGTAGGATTGTGGTCAGAAGGATCTGCTCCAGATAATAGAGACGTTTTGTAGGATTGTGGTCAGAAGGATCTGCTCCAGATAATAGGGGAGTTTTGTAGGATTGTGGTCAGAAGGATCTGCTCCAGATAATAGGGGAGTTTTGTAGGATTGTAGTCAGAAGGATCTGCTCCAGCTAATAGAGGAGTTTTGTAGGATTGTGGTCAGAAGGATCTGCTCCAGATAATAGAGACGTTTTGTAGGATTGTGGTCAGAAGGATCTGCTCCAGATAATAGGGGAGTTTTGTAGGATTGTAGTCAGAAGGATCTGCTCCAGATAATAGGGGAGTTTTGTAGGATTGAGGTCAGAAGGATCTGCTCCAGATAATAGAGGAGTTTTGTAGGATTGTGGTCAGAAGGATCTGCTCCAGATAATAGAGGAGTTTTGTAGGATTGAGGTCAGAAGTATCTGCTCCAGATAATAGGGGAGTTTTGTAGGATTGAGGTCAGAAGGATCTGCTCCAGATAATAGGGGAGTTTTGTAGGATTGTGGTCAGAAGGATCTGCTCCAGATAATAGGGGAGTTTTGTAGGATTGAGGTCAGAAGGATCTGCTCTAGATAATAGAGGAGTTTTGTAGGATTGTGATCAGAAGGAACTGCTCCAGATAATAGAGGAGTTTTGTAGGATTGTAGTCAGAAGGATCTGCTCCAGATAATAGAGGAGTTTTGTAGGATTGAGGTCAGAAGGATCTGCTCCAGATAATAGAGGAGTTTTGTAGGATTGTAGTCAGAAGGATCTGCTCCAGATAATAGAGGAGTTTTGTAGGATTGTAGTCAGAAGGATCTGCTCTAGATAATAGAGGAGTTTTGTAGGATTGTAGTCAGAAGGATCTTCTCCAGATAATAGAGGAGTTTTGTAGGATTGTAGTCAGAAGGATCTGCTCCAGATAATAGAGGAGTTTTGTAGGATTGCAGTCAGAAGGACCTGCTCCAGATAATAGAGGAGTTTTGTAGGATTGTGGTCAGAAGGATCTGCTCCAGATAATAGGGGAGTTTTGTAGGATTGTGGTCAGAAGGATCTGCTCCAGATAATAGAGGAGTTTTGTAGGATTGTGGTCAGAAGGATCTGCTCCAGATAATAGAGGAGTTTCGTAGGATTGTGGTCAGAACGATCTGCTCCAGATAATAGAGGAGTTTCATAGGATTGTGGTCAGAAGGATCTGCTCCAGATAATAGAGGAGTTTTGTAGGATTGTGGTCAGAAGGATCTGCTCCAGATAATAGAGGAGTTTTGTAGGATTGTGGTCAGAAGGATCTGCTCCAGATAATAGAGACGTTTTGTAGGATTGTGGTCAGAAGGATCTGCTCCAGATAATAGAGGAGTTTTGTAGGATTGAGGTCAGAAGTATCTGCTCCAGATAATAGGGGAGTTTTGTAGGATTGAGGTCAGAAGGATCTGCTCCAGATAATAGGGGAGTTTTGTAGGATTGTGGTCAGAAGGATCTGCTCCAGATAATAGGGGAGTTTTGTAGGATTGAGGTCAGAAGGATCTGCTCTAGATAATAGAGGAGTTTTGTAGGATTGTGATCAGAAGGAACTGCTCCAGATAATAGAGGAGTTTTGTAGGATTGTAGTCAGAAGGATCTGCTCCAGATAATAGAGGAGTTTTGTAGGATTGAGGTCAGAAGGATCTGCTCCAGATAATAGAGGAGTTTTGTAGGATTGTAGTCAGAAGGATCTGCTCCAGATAATAGAGGAGTTTTGTAGGATTGTAGTCAGAAGGATCTGCTCTAGATAATAGAGGAGTTTTGTAGGATTGTAGTCAGAAGGATCTTCTCCAGATAATAGAGGAGTTTTGTAGGATTGTAGTCAGAAGGATCTGCTCCAGATAATAGAGGAGTTTTGTAGGATTGCAGTCAGAAGGACCTGCTCCAGATAATAGAGGAGTTTTGTAGGATTGTGGTCAGAAGGATCTGCTCCAGATAATAGGGGAGTTTTGTAGGATTGTGGTCAGAAGGATCTGCTCCAGATAATAGAGGAGTTTTGTAGGATTGTGGTCAGAAGGATCTGCTCCAGATAATAGAGGAGTTTTGTAGGATTGTGGTCAGAAGGATCTGCTCCAGATAATAGAGGAGTTTTGAAGGATTGTGGTCAGAAGGATCTGCTCCAGATAATAGAGGAGTTTTGTAGGATTGTAGTCAGAAGGATCTGCTCCAGATAATAGAGGAGTTTTGTAGGATTGTGGTCAGAAGGATCTGCTCCAGATAATAGGGGAGTTTTGTAGGATTGTGGTCAGAAGGATCTGCTCCAGATAATAGAGGAGTTTTGTAGGATTGTGGTCAGAAGCATCTGCTCCAGATAATAGAGGAGTTTTGTAGGATTGTAGTCAGAAGGATCTGCTCCAGATAAAAGAGGAGTTTTGTAGGATTGTGGTCAGAAGGATCTGCTCCAGATAATAGGGGAGTTTTGTAGGATTGTGGTCAGAAGGATCTGCTCCAGATAATAGAGGAGTTTTGTAGGATTGTGGTCAGAAGGATCTGCTCCAGATAATAGAGGAGTTTTGTAGGATTGTGGTCAGAAGGATCTGCTCCAGATAATAGGGGAGTTTTGTAGGATTGTGGTCAGAAGGATCTGCTCCAGATAATTGAGGAGTTTTGTAGGATTGTGGTCAGAAGGATCTGCTCCAGATAATAGAGGAGTTTTGTAGGATTGTGGTCAGAAGGATCTGCTCCAGATAATAGAGGAGTTTTGTAGGATTGTGGTCAGAAGGGTCTGCTCCAGATAATAGAGGAGTTTTGTAGGATTGTGGTCAGAAGGATCTGCTCCAGATAATAGAGGAGTTTTGTAGGATTGTGGTCAGAAGGATCTGCTCCAGATAATAGAGGAGTTTTGTAGGATTGTAGTCAGAAGGATCTGCTCCAGATAATAGAGGAGTTTTGTAGGATTGTGGTCAGAAGGATCTGCTCCAGATAATAGGGGAGTTTTGTAGGATTGTGGTCAGAAGGATCTGCTCCAGATAATAGAGGAGTTTTGTAGGATTGTGGTCAGAAGGATCTGCTCCAGATAATAGAGGAGTTTTGTAGGATTGTAGTCAGAAGGATCTGCTCCAGATAAAAGAGGAGTTTCGTAGGATTGTGGTCAGAAGGATCTGCTCCAGATAATAGAGGAGTTTCATAGGATTGTGGTCAGAAGGATCTGCTCCAGATAATAGGGGAGTTTCGTAGGATTGTGGTCAGAAGGATCTGCTCCAGATAATAGAGGAGTTTTGTAGGATTGTGGTCAGAAGGATCTGCTCCAGATAATAGAGAAGTTTTGTTGGATTGTGGTCAGAAGGATCTGCTCCAGATAATAGAGGAGTTTTGTAGGATTGTGGTCAGAAGGATCTGCTCCAGATAATAGAGGAGTTTTGTATGATTGTGGTCAGAAGGATCTGCTCCAGATAATAGAGGAGTTTTGTAGGATTGTGGTCAGAAGGATCTGCTCCAGATAATAGAGGAGTTTTGTAGGATTGAGGTCAGAAGGATCTGCTCCAGATAATAGAGGAGTTTTGTAGGATTGTGGTCAGAAGGATCTGCTCCAGATAATAGAGGAGTTTTGTAGGATTGAGGTCAGAAGGATCTGCTCCAGATAATAGAGGAGTTTTGTAGGATTGTGGTCAGAAGGATCTGCTCCAGATAATAGAGGAGTTTTGTAGGATTGTGGTCAGAAGGATCTGCTCCAGATAATAGAGGAGTTTTGTAGGATTGTGGTAAGAAGGATCTGCTCCAGATAATAGAGGAGTTTTGAAGGATTGTGGTCAGAAGGATCTGCTCCAGATAATAGAGGAGTTTTGTAGGATTGTAGTCAGAAGGATCTGCTCCAGATAATAGAGGAGTTTTGTAGGATTGTGGTCAGAAGGATCTGCTCCAGATAATAGGGGAGTTTTGTAGGATTGTGGTCAGAAGGATCTGCTCCAGATAATAGAGGAGTTTTGTAGGATTGTGGTCAGAAGGTTCTGCTCCAGATAATAGAGGAGTTTTGTAGGATTGTAGTCAGAAGGATCTGCTCCAGATAATAGAGGAGTTTTGTAGGATTGTGGTCAGAAGGATCTGCTCCAGATAATAGGGGAGTTTTGTAGGATTGTGGTCAGAAGGATCTGCTCCAGATAATAGAGGAGTTTTGTAGGATTGTGGTCAGAAGGATCTGCTCCAGATAATAGAGGAGTTTTGTAGGATTGTGGTCAGAAGGATCTGCTCCAGATAATAGGGGAGTTTTGTAGGATTGTGGTCAGAAGGATCTGCTCCAGATAATAGAGGAGTTTTGTAGGATTGTGGTCAGAAGGATCTGCTCCAGATAATAGAGGAGTTTTGTAGGATTGTGGTCAGAAGGATCTGCTCCAGATAATAGAGGAGTTTTGTAGGATTGTGGTCAGAAGGATCTGCTCCAGATAATAGAGGAGTTTTGTAGGATTGTGGTCAGAAGGATCTGCTCCAGATAATAGAGGAGTTTTGTAGGATTGTGGTCAGAAGGATCTGCTCCAGATAATAGAGGAGTTTTGTAGGATTGTAGTCAGAAGGATCTGCTCCAGATAATAGAGGAGTTTTGTAGGATTGTGGTCAGAAGGATCTGCTCCAGATAATAGGGGAGTTTTGTAGGATTGTGGTCAGAAGGATCTGCTCCAGATAATAGAGGAGTTTCGTAGGATTGTGGTCAGAAGGATCTGCTCCAGATAATAGAGGAGTTTTGTAGGATTGAGGTCAGAAGGATCTGCTCCAGATAATAGAGGAGTTTCATAGGATTGTGGTCAGAAGGATCTGCTCCAGATAATAGAGGAGTTTTGTAGGATTGTGGTCAGAAGGATCTGCTCCAGATAATAGAGGAGTTTCGTAGGATTGTGGTCAGAACGATCTGCTCCAGATAATAGAGGAGTTTCATAGGATTGTGGTCAGAAGGATCTGCTCCAGATAATAGAGGAGTTTTGTAGGATTGTGGTCAGAAGGATCTGCTCCAGATAATAGAGGAGTTTTGTAGGATTGTGGTCAGAAGGATCTGCTCCAGATAATAGAGACGTTTTGTAGGATTGTGGTCAGAAGGATCTGCTCCAGATAATAGAGGAGTTTTGTAGGATTGAGGTCAGAAGTATCTGCTCCAGATAATAGGGGAGTTTTGTAGGATTGAGGTCAGAAGGATCTGCTCCAGATAATAGGGGAGTTTTGTAGGATTGTGGTCAGAAGGATCTGCTCCAGATAATAGGGGAGTTTTGTAGGATTGAGGTCAGAAGGATCTGCTCTAGATAATAGAGGAGTTTTGTAGGATTGTGATCAGAAGGAACTGCTCCAGATAATAGAGGAGTTTTGTAGGATTGTAGTCAGAAGGATCTGCTCCAGATAATAGAGGAGTTTTGTAGGATTGAGGTCAGAAGGATCTGCTCCAGATAATAGAGGAGTTTTGTAGGATTGTAGTCAGAAGGATCTGCTCCAGATAATAGAGGAGTTTTGTAGGATTGTAGTCAGAAGGATCTGCTCTAGATAATAGAGGAGTTTTGTAGGATTGTAGTCAGAAGGATCTTCTCCAGATAATAGAGGAGTTTTGTAGGATTGTAGTCAGAAGGATCTGCTCCAGATAATAGAGGAGTTTTGTAGGATTGCAGTCAGAAGGACCTGCTCCAGATAATAGAGGAGTTTTGTAGGATTGTGGTCAGAAGGATCTGCTCCAGATAATAGGGGAGTTTTGTAGGATTGTGGTCAGAAGGATCTGCTCCAGATAATAGAGGAGTTTTGTAGGATTGTGGTCAGAAGGATCTGCTCCAGATAATAGAGGAGTTTTGTAGGATTGTGGTCAGAAGGATCTGCTCCAGATAATAGAGGAGTTTTGAAGGATTGTGGTCAGAAGGATCTGCTCCAGATAATAGAGGAGTTTTGTAGGATTGTAGTCAGAAGGATCTGCTCCAGATAATAGAGGAGTTTTGTAGGATTGTGGTCAGAAGGATCTGCTCCAGATAATAGGGGAGTTTTGTAGGATTGTGGTCAGAAGGATCTGCTCCAGATAATAGAGGAGTTTTGTAGGATTGTGGTCAGAAGCATCTGCTCCAGATAATAGAGGAGTTTTGTAGGATTGTAGTCAGAAGGATCTGCTCCAGATAAAAGAGGAGTTTTGTAGGATTGTGGTCAGAAGGATCTGCTCCAGATAATAGGGGAGTTTTGTAGGATTGTGGTCAGAAGGATCTGCTCCAGATAATAGAGGAGTTTTGTAGGATTGTGGTCAGAAGGATCTGCTCCAGATAATAGAGGAGTTTTGTAGGATTGTGGTCAGAAGGATCTGCTCCAGATAATAGGGGAGTTTTGTAGGATTGTGGTCAGAAGGATCTGCTCCAGATAATTGAGGAGTTTTGTAGGATTGTGGTCAGAAGGATCTGCTCCAGATAATAGAGGAGTTTTGTAGGATTGTGGTCAGAAGGATCTGCTCCAGATAATAGAGGAGTTTTGTAGGATTGTGGTCAGAAGGGTCTGCTCCAGATAATAGAGGAGTTTTGTAGGATTGTGGTCAGAAGGATCTGCTCCAGATAATAGAGGAGTTTTGTAGGATTGTGGTCAGAAGGATCTGCTCCAGATAATAGAGGAGTTTTGTAGGATTGTAGTCAGAAGGATCTGCTCCAGATAATAGAGGAGTTTTGTAGGATTGTGGTCAGAAGGATCTGCTCCAGATAATAGGGGAGTTTTGTAGGATTGTGGTCAGAAGGATCTGCTCCAGATAATAGAGGAGTTTTGTAGGATTGTGGTCAGAAGGATCTGCTCCAGATAATAGAGGAGTTTTGTAGGATTGTAGTCAGAAGGATCTGCTCCAGATAAAAGAGGAGTTTCGTAGGATTGTGGTCAGAAGGATCTGCTCCAGATAATAGAGGAGTTTCATAGGATTGTGGTCAGAAGGATCTGCTCCAGATAATAGGGGAGTTTCGTAGGATTGTGGTCAGAAGGATCTGCTCCAGATAATAGAGGAGTTTTGTAGGATTGTGGTCAGAAGGATCTGCTCCAGATAATAGAGAAGTTTTGTTGGATTGTGGTCAGAAGGATCTGCTCCAGATAATAGAGGAGTTTTGTAGGATTGTGGTCAGAAGGATCTGCTCCAGATAATAGAGGAGTTTTGTATGATTGTGGTCAGAAGGATCTGCTCCAGATAATAGAGGAGTTTTGTAGGATTGTGGTCAGAAGGATCTGCTCCAGATAATAGAGGAGTTTTGTAGGATTGAGGTCAGAAGGATCTGCTCCAGATAATAGAGGAGTTTTGTAGGATTGTGGTCAGAAGGATCTGCTCCAGATAATAGAGGAGTTTTGTAGGATTGAGGTCAGAAGGATCTGCTCCAGATAATAGAGGAGTTTTGTAGGATTGTGGTCAGAAGGATCTGCTCCAGATAATAGAGGAGTTTTGTAGGATTGTGGTCAGAAGGATCTGCTCCAGATAATAGAGGAGTTTTGTAGGATTGTGGTAAGAAGGATCTGCTCCAGATAATAGAGGAGTTTTGAAGGATTGTGGTCAGAAGGATCTGCTCCAGATAATAGAGGAGTTTTGTAGGATTGTAGTCAGAAGGATCTGCTCCAGATAATAGAGGAGTTTTGTAGGATTGTGGTCAGAAGGATCTGCTCCAGATAATAGGGGAGTTTTGTAGGATTGTGGTCAGAAGGATCTGCTCCAGATAATAGAGGAGTTTTGTAGGATTGTGGTCAGAAGGTTCTGCTCCAGATAATAGAGGAGTTTTGTAGGATTGTAGTCAGAAGGATCTGCTCCAGATAATAGAGGAGTTTTGTAGGATTGTGGTCAGAAGGATCTGCTCCAGATAATAGGGGAGTTTTGTAGGATTGTGGTCAGAAGGATCTGCTCCAGATAATAGAGGAGTTTTGTAGGATTGTGGTCAGAAGGATCTGCTCCAGATAATAGAGGAGTTTTGTAGGATTGTGGTCAGAAGGATCTGCTCCAGATAATAGGGGAGTTTTGTAGGATTGTGGTCAGAAGGATCTGCTCCAGATAATAGAGGAGTTTTGTAGGATTGTGGTCAGAAGGATCTGCTCCAGATAATAGAGGAGTTTTGTAGGATTGTGGTCAGAAGGATCTGCTCCAGATAATAGAGGAGTTTTGTAGGATTGTGGTCAGAAGGATCTGCTCCAGATAATAGAGGAGTTTTGTAGGATTGTGGTCAGAAGGATCTGCTCCAGATAATAGAGGAGTTTTGTAGGATTGTGGTCAGAAGGATCTGCTCCAGATAATAGAGGAGTTTTGTAGGATTGTAGTCAGAAGGATCTGCTCCAGATAATAGAGGAGTTTTGTAGGATTGTGGTCAGAAGGATCTGCTCCAGATAATAGGGGAGTTTTGTAGGATTGTGGTCAGAAGGATCTGCTCCAGATAATAGAGGAGTTTCGTAGGATTGTGGTCAGAAGGATCTGCTCCAGATAATAGAGGAGTTTTGTAGGATTGAGGTCAGAAGGATCTGCTCCAGATAATAGAGGAGTTTCATAGGATTGTGGTCAGAAGGATCTGCTCCAGATAATAGGGGAGTTTTGTAGGATTGTGGTCAGAAGGATCTGCTCCAGATAATAGAGGAGTTTTGTAGGATTGTGGTCAGAAGGATCTGCTCCAGATAATAGAGAAGTTTTGTAGGATTGTGGTCAGAAGGATCTGCTCCAGATAATAGAGGAGTTTTGTAGGATTGTAGTCAGAAGGATCTGCTCCAGATAATAGAGGAGTTTTGTAGGATTGAGGTCAGAAGGATCTGCTCCAGATAATAGAGGAGTGTTGTAGGATTGTGGTCAGAAGGATCTGCTCCAGATAATAGAGGAGTTTTGTAGGATTGAGGTCAGAAGGATCTGCTCCAGATAATAGAGGAGTTTCGTAGGATTGTGGTTAGAAGGATCTGCTCCAGATAATAGAGGAGTTTCATAGGATTGAGGTCAGAAGGATCTGCTCCAGATAATAGAGGAGTTTCGTAGGATTGTGGTCAGAAGGATCTGCTCCAGATAATAGAGGAGTTTCGTAGGATTGAGGTCAGAAGGATCTGCTCCAGATAATAGAGGAGTTTCGTAGGATTGTGGTCAGAAGGATCTGCTCCAGATAATAGAGGAGTTTCATAGGATTGAGGTCAGAAGGATCTGCTCCAGATAATAGAGGAGTTTCGTAGGATTGTGGTCAGAAGGATCTGCTCCAGATAATAGAGGAGTTTCGTAGGATTGAGGTCAGAAGGATCTGCTCCAGATAATAGAGGAGTTTTGTAGGATTGTGGTCAGAAGGATCTGCTCCAGATAATAGAGGAGTTTTGTAGGATTGAGGTCAGAAGGATCTGCTCCAGATAATAGAGGAGTTTTGTAGGATTGTGGTCAGAAGGATCTGCTCCAGATAATAGAGGAGTTTTGTAGGATTGTGGTCAGAAGGATCTGCTCCAGATAATAGAGGAGTTTTGTAGGATTGTGGTCAGAAGGATCTGCTCCAGATAATAGAGGAGTTTTGTAGGATTGTAGTCAGAAGGATCTGCTCCAGATAATAGAGGAGTTTTGTAGGATTGTGGTCAGAAGGATCTGCTCCAGATAATAGGGGAGTTTTGTAGGATTGTGGTCAGAAGGATCTGCTCCAGATAATAGAGGAGTTTCGTAGGATTGTGGTCAGAAGGATCTGCTCCAGATAATAGAGGAGTTTCATAGGATTGTGGTCAGAAGGATCTGCTCCAGATAATAGGGGAGTTTTGTAGGATTGTGGTCAGAAGGATCTGCTCCAGATAATAGAGGAGTTTTGTAGGATTGTGGTCAGAAGGATCTGCTCCAGATAATAGAGAAGTTTTGTAGGATTGTGGTCAGAAGGATCTGCTCCAGATAATAGAGGAGTTTTGTAGGATTGTAGTCAGAAGGATCTGCTCCAGATAATAGAGGAGTTTTGTAGGATTGAGGTCAGAAGGATCTGCTCCAGATAATAGAGGAGTTTTGTAGGATTGTGGTCAGAAGGATCTGCTCCAGATAATAGAGGAGTTTTGTAGGATTGAGGTCAGAAGGATCTGCTCCAGATAATAGAGGAGTTTCGTAGGATTGTGGTCAGAAGGATCTGCTCCAGATAATAGAGGAGTTTCATAGGATTGAGGTCAGAAGGATCTGCTCCAGATAATAGAGGAGTTTCGTAGGATTGTGGTCAGAAGGATCTGCTCCAGATAATAGAGGAGTTTCGTAGGATTGAGGTCAGAAGGATCTGCTCCAGATAATAGAGGAGTTTCGTAGGATTGTGGTCAGAAGGATCTGCTCCAGATAATAGAGGAGTTTTGTAGGATTGTGGTCAGAAGGATCTGCTCCAGATAATAGAGGAGTTTTGTAGGATTGTGGTCAGAAGGATCTGCTCCAGATAATAGAGGAGTTTTGTAGGATTGAGGTCAGAAGGATCTGCTCCAGATAATAGAGGAGTTTCATAGGATTGTGGTCAGAAGGATCTGCTCCAGATAATAGAGGAGTTTTGTAGGATTGTGGTCAGAAGGATCTGCTCCAGATAATAGAGACGTTTTGTAGGATTGTGGTCAGAAGGATCTGCTCCAGATAATAGGGGAGTTTTGTAGGATTGTAGTCAGAAGGATCTGCTCCAGCTAATAGAGGAGTTTTGTAGGATTGTGGTCAGAAGGATCTGCTCCAGATAATAGAGGAGTTTTGTAGGATTGTAGTCAGAAGGATCTGCTCCAGATAATAGAGGAGTTTTGTAGGATTGTAGTCAGAAGGATCTGCTCCAGATAATAGAGGAGTTTTGTAGGATTGTAGTCAGAAGGATCTTCTCCAGATAATAGAGGAGTTTTGTAGGATTGTAGTCAGAAGGATCTGCTCCAGATAATAGAGGAGTTTTGTAGGATTGTGGTCAGAATGATCTGCTCCAGATAATAGGGGAGTTTTGTAGGATTGTGGTCAGAAGGATCTGCTCCAGATAATAGAGGAGTTTTGTAGGATTGTGGTCAGAAGGATCTGCTTCAGATAATAGAGGAGTTTCATATGATTGTGGTCAGAAGGATCTGCTCCAGATAATAAAGGAGTTTCATAGGATTGTGGTCAGAAGGATCTGTTCCAGATAATAGAGGAGTTTTGTAGGATTGTGGTCAGAAGGATCTGCTCCAGGTAATAGAGGAGTTTCATAGGATTGTGGTCAGAAGGATCTGCTCCAGATAATAGAGGAGTTTCATAGGATTGTAGTCAGAAGGATCTGCTCCAGATAATAGAGGAGTTTTGTAGGATTGTGGTCAGAAGGATCTGCTCCAGATAATACAGGAGTTTTGTAGCATTGTGGTCAGAAGGATCTGCTCCAGATAATAGGGGAGTTTTTTAGGATTGTGGTCAGAAGGATCTGCTCCAGATAATAGAGGAGTTTTGTAGGATTGTAGTCAGAAGGATCTGCTCCAGATAATAGAGGAGTTTTGTAGGATTGAGGTCAGAAGGATCTGCTCCAGATAATAGAGGAGTTTCGTAGGATTGTGGTCAGAAGGGTCTGCTCCAGATAATAGAGGAGTTTCATAGGATTGTGGTCAGAAGGATCTGCTCCAGATAATAGAGGAGTTTTGTAGGATTGTGGTCAGAAGGATCTGCTCCAGATAATAGAGGAGTTTTGTAGGATTGTGGTCAGAAGGATCTGCTCCAGATAATAGGGGAGTTTTGTAGGATTGTGGTCAGAAGGATCTGCTCCAGATAATAGAGGAGTTTTGTAGGATTGTAGTCAGAAGGATCTGCTCCAGCTAATAGAGGAGTTTTGTAGGATTGTGGTCAGAAGGATCTGCTCCAGATAATAGAGGAGTTTTGTAGGATTGTAGTCAGAAGGATCTGCTCCAGATAATAGAGGAGTTTTGTAGGATTGTAGTCAGAAGGATCTGCTCCAGATAATAGAGGAGTTTTGTAGGATTGTAGTCAGAAGGATCTGCTCCAGATAATAGAGGAGTTTTGTAGGATTGTGGTCAGAAGGATCTGCTCCAGATAATAGAGGAGTTTTGTAGGATTGAGGTCAGAAGTATCTGCTCCAGATAATAGGGGAGTTTTGTAGGATTGAGGTCAGAAGGATCTGCTCCAGATAATAGGGGAGTTTTTTAGGATTGTGGTCAGAAGGATCTGCTCCAGATAATAGGGGAGTTTTTTAGGATTGAGGTCAGAAGGATCTGCTCTAGTTAATAGAGGAGTTTTGTAGGATTGTGATCAGAAGGAACTGCTCCAGATAATAGAGGAGTTTTGTAGGATTGTAGTCAGAAGGATCTGCTCCAGATAATAGAGGAGTTTTGTAGGATTGAGGTCAGAAGGATCTGCTCCAGATAATAGAGGAGTTTTGTAGGATTGTAGTCAGAAGGATCTGCTCCAGATAATAGAGGAGTTTTGTAGGATTGTAGTCAGAAGGATCTGCTCCAGATAATAGAGGAGTTTTGTAGGATTGTAGTCAGAAGGATCTTCTCCAGATAATAGAGGAGTTTTGTAGGATTGTAGTCAGAAGGATCTGCTCCAGATAATAGAGGAGTTTTGTAGGATTGCAGTCAGAAGGATCTGCTCCAGATAATAGAGGAGTTTTGTAGGATTGTGGTCAGAAGGATCTGCTCCAGATAATAGGGGAGTTTTGTAGGATTGTGGTCAGAAGGATCTGCTCCAGATAATAGAGGAGTTTTGTAGGATTGTGGTCAGAAGGATCTGCTCCAGATAATAGAGGAGTTTTGTAGGATTGTGGTCAGAAGGATCTGCTCCAGATAATAGAGGAGTTTTGTAGGATTGTGGTCAGAAGGATCTGCTCCAGATAATAGAGGAGTTTTGTAGGATTGTAGTCAGAAGGATCTGCTCCAGATAATAGAGGAGTTTTGTAGGATTGAGGTCAGAAGGATCTGCTCCAGATAATAGAGGAGTTTCGTAGGATTGTGGTCAGAAGGATCTGCTCCAGATAATAGAGGAGTTTCATAGGATTGTGGTCAGAAGGATCTGCTCCAGATAATAGAGGAGTTTTGTAGGATTGTGGTCAGAAGGATCTGCTCCAGATAATAGAGGAGTTTTGTAGGATTGTGGTCAGAAGGATCTGCTCCAGATAATAGAGACGTTTTGTAGGATTGTGGTCAGAAGGATCTGCTCCAGATAATAGGGGAGTTTTGTAGGATTGTAGTCAGAAGGATCTGCTCCAGCTAATAGAGGAGTTTTGTAGGATTGTGGTCAGAAGGATCTGCTCCAGATAATAGAGACGTTTTGTAGGATTGTGGTCAGAAGGATCTGCTCCAGATAATAGGGGAGTTTTGTAGGATTGTAGTCAGAAGGATCTGCTCCAGATAATAGGGGAGTTTTGTAGGATTGAGGTCAGAAGGATCTGCTCCAGATAATAGAGGAGTTTTGTAGGATTGTGGTCAGAAGGATCTGCTCCAGATAATAGGGGAGTTTTGTAGGATTGTGGTCAGAAGGATCTGCTCCAGATAATAGAGGAGTTTTGTAGGATTGTGGTCAGAAGGATCTGCTTCAGATAATAGAGGAGTTTCATATGATTGTGGTCAGAAGGATCTGCTCCAGATAATAAAGGAGTTTTGTAGGATTGAGGTCAGAAGGATCTGCTCCAGATAATAGAGGAGTTTTGTAGGATTGTAGTCAGAAGGATCTGCTCCAGATAATAGAGGAGTTTTGTAGGATTGTAGTCAGAAGGATCTGCTCCAGATAATAGAGGAGTTTTGTAGGATTGTAGTCAGAAGGATCTTCTCCAGATAATAGAGGAGTTTTGTAGGATTGTAGTCAGAAGGATCTGCTCCAGATAATAGAGGAGTTTTGTAGGATTGCAGTCAGAAGGATCTGCTCCAGATAATAGAGGAGTTTTGTAGGATTGTGGTCAGAAGGATCTGCTCCAGATAATAGGGGAGTTTTGTAGGATTGTGGTCAGAAGGATCTGCTCCAGATAATAGAGGAGTTTTGTAGGATTGTGGTCAGAAGGATCTGCTCCAGATAATAGAGGAGTTTTGTAGGATTGTGGTCAGAAGGATCTGCTCCAGATAATAGAGGAGTTTTGTAGGATTGTGGTCAGAAGGATCTGCTCCAGATAATAGAGGAGTTTTGTAGGATTGTAGTCAGAAGGATCTGCTCCAGATAATAGAGGAGTTTTGTAGGATTGAGGTCAGAAGGATCTGCTCCAGATAATAGAGGAGTTTTGTAGGATTGTGGTCAGAAGGATCTGCTCCAGATAATAGAGGAGTTTCATAGGATTGTGGTCAGAAGGATCTGCTCCAGATAATAGAGGAGTTTTGTAGGATTGTGGTCAGAAGGATCTGCTCCAGATAATAGAGGAGTTTTGTAGGATTGTGGTCAGAAGGATCTGCTCCAGATAATAGAGACGTTTTGTAGGATTGTGGTCAGAAGGATCTGCTCCAGATAATAGGGGAGTTTTGTAGGATTGTAGTCAGAAGGATCTGCTCCAGCTAATAGAGGAGTTTTGTAGGATTGTGGTCAGAAGGATCTGCTCCAGATAATAGAGACGTTTTGTAGGATTGTGGTCAGAAGGATCTGCTCCAGATAATAGGGGAGTTTTGTAGGATTGTAGTCAGAAGGATCTGCTCCAGATAATAGGGGAGTTTTGTAGGATTGAGGTCAGAAGGATCTGCTCCAGATAATAGAGGAGTTTTGTAGGATTGTGGTCAGAAGGATCTGCTCCAGATAATAGAGGAGTTTTGTAGGATTGAGGTCAGAAGTATCTGCTCCAGATAATAGGGGAGTTTTGTAGGATTGAGGTCAGAAGGATCTGCTCCAGATAATAGGGGAGTTTTGTAGGATTGTGGTCAGAAGGATCTGCTCCAGATAATAGAGGAGTTTTGTAGGATTGTGGTCAGAAGGATCTGCTTCAGATAATAGAGGAGTTTCATATGATTGTGGTCAGAAGGATCTGCTCCAGATAATAAAGGAGTTTCATAGGATTGTGGTCAGAAGGATCTGTTCCAGATAATAGAGGAGTTTTGTAGGATTGTGGTCAGAAGGATCTGCTCCAGGTAATAGAGGAGTTTCATAGGATTGTGGTCAGAAGGATCTGCTCCAGATAATAGAGGAGTTTCATAGGATTGTAGTCAGAAGGATCTGCTCCAGATAATAGAGGAGTTTTGTAGGATTGTGGTCAGAAGGATCTGCTCCAGATAATACAGGAGTTTTGTAGCATTGTGGTCAGAAGGATCTGCTCCAGATAATAGGGGAGTTTTTTAGGATTGTGGTCAGAAGGATCTGCTCCAGATAATAGAGGAGTTTTGTAGGATTGTAGTCAGAAGGATCTGCTCCAGATAATAGAGGAGTTTTGTAGGATTGAGGTCAGAAGGATCTGCTCCAGATAATAGAGGAGTTTCGTAGGATTGTGGTCAGAAGGGTCTGCTCCAGATAATAGAGGAGTTTCATAGGATTGTGGTCAAAAGGATCTGCTCCAGATAATAGAGGAGTTTTGTAGGATTGTGGTCAGAAGGATCTGCTCCAGATAATAGAGGAGTTTTGTAGGATTGTGGTCAGAAGGATCTGCTCCAGATAATAGAGGAGTTTTGTAGGATTGTGGTCAGAAGGATCTGCTCCAGATAATAGAGGAGTTTTTTAGGATTGTGGTCAGAAGGATCTGCTCCAGATAATAGAGGAGTTTTGTAGGATTGTAGTCAGAAGGATCTGCTCCAGATAATAGAGGAGTTTTGTAGGATTGAGGTCAGAAGGATCTGCTCCAGATAATAGAGGAGTTTCGTAGGATTGTGGTCAGAAGGATCTGCTCCAGATAATAGAGGAGTTTCATAGGATTGTGGTCAGAAGGATCTGCTCCAGATAATAGAGGAGTTTTGTAGGATTGTGGTCAGAAGGATCTGCTCCAGATAATAGAGGAGTTTTGTAGGATTGTGGTCAGAAGGATCTGCTCCAGATAATAGAGACGTTTTGTAGGATTGTGGTCAGAAGGATCTGCTCCAGATAATAGGGGAGTTTTGTAGGATTGTAGTCAGAAGGATCTGCTCCAGCTAATAGAGGAGTTTTGTAGGATTGTGGTCAGAAGGATCTGCTCCAGATAATAGAGACGTTTTGTAGGATTGTGGTCAGAAGGATCTGCTCCAGATAATAGGGGAGTTTTGTAGGATTGTAGTCAGAAGGATCTGCTCCAGATAATAGGGGAGTTTTGTAGGATTGAGGTCAGAAGGATCTGCTCCAGATAATAGAGGAGTTTTGTAGGATTGTGGTCAGAAGGATCTGCTCCAGATAATAGGGGAGTTTTGTAGGATTGTGGTCAGAAGGATCTGCTCCAGATAATAGAGGAGTTTTGTAGGATTGTGGTCAGAAGGATCTGCTTCAGATAATAGAGGAGTTTCATATGATTGTGGTCAGAAGGATCTGCTCCAGATAATAAAGGAGTTTTGTAGGATTGAGGTCAGAAGGATCTGCTCCAGATAATAGAGGAGTTTTGTAGGATTGTAGTCAGAAGGATCTGCTCCAGATAATAGAGGAGTTTTGTAGGATTGTAGTCAGAAGGATCTGCTCCAGATAATAGAGGAGTTTTGTAGGATTGTAGTCAGAAGGATCTTCTCCAGATAATAGAGGAGTTTTGTAGGATTGTAGTCAGAAGGATCTGCTCCAGATAATAGAGGAGTTTTGTAGGATTGCAGTCAGAAGGATCTGCTCCAGATAATAGAGGAGTTTTGTAGGATTGTGGTCAGAAGGATCTGCTCCAGATAATAGGGGAGTTTTGTAGGATTGTGGTCAGAAGGATCTGCTCCAGATAATAGAGGAGTTTTGTAGGATTGTGGTCAGAAGGATCTGCTCCAGATAATAGAGGAGTTTTGTAGGATTGTGGTCAGAAGGATCTGCTCCAGATAATAGAGGAGTTTTGTAGGATTGTGGTCAGAAGGATCTGCTCCAGATAATAGAGGAGTTTTGTAGGATTGTAGTCAGAAGGATCTGCTCCAGATAATAGAGGAGTTTTGTAGGATTGAGGTCAGAAGGATCTGCTCCAGATAATAGAGGAGTTTCGTAGGATTGTGGTCAGAAGGATCTGCTCCAGATAATAGAGGAGTTTCATAGGATTGTGGTCAGAAGGATCTGCTCCAGATAATAGAGGAGTTTTGTAGGATTGTGGTCAGAAGGATCTGCTCCAGATAATAGAGGAGTTTTGTAGGATTGTGGTCAGAAGGATCTGCTCCAGATAATAGAGACGTTTTGTAGGATTGTGGTCAGAAGGATCTGCTCCAGATAATAGGGGAGTTTTGTAGGATTGTAGTCAGAAGGATCTGCTCCAGCTAATAGAGGAGTTTTGTAGGATTGTGGTCAGAAGGATCTGCTCCAGATAATAGAGACGTTTTGTAGGATTGTGGTCAGAAGGATCTGCTCCAGATAATAGGGGAGTTTTGTAGGATTGTAGTCAGAAGGATCTGCTCCAGATAATAGGGGAGTTTTGTAGGATTGAGGTCAGAAGGATCTGCTCCAGATAATAGAGGAGTTTTGTAGGATTGTGGTCAGAAGGATCTGCTCCAGATAATAGAGGAGTTTTGTAGGATTGAGGTCAGAAGTATCTGCTCCAGATAATAGGGGAGTTTTGTAGGATTGAGGTCAGAAGGATCTGCTCCAGATAATAGGGGAGTTTTGTAGGATTGTGGTCAGAAGGATCTGCTCCAGATAATAGAGGAGTTTTGTAGGATTGTGGTCAGAAGGATCTGCTTCAGATAATAGAGGAGTTTCATATGATTGTGGTCAGAAGGATCTGCTCCAGATAATAAAGGAGTTTCATAGGATTGTGGTCAGAAGGATCTGTTCCAGATAATAGAGGAGTTTTGTAGGATTGTGGTCAGAAGGATCTGCTCCAGGTAATAGAGGAGTTTCATAGGATTGTGGTCAGAAGGATCTGCTCCAGATAATAGAGGAGTTTCATAGGATTGTAGTCAGAAGGATCTGCTCCAGATAATAGAGGAGTTTTGTAGGATTGTGGTCAGAAGGATCTGCTCCAGATAATACAGGAGTTTTGTAGCATTGTGGTCAGAAGGATCTGCTCCAGATAATAGGGGAGTTTTTTAGGATTGTGGTCAGAAGGATCTGCTCCAGATAATAGAGGAGTTTTGTAGGATTGTAGTCAGAAGGATCTGCTCCAGATAATAGAGGAGTTTTGTAGGATTGAGGTCAGAAGGATCTGCTCCAGATAATAGAGGAGTTTCGTAGGATTGTGGTCAGAAGGGTCTGCTCCAGATAATAGAGGAGTTTCATAGGATTGTGGTCAAAAGGATCTGCTCCAGATAATAGAGGAGTTTTGTAGGATTGTGGTCAGAAGGATCTGCTCCAGATAATAGAGGAGTTTTGTAGGATTGTGGTCAGAAGGATCTGCTCCAGATAATAGAGACGTTTTGTAGGATTGTGGTCAGAAGGATCTGCTCCAGATAATAGGGGAGTTTTGTAGGATTGTAATCAGAAGGATCTGCTCCAGCTAATAGAGGAGTTTTGTAGGATTGTGGTCAGAAGGATCTGCTCCAGATAATAGAGGAGTTTTGTAGGATTGTAGTCAGAAGGATCTGCTCCAGATAATAGAGGAGTTTTGTAGGATTGTAGTCAGAAGGATCTGCTCCAGATAATAGAGGAGTTTTGTAGGATTGTAGTCAGAAGGATCTGCTCCAGATAATAGAGGAGTTTTGTAGGATTGTGGTCAGAAGGATCTGCTCCAGATAATAGAGGAGTTTTGTAGGATTGAGGTCAGAAGTATCTGCTCCAGATAATAGGGGAGTTTTGTAGGATTGAGGTCAGAAGGATCTGCTCCAGATAATAGGGGAGTTTTTTAGGATTGTGGTCAGAAGGATCTGCTCCAGATAATAGGGGAGTTTTGTAGGATTGAGGTCAGAAGGATCTGCTCTAGATAATATAGGAGTTTTGTAGGATTGTGATCAGAAGGAACTGCTCCAGATAATAGAGGAGTTTTGTAGGATTGTAGTCAGAAGGATCTGCTCCAGATAATAGAGGCGTTTTGTAGGATTGAGGTCAGAAGGATCTGCTCCAGATAATAGAGGAGTTTTGTAGGATTGTGATCAGAAGGAACTGCTCCAGATAATAGAGGAGTTTTGTAGGATTGTAGTCAGAAGGATCTGCTCCAGATAATAGAGGAGTTTTGTAGGATTGTAGTCAGAAGGATCTTCTCCAGATAATAGAGGAGTTTTTTGTAGGATTGTAGTCAGAAGGATCTGCTCCAGATAATAGAGGAGTTTTGTAGGATTGCAGTCAGAAGGATCTGCTCCAGATAATAGAGGAGTTTTGTAGGATTGTGGTCAGAAGGATCTGCTCCAGATAATAGAGGAGTTTCGTAGGATTGTGGTCAGAAGGATCTGCTCCAGATAATAGAGAAGTTTTGTAGGATTGTGGTCAGAAGGATCTGCTCCAGATAATAGAGGAGTTTTGTAGGATTGTGGTCAGAAGGATCTGCTCCAGATAATAGAGGAGTTTTGTAGGATTGTGGTCAGAAGGATCTGCTCCAGATAATAGAGGAGTTTTGTAGGATTGTAGTCAGAAGGATCTGCTCCAGATAATAGAGGAGTTTTGTAGGATTGAGGTCAGAAGGATCTGCTCCAGATAATAGAGGAGTTTCGTAGGATTGTGGTCAGAAGGATCTGCTCCAGATAATAGAGGAGTTTCATAGGATTGTGGTCAGAAGGATCTGCTCCAGATAATAGAGGAGTTTTGTAGGATTGTGGTCAGAAGGATCTGCTCCAGATAATAGAGGAGTTTTGTAGGATTGTGGTCAGAAGGATCTGCTCCAGATAATAGAGACGTTTTGTAGGATTGTGGTCAGAAGGATCTGCTCCAGATAATAGGGGAGTTTTGTAGGATTGTAGTCAGAAGGATCTGCTCCAGCTAATAGAGGAGTTTTGTAGGATTGTGGTCAGAAGGATCTGCTCCAGATAATAGAGACGTTTTGTAGGATTGTGGTCAGAAGGATCTGCTCCAGATAATAGGGGAGTTTTGTAGGATTGTAGTCAGAAGGATCTGCTCCAGATAATAGGGGAGTTTTGTAGGATTGAGGTCAGAAGGATCTGCTCCAGATAATAGAGGAGTTTTGTAGGATTGTGGTCAGAAGGATCTGCTCCAGATAATAGAGGAGTTTTGTAGGATTGAGGTCAGAAGTATCTGCTCCAGATAATAGGGGAGTTTTGTAGGATTGAGGTCAGAAGGATCTGCTCCAGATAATAGGGGAGTTTTGTAGGATTGTGGTCAGAAGGATCTGCTCCAGATAATAGGGGAGTTTTGTAGGATTGAGGTCAGAAGGATCTGCTCTAGATAATAGAGGAGTTTTGTAGGATTGTGATCAGAAGGAACTGCTCCAGATAATAGAGGAGTTTTGTAGGATTGTAGTCAGAAGGATCTGCTCCAGATAATAGAGGAGTTTTGTAGGATTGAGGTCAGAAGGATCTGCTCCAGATAATAGAGGAGTTTTGTAGGATTGTAGTCAGAAGGATCTGCTCCAGATAATAGAGGAGTTTTGTAGGATTGTAGTCAGAAGGATCTGCTCCAGATAATAGAGGAGTTTTGTAGGATTGTAGTCAGAAGGATCTGCTCCAGATAATAGAGGAGTTTCATAGGATTGTGGTCAGAAGGATCTGCTCCAGATAATAGAGGAGTTTCATAGGATTGTAGTCAGAAGGATCTGCTCCAGATAATAGAGGAGTTTTGTAGGATTGTGGTCAGAAGGATCTGCTCCAGATAATACAGGAGTTTTGTAGCATTGTGGTCAGAAGGATCTGCTCCAGATAATAGGGGAGTTTTTTAGGATTGTGGTCAGAAGGATCTGCTCCAGATAATAGAGGAGTTTTGTAGGATTGTAGTCAGAAGGATCTGCTCCAGATAATAGAGGAGTTTTGTAGGATTGAGGTCAGAAGGATCTGCTCCAGATAATAGAGGAGTTTCGTAGGATTGTGGTCAGAAGGGTCTGCTCCAGATAATAGAGGAGTTTCATAGGATTGTGGTCAAAAGGATCTGCTCCAGATAATAGAGGAGTTTTGTAGGATTGTGGTCAGAAGGATCTGCTCCAGATAATAGAGGAGTTTTGTAGGATTGTGGTCAGAAGGATCTGCTCCAGATAATAGAGACGTTTTGTAGGATTGTGGTCAGAAGGATCTGCTCCAGATAATAGGGGAGTTTTGTAGGATTGTAGTCAGAAGGATCTGCTCCAGCTAATAGAGGAGTTTTGTAGGATTGTGGTCAGAAGGATCTGCTCCAGATAATAGAGGAGTTTTGTAGGATTGTAGTCAGAAGGATCTGCTCCAGATAATAGAGGAGTTTTGTAGGATTGTAGTCAGAAGGATCTGCTCCAGATAATAGAGGAGTTTTGTAGGATTGTAGTCAGAAGGATCTGCTCCAGATAATAGAGGAGTTTTGTAGGATTGTGGTCAGAAGGATCTGCTCCAGATAATAGAGGAGTTTTGTAGGATTGAGGTCAGAAGTATCTGCTCCAGATAATAGGGGAGTTTTTTAGGATTGAGGTCAGAAGGATCTGCTCCAGATAATAGGGGAGTTTTTTAGGATTGTGGTCAGAAGGATCTGCTCCAGATAATAGGGGAGTTTTGTAGGATTGAGGTCAGAAGGATCTGCTCTAGATAATAGAGGAGTTTTGTAGGATTGTGATCAGAAGGAACTGCTCCAGATAATAGAGGAGTTTTGTAGGATTGTAGTCAGAAGGATCTGCTCCAGATAATAGAGGAGTTTTGTAGGATTGAGGTCAGAAGGATCTGCTCCAGATAATAGAGGAGTTTTGTAGGATTGTGATCAGAAGGAACTGCTCCAGATAATAGAGGAGTTTTGTAGGATTGTAGTCAGAAGGATCTGCTCCAGATAATAGAGGAGTTTTGTAGGATTGTAGTCAGAAGGATCTTCTCCAGATAATAGAGGAGTTTTTTGTAGGATTGTAGTCAGAAGGATCTGCTCCAGATAATAGAGGAGTTTTGTAGGATTGCAGTCAGAAGGATCTGCTCCAGATAATAGAGGAGTTTTGTAGGATTGTGGTCAGAAGGATCTGCTCCAGATAATAGAGGAGTTTCGTAGGATTGTGGTCAGAAGGATCTGCTCCAGATAATAGAGAAGTTTTGTAGGATTGTGGTCAGAAGGATCTGCTCCAGATAATAGAGGAGTTTTGTAGGATTGTGGTCAGAAGGATCTGCTCCAGATAATAGAGGAGTTTTGTAGGATTGTGGTCAGAAGGATCTGCTCCAGATAATAGAGGAGTTTTGTAGGATTGTAGTCAGAAGGATCTGCTCCAGATAATAGAGGAGTTTTGTAGGATTGAGGTCAGAAGGATCTGCTCCAGATAATAGAGGAGTTTCGTAGGATTGTGGTCAGAAGGATCTGCTCCAGATAATAGAGGAGTTTCATAGGATTGTGGTCAGAAGGATCTGCTCCAGATAATAGAGGAGTTTTGTAGGATTGTGGTCAGAAGGATCTGCTCCAGATAATAGAGGAGTTTTGTAGGATTGTGGTCAGAAGGATCTGCTCCAGATAATAGAGACGTTTTGTAGGATTGTGGTCAGAAGGATCTGCTCCAGATAATAGGGGAGTTTTGTAGGATTGTAGTCAGAAGGATCTGCTCCAGCTAATAGAGGAGTTTTGTAGGATTGTGGTCAGAAGGATCTGCTCCAGATAATAGAGACGTTTTGTAGGATTGTGGTCAGAAGGATCTGCTCCAGATAATAGGGGAGTTTTGTAGGATTGTAGTCAGAAGGATCTGCTCCAGATAATAGGGGAGTTTTGTAGGATTGAGGTCAGAAGGATCTGCTCCAGATAATAGAGGAGTTTTGTAGGATTGTGGTCAGAAGGATCTGCTCCAGATAATAGAGGAGTTTTGTAGGATTGAGGTCAGAAGTATCTGCTCCAGATAATAGGGGAGTTTTGTAGGATTGAGGTCAGAAGGATCTGCTCCAGATAATAGGGGAGTTTTGTAGGATTGTGGTCAGAAGGATCTGCTCCAGATAATAGGGGAGTTTTGTAGGATTGAGGTCAGAAGGATCTGCTCTAGATAATAGAGGAGTTTTGTAGGATTGTGATCAGAAGGAACTGCTCCAGATAATAGAGGAGTTTTGTAGGATTGTAGTCAGAAGGATCTGCTCCAGATAATAGAGGAGTTTTGTAGGATTGAGGTCAGAAGGATCTGCTCCAGATAATAGAGGAGTTTTGTAGGATTGTAGTCAGAAGGATCTGCTCCAGATAATAGAGGAGTTTTGTAGGATTGTAGTCAGAAGGATCTGCTCCAGATAATAGAGGAGTTTTGTAGGATTGTAGTCAGAAGGATCTTCTCCAGATAATAGAGGAGTTTTGTAGGATTGTAGTCAGAAGGATCTGCTCCAGATAATAGAGGAGTTTTGTAGGATTGCAGTCAGAAGGACCTGCTCCAGATAATAGAGGAGTTTTGTAGGATTGTGGTCAGAAGGATCTGCTCCAGATAATAGGGGAGTTTTGTAGGATTGTGGTCAGAAGGATCTGCTCCAGATAATAGAGGAGTTTTGTAGGATTGTGGTCAGAAGGATCTGCTCCAGATAATAGAGGAGTTTTGTAGGATTGTGGTCAGAAGGATCTGCTCCAGATAATAGAGGAGTTTTGTAGGATTGTGGTCAGAAGGATCTTCTCCAGATAATAGAGGAGTTTTGAAGGATTGTGGTCAGAAGGATCTGCTCCAGATAATAGAGGAGTTTTGTAGGATTGTAGTCAGAAGGATCTGCTCCAGATAATAGAGGAGTTTTGTAGGATTGTGGTCAGAAGGATCTGCTCCAGATAATAGGGGAGTTTTGTAGGATTGTGGTCAGAAGGATCTGCTCCAGATAATAGAGGAGTTTTGTAGGATTGTGGTCAGAAGCATCTGCTCCAGATAATAGAGGAGTTTTGTAGGATTGTAGTCAGAAGGATCTGCTCCAGATAATAGAGGAGTTTTGTAGGATTGTGGTCAGAAGGATCTGCTCCAGATAATAGGGGAGTTTTGTAGGATTGTGGTCAGAAGGATCTGCTCCAGATAATAGAGGAGTTTTGTAGGATTGTGGTCAGAAGGATCTGCTCCAGATAATAGAGGAGTTTTGTAGGATTGTGGTCAGAAGGATCTGCTCCAGATAATAGGGGAGTTTTGTAGGATTGTGGTCAGAAGGATCTGCTCCAGATAATTGAGGAGTTTTGTAGGATTGTGGTCAGAAGGATCTGCTCCAGATAATAGAGGAGTTTTGTAGGATTGTGGTCAGAAGGATCTGCTCCAGATAATAGAGGAGTTTTGTAGGATTGTGGTCAGAAGGATCTGCTCCAGATAATAGAGGAGTTTTGTAGGATTGTGGTCAGAAGGATCTGCTCCAGATAATAGAGGAGTTTTGTAGGATTGTGGTCAGAAGGATCTGCTCCAGATAATAGAGGAGTTTTGTAGGATTGTAGTCAGAAGGATCTGCTCCAGATAATAGAGGAGTTTTGTAGGATTGTGGTCAGAAGGATCTGCTCCAGATAATAGGGGAGTTTCGTAGGATTGTGGTCAGAAGGATCTGCTCCAGATAATAGAGGAGTTTTGTAGGATTGTGGTCAGAAGGATCTGCTCCAGATAATAGAGAAGTTTTGTAGGATTGTGGTCAGAAGGATCTGCTCCAGATAATAGAGGAGTTTTGTAGGATTGTGGTCAGAAGGATCTGCTCCAGATAATAGAGGAGTTTTGTAGGATTGTGGTCAGAAGGATCTGCTCCAGATAATAGAGGAGTTTTGTAGGATTGTGGTCAGAAGGATCTGCTCCAGATAATAGAGGAGTTTTGTAGGATTGAGGTCAGAAGGATCTGCTCCAGATAATAGAGGAGTTTTGTAGGATTGTGGTCAGAAGGATCTGCTCCAGATAATAGAGGAGTTTTGTAGGATTGTGGTCAGAAGGATCTGCTCCAGATAATAGAGGAGTTTTGTAGGATTGTAGTCAGAAGGATCTGCTCCAGATAATAGAGGAGTTTTGTTGGATTGTGATCAGAAGGAACTGCTCCAGATAATAGAGGAGTTTTGTAGGATTGTAGTCAGAAGGATCTGCTCCAGATAATAGAGGAGTTTTGTAGGATTGAGGTCAGAAGGATCTGCTCCAGATAATAGAGGAGTTTTGTAGGATTGTAGTCAGAAGGATCTGCTCCAGATAATAGAGGAGTTTTGTAGGATTGTAGTCAGAAGGATCTGCTCCAGATAATAGAGGAGTTTTGTAGGATTGTAGTCAGAAGGATCTTCTCCAGATAATAGAGGAGTTTTGTAGGATTGTAGTCAGAAGGATCTGCTCCAGATAATAGAGGAGTTTTGTAGGATTGCAGTCAGAAGGACCTGCTCCAGATAATAGAGGAGTTTTGTAGGATTGTGGTCAGAAGGATCTGCTCCAGATAATAGGGGAGTTTTGTAGGATTGTGGTCAGAAGGATCTGCTCCAGATAATAGAGGAGTTTTGTAGGATTGTGGTCAGAAGGATCTGCTCCAGATAATAGAGGAGTTTTGTAGGATTGTGGTCAGAAGGATCTGCTCCAGATAATAGAGGAGTTTTGTAGGATTGTGGTCAGAAGGATCTTCTCCAGATAATAGAGGAGTTTTGAAGGATTGTGGTCAGAAGGATCTGCTCCAGATAATAGAGGAGTTTTGTAGGATTGTAGTCAGAAGGATTTGCTCCAGATAATAGAGGAGTTTTGTAGGATTGTGGTCAGAAGGATCTGCTCCAGATAATAGGGGAGTTTTGTAGGATTGTGGTCAGAAGGATCTGCTCCAGATAATAGAGGAGTTTTGTAGGATTGTGGTCAGAAGCATCTGCTCCAGATAATAGAGGAGTTTTGTAGGATTGTAGTCAGAAGGATCTGCTCCAGATAATAGAGGAGTTTTGTAGGATTGTGGTCAGAAGGATCTGCTCCAGATAATAGGGGAGTTTTGTAGGATTGTGGTCAGAAGGATCTGCTCCAGATAATAGAGGAGTTTTGTAGGATTGTGGTCAGAAGGATCTGCTCCAGATAATAGAGGAGTTTTGTAGGATTGTGGTCAGAAGGATCTGCTCCAGATAATAGGGGAGTTTTGTAGGATTGTGGTCAGAAGGATCTGCTCCAGATAATTGAGGAGTTTTGTAGGATTGTGGTCAGAAGGATCTGCTCCAGATAATAGAGGAGTTTTGTAGGATTGTGGTCAGAAGGATCTGCTCCAGATAATAGAGGAGTTTTGTAGGATTGTGGTCAGAAGGATCTGCTCCAGATAATAGAGGAGTTTTGTAGGATTGTGGTCAGAAGGATCTGCTCCAGATAATAGAGGAGTTTTGTAGGATTGTGGTCAGAAGGATCTGCTCCAGATAATAGAGGAGTTTTGTAGGATTGTAGTCAGAAGGATCTGCTCCAGATAATAGAGGAGTTTTGTAGGATTGTGGTCAGAAGGATCTGCTCCAGATAATAGGGGAGTTTCGTAGGATTGTGGTCAGAAGGATCTGCTCCAGATAATAGAGGAGTTTTGTAGGATTGTGGTCAGAAGGATCTGCTCCAGATAATAGAGAAGTTTTGTAGGATTGTGGTCAGAAGGATCTGCTCCAGATAATAGAGGAGTTTTGTAGGATTGTGGTCAGAAGGATCTGCTCCAGATAATAGAGGAGTTTTGTAGGATTGTGGTCAGAAGGATCTGCTCCAGATAATAGAGGAGTTTTGTAGGATTGTGGTCAGAAGGATCTGCTCCAGATAATAGAGGAGTTTTGTAGGATTGAGGTCAGAAGGATCTGCTCCAGATAATAGAGGAGTTTTGTAGGATTGTGGTCAGAAGGATCTGCTCCAGATAATAGAGGAGTTTTGTAGGATTGTGGTCAGAAGGATCTGCTCCAGATAATAGGGGAGTTTTGTAGGATTGTGGTCAGAAGGATCTGCTCCAGATAATAGAGGAGTTTTGTAGGATTGTGGTCAGAAGCATCTGCTCCAGATAATAGAGGAGTTTTGTAGGATTGTAGTCAGAAGGATCTGCTCCAGATAATAGAGGAGTTTTGTAGGATTGTGGTCAGAAGGATCTGCTCCAGATAATAGGGGAGTTTTGTAGGATTGTGGTCAGAAGGATCTGCTCCAGATAATAGGGGAGTTTTGTAGGATTGTAGTCAGAAGGATCTGCTCCAGATAATAGGGGAGTTTTGTAGGATTGAGGTCAGAAGGATCTGCTCCAGATAATAGAGGAGTTTTGTAGGATTGTGGTCAGAAGGATCTGCTCCAGATAATAGAGGAGTTTTGTAGGATTGAGGTCAGAAGTATCTGCTCCAGATAATAGGGGAGTTTTGTAGGATTGAGGTCAGAAGGATCTGCTCCAGATAATAGGGGAGTTTTGTAGGATTGTGGTCAGAAGGATCTGCTCCAGATAATAGGGGAGTTTTGTAGGATTGAGGTCAGAAGGATCTGCTCTAGATAATAGAGGAGTTTTGTAGGATTGTGATCAGAAGGAACTGCTCCAGATAATAGAGGAGTTTTGTAGGATTGTAGTCAGAAGGATCTGCTCCAGATAATAGAGGAGTTTTGTAGGATTGAGGTCAGAAGGATCTGCTCCAGATAATAGAGGAGTTTTGTAGGATTGTAGTCAGAAGGATCTGCTCCAGATAATAGAGGAGTTTTGTAGGATTGTAGTCAGAAGGATCTGCTCCAGATAATAGAGGAGTTTTGTAGGATTGTAGTCAGAAGGATCTTCTCCAGATAATAGAGGAGTTTTGTAGGATTGTAGTCAGAAGGATCTGCTCCAGATAATAGAGGAGTTTTGTAGGATTGCAGTCAGAAGGACCTGCTCCAGATAATAGAGGAGTTTTGTAGGATTGTGGTCAGAAGGATCTGCTCCAGATAATAGGGGAGTTTTGTAGGATTGTGGTCAGAAGGATCTGCTCCAGATAATAGAGGAGTTTTGTAGGATTGTGGTCAGAAGGATCTGCTCCAGATAATAGAGGAGTTTTGTAGGATTGTGGTCAGAAGGATCTGCTCCAGATAATAGAGGAGTTTTGTAGGATTGTGGTCAGAAGGATCTTCTCCAGATAATAGAGGAGTTTTGAAGGATTGTGGTCAGAAGGATCTGCTCCAGATAATAGAGGAGTTTTGTAGGATTGTAGTCAGAAGGATCTGCTCCAGATAATAGAGGAGTTTTGTAGGATTGTGGTCAGAAGGATCTGCTCCAGATAATAGGGGAGTTTTGTAGGATTGTGGTCAGAAGGATCTGCTCCAGATAATAGAGGAGTTTTGTAGGATTGTGGTCAGAAGCATCTGCTCCAGATAATAGAGGAGTTTTGTAGGATTGTAGTCAGAAGGATCTGCTCCAGATAATAGAGGAGTTTTGTAGGATTGTGGTCAGAAGGATCTGCTCCAGATAATAGGGGAGTTTTGTAGGATTGTGGTCAGAAGGATCTGCTCCAGATAATAGAGGAGTTTTGTAGGATTGTGGTCAGAAGGATCTGCTCCAGATAATAGAGGAGTTTTGTAGGATTGTGGTCAGAAGGATCTGCTCCAGATAATAGGGGAGTTTTGTAGGATTGTGGTCAGAAGGATCTGCTCCAGATAATTGAGGAGTTTTGTAGGATTGTGGTCAGAAGGATCTGCTCCAGATAATAGAGGAGTTTTGTAGGATTGTGGTCAGAAGGATCTGCTCCAGATAATAGAGGAGTTTTGTAGGATTGTGGTCAGAAGGATCTGCTCCAGATAATAGAGGAGTTTTGTAGGATTGTGGTCAGAAGGATCTGCTCCAGATAATAGAGGAGTTTTGTAGGATTGTGGTCAGAAGGATCTGCTCCAGATAATAGAGGAGTTTTGTAGGATTGTAGTCAGAAGGATCTGCTCCAGATAATAGAGGAGTTTTGTAGGATTGTGGTCAGAAGGATCTGCTCCAGATAATAGGGGAGTTTCGTAGGATTGTGGTCAGAAGGATCTGCTCCAGATAATAGAGGAGTTTTGTAGGATTGTGGTCAGAAGGATCTGCTCCAGATAATAGAGAAGTTTTGTAGGATTGTGGTCAGAAGGATCTGCTCCAGATAATAGAGGAGTTTTGTAGGATTGTGGTCAGAAGGATCTGCTCCAGATAATAGAGGAGTTTTGTAGGATTGTGGTCAGAAGGATCTGCTCCAGATAATAGAGGAGTTTTGTAGGATTGTGGTCAGAAGGATCTGCTCCAGATAATAGAGGAGTTTTGTAGGATTGAGGTCAGAAGGATCTGCTCCAGATAATAGAGGAGTTTTGTAGGATTGTGGTCAGAAGGATCTGCTCCAGATAATAGAGGAGTTTTGTAGGATTGTGGTCAGAAGGATCTGCTCCAGATAATAGAGGAGTTTTGTAGGATTGTAGTCAGAAGGATCTGCTCCAGATAATAGAGGAGTTTTGTTGGATTGTGATCAGAAGGAACTGCTCCAGATAATAGAGGAGTTTTGTAGGATTGTAGTCAGAAGGATCTGCTCCAGATAATAGAGGAGTTTTGTAGGATTGAGGTCAGAAGGATCTGCTCCAGATAATAGAGGAGTTTTGTAGGATTGTAGTCAGAAGGATCTGCTCCAGATAATAGAGGAGTTTTGTAGGATTGTAGTCAGAAGGATCTGCTCCAGATAATAGAGGAGTTTTGTAGGATTGTAGTCAGAAGGATCTTCTCCAGATAATAGAGGAGTTTTGTAGGATTGTAGTCAGAAGGATCTGCTCCAGATAATAGAGGAGTTTTGTAGGATTGCAGTCAGAAGGACCTGCTCCAGATAATAGAGGAGTTTTGTAGGATTGTGGTCAGAAGGATCTGCTCCAGATAATAGGGGAGTTTTGTAGGATTGTGGTCAGAAGGATCTGCTCCAGATAATAGAGGAGTTTTGTAGGATTGTGGTCAGAAGGATCTGCTCCAGATAATAGAGGAGTTTTGTAGGATTGTGGTCAGAAGGATCTGCTCCAGATAATAGAGGAGTTTTGTAGGATTGTGGTCAGAAGGATCTTCTCCAGATAATAGAGGAGTTTTGAAGGATTGTGGTCAGAAGGATCTGCTCCAGATAATAGAGGAGTTTTGTAGGATTGTAGTCAGAAGGATTTGCTCCAGATAATAGAGGAGTTTTGTAGGATTGTGGTCAGAAGGATCTGCTCCAGATAATAGGGGAGTTTTGTAGGATTGTGGTCAGAAGGATCTGCTCCAGATAATAGAGGAGTTTTGTAGGATTGTGGTCAGAAGCATCTGCTCCAGATAATAGAGGAGTTTTGTAGGATTGTAGTCAGAAGGATCTGCTCCAGATAATAGAGGAGTTTTGTAGGATTGTGGTCAGAAGGATCTGCTCCAGATAATAGGGGAGTTTTGTAGGATTGTGGTCAGAAGGATCTGCTCCAGATAATAGAGGAGTTTTGTAGGATTGTGGTCAGAAGGATCTGCTCCAGATAATAGAGGAGTTTTGTAGGATTGTGGTCAGAAGGATCTGCTCCAGATAATAGGGGAGTTTTGTAGGATTGTGGTCAGAAGGATCTGCTCCAGATAATTGAGGAGTTTTGTAGGATTGTGGTCAGAAGGATCTGCTCCAGATAATAGAGGAGTTTTGTAGGATTGTGGTCAGAAGGATCTGCTCCAGATAATAGAGGAGTTTTGTAGGATTGTGGTCAGAAGGATCTGCTCCAGATAATAGAGGAGTTTTGTAGGATTGTGGTCAGAAGGATCTGCTCCAGATAATAGAGGAGTTTTGTAGGATTGTGGTCAGAAGGATCTGCTCCAGATAATAGAGGAGTTTTGTAGGATTGTAGTCAGAAGGATCTGCTCCAGATAATAGAGGAGTTTTGTAGGATTGTGGTCAGAAGGATCTGCTCCAGATAATAGGGGAGTTTCGTAGGATTGTGGTCAGAAGGATCTGCTCCAGATAATAGAGGAGTTTTGTAGGATTGTGGTCAGAAGGATCTGCTCCAGATAATAGAGAAGTTTTGTAGGATTGTGGTCAGAAGGATCTGCTCCAGATAATAGAGGAGTTTTGTAGGATTGTGGTCAGAAGGATCTGCTCCAGATAATAGAGGAGTTTTGTAGGATTGTGGTCAGAAGGATCTGCTCCAGATAATAGAGGAGTTTTGTAGGATTGTGGTCAGAAGGATCTGCTCCAGATAATAGAGGAGTTTTGTAGGATTGAGGTCAGAAGGATCTGCTCCAGATAATAGAGGAGTTTTGTAGGATTGTGGTCAGAAGGATCTGCTCCAGATAATAGAGGAGTTTTGTAGGATTGTGGTCAGAAGGATCTGCTCCAGATAATAGGGGAGTTTTGTAGGATTGTGGTCAGAAGGATCTGCTCCAGATAATAGAGGAGTTTTGTAGGATTGTGGTCAGAAGCATCTGCTCCAGATAATAGAGGAGTTTTGTAGGATTGTAGTCAGAAGGATCTGCTCCAGATAATAGAGGAGTTTTGTAGGATTGTGGTCAGAAGGATCTGCTCCAGATAATAGGGGAGTTTTGTAGGATTGTGGTCAGAAGGATCTGCTCCAGATAATAGAGGAGTTTTGTAGGATTGTGGTCAGAAGGATCTGCTCCAGATAATAGAGGAGTTTTGTAGGATTGTGGTCAGAAGGATCTGCTCCAGATAATAGGGGAGTTTTGTAGGATTGTGGTCAGAAGGATCTGCTCCAGATAATTGAGGAGTTTTGTAGGATTGTGGTCAGAAGGATCTGCTCCAGATAATAGAGGAGTTTTGTAGGATTGTGGTCAGAAGGATCAGCTCCAGATAATAGAGGAGTTTTGTAGGATTGTGGTCAGAAGGATCTGCTCCAGATAATAGAGGAGTTTTGTAGGATTGTGGTCAGAAGGATCTGCTCCAGATAATAGAGGAGTTTTGTAGGATTGTGGTCAGAAGGATCTGCTCCAGATAATAGAGGAGTTTTGTAGGATTGTAGTCAGAAGGATCTGCTCCAGATAATAGAGGAGTTTTGTAGGATTGTGGTCAGAAGGATCTGCTCCAGATAATAGGGGAGTTTTGTAGGATTGTGGTCAGAAGGATCTGCTCCAGATAATAGAGGAGTTTTGTAGGATTGTGGTCAGAAGGATCTGCTCCAGATAATAGAGGAGTTTTGTAGGATTGTAGTCAGAAGGATCTGCTCCAGATAAAAGAGGAGTTTCGTAGGATTGTGGTCAGAAGGATCTGCTCCAGATAATAGAGGAGTTTCATAGGATTGTGGTCAGAAGGATCTGCTCCAGATAATAGGGGAGTTTCGTAGGATTGTGGTCAGAAGGATCTGCTCCAGATAATAGAGGAGTTTTGTAGGATTGTGGTCAGAAGGATCTGCTCCAGATAATAGAGAAGTTTTGTAGGATTGTGGTCAGAAGGATCTGCTCCAGATAATAGAGGAGTTTTGTAGGATTGTGGTCAGAAGGATCTGCTCCAGATAATAGAGGAGTTTTGTAGGATTGTGGTCAGAAGGATCTGCTCCAGATAATAGAGGAGTTTTGTAGGATTGTGGTCAGAAGGATCTGCTCCAGATAATAGAGGAGTTTTGTAGGATTGAGGTCAGAAGGATCTGCTCCAGATAATAGAGGAGTTTTGTAGGATTGTGGTCAGAAGGATCTGCTCCAGATAATAGAGGAGTTTTGTAGGATTGAGGTCAGAAGGATCTGCTCCAGATAATAGAGGAGTTTTGTAGGATTGTGGTCAGAAGGATCTGCTCCAGATAATAGAGGAGTTTTGTAGGATTGTGGTCAGAAGGATCTGCTCCAGATAATAGAGGAGTTTTGTAGGATTGTGGTCAGAAGGATCTGCTCCAGATAATAGAGGAGTTTTGTAGGATTGTGGTCAGAAGGATCTGCTCCAGATAATAGAGGAGTTTTGTAGGATTGTGGTCAGAAGGATCTGCTCCAGATAATAGAGGAGTTTTGTAGGATTGTGGTCAGAAGGATCTGCTCCAGATAATAGAGGAGTTTTGTAGGATTGTAGTCAGAAGGATCTGCTCCAGATAATAGAGGAGTTTTGTAGGATTGTGGTCAGAAGGATCTGCTCCAGATAATAGGGGAGTTTTGTAGGATTGTGGTCAGAAGGATCTGCTCCAGATAATAGAGGAGTTTCGTAGGATTGTGGTCAGAAGGATCTGCTCCAGATAATAGAGGAGTTTCATAGGATTGTGGTCAGAAGGATCTGCTCCAGATAATAGGGGAGTTTTGTAGGATTGTGGTCAGAAGGATCTGCTCCAGATAATAGAGGAGTTTCGTAGGATTGTGGTCAGAAGGATCTGCTCCAGATAATAGAGGAGTTTCATAGGATTGTGGTCAGAAGGATCTGCTCCAGATAATAGGGGAGTTTTGTAGGATTGTGGTCAGAAGGATCTGCTCCAGATAATAGAGGAGTTTTGTAGGATTGTGGTCAGAAGGATCTGCTCCAGATAATAGAGAAGTTTTGTAGGATTGTGGTCAGAAGGATCTGCTCCAGATAATAGAGGAGTTTTGTAGGATTGTGGTCAGAAGGATCTGCTCCAGATAATAGAGAAGTTTTGTAGGATTGTGGTCAGAAGGATCTGCTCCAGATAATAGAGGAGTTTTGTAGGATTGTGGTCAGAAGGATCTGCTCCAGATAATAGAGAAGTTTTGTAGGATTGTGGTCAGAAGGATCTGCTCCAGATAATAGAGGAGTTTTGTAGGATTGTGGTCAGAAGGATCTGCTCCAGATAATAGAGGAGTTTTGTAGGATTGTGGTCAGAAGGATCTGCTCCAGATAATAGAGGAGTTTTGTAGGATTGTGGTCAGAAGGATCTGCTCCAGATAATAGAGGAGTTTTGTAGGATTGTGGTCAGAAGGATCTGCTCCAGATAATAGAGGAGTTTTGTAGGATTGTGGTCAGAAGGATCTGCTCCAGATAATAGAGAAGTTTTGTAGGATTGTGGTCAGAAGGATCTGCTCCAGATAATAGAGGAGTTTTGTAGGATTGTGGTCAGAAGGATCTGCTCCAGATAATAGAGAAGTTTTGTAGGATTGTGGTCAGAAGGATCTGCTCCAGATAATAGAGGAGTTTTGTAGGATTGTGGTCAGAAGGATCTGCTCCAGATAATAGAGAAGTTTTGTAGGATTGTGGTCAGAAGGATCTGCTCCAGATAATAGAGGAGTTTTGTAGGATTGTGGTCAGAAGGATCTGCTCCAGATAATAGAGGAGTTTTGTAGGATTGTGGTCAGAAGGATCTGCTCCAGATAATAGAGGAGTTTTGTAGGATTGTGGTCAGAAGGATCTGCTCCAGATAATAGAGGAGTTTTGTAGGATTGAGGTCAGAAGGATCTGCTCCAGATAATAGAGGAGTTTTGTAGGATTGTGGTCAGAAGGATCTGCTCCAGATAATAGAGGAGTTTTGTAGGATTGAGGTCAGAAGGATCTGCTCCAGATAATAGAGGAGTTTTGTAGGATTGTGGTCAGAAGGATCTGCTCCAGATAATAGAGGAGTTTTGTAGGATTGTGGTCAGAAGGATCTGCTCCAGATAATAGAGGAGTTTTGTAGGATTGTGGTCAGAAGGATCTGCTCCAGATAATAGAGGAGTTTTGAAGGATTGTGGTCAGAAGGATCTGCTCCAGATAATAGAGGAGTTTTGTAGGATTGTAGTCAGAAGGATCTGCTCCAGATAATAGAGGAGTTTTGTAGGATTGTGGTCAGAAGGATCTGCTCCAGATAATAGGGGAGTTTTGTAGGATTGTGGTCAGAAGGATCTGCTCCAGATAATAGAGGAGTTTTGTAGGATTGTGGTCAGAAGGATCTGCTCCAGATAATAGAGGAGTTTTGTAGGATTGTAGTCAGAAGGATCTGCTCCAGATAATAGAGGAGTTTTGTAGGATTGTGGTCAGAAGGATCTGCTCCAGATAATAGGGGAGTTTTGTAGGATTGTGGTCAGAAGGATCTGCTCCAGATAATAGAGGAGTTTTGTAGGATTGTGGTCAGAAGGATCTGCTCCAGATAATAGAGGAGTTTTGTAGGATTGTGGTCAGAAGGATCTGCTCCAGATAATAGAGGAGTTTTGTAGGATTGTGGTCAGAAGGATCTGCTCCAGATAATAGGGGAGTTTTGTAGGATTGTGGTCAGAAGGATCTGCTCCAGATAATAGAGGAGTTTTGTAGGATTGTGGTCAGAAGGATCTGCTCCAGATAATAGAGGAGTTTTGTAGGATTGTGGTCAGAAGGATCTGCTCCAGATAATAGAGGAGTTTTGTAGGATTGTGGTCAGAAGGATCTGCTCCAGATAATAGAGGAGTTTTGTAGGATTGTGGTCAGAAGGATCTGCTCCAGATAATAGAGGAGTTTTGTAGGATTGTGGTCAGAAGGATCTGCTCCAGATAATAGAGGAGTTTTGTAGGATTGTAGTCAGAAGGATCTGCTCCAGATAATAGAGGAGTTTTGTAGGATTGTGGTCAGAAGGATCTGCTCCAGATAATAGGGGAGTTTTGTAGGATTGTGGTCAGAAGGATCTGCTCCAGATAATAGAGGAGTTTCGTAGGATTGTGGTCAGAAGGATCTGCTCCAGATAATAGAGGAGTTTCATAGGATTGTGGTCAGAAGGATCTGCTCCAGATAATAGGGGAGTTTTGTAGGATTGTGGTCAGAAGGATCTGCTCCAGATAATAGAGGAGTTTTGTAGGATTGTGGTCAGAAGGATCTGCTCCAGATAATAGAGAAGTTTTGTAGGATTGTGGTCAGAAGGATCTGCTCCAGATAATAAAGGAGTTTTGTAGGATTGTAGTCAGAAGGATCTGCTCCAGATAATAGAGGAGTTTTGTAGGATTGAGGTCAGAAGGATCTGCTCCAGATAATAGAGGAGTTTTGTAGGATTGTGGTCAGAAGGATCTGCTCCAGATAATAGAGGAGTTTTGTAGGATTGAGGTCAGAAGGATCTGCTCCAGATAATAGAGGAGTTTCGTAGGATTGTGGTCAGAAGGATGTGCTCCAGATAATAGAGGAGTTTCATAGGATTGAGGTCAGAAGGATCTGCTCCAGATAATAGAGGAGTTTCGTAGGATTGTGGTCAGAAGGATCTGCTCCAGATAATAGAGGAGTTTTGTAGGATTGTAGTCAGAAGGATCTGCTCCAGATAATAGGGGAGTTTTGTAGGATTGTGGTCAGAAGGATCTGCTCCAGATAATAGAGGAGTTTTGTAGGATTGTAGTCAGAAGGATCTGCTCCAGATAATAGAGTAGTTTTGTAGGATTGAGGTTAGAAGGATCTGCTCCAGATAATAGAGGAGTTTCGTAGGATTGTGGTCAGAAGGATCTGCTCCAGATAATAGAGGAGTTTCATAGGATTGTGGTCAGAAGGATCTGCTCCAGATAATAGAGGAGTTTTGTAGGATTGTGGTCAGAAGGATCTGCTCCAGATAATAGAAGAGTTTTGTAGGATTGTGGTCAGAAGGATCTGCTCCAGATAATATAGACGTTTTGTAGGATTGTGGTCAGAAGGATCTGCTCCAGATAATAGGGGAGTTTTGTAGGATTGTAGTCAGAAGGATCTGCTCCAGCTAATAGAGGAGTTTTGTAGGATTGTAGTCAGAAGGATCTGCTCCAGATAATAGGGGAGTTTTGTAGGATTGAGGTCAGAAGGATCTGCTCCAGATAATAGAGGAGTTTTGTAGGATTGTGGTCAGAAGGATCTGCTCCAGATAATAGAGGAGTTTTGTAGGATTGAGGTCAGAAGGATCTGCTCCAGATAATAGAGGAGTTTTGTAGGATTGTGGTCAGAAGGATCTGCTCCAGATAATAGAGGAGTTTTGTAGGATTGAGGTCAGAAGGATCTGCTCCAGATAATAGAGGAGTTTTGTAGGATTGTGGTCAGAAGGATCTGCTCCAGATAATAGAGGAGTTTTGTAGGATTGTGGTCAGAAGGATCTGCTCCAGATAATAGAGGAGTTTTGTAGGATTGTGGTCAGAAGGATCTGCTCCAGATAATAGAGGAGTTTTGAAGGATTGTGGTCAGAAGTATCTGCTCCAGATAATAGAGGAGTTTTGTAGGATTGTAGTCAGAAGGATCTGCTCCAGATAATAGAGGAGTTTTGTAGGATTGTGGTCAGAAGGATCTGCTCCAGATAATAGGGGAGTTTTGTAGGATTGTGGTCAGAAGGATCTGCTCCAGATAATAGAGGAGTTTTGTAGGATTGTGGTCAGAAGGATCTGCTCCAGATAATAGAGGAGTTTTGTAGGATTGTAGTCAGAAGGATCTGCTCCAGATAATAGAGGAGTTTTGTAGGATTGTGGTCAGAAGGATCTGCTCCAGATAATAGGGGAGTTTTGTAGGATTGTGGTCAGAAGGATCTGCTCCAGATAATAGAGGAGTTTTGTAGGATTGTGGTCAGAAGGATCTGCTCCAGATAATAGAGGAGTTTTGTAGGATTGTGGTCAGAAGGATCTGCTCCAGATAATAGGGGAGTTTTGTAGGATTGTGGTCAGAAGGATCTGCTCCAGATAATAGAGGAGTTTTGTAGGATTGTGGTCAGAAGGATCTGCTCCAGATAATAGAGGAGTTTTGTAGGATTGTGGTCAGAAGGATCTGCTCCAGATAATAGAGGAGTTTTGTAGGATTGTGGTCAGAAGGATCTGCTCCAGATAATAGAGGAGTTTTGTAGGATTGTGGTCAGAAGGATCTGCTCCAGATAATAGAGGAGTTTTGTAGGATTGTGGTCAGAAGGATCTGCTCCAGATAATAGAGGAGTTTTGTAGGATTGTAGTCAGAAGGATCTGCTCCAGATAATAGAGGAGTTTTGTAGGATTGTGGTCAGAAGGATCTGCTCCAGATAATAGGGGAGTTTTGTAGGATTGTGGTCAGAAGGATCTGCTCCAGATAATAGAGGAGTTTCGTAGGATTGTGGTCAGAAGGATCTGCTCCAGATAATAGAGGAGTTTCATAGGATTGTGGTCAGAAGGATCTGCTCCAGATAATAGGGGAGTTTTGTAGGATTGTGGTCAGAAGGATCTGCTCCAGATAATAGAGGAGTTTCGTAGGATTGTGGTCAGAAGGATCTGCTCCAGATAATAGAGGAGTTTCATAGGATTGTGGTCAGAAGGATCTGCTCCAGATAATAGGGGAGTTTTGTAGGATTGTGGTCAGAAGGATCTGCTCCAGATAATAGAGGAGTTTTGTAGGATTGTGGTCAGAAGGATCTGCTCCAGATAATAGAGAAGTTTTGTAGGATTGTGGTCAGAAGGATCTGCTCCAGATAATAGAGGAGTTTTGTAGGATTGTGGTCAGAAGGATCTGCTCCAGATAATAGAGAAGTTTTGTAGGATTGTGGTCAGAAGGATCTGCTCCAGATAATAGAGGAGTTTTGTAGGATTGTGGTCAGAAGGATCTGCTCCAGATAATAGAGAAGTTTTGTAGGATTGTGGTCAGAAGGATCTGCTCCAGATAATAGAGGAGTTTTGTAGGATTGTGGTCAGAAGGATCTGCTCCAGATAATAGAGGAGTTTTGTAGGATTGTGGTCAGAAGGATCTGCTCCAGATAATAGAGGAGTTTTGTAGGATTGTGGTCAGAAGGATCTGCTCCAGATAATAGAGGAGTTTTGTAGGATTGTGGTCAGAAGGATCTGCTCCAGATAATAGAGGAGTTTTGTAGGATTGTGGTCAGAAGGATCTGCTCCAGATAATAGAGAAGTTTTGTAGGATTGTGGTCAGAAGGATCTGCTCCAGATAATAGAGGAGTTTTGTAGGATTGTGGTCAGAAGGATCTGCTCCAGATAATAGAGAAGTTTTGTAGGATTGTGGTCAGAAGGATCTGCTCCAGATAATAGAGGAGTTTTGTAGGATTGTGGTCAGAAGGATCTGCTCCAGATAATAGAGAAGTTTTGTAGGATTGTGGTCAGAAGGATCTGCTCCAGATAATAGAGGAGTTTTGTAGGATTGTGGTCAGAAGGATCTGCTCCAGATAATAGAGGAGTTTTGTAGGATTGTGGTCAGAAGGATCTGCTCCAGATAATAGAGGAGTTTTGTAGGATTGTGGTCAGAAGGATCTGCTCCAGATAATAGAGGAGTTTTGTAGGATTGAGGTCAGAAGGATCTGCTCCAGATAATAGAGGAGTTTTGTAGGATTGTGGTCAGAAGGATCTGCTCCAGATAATAGAGGAGTTTTGTAGGATTGAGGTCAGAAGGATCTGCTCCAGATAATAGAGGAGTTTTGTAGGATTGTGGTCAGAAGGATCTGCTCCAGATAATAGAGGAGTTTTGTAGGATTGTGGTCAGAAGGATCTGCTCCAGATAATAGAGGAGTTTTGTAGGATTGTGGTCAGAAGGATCTGCTCCAGATAATAGAGGAGTTTTGAAGGATTGTGGTCAGAAGGATCTGCTCCAGATAATAGAGGAGTTTTGTAGGATTGTAGTCAGAAGGATCTGCTCCAGATAATAGAGGAGTTTTGTAGGATTGTGGTCAGAAGGATCTGCTCCAGATAATAGGGGAGTTTTGTAGGATTGTGGTCAGAAGGATCTGCTCCAGATAATAGAGGAGTTTTGTAGGATTGTGGTCAGAAGGATCTGCTCCAGATAATAGAGGAGTTTTGTAGGATTGTAGTCAGAAGGATCTGCTCCAGATAATAGAGGAGTTTTGTAGGATTGTGGTCAGAAGGATCTGCTCCAGATAATAGGGGAGTTTTGTAGGATTGTGGTCAGAAGGATCTGCTCCAGATAATAGAGGAGTTTTGTAGGATTGTGGTCAGAAGGATCTGCTCCAGATAATAGAGGAGTTTTGTAGGATTGTGGTCAGAAGGATCTGCTCCAGATAATAGAGGAGTTTTGTAGGATTGTGGTCAGAAGGATCTGCTCCAGATAATAGGGGAGTTTTGTAGGATTGTGGTCAGAAGGATCTGCTCCAGATAATAGAGGAGTTTTGTAGGATTGTGGTCAGAAGGATCTGCTCCAGATAATAGAGGAGTTTTGTAGGATTGTGGTCAGAAGGATCTGCTCCAGATAATAGAGGAGTTTTGTAGGATTGTGGTCAGAAGGATCTGCTCCAGATAATAGAGGAGTTTTGTAGGATTGTGGTCAGAAGGATCTGCTCCAGATAATAGAGGAGTTTTGTAGGATTGTGGTCAGAAGGATCTGCTCCAGATAATAGAGGAGTTTTGTAGGATTGTAGTCAGAAGGATCTGCTCCAGATAATAGAGGAGTTTTGTAGGATTGTGGTCAGAAGGATCTGCTCCAGATAATAGGGGAGTTTTGTAGGATTGTGGTCAGAAGGATCTGCTCCAGATAATAGAGGAGTTTCGTAGGATTGTGGTCAGAAGGATCTGCTCCAGATAATAGAGGAGTTTCATAGGATTGTGGTCAGAAGGATCTGCTCCAGATAATAGGGGAGTTTTGTAGGATTGTGGTCAGAAGGATCTGCTCCAGATAATAGAGGAGTTTTGTAGGATTGTGGTCAGAAGGATCTGCTCCAGATAATAGAGAAGTTTTGTAGGATTGTGGTCAGAAGGATCTGCTCCAGATAATAAAGGAGTTTTGTAGGATTGTAGTCAGAAGGATCTGCTCCAGATAATAGAGGAGTTTTGTAGGATTGAGGTCAGAAGGATCTGCTCCAGATAATAGAGGAGTTTTGTAGGATTGTGGTCAGAAGGATCTGCTCCAGATAATAGAGGAGTTTTGTAGGATTGAGGTCAGAAGGATCTGCTCCAGATAATAGAGGAGTTTCGTAGGATTGTGGTCAGAAGGATGTGCTCCAGATAATAGAGGAGTTTCATAGGATTGAGGTCAGAAGGATCTGCTCCAGATAATAGAGGAGTTTCGTAGGATTGTGGTCAGAAGGATCTGCTCCAGATAATAGAGGAGTTTTGTAGGATTGTAGTCAGAAGGATCTGCTCCAGATAATAGGGGAGTTTTGTAGGATTGTGGTCAGAAGGATCTGCTCCAGATAATAGAGGAGTTTTGTAGGATTGTAGTCAGAAGGATCTGCTCCAGATAATAGAGTAGTTTTGTAGGATTGAGGTCAGAAGGATCTGCTCCAGATAATAGAGGAGTTTCGTAGGATTGTGGTCAGAAGGATCTGCTCCAGATAATAGAGGAGTTTCATAGGATTGTGGTCAGAAGGATCTGCTCCAGATAATAGAGGAGTTTTGTAGGATTGTGGTCAGAAGGATCTGCTCCAGATAATAGAAGAGTTTTGTAGGATTGTGGTCAGAAGGATCTGCTCCAGATAATATAGACGTTTTGTAGGATTGTGGTCAGAAGGATCTGCTCCAGATAATAGGGGAGTTTTGTAGGATTGTAGTCAGAAGGATCTGCTCCAGCTAATAGAGGAGTTTTGTAGGATTGTAGTCAGAAGGATCTGCTCCAGATAATAGGGGAGTTTTGTAGGATTGAGGTCAGAAGGATCTGCTCCAGATAATAGAGGAGTTTTGTAGGATTGTGGTCAGAAGGATCTGCTCCAGATAATAGAGGAGTTTTGTAGGATTGAGGTCAGAAGTATCTGCTCCAGATAATAGGGGAGTTTTGTAGGATTGAGGTCAGAAGGATCTGCTCCAGATAATAGGGGAGTTTTGTAGGATTGTGATCAGAAGGAACTGCTCCAGATAATAGAGGAGTTTTGTAGGATTGTGATCAGAAGGAACTGCTCCAGATAATAGAGGAGTTTTGTAGGATTGTAGTCAGAAGGATCTGCTCCAGATAATAGAGGAGTTTTGTAGGATTGAGGTCAGAAGGATCTGCTCCAGATAATAGAGGAGTTTTGTAGGATTGTAGTCAGAAGGATCTGCTCCAGATAATAGAGGAGTTTTGTAGGATTGTAGTCAGAAGGATCTGCTCCAGATAATAGAGGAGTTTTGTAGGATTGTAGTCAGAAGGATCTTCTCCAGATAATAGAGGAGTTTTGTAGGATTGTAGTCAGAAGGATCTGCTCCAGATAATAGAGGAGTTTTGTAGGATTGCAGTCAGAAGGATCTGCTCCAGATAATAGAGGAGTTTTGTAGGATTGTGGTCAGAAGGATCTGCTCCAGATAATAGAGGAGTTTTGTAGGATTGTGGTCAGAAGGATCTGCTCCAGATAATAGAGGAGTTTTGTAGGATTGTGGTCAGAAGGATCTGCTCCAGATAATAGAGGAGTTTTGTAGGATTGTGGTCAGAAGGATCTGCTCCAGATAATAGAGGAGTTTCGTAGGATTGTGGTCAGAAGGATCTGCTCCAGATAATAGAGGAGTTTTGTAGGATTGTGGTCAGAAGGATCTGCTCCAGATAATAGAGGAGTTTTGTAGGATTGTAGTCAGAAGGATCTGCTCCAGATAATAGAGGAGTTTTGTAGGATTGTGGTCAGAAGGATCTGCTCCAGATAATAGGGGAGTTTTGTAGGATTGTGGTCAGAAGGATCTGCTCCAGATAATAGAGGTGTTTTGTAGGATTGTGGTCAGAAGGATCTTCTCCAGATAATAGAGGAGTTTTGTAGGATTGTAGTCAGAAGGATCTGCTCCAGATAATAGAGGAGTTTTGTAGGATTGTGGTCAGAAGGATCTGCTCCAGATAATAGGGGAGTTTTGTAGGATTGTGGTCAGAAGGATCTGCTCCAGATAATAGAGGAGTTTTGTAGGATTGTGGTCAGAAGGATCTGCTCCAGATAATAGAGGAGTTTTGTAGGATTGTGGTCAGAAGGATCTGCTCCAGATAATAGGGGAGTTTTGTAGGATTGTGGTCAGAAGGATCTGCTCCAGATAATAGAGGAGTTTTGTAGGATTGTGGTCAGAAGGATCTGCTCCAGATAATAGAGGAGTTTTGTAGGATTGTGGTCAGAAGGATCTGCTCCAGATAATAGAGGAGTTTTGTAGGATTGTGGTCAGAAGGATCTGCTCCAGATAATAGAGGAGTTTTGTAGGATTGAGGTCAGAAGGATCTGCTCCAGATAATAGAGGAGTTTTGTAGGATTGTGGTCAGAAGGATCTGCTCCAGATAATAGAGGAGTTTTGTAGGATTGTGGTCAGAAGGATCTGCTCCAGATAATAGAGGAGTTTTGAAGGATTGTGGTCAGAAGGATCTGCTCCAGATAATAGAGGAGTTTTGTAGGATTGTAGTCAGAAGGATCTGCTCCAGATAATAGAGGAGTTTTGTAGGATTGTGGTCAGAAGGATCTGCTCCAGATAATAGAGGAGTTTTGTAGGATTGTGGTCAGAAGGATCTGCTCCAGATAATAGGGGAGTTTTGTAGGATTGTGGTCAGAAGGATCTGCTCCAGATAATAGAGGAGTTTTGTAGGATTGTGGTCAGAAGGATCTGCTCCAGATAATAGAGGAGTTTTGTAGGATTGTGGTCAGAAGGATCTGCTCCAGATAATAGAGGAGTTTTGTAGGATTGTGGTCAGAAGGATCTGCTCCAGATAATAGAGGAGTTTTGTAGGATTGTGGTCAGAAGGATCTGCTCCAGATAATAGAGGAGTTTTGTAGGATTGTGGTCAGAAGGATCTGCTCCAGATAATAGAGGAGTTTTGTAGGATTGTGGTCAGAAGGATCTGCTCCAGATAATAGAGGAGTTTTGAAGGATTGTGGTCAGAAGGATCTGCTCCAGATAATAGAGGAGTTTTGTAGGATTGTGGTCAGAAGGATCTGCTCCAGATAATAGAGGAGTTTTGTAGGATTGTGGTCAGAAGGATCTGCTCCAGATAATAGGGGAGTTTTGTAGGATTGTGGTCAGAAGGATCTGCTCCAGATAATTGAGGAGTTTTGTAGGATTGTGGTCAGAAGGATCTGCTCCAGATAATAGAGGAGTTTTGTAGGATTGTGGTCAGAAGGATCTGCTCCAGATAATAGAGGAGTTTTGTAGGATTGTGGTCAGAAGGATCTGCTCCAGATAATAGAGGAGTTTTGTAGGATTGTGGTCAGAAGGATCTGCTCCAGATAATAGAGGAGTTTTGTAGGATTGTGGTCAGAAGGATCTGCTCCAGATAATAGAGGAGTTTTGTAGGATTGTAGTCAGAAGGATCTGCTCCAGATAATAGAGGAGTTTTGTAGGATTGTGGTCAGAAGGATCTGCTCCAGATAATAGGGGAGTTTCGTAGGATTGTGGTCAGAAGGATCTGCTCCAGATAATAGAGGAGTTTTGTAGGATTGTGGTCAGAAGGATCTGCTCCAGATAATAGAGAAGTTTTGTAGGATTGTGGTCAGAAGGATCTGCTCCAGATAATAGAGGAGTTTTGTAGGATTGTGGTCAGAAGGATCTGCTCCAGATAATAGAGGAGTTTTGTAGGATTGTGGTCAGAAGGATCTGCTCCAGATAATAGAGGAGTTTTGTAGGATTGTGGTCAGAAGGATCTGCTCCAGATAATAGAGGAGTTTTGTAGGATTGAGGTCAGAAGGATCTGCTCCAGATAATAGAGGAGTTTTGTAGGATTGTGGTCAGAAGGATCTGCTCCAGATAATAGAGGAGTTTTGTAGGATTGTGGTCAGAAGGATCTGCTCCAGATAATAGGGGAGTTTTGTAGGATTGTGGTCAGAAGGATCTGCTCCAGATAATAGAGGAGTTTTGTAGGATTGTGGTCAGAAGCATCTGCTCCAGATAATAGAGGAGTTTTGTAGGATTGTAGTCAGAAGGATCTGCTCCAGATAATAGAGGAGTTTTGTAGGATTGTGGTCAGAAGGATCTGCTCCAGATAATAGGGGAGTTTTGTAGGATTGTGGTCAGAAGGATCTGCTCCAGATAATAGAGGAGTTTTGTAGGATTGTGGTCAGAAGGATCTGCTCCAGATAATAGAGGAGTTTTGTAGGATTGTGGTCAGAAGGATCTGCTCCAGATAATAGGGGAGTTTTGTAGGATTGTGGTCAGAAGGATCTGCTCCAGATAATTGAGGAGTTTTGTAGGATTGTGGTCAGAAGGATCTGCTCCAGATAATAGAGGAGTTTTGTAGGATTGTGGTCAGAAGGATCAGCTCCAGATAATAGAGGAGTTTTGTAGGATTGTGGTCAGAAGGATCTGCTCCAGATAATAGAGGAGTTTTGTAGGATTGTGGTCAGAAGGATCTGCTCCAGATAATAGAGGAGTTTTGTAGGATTGTGGTCAGAAGGATCTGCTCCAGATAATAGAGGAGTTTTGTAGGATTGTAGTCAGAAGGATCTGCTCCAGATAATAGAGGAGTTTTGTAGGATTGTGGTCAGAAGGATCTGCTCCAGATAATAGGGGAGTTTTGTAGGATTGTGGTCAGAAGGATCTGCTCCAGATAATAGAGGAGTTTTGTAGGATTGTGGTCAGAAGGATCTGCTCCAGATAATAGAGGAGTTTTGTAGGATTGTAGTCAGAAGGATCTGCTCCAGATAAAAGAGGAGTTTCGTAGGATTGTGGTCAGAAGGATCTGCTCCAGATAATAGAGGAGTTTCATAGGATTGTGGTCAGAAGGATCTGCTCCAGATAATAGGGGAGTTTCGTAGGATTGTGGTCAGAAGGATCTGCTCCAGATAATAGAGGAGTTTTGTAGGATTGTGGTCAGAAGGATCTGCTCCAGATAATAGAGAAGTTTTGTAGGATTGTGGTCAGAAGGATCTGCTCCAGATAATAGAGGAGTTTTGTAGGATTGTGGTCAGAAGGATCTGCTCCAGATAATAGAGGAGTTTTGTAGGATTGTGGTCAGAAGGATCTGCTCCAGATAATAGAGGAGTTTTGTAGGATTGTGGTCAGAAGGATCTGCTCCAGATAATAGAGGAGTTTTGTAGGATTGAGGTCAGAAGGATCTGCTCCAGATAATAGAGGAGTTTTGTAGGATTGTGGTCAGAAGGATCTGCTCCAGATAATAGAGGAGTTTTGTAGGATTGAGGTCAGAAGGATCTGCTCCAGATAATAGAGGAGTTTTGTAGGATTGTGGTCAGAAGGATCTGCTCCAGATAATAGAGGAGTTTTGTAGGATTGTGGTCAGAAGGATCTGCTCCAGATAATAGAGGAGTTTTGTAGGATTGTGGTCAGAAGGATCTGCTCCAGATAATAGAGGAGTTTTGAAGGATTGTGGTCAGAAGTATCTGCTCCAGATAATAGAGGAGTTTTGTAGGATTGTAGTCAGAAGGATCTGCTCCAGATAATAGAGGAGTTTTGTAGGATTGTGGTCAGAAGGATCTGCTCCAGATAATAGGGGAGTTTTGTAGGATTGTGGTCAGAAGGATCTGCTCCAGATAATAGAGGAGTTTTGTAGGATTGTGGTCAGAAGGATCTGCTCCAGATAATAGAGGAGTTTTGTAGGATTGTAGTCAGAAGGATCTGCTCCAGATAATAGAGGAGGTTTGTAGGATTGTGGTCAGAAGGATCTGCTCCAGATAATAGGGGAGTTTTGTAGGATTGTGGTCAGAAGGATCTGCTCCAGATAATAGAGGAGTTTTGTAGGATTGTGGTCAGAAGGATCTGCTCCAGATAATAGAGGAGTTTTGTAGGATTGTGGTCAGAAGGATCTGCTCCAGATAATAGGGGAGTTTTGTAGGATTGTGGTCAGAAGGATCTGCTCCAGATAATAGAGGAGTTTTGTAGGATTGTGGTCAGAAGGATCTGCTCCAGATAATAGAGGAGTTTTGTAGGATTGTGGTCAGAAGGATCTGCTCCAGATAATAGAGGAGTTTTGTAGGATTGTGGTCAGAAGGATCTGCTCCAGATAATAGAGGAGTTTTGTAGGATTGTGGTCAGAAGGATCTGCTCCAGATAATAGAGGAGTTTTGTAGGATTGTGGTCAGAAGGATCTGCTCCAGATAATAGAGGAGTTTTGTAGGATTGTAGTCAGAAGGATCTGCTCCAGATAATAGAGGAGTTTTGTAGGATTGTGGTCAGAAGGATCTGCTCCAGATAATAGGGGAGTTTTGTAGGATTGTGGTCAGAAGGATCTGCTCCAGATAATAGAGGAGTTTCGTAGGATTGTGGTCAGAAGGATCTGCTCCAGATAATAGAGGAGTTTCATAGGATTGTGGTCAGAAGGATCTGCTCCAGATAATAGGGGAGTTTTGTAGGATTGTGGTCAGAAGGATCTGCTCCAGATAATAGAGGAGTTTCGTAGGATTGTGGTCAGAAGGATCTTCTCCAGATAATAGAGGAGTTTCATAGGATTGTGGTCAGAAGGATCTGCTCCAGATAATAGGGGAGTTTTGTAGGATTGTGGTCAGAAGGATCTGCTCCAGATAATAGAGGAGTTTTGTAGGATTGTGGTCAGAAGGATCTGCTCCAGATAATAGAGAAGTTTTGTAGGATTGTGGTCAGAAGGATCTGCTCCAGATAATAGAGGAGTTTTGTAGGATTGTGGTCAGAAGGATCTGCTCCAGATAATAGAGAAGTTTTGTAGGATTGTGGTCAGAAGGATCTGCTCCAGATAATAGAGGAGTTTTGTAGGATTGTGGTCAGAAGGATCTGCTCCAGATAATAGAGAAGTTTTGTAGGATTGTGGTCAGAAGGATCTGCTCCAGATAATAGAGGAGTTTTGTAGGATTGTGGTCAGAAGGATCTGCTCCAGATAATAGAGGAGTTTTGTAGGATTGTGGTCAGAAGGATCTGCTCCAGATAATAGAGGAGTTTTGTAGGATTGTGGTCAGAAGGATCTGCTCCAGATAATAGAGGAGTTTTGTAGGATTGTGGTCAGAAGGATCTGCTCCAGATAATAGAGGAGTTTTGTAGGATTGTGGTCAGAAGGATCTGCTCCAGATAATAGAGAAGTTTTGTAGGATTGTGGTCAGAAGGATCTGCTCCAGATAATAGAGGAGTTTTGTAGGATTGTGGTCAGAAGGATCTGCTCCAGATAATAGAGAAGTTTTGTAGGATTGTGGTCAGAAGGATCTGCTCCAGATAATAGAGGAGTTTTGTAGGATTGTGGTCAGAAGGATCTGCTCCAGATAATAGAGAAGTTTTGTAGGATTGTGGTCAGAAGGATCTGCTCCAGATAATAGAGGAGTTTTGTAGGATTGTGGTCAGAAGGATCTGCTCCAGATAATAGAGGAGTTTTGTAGGATTGTGGTCAGAAGGATCTGCTCCAGATAATAGAGGAGTTTTGTAGGATTGTGGTCAGAAGGATCTGCTCCAGATAATAGAGGAGTTTTGTAGGATTGAGGTCAGAAGGATCTGCTCCAGATAATAGAGGAGTTTTGTAGGATTGTGGTCAGAAGGATCTGCTCCAGATAATAGAGGAGTTTTGTAGGATTGAGGTCAGAAGGATCTGCTCCAGATAATAGAGGAGTTTTGTAGGATTGTGGTCAGAAGGATCTGCTCCAGATAATAGAGGAGTTTTGTAGGATTGTGGTCAGAAGGATCTGCTCCAGATAATAGAGGAGTTTTGTAGGATTGTGGTCAGAAGGATCTGCTCCAGATAATAGAGGAGTTTTGAAGGATTGTGGTCAGAAGGATCTGCTCCAGATAATAGAGGAGTTTTGTAGGATTGTAGTCAGAAGGATCTGCTCCAGATAATAGAGGAGTTTTGTAGGATTGTGGTCAGAAGGATCTGCTCCAGATAATAGGGGAGTTTTGTAGGATTGTGGTCAGAAGGATCTGCTCCAGATAATAGAGGAGTTTTGTAGGATTGTGGTCAGAAGGATCTGCTCCAGATAATAGAGGAGTTTTGTAGGATTGTAGTCAGAAGGATCTGCTCCAGATAATAGAGGAGTTTTGTAGGATTGTGGTCAGAAGGATCTGCTCCAGATAATAGGGGAGTTTTGTAGGATTGTGGTCAGAAGGATCTGCTCCAGATAATAGAGGAGTTTTGTAGGATTGTGGTCAGAAGGATCTGCTCCAGATAATAGAGGAGTTTTGTAGGATTGTGGTCAGAAGGATCTGCTCCAGATAATAGAGGAGTTTTGTAGGATTGTGGTCAGAAGGATCTGCTCCAGATAATAGGGGAGTTTTGTAGGATTGTGGTCAGAAGGATCTGCTCCAGATAATAGAGGAGTTTTGTAGGATTGTGGTCAGAAGGATCTGCTCCAGATAATAGAGGAGTTTTGTAGGATTGTGGTCAGAAGGATCTGCTCCAGATAATAGAGGAGTTTTGTAGGATTGTGGTCAGAAGGATCTGCTCCAGATAATAGAGGAGTTTTGTAGGATTGTGGTCAGAAGGATCTGCTCCAGATAATAGAGGAGTTTTGTAGGATTGTGGTCAGAAGGATCTGCTCCAGATAATAGAGGAGTTTTGTAGGATTGTAGTCAGAAGGATCTGCTCCAGATAATAGAGGAGTTTTGTAGGATTGTGGTCAGAAGGATCTGCTCCAGATAATAGGGGAGTTTTGTAGGATTGTGGTCAGAAGGATCTGCTCCAGATAATAGAGGAGTTTCGTAGGATTGTGGTCAGAAGGATCTGCTCCAGATAATAGAGGAGTTTCATAGGATTGTGGTCAGAAGGATCTGCTCCAGATAATAGGGGAGTTTTGTAGGATTGTGGTCAGAAGGATCTGCTCCAGATAATAGAGGAGTTTTGTAGGATTGTGGTCAGAAGGATCTGCTCCAGATAATAGAGAAGTTTTGTAGGATTGTGGTCAGAAGGATCTGCTCCAGATAATAAAGGAGTTTTGTAGGATTGTAGTCAGAAGGATCTGCTCCAGATAATAGAGGAGTTTTGTAGGATTGAGGTCAGAAGGATCTGCTCCAGATAATAGAGGAGTTTTGTAGGATTGTGGTCAGAAGGATCTGCTCCAGATAATAGAGGAGTTTTGTAGGATTGAGGTCAGAAGGATCTGCTCCAGATAATAGAGGAGTTTCGTAGGATTGTGGTCAGAAGGATGTGCTCCAGATAATAGAGGAGTTTCATAGGATTGAGGTCAGAAGGATCTGCTCCAGATAATAGAGGAGTTTCGTAGGATTGTGGTCAGAAGGATCTGCTCCAGATAATAGAGGAGTTTTGTAGGATTGTAGTCAGAAGGATCTGCTCCAGATAATAGGGGAGTTTTGTAGGATTGTGGTCAGAAGGATCTGCTCCAGATAATAGAGGAGTTTTGTAGGATTGTAGTCAGAAGGATCTGCTCCAGATAATAGAGTAGTTTTGTAGGATTGAGGTCAGAAGGATCTGCTCCAGATAATAGAGGAGTTTCGTAGGATTGTGGTCAGAAGGATCTGCTCCAGATAATAGAGGAGTTTCATAGGATTGTGGTCAGAAGGATCTGCTCCAGATAATAGAGGAGTTTTGTAGGATTGTGGTCAGAAGGATCTGCTCCAGATAATAGAAGAGTTTTGTAGGATTGTGGTCAGAAGGATCTGCTCCAGATAATATAGACGTTTTGTAGGATTGTGGTCAGAAGGATCTGCTCCAGATAATAGGGGAGTTTTGTAGGATTGTAGTCAGAAGGATCTGCTCCAGCTAATAGAGGAGTTTTGTAGGATTGTAGTCAGAAGGATCTGCTCCAGATAATAGGGGAGTTTTGTAGGATTGAGGTCAGAAGGATCTGCTCCAGATAATAGAGGAGTTTTGTAGGATTGTGGTCAGAAGGATCTGCTCCAGATAATAGAGGAGTTTTGTAGGATTGAGGTCAGAAGTATCTGCTCCAGATAATAGGGGAGTTTTGTAGGATTGAGGTCAGAAGGATCTGCTCCAGATAATAGGGGAGTTTTGTAGGATTGTGATCAGAAGGAACTGCTCCAGATAATAGAGGAGTTTTGTAGGATTGTGATCAGAAGGAACTGCTCCAGATAATAGAGGAGTTTTGTAGGATTGTAGTCAGAAGGATCTGCTCCAGATAATAGAGGAGTTTTGTAGGATTGAGGTCAGAAGGATCTGCTCCAGATAATAGAGGAGTTTTGTAGGATTGTAGTCAGAAGGATCTGCTCCAGATAATAGAGGAGTTTTGTAGGATTGTAGTCAGAAGGATCTGCTCCAGATAATAGAGGAGTTTTGTAGGATTGTAGTCAGAAGGATCTTCTCCAGATAATAGAGGAGTTTTGTAGGATTGTAGTCAGAAGGATCTGCTCCAGATAATAGAGGAGTTTTGTAGGATTGCAGTCAGAAGGATCTGCTCCAGATAATAGAGGAGTTTTGTAGGATTGTGGTCAGAAGGATCTGCTCCAGATAATAGAGGAGTTTTGTAGGATTGTGGTCAGAAGGATCTGCTCCAGATAATAGAGGAGTTTTGTAGGATTGTGGTCAGAAGGATCTGCTCCAGATAATAGAGGAGTTTTGTAGGATTGTGGTCAGAAGGATCTGCTCCAGATAATAGAGGAGTTTCGTAGGATTGTGGTCAGAAGGATCTGCTCCAGATAATAGAGGAGTTTTGTAGGATTGTGGTCAGAAGGATCTGCTCCAGATAATAGAGGAGTTTTGTAGGATTGTAGTCAGAAGGATCTGCTCCAGATAATAGAGGAGTTTTGTAGGATTGTGGTCAGAAGGATCTGCTCCAGATAATAGGGGAGTTTTGTAGGATTGTGGTCAGAAGGATCTGCTCCAGATAATAGAGGTGTTTTGTAGGATTGTGGTCAGAAGGATCTTCTCCAGATAATAGAGGAGTTTTGTAGGATTGTAGTCAGAAGGATCTGCTCCAGATAATAGAGGAGTTTTGTAGGATTGTGGTCAGAAGGATCTGCTCCAGATAATAGGGGAGTTTTGTAGGATTGTGGTCAGAAGGATCTGCTCCAGATAATAGAGGAGTTTTGTAGGATTGTGGTCAGAAGGATCTGCTCCAGATAATAGAGGAGTTTTGTAGGATTGTGGTCAGAAGGATCTGCTCCAGATAATAGGGGAGTTTTGTAGGATTGTGGTCAGAAGGATCTGCTCCAGATAATAGAGGAGTTTTGTAGGATTGTGGTCAGAAGGATCTGCTCCAGATAATAGAGGAGTTTTGTAGGATTGTGGTCAGAAGGATCTGCTCCAGATAATAGAGGAGTTTTGTAGGATTGTGGTCAGAAGGATCTGCTCCAGATAATAGAGGAGTTTTGTAGGATTGTGGTCAGAAGGATCTGCTCCAGATAATAGAGGAGTTTTGTAGGATTGTGGTCAGAAGGATCTGCTCCAGATAATAGAGGAGTTTTGTAGGATTGTGGTCAGAAGGATCTGCTCCAGATAATAGAGGAGTTTTGAAGGATTGTGGTCAGAAGGATCTGCTCCAGATAATAGAGGAGTTTTGTAGGATTGTAGTCAGAAGGATCTGCTCCAGATAATAGAGGAGTTTTGTAGGATTGTGGTCAGAAGGATCTGCTCCAGATAATAGAGGAGTTTTGTAGGATTGTGGTCAGAAGGATCTGCTCCAGATAATAGGGGAGTTTTGTAGGATTGTGGTCAGAAGGATCTGCTCCAGATAATAGAGGAGTTTTGTAGGATTGTGGTCAGAAGGATCTGCTCCAGATAATAGAGGAGTTTTGTAGGATTGTGGTCAGAAGGATCTGCTCCAGATAATAGAGGAGTTTTGTAGGATTGTGGTCAGAAGGATCTGCTCCAGATAATAGAGGAGTTTTGTAGGATTGTGGTCAGAAGGATCTGCTCCAGATAATAGAGGAGTTTTGTAGGATTGTGGTCAGAAGGATCTGCTCCAGATAATAGAGGAGTTTTGTAGGATTGTGGTCAGAAGGATCTGCTCCAGATAATAGAGGAGTTTTGAAGGATTGTGGTCAGAAGGATCTGCTCCAGATAATAGAGGAGTTTTGTAGGATTGTAGTCAGAAGGATCTGCTCCAGATAATAGAGGAGTTTTGTAGGATTGTGGTCAGAAGGATCTGCTCCAGATAATAGGGGAGTTTTGTAGGATTGTGGTCAGAAGGATCTGCTCCAGATAATAGAGGAGTTTTGTAGGATTGTGGTCAGAAGGATCTGCTCCAGATAATAGAGGAGTTTTGTAGGATTGTAGTCAGAAGGATCTGCTCCAGATAATAGAGGAGTTTTGTAGGATTGTGGTCAGAAGGATCTGCTCCAGATAATAGGGGAGTTTTGCAGGATTGTGGTCAGAAGGATCTGCTCCAGATAATAGAGGAGTTTTGTAGGATTGTGGTCAGAAGGATCTGCTCCAGATAATAGAGGAGTTTTGTAGGATTGTGGTCAGAAGGATCTGCTCCAGATAATAGGGGAGTTTTGTAGGATTGTGGTCAGAAGGATCTGCTCCAGATAATAGAGGAGTTTTGTAGGATTGTGGTCAGAAGGATCTGCTCCAGATAATAGAGGAGTTTTGTAGGATTGTGGTCAGAAGGATCTGCTCCAGATAATAGAGGAGTTTTGTAGGATTGTGGTCAGAAGGATCTACTCCAGATAATAGAGGAGTTTTGTAGGATTGTGGTCAGAAGGATCTGCTCCAGATAATAGAGGAGTTTTGTAGGATTGTGGTCAGAAGGATCTGCTCCAGATAATAGAGGAGTTTTGTAGGATTGTAGTCAGAAGGATCTGCTCCAGATAATAGAGGAGTTTTGTAGGATTGTGGTCAGAAGGATCTGCTCCAGATAATAGGGGAGTTTTGTAGGATTGTGGTCAGAAGGATCTGCTCCAGATAATAGAGGAGTTTCGTAGGATTGTGGTCAGAAGGATCTGCTCCAGATAATAGAGGAGTTTCATAGGATTGTGGTCAGAAGGATCTGCTCCAGATAATAGGGGAGTTTTGTAGGATTGTGGTCAGAAGGATCTGCTCCAGATAATAGAGGAGTTTTGTAGGATTGTGGTCAGAAGGATCTGCTCCAGATAATAGAGAAGTTTTGTAGGATTGTGGTCAGAAGGATCTGCTCCAGATAATAAAGGAGTTTTGTAGGATTGTAGTCAGAAGGATCTGCTCCAGATAATAGAGGAGTTTTGTAGGATTGAGGTCAGAAGGATCTGCTCCAGATAATAGAGGAGTTTTGTAGGATTGTGGTCAGAAGGATCTGCTCCAGATAATAGAGGAGTTTTGTAGGATTGAGGTCAGAAGGATCTGCTCCAGATAATAGAGGAGTTTCGTAGGATTGTGGTCAGAAGGATGTGCTCCAGATAATAGAGGAGTTTCATAGGATTGAGGTCAGAAGGATCTGCTCCAGATAATAGAGGAGTTTCGTAGGATTGTGGTCAGAAGGATCTGCTCCAGATAATAGAGGAGTTTTGTAGGATTGTAGTCAGAAGGATCTGCTCCAGATAATAGGGGAGTTTTGTAGGATTGTGGTCAGAAGGATCTGCTCCAGATAATAGAGGAGTTTTGTAGGATTGTAGTCAGAAGGATCTGCTCCAGATAATAGAGTAGTTTTGTAGGATTGAGGTCAGAAGGATCTGCTCCAGATAATAGAGGAGTTTCGTAGGATTGTGGTCAGAAGGATCTGCTCCAGATAATAGAGGAGTTTCATAGGATTGTGGTCAGAAGGATCTGCTCCAGATAATAGAGGAGTTTTGTAGGATTGTGGTCAGAAGGATCTGCTCCAGATAATAGAAGAGTTTTGTAGGATTGTGGTCAGAAGGATCTGCTCCAGATAATATAGACGTTTTGTAGGATTGTGGTCAGAAGGATCTGCTCCAGATAATAGGGGAGTTTTGTAGGATTGTAGTCAGAAGGATCTGCTCCAGCTAATAGAGGAGTTTTGTAGGATTGTAGTCAGAAGGATCTGCTCCAGATAATAGGGGTGTTTTGTAGGATTGAGGTCAGAAGGATCTGCTCCAGATAATAGAGGAGTTTTGTAGGATTGTGGTCAGAAGGATCTGCTCCAGATAATAGAGGAGTTTTGTAGGATTGAGGTCAGAAGTATCTGCTCCAGATAATAGGGGAGTTTTGTAGGATTGTAGTCAGAAGGATCTGCTCCAGATAATAGAGGAGTTTTGTAGGATTGTAGTCAGAAGGATCTTCTCCAGATAATAGAGGAGTTTTGTAGGATTGTAGTCAGAAGGATCTGCTCCAGATAATAGAGGAGTTTTGTAGGATTGCAGTCAGAAGGATCTGCTCCAGATAATAGAGGAGTTTTGTAGGATTGTGGTCAGAAGGATCTGCTCCAGATAATAGAGGAGTTTTGTAGGATTGTGGTCAGAAGGATCTGCTCCAGATAATAGAGGAGTTTTGTAGGATTGTGGTCAGAAGGATCTGCTCCAGATAATAGAGGAGTTTTGTAGGATTGTGGTCAGAAGGATCTGCTCCAGATAATAGAGGAGTTTCGTAGGATTGTGGTCAGAAGGATCTGCTCCAGATAATAGAGGAGTTTTGTAGGATTGTGGTCAGAAGGATCTGCTCCAGATAATAGAGGAGTTTTGTAGGATTGCAGTCAGAAGGATCTGCTCCAGATAATAGAGGAGTTTTGTAGGATTGTGGTCAGAAGGATCTGCTCCAGATAATAGAGGAGTTTTGTAGGATTGTGGTCAGAAGGATCTGCTCCAGATAATAGAGGAGTTTTGTAGGATTGTGGTCAGAAGGATCTGCTCCAGATAATAGAGGAGTTTTGTAGGATTGTGGTCAGAAGGATCTGCTCCAGATAATAGAGGAGTTTCGTAGGATTGTGGTCAGAAGGATCTGCTCCAGATAATAGAGGAGTTTTGTAGGATTGTGGTCAGAAGGATCTGCTCCAGATAATAGAGGAGTTTTGTAGGATTGTGGTCAGAAGGATCTGCTCCAGATAATAGAGGAGTTTTGTAGGATTGTGGTCAGAAGGATCTGCTCCAGATAATAGAGGAGTTTCGTAGGATTGTGGTCAGAAGGATCTGCTCCAGATAATAGAGGAGTTTTGTAGGATTGTGGTCAGAAGGATCTGCTCCAGATAATAGAGGAGTTTTGTAGGATTGTAGTCAGAAGGATCTGCTCCAGATAATAGAGGAGTTTTGTAGGATTGTGGTCAGAAGGATCTGCTCCAGATAATAGGGGAGTTTTGTAGGATTGTGGTCAGAAGGATCTGCTCCAGATAATAGAGGTGTTTTGTAGGATTGTGGTCAGAAGGATCTTCTCCAGATAATAGAGGAGTTTTGTAGGATTGTAGTCAGAAGGATCTGCTCCAGATAATAGAGGAGTTTTGTAGGATTGTGGTCAGAAGGATCTGCTCCAGATAATAGGGGAGTTTTGTAGGATTGTGGTCAGAAGGATCTGCTCCAGATAATAGAGGAGTTTTGTAGGATTGTGGTCAGAAGGATCTGCTCCAGATAATAGAGGAGTTTTGTAGGATTGTGGTCAGAAGGATCTGCTCCAGATAATAGGGGAGTTTTGTAGGATTGTGGTCAGAAGGATCTGCTCCAGATAATAGAGGAGTTTTGTAGGATTGTGGTCAGAAGGATCTGCTCCAGATAATAGAGGAGTTTTGTAGGATTGTGGTCAGAAGGATCTGCTCCAGATAATAGAGGAGTTTTGTAGGATTGTGGTCAGAAGGATCTGCTCCAGATAATAGAGGAGTTTTGTAGGATTGTGGTCAGAAGGATCTGCTCCAGATAATAGAGGAGTTTTGTAGGATTGTGGTCAGAAGGATCTGCTCCAGATTATAGGGGAGTTTCGTAGGATTGTGGTCAGAAGGATCTGCTCCAGTTAATAGGGGAGTTTCGTAGGATTGTGGTCAGAAGGATCTGCTCCAGATAATAGAGGAGTTTTGTAGGATTGTGGTCAGAAGGATCTGCTCCAGTTAATAGGGGAGTTTCGTAGGATTGTGGTCAGAAGGATCTGCTCCAGATAATATAGGAGTTTTGTAGGATTGTGGTCAGAAGGATCTGCTCCAGATAATAGAGGAGTTTTGTAGGATTGTAGTCAGAAGTATCTGCTCCAGATAATAGGGGAGTTTCGTAGGATTGTGGTCAGAAGGATCTGCTCCAGATAATAGGGGAGTTTCGTAGGATTGTGGTCAGAAGTATCTGCTCCAGATAATAGAGGAGTTTTGTAGGATTGTGGTCAGAAGGATCTGCTCCAGATAATAGAGGAGTTTTGTAGGATTGAGGTCAGAAGGATCTGCTCCAGATAATAGGGGAGTTTCATAGGATTGTGGTCAGAAGGATCTGCTCCAGATAATAGAGGAGTTTTGTAGGATTGTAGTCAGAAGGATCTTTTTTTTTTTAACTCAAATAGTTTTTATTTTGTTTTTGTTATTGCTTGTTCCATACAAAAGTTTTAAAAAAAAAATATATAGTGATAAACATAGAAATAATAAACATTTAATTTAGATTCTTAAGTGCAAGAATAGAAAAAGATTAGTTCAATCAAAGACTATAGTAAGTATCTATTTTACAGAAAACATCTAACAAGACAATCCAACAACAAACATACACCTCTATGTAGGACGTGGCCAGTGGACAATCCACAACTTGTGACGAGTGACACGCTAAATACAAGAACACTGCTGCTCTCTCAGCTGCTGCTACTCACTCTGGAGTCACAAAATGGCTGAAATGGTTAAATAATATTGTTTTTTGAGCTTAGGGAGGGTCTTATGATGTTTCTTAACTAAACACTTATAGACGCAAACGTGGTAAAATGCCGCTAAACGCGGCTGCAATCGCGGCAAAACAGGCGTTTCTAAACGCCGGTTTCAGCCTTTAAAAACGCATGTTCAGCAGAATTTGCAACGGCGTCTCGTGTGCATGGGGCCTTATAAGTCAATCTCCTCACCCCCATTTTCCCCCTCCCCCTCCCTCTCCTCCCCAATCTCCCCACATAAACCCTCATACAGCAAATTACTAGAGTCGAGCCAATGAGACCATATATTATTGAATTTTTGGGGGACTCCTCTATGTTTATATGCTAGTCTTTCCTTTTTTAAGATATAATTTACCTTATTACACCATTGTTTACGGGTTGGTGGCGTTGTTGCAATCCACTTTTGTAAAATGAGCTTACAAGCAAGGTAAAGGGATCTAGTCCACATTATATACATCTCTGCAGGTAAGGCTCCATCTGGAATTATTCCCAATATTGTTATTTTAGGGGTACTTGTTATTTCTGTCCGACATATTGTATTCAGGGTCTGAAACACTTTCTCCCAATATCTATGGAGCTTAGAGTGATGCCAGAGCATATGAATAAGGGATCTGTTGGATACGGAGCAATGCGGACATAAAGGTGATGTATATTTTCCCCAGGCATATCATTTTTCTGGAGTGTAGTGTGTTCTGTGTGGTATAAAAATCTGGGTCAATTAATGGGATGGTGAAATAGATACCTTAGGTAGAATATCCATAGCCCCTTTCCATTCCTCTTCACTAAAGCCCTGTACACACGATCGGTTTTACCGATGAAAACCGTCCGATGGATTGTTTTCATCAGACAAACCGATCGTGTATGGGACCCATCGGTCTTTTTTCCATCGGTTTTAAAAAATAGAACATGTTTTAAATTTTTCCGATGGATAAAAAAACGATCGAAAACTACGATCGTCTATGGGCAAGTCCATCGGATAAAAAACCCGCGCATGCTCAGAATTAAGTCGACGCATGCTCAGAAGCATTGAACTTCATTTTTCTCGGCTCATCGGAGTGTTTTACGTCACCGCGTTTGGAACAGTCGGTTTTTTGACTGATGGTGTGTAGGCAAGACTGATGGAAGTCAGCTTCATCGGATTTCCGATGGACAAAACCATTGGATTAGAATCCATAGGATATCCGATCGTGTGTACGAGGCTTTAAAGATCTGTCAGGTCTTTTTGCCAATGGATAAGACTATTCACCTGGCCATCTACCTTCTCTGCATTTAGCAGCATCAGGTAAAGGTCCCCTATTAATCCTTGTTTCGTAGATCATGCTGAAGTTGCCGTCATCATAATCTCTGATGGATTATATTGTAATTGTAATGTTGAGGTCTGGCTTTGTAGAGCGTGTCGTATTTGAAGATACTGGTGTAGCGCCCCCCCAATATTTGGGGGTGCTATGTGGAAATTTAAGGATAGTCTGAGCCGGAAATTGGGCTCAGACCAATTATGATTCAATTGTTGTTCTGCTCTGGGTGTGATACTGCCCGGCTGTAGTGTTCTCCGTTGCCTGCAGGTGGCACTCTCACCGCCAACATAGGTTAAACTACGGGGGTATCACAGCACCTTGGTTGTCCTCTCTCGACAACCGTGCAGTGGGTGTGGTCTACCCGCTTTGCATGCTGGGAGAGGGTACATAAGAGGCAGATGCCATTAGGCATGAGGCAATTCCAGGGGGACCCCAAGGCATTCAGGGGGGACCTCTGGTCCAGTGAGTGTGCCTCGTGGCCCGCATGGCACGAGGTACGCAAGTGTGTTTAGGCCTCGGGCACTTTCAGCCTGAGGTCCTGTTGCTGCATTGTAGGCCCAGCTCTGCTGACTAGGGCCTACACTTCAGAGAAGGATCCCAGGCTGCCCACTTGAAGGGGGCCCATCTTTAGGAAAGGAGTCCAGGGAGGATCAGTGTCATGGAAGTTAGACCAGACTGTGTGGACTGCACAGAGGAAACCAAAAACGCATGTGCGTGAAAATATAATAATTTATTAAAGTAAGTGAATATAAACACAACCAAACACAACCACCTCCAATAAGACACAGTGCGATAACCAACCCACAAACAGAGACCCACAAATAACAATAGACAGATATGTACAATAATGGGAGATAACAGAATTATAATGAAAAGCCAGGCCGGGGTCATGCACAGGGAGATCAGCAGATGGTTAAGGAATACAGGACAGGGAGAGGGAGGACGGATGGGACGGATGGGACGGCAAGACAGGTATGCAAGGTAACCGGGTAACAGGTCCAGGATGGATTTGGGATAGGGATCAGATCAGGTGAGGTGAGGTGAGGTACAGGCTCAAGGTCAGATAACAGGCAGGCTCAAGGTCAGGGTTGCAGGCTCAGGGAGAGAGATACCAGGGCAAGGTGTGTTTGTACTTGCCGGGTATAAATAGGAAGGCTTGTAATTGGCTTCAAGTCACACCTGACCGCAGGAAGAGCAGTTCGCTCCACACTGCCAGGATGCATCCGCTGGTGGAGACCAGTACTGCGTCCAAAGGATAATATAATACTAGCAGGGAGAAATTCTCCTGACAGTTCCACACTGCCAGGAGATACCTGCTGGTGGACCATAGTACTGCAAGCCAAATAATAAATATCACCAGTGGATGGAACCTTTCCAGACAATCAGTCCCTGCGGAGATTAGCGACGGTACTGCTATCTCGGGGAGAGGCCTGGAGACTTACCTAGAGGGGATTCATCGTCTCTGATGTCCGTGCTCCATCCCGTCTGCTAGGACCGCTCTCATAGGGACTATCCGGGTGAGCAATACCCACTCAGGCTTGAGTGGCGATGAGTGTAGATACTGAACTTAAGGGTTGCATGCCTGAACCTTCCCCAGCTTCTTTCAACTTCTGCTCTTCCTCTGTTCGAGTTGACTCAAAAAGAATAAAGCCTTGCTGATTAGGTTTTACTCAAGTGTGGGCATTGGCCTTATTCCTGGAGATTATTATTTGCCCTAGACAATGGAGCTAAAGGATCTACTCGGGGGAGGTAATTTGCTGCAGACCCAAGAAAAAAAGAAAAACCTGTCCCGTCCCTTAAACCAAGGGAGCGGGACCCGGTGCTACACTGGTAAAAATTACTATTTACTAATTGGAAGCGATCTTTCAGTATATCAAAGGGTAAAAGCACATCTCCTTCGAACAATTGGTAAAGAAAAGTTAACCCTCTCTTCGCAGATGATGCTTTACTGTTTCTATGAGATACATATACATCTTTGTCTACAGCCATTTCACTTATCGATACCTACGGTACATTCTCAGGATTTAAAATCAACTGGGATAAATTCGTAATAATGCCTATTGATCCTATTGACCCGATACAACTGGAACTTCCACACCAGGACCATCAGATGAAGCAGGTCGTATGATTTAAGTATTTAGGGGTGATAATCACCCCAAATGTTAATGAATATATAGATAAAAATATACTTCCCCTCGTAGGTAAATTTAGGCAACAAGGTAAAACCTGGTGCAAATTTCCACTGACTATGATTGGGGGAGCAAACCTGGTGAAAATGATGTGGTTGCCCCAATTGTTATATCTATTACACAATTGCCCAGTCTGGTTGAAATCAAAACTATTTAGAACAATAGATGCGACTTTCAGAGATCTTATATGGAAATCTGGAAAACCAAGAATTAAACTAGAAACTCTGCAACAAGCAAAAGATAGAGGGGGAATAGCGGCTCCTAATCCAAGATTCTATTTCATGGCAGCACAACTTCAACATTGGAGTGGATGGGAGGAGGTAGATAATCAAGATCCCATACAGAATATACTAATGACCCAACTTAAACCATCACCATTGGTACAGCAAATAGTCTCCCATCAATTTTTTAACAAGAGAAAGATCCCAACTTTTCACTTAATCCATAGATATAATATTTATATAATATATGCATCATAAGGGATATACTAGACACATTCCAATATGGGACAACTATTGCTTATCTGAGCTGAATAAACTATCAGAATTCTTAGAATGGTCAGAAGGATCTATTCCAGATAATAGAGGAGTTTCAGAGGATTGAGGTCAGAAGGATCTACTCCAGATAATAGAGGAGTTTCAGAGGATTGAGGTCAGAAGGATCTACTCCAGATAATAGAGGAATTTCATAGGATTGAGGTCAGAAGGATCTGCTCCAGATAATAGAGGAGTTTTGTAGGATTGAGGTCAGAAGAATCTGCTCCAGATAATAGAGGAGTTTTGTAGGATTGTGGTCAGAAGGATCTGCTCCAGATAATAGAGGAATTTCATAGGATTGAGGTCAGAAGGATCTGCTCCAGATAATAGAGGAGTTTCATAGGATTGAGGTCAGAAGGATCTGCTCCAGATAATAGAGGAGTTTTGTAGGATTGTGGTCAGAAGGATCTGCTCCAGATAATAGAGGAATTTCATAGGATTGAGGTCAGAAGGATCTGCTCCAGATAATAGAGGAGTTTCATAGGATTGAGGTCAGAAGGATCTGCTCCAGATAATAGAGGAGTTTTAGAGGACTGTGGTCAGAAGGATCTGCTCCAGATAATAGAGAAGTTTCGTAGGATTGTGGTCAGAAGGATCTGCTCAGATAATAGAGGAGTTTCATAGGATTGTAGTCAGAAGGATCTGCACCAGATAATAGAGGAGTTTCCTAGGATTGTAGTCAGAAGGATCTGCTCCAGATAATAGGGGAGTTTCATGGGATTGTAGTCAGAAGGATCTGCTCCAGATAATAGAGGAGTTTCGTAGGATTGAGGTCAGAAGGATCTGCTCCAGATAATAGGGGAGTTTTGTAGGATTGAGGTCAGAAGGATCTTCTCCAGATAATAGAGGAGTTTCGTAGGATTGAGGTCAGAAGGATCTGCTCCAGATAATAGAGGAGTTTTAGAGGACTGTGGTCAGAAGGATCTGCTCCAGATAATAGAGGAGTTTTAGAGGACTGTGGTCAGAAGGATCTGCTCCAGATAATAGAGGAATTTCATAGGATTGAGGTCAGAAGGATCTGCTCCAGATAATAGGGGAGTTTCATAGGATTGAGGTCAGAAGGATCTGCTCCAGATAATAGAGGAGTATTAGAGGACTGTGGTCAGAAGGATCTGCTCCAGATAATAGGGGAGTTTTATAGGACTGTGGTCAGAAGGATCTGCTCCAGATAATAGAGGAATTTCATAGGATTGAGGTCAGAAGGATCTGCTCCAGATAATAGAGGGGTTTTAGAGGACTGTGGTCAGAAGGATCTGCTCCAGATAATAGAGGAATTTCATAGGATTGAGGTCAGAAGGATCTGCTCCAGATAATAGGGGAGTTTCATAGAATTGAGGTCAGAAGGATCTGCTCCAGATAATAGAGGAGTTTTAGAGGACTGTGGTCAGAAGGATCTGCTCCAGATAATAGAGGAATTTCATAGGATTGAGGTCAGAAGGATCTGCTCCAGATAATAGGGGAGTTTCATAGGATTGAGGTCAGAAGGATCTGCTCCATATAATAGAGGAGTTTTGTAGGATTGTGGTCATAAGGATCTGCTCCAGATAATAGAGGAGTTTCGTAGGATTGAGGTCAGAAGGATCTGCTCCAGATAATAGGGGAGTTTTGTAGGATTGAGGTCAGAAGGATCTTCTCCAGATAATAGAGGAGTTTCGTAGGATTGAGGTCAGAAGGATCTGCTCCAGATAATAGAGGAGTTTTAGAGGACTGTGGTCAGAAGGATCTGCTCCAGATAATAGAGGAGTTTTAGAGGACTGTGCTCAGAAGGATCTGCTCCAGATAATAGAGGAATTTCATAGGATTGAGGTCAGAAGGATCTGCTCCAGATAATAGGGGAGTTTCATAGGATTGAGGTCAGAAGGATCTGCTCCAGATAATAGAGGAGTTTTAGAGGACTGTGGTCAGAAGGATCTGCTCCAGATAATAGGGAGGTTTTAGAGGACTGTGGTCGGAAGGATCTGCTCCAGATAATAGAGGAATTTCATAGGATTGAGGTCAGAAGGATCTGCTCCAGATAATAGGGGAGTTTCATAGGATTGAGGTCAGAAGGATTTGCTCCAGATAATAGAGGAGTTTTAGAGGACTGTGGTCAGAAGGATCTGCTCCAGATAATCAAGGAATTTCATAGGATTGAGGTCAGAAGGATCTGCTCCAGATAATAGGGGAGTTTCATAGGATTGAGGTCAGAAGGATCTGCTCCAGATAATAGAGGAGTTTTAGAGGACTGTGGTCAGAAGGATCTGCTCCAGATAATAGAGAAGTTTCGTAGGATTGTGGTCAGAAGGATCTGCTCCAGATAATAGAGGAATTTCATAGGATTGAGGTCAGAAGGATCTGCTCCAGATAATAGAGGAGTTTTGTAGGATTGTGGTCAGAAGGATCTGCTCCAGATAATAGAGGAGTTTCAGAGGATTGTATTCAGAAGGATCTACTCCAGATAATAGAGGAATTTCATAGGATTGAGGTCAGAAGGATCTGCTCCAGATAATAGAGGAGTTTTGTAGGATTGAGGTCAGAAGAATCTGCTCCAGATAATAGAGGAGTTTTGTAGGATTGTGGTCAGAAGGATCTGCTCCAGATAATAGAGAAATTTCATAGGATTGAGGTCAGAAGGATCTGCTCCAGATAATAGAGGAGTTTCATAGGATTGAGGTCAGAAGGATCTGCTCCAGATAATAGAGGAGTTTTGTAGGATTGTGGTCAGAAGGATCTGCTCCAGATAATAGAGGAATTTCATAGGATTGAGGTCAGAAGGATCTGCTCCAGATAATAGAGGAGTTTCATAGGATTGAGGTCAGAAGGATCTGCTCCAGATAATAGAGGAGTTTTAGAGGCCTGTGGTCAGAAGGATCTGCTCCAGATAATAGAGAAGTTTCATAGGATTGTGGTCAGAAGGATCTGCTCCAGATAATAGAGGAGTTTCCTAGGATTGTAGTCAGAAGGATCTGCTCCAGATAATAGGGGAGTTTCGTAGGATTGAGGTCAGAAGGATCTGCTCCAGATAATAGAGGAGTTTCGTAGGATTGAGGTCAGAAGGATCTGCTCCAGATAATAGGGGAGTTTTGTAGGATTGAGGTAAGAAGGATCTTCTCCAGATAATAGAGGAGTTTCATAGGATTGAGGTCAGAAGGATCTGCTCCAGATAATAGAGGACTTTTAGAGGACTGTGGTCAGAAGGATCTGCTCCAGATAATAGAGGAGTTTTAGAGGACTGTGGTCAGAAGGATCTGCTCCAGATAATAGAGGAATTTCATAGGATTGAGGTCAGAAGGATCTGCTCCAGATAATAGGGGAGTTTCATAGGATTGAGGTCAGAAGGATCTGCTCCAGATAATAGAGGAGTTTTAGAGGACTGTGGTCAGAAGGATCTGCTCCAGATAATAGGGGAGTTTTAGAGGACTGTGGTCAGAAGGATCTGCTCCAGATAATAGAGGAATTTCATAGGATTGAGGTCAGAAGGATCTGCTCCAGATAATAGAGGAGTTTTAGAGGACTGTGGTCAGAAGGATCTGCTCCAGATAATAGAGGAATTTCATAGGATTGAGGTCAGAAGGATCTGCTCCAGATAATAGAGGAGTTTTAGAGGACTGTGGTCAGAAGGATCTGCTCCAGATAATAGAGGAATTTCATAGGATTGAGGTCAGAAGGATCTGCTCCAGATAATAGGGGAGTTTCATAGGATTGAGGTCAGAAGGATCTGCTCCAGATAATAGAGGAGTTTTAGAGGATTGTGGTCAGAAGGATCTGCTCCAGATAATAGAGGAGTTTCCTAGGATTGTAGTCAGAAGGATCTGCACCAGATAATAGGGGAGTTTCATAGGATTGTAGTCAGAAGGATCTGCTCCAGATAATAGAGGAGTTTCGTAGGATTGAGGACAGAAGGATCTGCTCCAGATAATAGGGGAGTTTTGTAGGATTGAGGTCAGAAGGATCTTCTCCAGATAATAGAGGAGTTTCGTAGGATTGAGGTCAGAAGGATCTGCTCCAGATAATAGAGGAGTTTTAGAGGACTGTGGTCAGAAGGATCTGCTCCAGATAATAGAGGGGTTTTAGAGGACTGTGGTCAGAAGGATCTGCTCCAGATAATAGAGGAATTTCATAGGATTGAGGTCAGAAGGATCTGCTCCAGATAATAGAGGAGTTTTAGAGGACTGTGGTCAGAAGGATCTGCTCCAGATAATAGGGGAGTTTTAGAGGACTGTGGTCAGAAGGACCTGCTCCAGATAATAGAGGAATTTCATAGGATTGAGGTCAGAAGGATCTGCTCCAGATAATAGGGGAGTTTCATAGGATTGAGGTCAGAAGGATCTGCTCCAGATAATAGAGGAGTTTTAGAGGATTGTGGTCAGAAGGATCTGCTCCAGATAATAGAGGAGTTTCATAGGATTGTAGTCAGAAGGATCTGCTCCAGATAATAGAGGAGTTTCGTAGGATTGAGGACAGAAGGATCTGCTCCAGATAATAGGGGAGTTTTGTAGGATTGAGGTCAGAAGGATCTTCTCCAGATAATAGAGGAGTTTCGTAGGATTGAGGTCAGAAGGATCTGCTCCAGATAATAGAGGAGTTTTAGAGGACTGTGGTCAGAAGGATCTGCTCCAGATAATAGAGGAGTTTTAGAGGACTGTGGTCAGAAGGATCTGCTCCAGATAATAGAGGAATTTCATAGGATTGTAGTCAGAAGGATCTGCTCCAGATAATAGGGGAGTTTCATAGGATTGAGGTCAGAAGGATGTGCTCCAGATAATAGAGGAGTTTTAGAGGACTGTGGTCAGAAGGATCTGCTCCAGATAATAGGGGAGTTTTAGAGGACTGTGGTCAGAAGGATCTGCTCCAGATAATAGAGGAATTTCATAGGATTGAGGTCAGAAGGATCTGCTCCAGATAATAGAGGAGTTTTAGAGGACTGTGGTCAGAAGGATCTGCTCCAGATAATAGAGGAATTTCATAGGATTGAGGTCAGAAGGATCTGCTCCAGATAATAGGGGAGTTTCATAGGATTGAGGTCAGAAGGATCTGCTCCAGATAATAGAGGAGTTTTAGAGGACTGTGGTCAGAAGGATCTGCTCCAGATAATAGAGGAATTTCATAGGATTGAGGTCAGAAGGATCTGCTCCAGATAATAGGGGAGTTTCATAGGATTGAGGTCAGAAGGATCTGCTCCAGATAATAGAGGAGTTTTAGAGGACTGTGGTCAGAAGGATCTGCTCCAGATAATAGAGGAGTTTTAGAGGATTGTGGTCAGAAGGATCTGCTCCAGATAATAGAGGAGTTTCGTAGGATTGAGGTCAGAAGGATCTGCTCCAGATAATAGGGGAGTTTTGTAGGATTGAGGTCAGAAGGATCTTCTCCAGATAATAGAGGAGTTTCGTAGGATTGAGGTCAGAAGGATCTGCTCCAGATAATAGAGGAGTTTTAGAGGACTGTGGTCAGAAGGATCTGCTCCAGATAATAGAGGAGTTTTAGAGGACTGTGGTCAGAAGGATCTGCTCCAGATAATAGAGGAATTTCATAGGATTGAGGTCAGAAGGATCTGCTCCAGATAATAGAGGAGTTTTAGAGGACTGTGGTCAGAAGGATCTGCTCCAGATAATAGGGGAGTTTTAGAGGACTGTGGTCAGAAGGATCTGCTCCAGATAATAGGGGAGTTTCGTAGGATTGTGGTCAGAAGGATCTGCTCCAGATAATAGAGGAGTTTCGTAGGATTGTAGTCAGAAGGATCTGCTCCAGATAATAGAGGAGTTTCGTAGGATTGAGGTCAGAAGGATCTGCTCCAGATAATAGGGGAGTTTTGTAGGATTGAGGTCAGAAGGATCTTCTCCAGATAATAGAGGAGTTTCGTAGGATTGAGGTCAGAAGGATCTGCTCCAGATAATAGAGGAGTTTTAGAGGACTGTGGTCAGAAGGATCTGCTCCAGATAATAGAGGAGTTTTAGAGGACTGTGGTCAGAAGGATCTGCTCCAGATAATAGAGGAATTTCATAGGATTGAGGTCAGAAGGATCTGCTCCAGATAATAGGGGAGTTTCATAGGATTGAGGTCAGAAGGATCTGCTCCAGATAATAGAGGAGTTTTAGAGGACTGTGGTCAGAAGGATCTGCTCCAGATAATAGAGAAGTTTCGTAGGATTGTGGTCAGAAGGATCTGCTCCAGATAATAGAGGAATTTCATAGGATTGAGGTCAGAAGGATCTGCTCCAGATAATAGAGGAGTTTCAGAGGATTGTGGTCAGAAGGATCTGCTCCAGATAATAGAGGAGTTTTAGAGGATTGTGGTCAGAAGGATCTGCTCCAGATAATAGAGGAGTTTCATAGGATTGAGGTCAGAAGGATCTGCTCCAGATAATAGAGGAGTTTTAGAGGATTGTTGTCAGAAGGATCTGATCCAGATAATAGGAGTGTTTCAGAGGATTGTGGCCAACTAATTTTCCCCTTGTGTAAACATACCAATGCAATATTTTTCTGGTTGAATGAAGTTTATTGCAATGTAAGCACATTTGCTTTATTTTTATGGTCTAAAGTCTAAACACAACACATAAAAGGACAATTAAAGCAGAACACCAAAGTTTACCATCCCCCACCACCAGTCTCCCCCTACCCCCTAAGGCCCCCCCCCCCCGGTAGTATTTTTCTTATGAAAAAACAAACAAACATATATATATATATATACACTATATTGCCAAATGTATTGGGACACCTGTCTTTACACGCACATGAACTTTTTTTTTTTTTAACAACAAAATGTTCCTTTATTGAGGCAGAAAAAGACAAGTATTGTATACAAAAGTCCAGAATGGACCAAGTCATACACCGAGATAAAAGGGAAAGCACAGTACATAGTAAGCCATGTGAATGAGTACATAAAAGGCAATTCGTATACCACCCAACAATAGCATCACTAATACAGCTGAATAGATTCAGACCCCAATCGAAACAACAACCCGCATCAGTACCACCTCCCCACCCCCCAGTGTCCAGGGTCAGAAGGCCACTCCCCCCTATTCCATCCAAGGGTGCCAGACCTTGTCAAACTTTTGTGGGCAGTTCCTGCTCATGTAAGTTAACTTGTATAGTGGTAGCACAGTATTAATAGATTTCTCCCAAGACTCTACTGTCGGGGGGGAGGGGGCATTCCAGCGCAAAACAATCTCCCTTTTTGCATAGAAGAAGAGGTACGTAAGGAGTAGTTTGGTGTAACGGGGTCTCTGATCATCATCCTGAACGCTCAGGAGCGCCAGCTCGGGGGATACAGGGAGTGTCAGGTCGAGGCGGCCATTAATAGTGTCAACCACCCTAGCCCAATACCTGGCGATCCCAGGACAGCTCCAAAACATGTGAAAATATGTGCCCACACTATTCTGACAATGGGGACAGTCCTGTGTGCGCTGCGGGTATACCTTGTGGAGTCTCTGGGGAGTGAAGTAAACTCTATGCAGGAATTTGACCTGTATCAACCTTTCTTTAGTCGAGATCAGTAAGGTAGTACTGTCTGCTAAGCAGTCATCCCAGTCCTCTCTGTCAAGATCCAGTATGTCGGTCTTCCACAGGTCCCAAAGTCTGTCCACTCCAGCAGAACCAGTCTTCAGCAACATCAGATATATAGCAGACAGGGGCTTCAGGAGTCGCTCTTGGGCCAACAGCTCCTCAAGCGGGTCCATAGCCAGTCCGGGAGGGGACGGGAACTGGGCCCTAAAGCGTGCCAGACCTGAAGGTATCTAAAGTACATCCATCCGGGTAAGTGAAATTTATCCCGGAGGGTTGTAAATGGCATCAGAGCTCCCGCCGAAAATACATCCCCAAGAGTCTTGATCCCATACCCAGCCCAGACCTGAGGGTCAGGAACCGTCCCGAGATGCGGCAGGTTAGGATTCCCCCACAGCTGGCAAAAAGGGGACCAGTCTCGTGGGCCCGAAAGCCCCCGCCTGGCCACCGTCCAGGCCCTCAGGCGCACATGAACTTTAATGGCATCCCAGTCTTAGTCCGTAGGGTTCAATATTGAGTTGGCCCACCCTTTGCAGCTATAACAGCTTCAACTCCTCTGGGAAGGCTGTCCACAAGGTTTAGGAGTGTGTCTATGGGAAAGTATGACCATTCTTCCAGAAGCACATTCGTAAGATCAGGCACTGATGTGGACGAGAAGGTATGGCTCTCAGTCTCCGCTCTAATTCATCCCAAAGGTATTTTACCAAGTTGAGGTCAGGACTTGAGGTGCAGACCAGTCAAGTTCATCCTCCCCAAACTCGCTCATCTACACTATATTGCCAAAAGCATTGGGCCACCCCCCCAAATCATTTGGTGGAGGGGGGATTATGGTGTGGGGTTGTTTTTCAGGGGTTGGGCTTGGCCCCTTAGTTCCAGTGAAGGGAACTCTTAAGGCGTCAGCATACCAAGACATTTTGGACAAGTTCATGCTCCCAAATTTGTGGGAACAGTTTGGGGATGGCCCCCTCCTGTTCCAACACGACTGCGTATCAGTGCACAAAGCACGGTCCATAAAGACATGGATGAGTGGGTTTGGGGTGGAGGAACTTGACTGGCCTGCACAGAGTCCTGATCTCAACCCGATAGAACACCTTTGGGATGAATTAGAGTGGAGACTGCCAGCCAGGCCTTCCTGTCCAACATCAGTGTCTGACCTTACAAATGCATTTCTGGAAGAATGGTCAAACATTCCCATAGACACACTCCTAAACCTAGCTGCAAAGGGTGGGCCAACTCAATATTGAACCCTACGGACTAAGTCTGGGATGACATTAAAGTTCACGTATGTAAAGGCAGGTGTCCCAATACTTTTGGCAATATAGTGTATACTATATATATACATTTTATCTCCTCTAATCGGTGGAGGTGGGGGGGGGCAGCATTCGCCGTAAGGACATGTGAGTGCCGCTCAGTCCTTGAGTACTGTGAGCCCAACCTGCAGATGACATGTCCCCAGGGGGGGGGGGGGGGTGTAAATGAACTGGGCTCACAGGAAATGGGCAGAATCACACAAGTGTTCTTTTGGCCAAGAAGGACCATTGTCATTGGATTGAGGAGGAAGCTGGGGACAGCGCTGGAGTGTGAAGAGGGTATGTAGACATTGGCAATATAATAGACATAATAGAAGAAATACTTCGAGTTATATTATACTTTAGATGGGAAAGAGAAACAGGAAGATTTAGTTCCAAGAGATCCTGTCTCTCCAAAAGTGACAGTTGGGCGCTATGCCTCCATCATCCCTTAACCAGGAACTACACATAGTGAAAGCAAAGCTGTTGCCGGGACATTGGAATCTAGGAGTTGGGTTAACAAATTCCCATTGGCCTACAATCCATATTAAGGATAATATAAATATTGAAATGAAGGATAGTCTGTTATACAGAACTTTGGCAAGAAGGTTTAGATCATAATAACCTGCATACTTTGCTGCCCTTCCTCGTAAGAACCTCCACCCAAATACTTTTTCTATTAGCCTGCCTATTATCTACTCAAACTGTCTGAGAATTGACTCTGAGGTATTTTCATAATTGATACCGTGGTGCTATTTGACAAAGATAAGCATGACTTGACAGCTAAACATCACCCTGTAGAACAAATAGCACTGAAATAAATGGCAGAAGTAATTAAATAAAGATGCTATTAGCTGGTATGTTAGTATAGTAGTGTATGTTGGCCTCTTTGAGGAAGGGTTCATTTTGCAGTTGCCTATGCATTCTATACAGAGCCGTAAACCCCCTACTAAGGATGGGCTTGGGTTGGGTCCAAACCTCAAAGTAAGCTGTGATTGCTGGGCCAATGAGCTGGGGCCGGAACGTTCACCGATCCACAGCTATACATTAATTAAGGGGGTGGGAACAGGGCCGTTTGAAGGAATTTGGGGGCCCCAAGCAAAATGGACATGGAGGCTCCCCCCCCCCCGCACTCACGCAAAGCCTACAGGAACCACAGCATAGTGATACAGTTTAAGCTCACCCACACTTTATATAAATAAAAAAGGTTTACAGTGCAAATACTGCTGTTGCATATAATCCAACATACTTAAAACACATACACACTCATATTAACATTAAGATGCTGTTTAGGACCGTGGGATGGACAGGGGGACCGTGGGATGGACAGGGGGACTCTGCACTGTAATATCCACATCATCTCCCCCCTGTAATGTCCACATCTCACCTCGGCCACTGCCACCGGCTGTGTACCAAGATGGCCGCCGCTCCGGAGCTAGGCCGAAGCCGCGGCCTTTCCTATGGCTGCAATCCGCGGATCGGCTCAGGGCGGAAATCGAGGACAGTGACAGGCAGCAGGCAGGCACCCTAGGCCAGCTCGGGGCCCCAAGCAATCGCTTGTTGTGCCTGTCCTGTTCCGACGGCCCTGGGTGGGAATGCTTGTGACATCATTGATGTAACGTGGACCCTTGGCAAAATTAGGTCAATAACATTGACCTAATCTGGCCAGATGACCATATTAGGTCAATGGCATTGACCCAGTGTGGCCTGGTGACCATATTAGGTCAATGACATTGACCCAACGTGGCCAGGTGACCATATTAAGTCAATGACATTGACCTAGTGTGGCCTGGTGACCAAATGAGGTCAATGACATTGACCCAGTGTGGCCAGATGACTATATTAGGTCAATGACATTGACCCAGTGTGGCCAGGTGACCATATGAGGTTGATTACATTGACCCAGTGTGGCCTGATGACCACATTAGGTCCATCACATTGACCAAGTGTGGCCAGGTAACCATGTTATGTCAATGACATGACCTAATATGGACTGGTGACCATATTAGGTCAATGACATTGACCCAGTGTGGCCAGGAGACCATATTAGGTCAATGACATTGACCCAGTATGGCCAGGAGACCATATTAGGTCAATGACATTGACCTAATATGGAAATGTGACCATATTAGGTCAATAACATTGACACAGTGCGGCCAGGTGACCATATTAGGTCAATGACATTGACCCAGTGTGGCCAGGAGACCATATTAGGTCAATGACATTGACCTAATATGGAAAGGTGACCATATTAGGTCAATAACATTGACCTAGTATGGCCATGTGACCATATTAGGTCAATGACATTGACCTAATGTGGCCATATTAGGTCAATGATGTCACAAGCATCCCTGCCCCTTTGTGTTAGTAAGATGGAGAATGGGCAATCTCCTGGCCACAGCTCATTGTCCCAGCAATGGCAGCTTACTTTCAAGTTCAGTCGAGCATAGGTTCAGTCAGAACCCAAGCCCGATTCCAAGCTTATCCCTACTCCCAATGACTAGCCAGGGGATAGTACAGAAAATACTGATTCCAAGCATTGCGTATCCACTATTAAATTCTCTACTAGAAATCAATGGGTTGGTCTGGGACCATACTTAGGTAACCCATAAAAACTGTGTACTCTGTAAAGTGTTAGTGAAGGACTCACCAGACATGAGGACCCTTGGCATGGATGGTGAACTTACATAAGTATTTTGTCCAAAACACCCCCTTATAACTCTAAATTAGGCCTTTCGCCTTCAAATAGTTTCCAAAACGTATACCGTATATACTCGAGTATAAGCCGAGTTTTTCAGGCCTTTTTTTAGGGCTGAAAATACCCCTCTCGAGTCAGTGTACCTTGGGCACATTTTTTAAAACTTGCGGCTTCCTCCTGGTCTCGTCCCGCTCCGTGATAGGCGTTTGACACTGTGTTCCGCTACCACCTATCACGGAGGTCCTCTCATCCTCGAACTCAGTTTGCCAGCAGACACTGTGCTCAGTGCTCCGCCTATCACGGACCTTCTCTTGTCCGAGGATGAAAGAACGTCCGTGATTGGCAGAACACTGAACACAGTGTCTGCTGGGAAACTGATTTCGAGGATGAGAGGACCTCCGTGATTGGTGGTAGCGGAACACAGTGTCAAACGCCTATCAGGGAACAGGACAGTACCAGGAGGAAGCCGCGAGTTTTAAAAAATGGACGCCCTCAGCACAGCCTGTCAAGAATTTCAGGTACGCTTCAATGGGCACAGTGAGGTTGTAATGGGCACAGTGAGGTTGTAATGGGCACAGTGAGGTAATGGGCACAGTGAGGTTGTAATGGGCACAGTGAGGTAATGGGCACAGTGAGGTTGTAATGGGCACAGTGAGGTAATGGGCACAGTGAGGTTGGAATGGGCACAGTGAGGTAATGGGCACAGTGAGGATGGGCACAGTGAGGTAACGGGCTCAGTGAGGTTGCAATGGGCACAGTGAGGTTGCAATGGGCACAGTGAGGTTGCAATGGGCACAGTGAAGTAATGGGCACAGTGAGGTTGTAATGGGCACATTGAGGTTGTAATGGGCACAATGAGGTAATGGGCACAGTGAGGTTGTAATGGGCACAGTGAAGTTGTAATGGGCACAGTGAGGTAATGGGCGCAGTGAGGTTGTAATGGGCACAGTGAGGTCATGGGCACAGTGAGGTTGCAATGGGCACAGTGAGGTTGCAATGGGCACAGTGAGGCGTGCAAATGGGCATTGTTGACCCTCTTTTCCGCTTACAGTAGCTGCTGTATTCTTACCCTCGGCTTATACTCGAGTCAATACGTTTTCCCATTTTTTGTGGTAAAATTAGGGTCTCGGCTTATACTCGAGTATATACGGTATCTTTTTTCTTGAATTTGAAGCTTTAGTCACATAAAATGGATCCTATGGCTATTATTTTTACTCTTATAACCAATTTGAATAAAAAATGAACGCCGATTATACGTAGGGTGCTCTCTTCACTTTGCCAAAACGTACTTTTTAGGCAGATTCGGCACATTTATTACAGGACTTCTGAGCAGTATGGCATTCTCTGATAGCATGATACTGTGCTGTACAACTTCCTCTATTGTGGTCCAGAGTATGTTGGCAAGACTGGAGTGGATTTAGGAAAAGGAAGATGATTGAAGCAGCATAACTCTCAGCTGTCATGTATATTTAGCATTATTAGGCTAATGGGAAAGAATATTATGGAGCAGGGGTCTCCAAACTTTATAAACAAGATACAAGTTTACTGTTCTTCAAACTTTAGTGGGGCCAGACTGTGGCCAGTGGGAGAAGAAAATGTCCTGTCCTCAATGGGAGTAAACTCATTGGTATGAGGGGGAGTAATAGTGCTCATTGTTGGTATCAATGGGAGGAATAATGCCCCATCATTGGCATCAGAGGGAGGAATAGTGCCCCATCATTGGTGTCAGTGAAAGGAATAGTGCCCCATCACTGGTATCGGTGGGAGGAATAGTGTCCCATTATTGGTATCAGTGGGAGGAATAGTGCCCCATCATTGGTATCAGTGGGAGGAATAGTGCCCAATCATTGGTGTCACTGAAAGGAATAGTGCCCCATCACTCGTATCGGTGGGAGGAATAGTGTCCCATTATTGGTATCAGTGGGAGGAATAGTGTCCCATTATTGGTATCAGTGGGAGGAATAGTGTCCCAACATTGGTGTCAGTGGGAGGAATAGTGCCCTGCCCATCATTGGAGCACAGGTGTGTCAGGAGGAAGGTGCCTCTGAAGCTGCTCTGTGAGAGGGGAGTGGTGGTGAAATCTATCCCAGCTCCCTGGCCCCCTTTCTGGGGAGGCCATGGAGGCCAGCGGGGCCTCTCCTGCTGGAGGCTCCCAGCCATCTCCTGGGCCATCAGGTGAACTGCCTGCCTCTGCACAAGCCGATCTCTCTGCCCCTGGTGAGGATGAAGGCTCGGAGGCCATTCGGGAGCGAGTGGTGGCCGGGATTAAGGTCCTGAACAGGGAGAGGGACAAGCTCTACAAGTTGAGAGCGGAGTTGAAGCGCCTGCGAAGGCAACGTGAGGGCTTACACAGCCAGAAACGGGGATCCATGGATCCGGAAATCCAACTGGCCAAGGTCCGTGTGGATCATCAGGAGACCATCGTGGCCATGATGGAAGGCAGAGATGGGCCCTTCAAAGAGAAGTTTTGTAACGACAAGAGGTTTGCAAGGGTGACAAAGATGGAGGTGGAGGAGGAGGAGACCCCCAGTTCTGACCCCCTGCCCCCCCAGGGAGAGGTAAGCAGCCCCATGCCTTCCCAGGAATCTGGAGGCATGCTGAGGGCCATCCAGGTAATGGAGTCTCCTATGCGGGGGGATCAGATGGTGTTTAATGAGGAAGACATTTCTGATGATGTACCTGGTAAAGTAAAGCCTGCTAAGTCCCATGTTGTGGATAAGACTGTTTTTGTTCCTTTTAACACTGTGACTGACAATGTGCCTAATGACAATCAGGCTGCTAGTCCTGTATGCAGCAATGTTGTGCCTGCTGAGGCTGCAATGCAGCAAGAGTTACATTTAAAAAATGTCATTTCTGTGGATGGACTGCAAGTGTCAGCACAGCCCATTAACCCTTCTTTGGCTGAGTCCAAAGCTGTTTGCCCCACTGCTGCTGAGGACTCTACAGTGCAGCATCAGGAGACAGCTGGTATTGCAGCCACTGTGACTATTCCTGATGGGAATTTGAATAGTTCTGTGACTGATAACAATCACCCCAGTACCAGTGTGATGAACAATCCTGCTACAGATCCTGCCATTTCAGTTCATACAGTTGATAATAATAATAATATACAGAGTGATGTGGCTTCAGTGTCAGCCCTTGGCCCTGATAAACCTACTTTTGCACAGGTGGCACACTCTGCTCCTGGTAGTCCCGCTCCCAAGCGGGGTTTTCCACTGCAAGCTGCCACCTTGAGCACCCCAAGATCTGGTCTTGGGTCTCTGGCTTCTGCTGGGGGTCCAAGACGTAATGTAGTTATCCTGAAATGGGAAGGTGGTGCCATCCCTCCAGCACGGCGTGCAGTGGTGGACTTGATATTGGAGATGGGTTTTGGTGCAAATGACCTGTATGCCTTTATACACGTAGCTGGGACAAGGGACTATACAGTTAGCTTCACCAGGCCAGAGGGTCTTGACCTGTTCTGGGAGCGATATGAGGCTCGGTGCAGGTCAAGACCTGAATGGGAAGGTCTGGTCCCAGTTGCGGTTTCTCAGAGGTCAACAGTAAAAAAAATAACCATTATCCTGACCAATGAGAGTGTTCCTGCTCGGGATCTAGAGGTCTGGTTAAGGAACTATGGGGAAGTTTTGACCAAACCTAATAAAATCCATGATGAGCGTAACATCTGGACTGGGGGATGGTCGGTAACAGTCAGGTTGGCCAGGGATGGGAATGTTGTCCGTCACCTGCCCTCCTCAGCTTTCATAGGGAGGGATAGGATGACTGTTTTCTACCCTGGTCAGCCGAAGCTGTGTCACCGCTGTGGAGAAAAGGGGCACTTGAGCTCCTCCTGTTCAGCCTTGATGTGTTCAGTGTGTCGGGGTCAGGGTCATATGGCTAAGGACTGTACTAAGATGATCAGGTGCAACCTGTGCCTGCGCCTTGGCCACCCCTACAGCAGATGTCCTGAAGCCTGGCACAATATGGAGAAGGAGGTAGTAGAGGACATGTCAAGGCTGGACAGGATGGAGGGTGAGACCCCTGGTGTACCATCCTCCTCTGCGGTGACCCCCTCCCCTGGTCCTGCTCAGGATCCCTCTCCAGTTCCTGTGGCCACCCCTCCTGTGTCTGTAAGTACTCCTTCTGTTTCTGTCTCTGTGTCCTCCCAGCCTACTGTACCCTCTCCTCTTGTGTCGGAACCTTCCAAGTCTGTGCCCCCCGAGTCTGTTACCCCCCAGGAGTCTACCCCTCCCGAGTCTGACTTAAAGGGATCACCCCCCCCACCAGCGTGTACTAAAATGGGCGCCCCTTCCTCTGTAAAGAAGTCTTGTGGAAAAACTTTAAAGAAAAAAGTAAGAGATGAGGGCATCTCTGAGGCTGACCTGCGGTACCTGGAGGAGAGAAGGAAGGTTGGGAGGCGGAAGAGGCAGGCGGTGAGGACGGAACGGGGACGAGAAGCTCCGGTTTCTGTCTCCAGCCGTCATAGGTCCTCCAAGTGGGATATTTCTTCATCTGGAGCTTCTTCTGAAAGAAGTTCCGATTCTGAAATGGACTTTGAGGCGGCCTCTAGAAAGAGAGAGGCTTCTGGTGATGAGCAGCAGAGGGGAGCTAAGAAGCAATCCACCCAATAACCCAAATGGCGGTTCCCCCTCCGTTAAAAGTGGTGACAATTAATGTCACCAGCATTAAGTCAGTAAGAGCTCGTTCTATGGCCTTCTTTTTGTTCAGCCAATTAGATGCTGAAATTTTATTTTTGCAAGAGACTAGGCTCACCTCCTTGGCAGATATTCATATGGCCAAGAGAGAGTGGAGGTATGGTCCATCTTACTGGTCTCTTGCGGCCGAGCCTTACGGCGGTGTGGCGGTGTTGTTTAAAACCGGCATGGTAACTGTCCGGCGGGTTATTGAGGTGGAGATTGGGAGATGTATGGTCTTAGACGTCCTTGTGGGAGGGCAGGACCTGCGCCTAATCAATGTTTATGGGCCGCACACAAAGTGGGACAGGAAATGCCTTTTTACAAGGATCAAGCCATTTCTTTTTACATCCCGGCAAGTGGTCTTTGGAGGTGACTTTAATACAGTAACTAGGCCCAAGGACAGGAAGGACTTCAAGGACAGGCTGGGATATGATAGCGTTTTTTTAAATAGTATGGTTAGGGATGCTGGTCTTGTGGATGTGCACATTAAGCACCTCCCAGATGACACCGGGTTCACTTTTCATCGTGGTAATAGTCAGAGTAGGATAGATAGGTTTTTTTTGAAGGAGGCCTCTGCTTTCTCGCCCCCAGTGGTGCAGGCAGTAGAGTTCTCTGATCACTGTATGCTATCTGTGGTACTGAATGCTTCAGACGCCCCTCAGAGGGGCAAGGGCATCTGGAGATTAAATTCGACACTACTCAAGGAAGAACATATTAGACAATCCTTTGAGGAATTCTTTCAGGCACAGGTGACCATCCTGGACTTTTGTAGCAGCAAGGCTGAGTGGTGGGAGCTGACCAAAAAGAGGATCGCTGGATTCTTCAGGGGCCTAGCCAATAGAAATCAGTTTAATAAATACATGACCTACCAACGTTTACGGAGGAAGCTGGATATTCTTGTCTCGAGAGGAGGAGATCCTGGGGCAATCTCCGAAGTGAAACTCCTTCTCAGGAAGTGTCAATATGACCGGCATGCCTCTTTGGTTCTGGAGAGGGACTATGGGAAGTACCACTCGCCTGACCCTTACCAGAACTGCAAACAAGGTGTAGCTGTTAAAACGGTCGTTGGCCTTAAGGACAGTACAGGTTCCTTGACAAAGTCCAGGTCAGGGATTCTGGAGGTCGTGAGGTCCTTTTATGCCGACCTTCTTGGGAGGAAAGAGCTTGATCGTGACAAGATGGAAAGCTTTTTGGACTCTACTCCAGGTCTAAATGGTGGAGATGTTCCATTGATGAATTTGACAGAGGAGATCACAGTCGAAGAGGTGATGAGGGCAATTGAACAGCTTGCCATCAAAAAGTCGCCTGGACCGGATGGCTTGACGGCTGAGTTTTACAAAGCCTTTAAGTCTATTCTGGCCCCGCATTTGGTAGAGGTTTTTAACAGTTGCCTTGCTGAGGGGGTGCTTTCCCCTTCCATGAGGCACTCGGCTGTGATTCTTCTTTCAAAGGGTAAAGATCCTTCGATGATTGAGAATTGGCGCCCCATCAGCCTTCTTAATGTCGATAGAAAGATACTGGCAAAGATATTTTTCTGGCGCCTATCGTCAGTGGCAGAGTCTTTGCTTTCTCGCCATCAGCACTGTTCGGTCCAGGGTAGGAGCACCTTCACAGCGGTTTTAGCTGTCCGGGAGGCCTTAGAGCGGTGCAGGGCTGCAGGCTGGGGAAAGTATTTGCTGACATTGGATCAGGCAAAGGCTTTTGATCGTGTTAACCATGAGTACCTGTGGTTGCTCCTTAGTAAGTACGGTCTGCCGGGTGGTTTTGTCGATTGGCTGAAAGTCTTGTATAAGGGGGCAGAAAGCTTCCCTCTTGTTAATGGTTGGGTTGGACAGTCCTTTGGGGTTGGCTCCGGGGTGCGCCAGGGTTGTCCCCTGAGTCCCCTGCTCTATGTGTTTGCAATCGACCCCTTCGTCAGGAGGCTAGAGAGCGGCATGTTGTGTGGGGTACCAGTGGGGCTCCCGGGTGAGCCGCCATTGAGGGTTGTTGCCTATGCGGATGATGTGTCGGTGATTGTCACTGGGACGGATGAAGCGGAGGAGGTGGTCTCTCTGACATCACGGTATTCTGAAGCATCAGGCTCCAAGATCAATCAGGAAAAGACTGAAGTTTTCTGGATGGGAAAGGATGGTGAGGGTTTTGATCTCCCGGACACCTTTCCAGTGCCCCAGGAAAGAATTAAGATACTAGGCATTGAATTTGGACCCGGCGATTATGGCCTCAAAAACTGGGAAGGCAGACTGGAAATTGCCAATACTAAGGTGGTCAGCTGGAAGAGATGGAAGTTATCTATGAGGGAAAGGGTTGATCTGATTAAGACTTACCTGATTCCGATCTTCTTGTATGTCAGCTTTGTCTGCATCTTGCCAGTGTCTCTCTATGCTAGGGTCAGTAGTGTGTTCTTCCAGATGCTGTGGGGGAACAGACTGAACCCCATCAAGAGGAATGTCACCTACCTATCCAGGAGGGAGGGTGGCTTAGGTATGGTCAACCCAGTTCTTTTCTTTTCACTGCTATTTCTAAAGTTTAACATTGGTAATATGCTTGCAGTGGAACCTCCTGGATGGGTAGGCATATTTAGATCTTGGTTTAGGCCTTTTCTACGACTTTGGGAAGAAGGTGGCCAAGTGAAGAATCGCAGGGGTCATCGTGGTCAGCTACCAGCCTATGTCGCTCCGTGCCTGAAGTTACTGCGGCAGTGGCGATTGTCGGCTGAAGATCTCAGATCGGTTCCAAGGAAAGTCCTTATGAGTCGAGTCTTGAGCGAAGTCTTTCATGACCCACTGGCCTTAAGGGATTGCCCGGGCCCAGTTTTGAGGGCGGGGTTAAGACTGATTAATTTGGATAGTGTACCCCCTAAATTTAGGGATCTGGCCTGGTTGTGCTTCCATGGGAAGCTCTATGTTCGGGGCAATTTGAAATTCCGCAGTGGGATGGATCGTAGCTGTCCTCGGGAGGAGTGTGCAGATGAGGAGGAGACTATGGACCATTTTCTGCTTCATTGCCCTTTTAACATAGAGGTGTATAAACAGGTGGGGCGGGCCCTCGGTGTCCCTTTCCTCTCCAGGCTGGGTTATGCTGAGTGGGTGTACGGAGCATTCAATACCGGTGGAGTTTTTTGTTTGGATACACTTTTTTTAGTTAGCCTAGTAGTCCGTTATTTCACCTGGAACGCACGGTGTCAGGTCAGCATTCGGCAAAAACTCCTTCCTGTTGAGGTGGTGGTGTGTGACATTTTGCATGAGGTGGGGAAGATTCGGGAGCTTGAGAGAGACAAGCGGGGTCAGGGGGCTTGGTTGAAGGCGTGGAGGGGTTTCAAGCCTCCCTGACTGCCAGGAGTCTCTTTCCCGGGTGTGGCTGTCTGTCTCTTATCACCCTAGATTATCAGTATTTTTGATAAATGGCTGCGTACATAGGTGATGGGTTGTGCCTCTTAGGCCCTCTCTGCTGCTTTATGTAGATAGTTTTCTAGGGATGTTTTGGTAGTGGATTATGTATATATTGTATATATTCTGAACATGGATGTGTATTCCTTTGTTTTCTGTTGAAGTTTTGTACTATGGTTTTGTTTTTTACTTTTGTATAAAATTGGTTGCTTGATTCTTTTCAATAAAAGATCAATAGTGCTCCATCATTGGTGTCAGTGGGAGGAATAGTGCCCCGCCCATCATTGGAGCACAGGTGTGTCAGGAGGAAGGTGCCTCTGAAGCTGCTCTGTGAGAAGGGAGTGGTGGTGAAATCTCTCCCAGCTCCCTGGCCCCCTTTCTGGGGAGGCCATGGAGGCCAGCAGGGCCTCTCCTGCTGGAGGCTCCCAGCCATCTCCTGGGCCGTCGGGTGAACTGCCTGCCTCTGCACAAGCTGATCTCTCTGCCCCTGGTAAGGATGAAGGCTCGGAGGCCATTCGGGAGCGAGTGGTGGCCGGGATTAAGGTCCTGAACAGGGAGAGGGACAAGCTCTACAAGCTGAGAGCGGAGCTGAAGCGCCTGCGAAGGCAACGTGAGGGCTTACATAGCCAGAAACGGGGATCCATGGATCCGGAAATCCAGCTGGCCAAGGTCCGTGTGGATCATCAGGAGACCATCGTGGCCATGATGGAAGGCAGAGATGGGCCCTTTAAGGAAAAGTTTTGCAACGACAAAAGGTTTGCAAGGGTGACAAAGATGGAGGTGGAGGAGACCCCCAGTTCTGACCCCCTGCCCCCCTAGGGAGAGGTAAGCAGCCCCAGGCCTTCCCAGGACTCAGGAGGCATGCTAAGGGCCATCCAGGTAATGGAGTCTCCTATGCGGGGGAATCAGATGGTGTTTAATGAGGAAGACATTACTGTCACCGCTGTGGAGAAAAGGGGCACTTGAGCTCCTCCTGTTCAGCCTTGATGTGTTCAGTGTGTCGGGGGCAGGGTCATATGGCTAAGGACTGCACTAAGATGATCAGGTGCAACCTGTGCCTGCGCCTTGGCCACCCCTACAGCAGATGTCCTGAAGCCTGGCACAATATGGAGAAGGAGGTAGTAGAGGACATGTCAAGGCTTGACAGGATGGAGGGTGAGACCCCTGGTGTACCATCCTCCTCTGCGGTGACCCCCTCCCCCGGTCCTGCTCAGGATCCCTCTCCAGTTCCTGTGGCCACCCCTCCTGTGTTTGTAAGTACTCCTTCTGTTTCTGTCTCTGTGTCCCCCCAGCCTACTGTACCCTCTCCTCTTGTGTCAGAACCTTCCAAGTCTGTGCCCCCCGAGTCAGTTACCCCCCAGGAGTCTACCCCTCCTGAGTCTGACTTAAAGGGATCACCCCCCCAACCAGCGTGTACTAAAAAGGTCGCTTCTTCCTCTGTAAAGAAGTCTTGTGGAAAGACTTTAAAGAAAAAAGTAAGAGATGAGGGCATCTCTGAGGCTGACCTGCAGTACCTGGAAGAGAGAAGGAAGGTTGGGAGGCGGAAGAGGCAGGCGGTGAGGACGGAACGGGGACGGGAAGCTCCGGTTCCTGTCTCCAGCCATCATAGGTCCTCCAAGTGGGATATTTCTTCATCCGGAGCTTCTTCTGAGAGAAGTTCCGATTCCGAAATGGACTTTGAGGCGGCCTCTAGAAAGAGAGAGGCTTCTGGTGATGAGCAGCAGAGGGGAGCTAAGAAGCAATCCACCCAATAACCCAAATGGCGGTTCCCCCTCCGTTAAAAGTGGTGACAATTAATGTCGCCAGCATTAAGTCAGTAAGAGCTCGTTCTATGGCCTTCTTTTTGTTCAGCCAATTAGATGCTGAAATTTTATTTTTGCAAGAGACTAGGCTCACCTCCTTGGCAGATATTCATATGGCCAAGAGAGAGTGGAGGTATGGTCCATCTTACTGGTCTCTTGCGGCCGAGCCTTACGGCGGTGTGGCGGTGTTGTTTAAAACCGGCATGGTAACTGTCCGGCGGGTTATTGAGGTGGAGATTGGGAGATGTATGGTCTTAGACGTCCTTGTGGGAGGGCAGGACCTGCGCCTAATCAATGTTTATGGGCCGCACACAAAGTGGGACAGGAAATGCCTTTTTACAAGAATCAAGCCATTTCTTTTTACATCCCGGCAAGTGGTCTTTGAAGGTGACTTTAATACAGTAACTAGGCCCAAGGACAGGAAGGACTTCAAGGACAGGTTGGGATATGATAGCGTTTTTTTAAATAGTATGGTTAGGGATGCTGGTCTTGTGGATGTGCACATTAAGCACCTCCCAGATGACACCGGGTTCACTTTTCATCGTGGTAATAGTCAGAGTAGGATAGATAGGTTTTTTTTGAAGGAGGCCTCTGCTTTCTCGCCCCCAGTGGTGCAGGCAGTAGAGTTCTCTGATCACTGTATTCTATCTGTGGTACTGAATGCTTCAGACGCCCCTCAGAGGGGCAAGGGCATCTGGAGATTAAATTTGACTCTACTCAAGGAAGAACATGTTAGACAATCCTTTGAGGAATTCTTTCATGCACAGGTGACCATCCTGGACTTTTGTAGCAGCAAGGCTGAGTGGTGGGAGCTGACCAAAAAGAGGATCGCTGGATTCTTCAGGGGCCTAGCCAATAGAAATCAGTTTAATAAATACATGACCTACCAACGTTTATGGAGGAAGCTGGATATTCTTGTCTCGAGAGGAGGAGATCCTGGGGCAATCTCCGAAGTGAAACTCCTTCTCAGGAAGTGTCAATATGACCGGCATGCCTCTTTGGTTCTGGAGAGGGACTATGGGAAGTACCACTCCCCTGACCCTTACCAGAACTGCAAACAAGGTGTAGCTGTTAAAACGGTCGTTGGCCTTAAGGAGAATACAGGTTCCTTGACAAAGTCCAGGTCAGGGATTCTGGAGGTCGTGAGGTCCTTTTATGCCGACCTTCTTGGGAGGAAAGAGCTTGACCGTGACAAGATAGAAAGCTTTTTGGACTCTACTCCAGGTCTAATTGGTGGAGATGTTCCATTGATGAATTTGACAGAGGAGATCACAGTCGAAGAGGTGATGAGGGCAATTGAACAGCTTGCCATCAAAAAGTCGCCTGGACCGGATGGCTTGACGGCTGAGTTTTACAAAGCCTTTAAGTCTATTCTGGCCCCGCATTTGGTAGAGGTTTTTAACAGTTGCCTTGCTGAGGGGGTGCTTTCCCCTTCCATGAGGCACTCGGCTGTGATTCTTCTTTCAAAGGGTAAAGATCCTTCGATGATTGAGAATTGGCGCCCCATCAGCCTTCTTAATGTCGATAGAAAGATACTGGCAAAGATATTTTTCTGTCAGTGGCAGAGTCTTTGCTTTCTCGCCATCAGCACTGTTCGGTCCAGGGTAGGAGCACCTTCACAGTGGTTTTAGCTGTCCGGGAGGCCTTGGAGCGGTGCAGGGCTGCAGGCTGGGGAAAGTATTTGCTGACATTGGATCAGGCAAAGGCTTTTGATCGTGTTAACCATGAGTACCTGTGGTTGCTCCTTAGTAAGTACGGTCTGCCGGGTGGTTTTGTCGATTGGCTGAAAGTCTTGTATAAGGGGGCAGAAAGCTTCCCTCTTGTTAATGGTTGGGTTGGACAGTCCTTTGAGGTTGGCTCCGGGGTCCGCCAGGGTTGTCCCCTGAGTCCCCTGCTCTATGTGTTTGCAATCGACCCCTTCATCAGGAGGCTAGAGAGCGGCATGTTGTGTGGGGTACCAGTGGGGCTCCCGGGTGAGCCGCCATTGAGGGTTGTTGCCTATGCGGATGATGTGTCGGTGATTGTCACTGGGACGGATGAAGCGGAGGAGGTGGTCTCTCTGACATCACGGTATTCTGAAGCATCAGGCTCCAAGATCAATCAGGAAAAGACTGAAGTTTTCTGGAAGGGAAAGGAAGGTGAGGGGTTTGATCTCCCGGACACCTTTCCAGTGCCCCAGGAAAGAATTAAGATACTAGGCATTGAATTTGGACCCAGTGATTATGGCGTCAAAAACTGGGAAGGCAGACTGGAAATTGCCAATACTAAGGTGGTCAGCTGGAAGAGATGGAAGTTATCTATGAGGGAAAGGGTTGATCTGATTAAGACTTACCTGATTCCGATCTTCTTGTATGTCAGCTTTGTCTGCACCTTGCCAGTGTCTCTCTATGCTAGGGTCAGTAGTGTGTTCTTCCAGATGCTGTGGGGGAACAGACTGAACACCATCAAGAGGAATGTCACCTACCTATCCAGGAGGGAGGGTGGCTTAGGTATGGTCAACCCAGTTCTTTTCTTTTCACTGCTGTTTCTCAAGTTTAACATTGGTAATATGCTTGCAGTGGAACCTCCTGGATGGGTAGGCATATTTAGATCTTGGTTTAGGCCTTTTCTACGACTTTGGGAAGAAGGTGGCCAAGTGAAGAATCGCAGGGGTCATCGCGGTCAGCTACCAGCCTATGTCGCTCCGTGCCTGAAGTTACTGCGGCAGTGGCGATTGTCGGCTGAAGATCTCAGATCGGTTCCAAGGAAAGTCCTTATGAGTCGAGTCTTGAGCAAAGTCTTTCATGACCCACTGGCCTTAAGGGATTGCCCGGGCCCAGTTTTGAGGGCGGGGTTAAGACTGATTAATTTGGATAGAGTACCCCCTAAATTTAGGGATCTGGCCTGGTTGTGCTTCCATGGGAAGCTCTATGTTCGGGGCAATTTGAAATTCCGCAGTGGGATGGATCGTAGCTGTCCTCGGGAGGAGTGTGCAGATGAGGAGGAGACTATGGACCATTTTCTGCTTCATTGCCCTTTTAACATAGAGGTGTACAAACAGGTGGGGCGGGCCCTCGGTGTCCCTTTCCTCTCCAGGCTGGGTTATGTTGAGTGGGTGTACGGAGCATTCAATACCGGTGGAGTTTTTTGTTTGGATACACTTTTTTTAGTTAGCCTAGTAGTCCGTTATTTCACCTGGAACGCACGGTGTCAGGTCAGCATTCGGCAAAAACTCCTTCCTGTTGAGGTGGTGGTGTATGACATTTTGCATGAGGTGGGGAAGATTCGGGAGTTTGAGAGAGACAAGCGGGGTCAGGGGGCTTGGTTGAAGGCGTGGAGGGGTTTTAAGCCTCCCTGACTGCCAGGAGTCTCTTTCCCGGGTGTGGCTGTCTGTCTCTTATCACCCTAGATTATTATTATTATTTTTGATTAATTTTTGATAAATGGCTGCGTACATAGGTGATGGGTTGTGCCTCTTAGGCCCTCTCTGCTGCTTTATGTAGATAGTTTTCTAGGGATGTTTTGGTAGTGGATTATGTATATATTGTATATATTCTGAACATGGATGTGTATTCCTTTGTTTTCTGTTGAAGTTTTGTACTATGGTTTTGTTTTTTACTTTTGTATAAAATTGGTTGCTTGATTCTTTTCAATAAAAGATCAATAGTGCTCTATCATTGGTGTCATTTGCAGGAACTATGTCCCACTGTTGTTGACAGTGGGGGGAATAATGCCTCAAGGGCTGCATAAAAGCAAGCAAAGGGCCACATCCAGCCCCTGGGCCACAGTTTGGAGACCACTGGTATAGTGGATGAATGCCAAGATAAAAAAAGCCAAGAACGTATCAGGGAGATGCTTGGAATACTGATGATCAGTGGCAAAATATTGCAAAACTTCAACAAAATTTCCTGGTAAGGCCATGAAAACGCTCTATAATATAGTAAGTAACATGACCTGATATAGTCTAAAAATATCACTCCTTGACATACTGTATGTTTGTAGCCCTGAAGAAGGGAGTCTGTTTAAACCCCTGGAATGTGTTGGCTGTTTTTTTCTAAATTTTTTGATAAACAACTTGGATTTATTTGTGGTTTGGTGTCCTTTATATAGATAGTCAGAACTTCTGACCTGCATACCCTTTTCTGGGCAATTTGCCTAAAAAAGCACTGAGGGCATTGCTTAGCCCTGGCAGGCCAACATATTTTCATCAGTACCACTTTCCTTTATGAACATATGCAGGGTCAAAGAACTGCTTCTCCTGAATGGCGTCCCCAGCCACAGCACATACTCACCTTCTCTTTGTTTGGCTCAGTTTGGTACTTCTAGGTATGGGGGAGCATGAGACTCATTTCTTCTGCCGCAAGCTGGAAAAGATGCTCTAGGAAATCAAAAAAATCTGGAAACTGACTCTAGTGCCCATGTCCCCCACCCTATAACTTTACCAATAGAAAATGCCCCGAAGAAGCAGGAACCTCAATCCTTCGAAAAATGTATTTACTATGTGTAAAGAGAAGTATGGCCTAAGCTTTTTGGTACATGCAGTACACCTGTAAGGGGCCTGGAGGTCCCCAGGGGCCCAGATGGCCACCCCCCTTTTTTTTGTAAGGGGCCCAGAGGTCCCCAGAGGCCCGGAGGTCCCCAGGGCCCCAGATGGCAATCCCCCTTTTTTTTTTTTTTTTTTTATAATTTTTTTTTTATAATTTACATTTTTTATTTTTTTTTGTAAGGGGCCCAGAGGTCCCCAGAGGCCCGGAGGTCCACAGGGCCCCGGATAGCAACCCCCCTTTTTTTATAACTTTTTTTTTTATAATTTTTATTTTTATTTTATAAATTTTATTTTATTTATTTTATTTTTTTGTAAGGGGCCCAGAGGTCCCCAGAGGCCTGGAGGTCCCCAGGACACCGGATGGCAACCCCCCTTTTTTTTTATAAAATCTTTTTATTTTTATTTATTTTTTATAAAAAAAAAATATTTCTTTTTTTTTGTAAGGGGCCCAGAGGTCCGGAGGTCCCCAGGGCCCCGGATGGCAACCCCCTCTTTTTTTTGGTCTTTTGGGGGTTTTTTTTGTTCGTCAGCACCCAAAGCCCCCCCGACCTCAACAATTTGCGGCAGCAGCACCCCCTGCTTCTCAATTCGTGGCACCCCCCACCTCTCAATTCGTGGCAGCCCCCCCCCGGTTTCTCCTCTGCTCCAGGGGACGCATGCCTGAAGCCGTGTAAGGGCCCCTGCTCACAGGAGTGCAGATTCAGCTGCCAGCAGGCTAAAGCCCACTATTGGCTACATCACAGAGCCAGTCCAGGCTCTGCGGGGATCCCGACAATAATGTTGGAATATGCCCAAATACACGCTGCTGAAATCCTGCTGTTTCTGCCCCCTCCACAGCCTGACGCTCCAGTGAGTGCTGGAGGGGCAGAGCACAGAGCCGATGACTGCCAGTCATGGCTTTCTGCTCAGAGCAGACCTGAGAACTGAGTGATCAGTCAGTCACATGACTGTTCAGTTCTCAATCTTAGAGCCAGCGGGGGACAGCTGCAGCATTGGACTGGTGCTGCAGCCAGATAGGTTTATTTTTTAACCTTCCCCCACTTTTCCTTTAATCAACTTCCAAACATCAATAAACACACTATTGTTCCATAACTATACGTTTTCAAGTGTAACTAGAAAATGCATTTCCTGCAGAAAATGCATGGGCATGCTGAATAGCTGAATTGCTAAGCCCACACCAAAGCCATTCACCATAACCACTACACTATCTTTAGAACATACAAGCCGTGTTCCTTCAGTACTTATAAAGCCTCTCTTTGATCATTAATCCCCACACCTAATGAGTGAGAGACAGTGTGAGAGAACCCTTCAAACAAGCCTCAATAAATCCACAACAGTACATGCTATCGAAACAGCGACTTCACCGTTAGAGACACATGGCCTTTGTGAACGTATCGGTATAAAATTTATGTTGATAATCTAAAAAATGTGGGCATGTCAGAGATTTAAAAAAGAAGTTCGCTGTGCGTTTCGCTGGGAAATGTGAAGAATTTTATACAGGACATTCAATGGAAGAAAGTGTAGAACTCTTGTCATTTGGAAGCTCAACCAGCCAAACGTAAAAAGCGACACATTGCCTGAAACTAGACAAAAATACCTACGTTTTGATGTATAAATTATGTATGACAAGTAGATCTTGTGGGCGGGAGAGCAATTTATAGAGAAGGAACTAAGATACATTTTTTTAAGGCTCTGTGCTCTAGCTGTGACATCATCCACTCTAAGCAGCCCAATACACACTCTGTTTAATTGATAACATTTCCTGAAATGATCACTAAACTTAAACAGCCTTTTCACAAAAACGGTAAAAGATATCAAATTGAAAAGATATTTTCGGATAGCTGAATATTTTGTGAACATTTTAAAGTTTGTTTGGTGTCTGTAGGTAAAAGTATGAAGGAGCTGAAACTTTTGGGAGCGGAAGAAGATTTTAAGGATTTGAAGCATGCTCTCATTGACTTCAATGTTAAAAAAAAGTGTTAAAAAGCTTAATATTTTAAAAAGTATAAATAGTACAAAAAAAAATTGAAGAAGTCCCTCCCATCATTAGCTGAAAGAGTTGAACATTTTGAAAGTTGAATGTTTTTAATAGCTGAAAGTATGCAGAAGTTACGCAGAGCCAAAAAACGTACGGAATAAAATGAAAGAAAATAATAATAATAATAAAAAAACTAATAACAATACTGGGAATGCTTGGAGAGCATTCCCACTAATTCATTTCAGCACTCCTCACGTACCTCCAAAACTCTTCCATGTTTGAAGGGACCCACTTCAAGGAGAACCCTCAAGTCAAGCAGGCATAGAAAACTTTGGGTCCAGTGCTACCTCACCCATCCAGTACCTTCCTCCTATGTTACAGTGCTGGTTGGAGATTGGTTGCTCAGACACACTCTGATGTCACACAGGGGATCGGAAAATAACCTGATTTACAGTATCAGGATTGGGATCTGAACCCAGGCCCTCTGCTGCATCTAGCAATGTTTGCCAGATTAATGTGATCTCCTCCAGCCAATATCTTGCCCCTTGCATTTCTGCTGCCATCTGCGTTTTCATTATCATTAGTTACTGACCTTAAGTGGAACTTCCACTTATTTGCTCCCCCCCCCCCTCTGGTGACACATTTTACACCTTTTTAGGGGGGACAGGGTTTTTGACCTTTCCGCGATGCCATCCCTCGGAAGTTCGGCTCCCTGCTTCTTCCCCCGCCACAGGGCCAATCAGAAAGCACAGCGTGCTTTGCGCATGCGCAGTGGGGAATCGTCTGTGAAGCCAAAAGTCTTCACTGCCGATTTCCCTTAGTGGAGATGGCGGCAGCAGCTCCCGACAGCCGATTCAAAGATCGGCTGAGGTGCCGACATTGCGGGCCTCCTGGACAGGTAAGTGTCCATATATTAAAATTCAGCAGCTACAGTATTTGTAGCTGCTGACTTTAAAAAAAAATTCCCCAGGCTGGAACACCTCTTTAAGCTTGTTCCTCGACTAGGCTTCCACTTGATACCAACCTGCAACTCTTTGTTACAGACCCTTGACTACTTTTCGCTTGATTCCAGTCTGCAACCACTTGTTATTGACCTTTGGCTTGTTTACTGACTATGCTTATGCTTGATCCCTGACTGCAACATCTGCTACCGCACCCTGGCTTGCTCACCTTCTGGTGGGGAGATCCTAGAGACTGCAACCTTGGCAGCGACACCCATCTCTGCCATCAGGAGCTCTGGTAAAGACTGGTTGGTGCTTAGACCCTGCACCTTGGGTGGACCCATGTCATCCACCAGGGGAATCTGTTTGTGTTTGGGCTTGTATTGATGAGTGAATTCCGCTTGCATTGGGCCTTAGGTTAGCACTTAGGTTGCCAGCTGTCTGGGATTCACCCGGACAGTCCAGGTTTTTGAAGCATGTGTCCGGGTTTTAGTCCACCTGAAACCCAGAAACATTATTCAGCCAGGAATGTGGCTTGGAACAGGGCTTGACAGGAGGGTGAGGGGGCACTATGTGCGCCACATTACTATTCTCTTTGGAGTGCCCAAAGGTGTCCACGGTCTGTTTCAATTCTATAGTGTATACTAAAACACAGACAATGCACTGTGCGCCACTAAAGTGTTTGGGTTTGGCTTGAAGAAAAATTGGCAACCCTGGTTGGCAGGGCAAGGTATAGCTGATGATGGACCCTCCTTCATGTTTTCCATGAACTCGTTGGGCGCCAAGTGTGGGTTACATGCGAGGACTGCGGTGGGTTCTTCTGGGCTACGCTAGGCACCTGTAACAGGTTCACTCCACTTCACACATATGGGGTACCTTTACTTCTTGTGTCATTTTCACCAGTGCCCGGGGATAAGGCCGAGGCCGCTGTGGGAGAATACTCAACTTTAAATTGGACCTCTAAAACCTAAGCCCTGTACACATGACCGGTTTTCCTGGCAGAAAAAAAAACGTTGGTTTTCCCGACGGGATTTCTGCCAAGCTTGACGGGTTTCCTGCCAAGCTTGTCTTGCGTACAGACTGTCATACAAAAGCCCCCCGGTCCAAAGCGCGGTGACGTACAACACGTACGACGGCACTATAAAGGGGAAGTTCCATTCCAACGGCGCCACCCTTTGGGCTGCTTTTGCTACCGCGTGTTAGTAAAAGTTTGATGAGAGACGATTCGCGCTTTTCAGCCTCGTGCTTTTCAGTCCGAATGTGCTATCTCCATTACGAACACTAGTTTTACCAGAACGAGCGCTCCCGTCTCATACTTGATTCTGAGCATGTGCATTTTTTTTTTTGCCCTCGGAAAAGCATACATGTGACCGGGAAAAAGTCTGCCGAAAATAGAGAACCAGTTCTCTTTTTTCCTGTCGGGAAAACTGCGATGGAGCATACACACGGCCGGTTTTCCCCGGCAAAATGCTCTCATGGCAGTTTTCCTGCCGGGAAAGCCAGTCGTGTGTACGAGGCCTTAGAGATGAGCATACACCATGCACATTTACACCACACTGTTCTCAAGTTAACTCTCGGGTCCCTGTGTAAATGTACATCTTCCCACTGTAGCTTACAATAAGGTGGGCCATGCTGAACACTGACCACAGCCACCTGTCCAGCGTTTTCCTACTACCGGTCCTGGTAACAGCATGGAACCCCATCGTGCACATAGCGCTGTGCACTTGACTTTACCTATTCAACCTCGGTACCTCTGTACTAGATGAGGACCTCTGCAGTGAAACTCAGCTCTTGTTGCTATGGGAGACAGAATGCAGCGTAGGGAGTGCCAACAACATCTCCCTCGTGGATGGAAGCAGTCCCACCTATAATAGGCACACATTTACAACAGGCTGCTTGCTGACTGTACATTCATTACTCATGGCAACCACATATGTAACTTGCACTATGATGACTCTTTACATGTTGACTCTTCATACAATACGTTAGTGACTCAAAACTGTAGCAATGTACTGGTTACCAGAAAACTTTACATGACTTCAGACCAGGCAGAAGGCAAAGTTTCAACATTTTAATTATGAGATGCAAAATATTACAGAGTCCCACAGATAAGTCCCTAATCCTGCTCAGGCTGTGTGCTGCCCCGGCATACCTGCAAAAGGTAGAGCCCAGGTGCATTCAGGTTCATTAGTGGCATTTCCCAGTGGCTGGTATCTTCAGGGCAAAACCCAGGTTGGATGGTTCTCACATGTTTCGGGCTCAATGGCTGTTCCCCTCGCAGAACATGGCTGATGGACCAGCCACAAGGCTCTCAGACTCCTCCAAGGGTACTTTGGGGAACCTCTCTGGAACCCATGAACTCTCCCCGGGGGCTCTAGGCTCTGGACCTCTGTCCCTTTTTATATTCAGAGGAGCAGTGGATCGGATTTAAAGATCCTCCTGCCAAACGAAAAACCCGAGAACTAAGTTAACCTCGGCCTTCCCGTCCAGGACAGCACCTAAATAGCTAGTTCTAACCCTTACACACTCTTCCAGGATCCTTAAGAATTAATTGACAGATGCATTTGATTTGGCGTTGACCTCCTTAATCTGGGGTTGGCCTAATTTTGACCTGCATTTGACTCACTTAAAGCTGCTTTGTGTTTGCCATTGACTTTTTTTGGGGGAAAGAAACCGTTCTTAGGCAAACAAAAACCCATCAACACAAGTCCTTAAAGTGAACCCGTTGTTTTGCCCCTGCATGGGCAAATCCAGTGTTCACACAACTAACACTCATTCAGGCACAGATACATTTGAAAGAGGTTGAAAAATGCAAGCCCAGCTATGTGAAGTGAATGATGACTCTAAACATTTGCCGGAGTATTATTTTTATCCACTTGTCAAGGCTTCTCCGTTTTTGTGAAAGCTTGGTTGAATCATCCCTTTTACAAGCTGCATGTGTCAGAATAAGCAATGAATACTTATGATAAGTTGCATCTAATTTAGCACATGGGTTCCACAATAAAAAAATGTTGAAGGATCATTGGAGTGACAGGGAGGGAGTCAGTTTCAGCAATGAAAGGGTCCCTGAAGGGTCAGAATGGGCATCCCAAAGGAGGAGACTGATTGGAGACAGGTGGACCTACTCACAAATGGGTCCACAAAGTCAGGACTCTACCCTATGTGAATGGTTGGAATTCTCCACAACATTGAATAAAAACATAAAGATCTGCAGTATTTTAAACAAAAAGTTGGAGGTTCTAAAAAAAGATCAGTATAAGAATGATAAAGTATGCTCTCATCTGTTGGGTTGCAGATTTAGTAGGTGGAGTCTCTCAAATCTCATCAGGGTGTTGCGGGCGATGGTAAACAAGACCCCCAAAAAATGGAGGTGTCAACAGAGGCACCCATGGTAAAGGAAGAAGGTTTGAGGTATTCTCCAAAACATTAAATAAAAACATGAAAATCTCTGGTATTTTAAACAAAAAGTTGGAGGTTCTAAAAAAGATCAGTATAAGAATGATTGAGTATGCTCTCATCTGTTGGGTTGCAGATATAGTGGGTGGAGGCTCTCAACTCCCATCATGGTGTTCCAGGTGATGGTATACAAGACCCCAAAAAATGGAGGTGTCCCCAGAGGCACCTATGGTAAAGGAAGTGTCAGGTCACCTGAGGCCAGGTGACAGATGCACCCCGTTGGGGTCAGGAGTGCACCGCTAAGGTAGTGGACCCTACGGCTGACTGCTGCGGATAGAACTCTGAGAGGTTCAGAAAGGCAGGCCCACTGGAGCGCCAACACGGATCCCACTGGGAGCTAGAGCATAGATTCCCCAAGGCGGGAGTCTAAGAGCCAGCAGGTGTTCACCAGAGCCTCTAGTGGTGAGGATGGACTGCGCTGCAACTGGCTCCAGGTCACGGCCCCCAGGGTCTCCCAGCTCACGCTCACGGTAGGCTACAGGGGGAAGGAGAGGAAGCAGCAGCCCAGGACAACAAGGGATAGTAAGGAGATGAGCCAAAGGTCGGGGTGACTAGCAGACAAGGATAAACAGAGAACACGCCAAAGGTCAGGGTCACAAGCAGACAGGGATAGTCGAGAACACGCCAAGATCGGTAACAGAGACAAACGTAGAGCACACGGCAAGCAGGAAACCAAACACACAATATTGATCAGCACAGCTGGCTTGCAGAACACAGGTCAATATAGAGTTCACTGATAGGGCCTGGGGTGGAGCCATGCTTGGAGGAGAGATTACTTAAGCAACCAGGTGAGAGCGGCTGGCCTCTTAATCTGAGCACATGAAGAGGTAAGCTGACAGACAAACATTACTGCATAACCATGACAGGAAGAAGGTCTGAGGTATTTTTATCAAAAGAGAAGTATTTTTTAGGCATACAATAATTTACGACACCATCAATATGTTTCCTGGCTATAATGGCCACTTCATCAGGATCGGTGTGAAACACTTTAAGGAGCCCGAATTGTATTCTCTGCAACCCCCTAGGAGTTTTTTGGTAATCAAACTCTTAGGTAACAACAGCAGGAATACATCTCAGTTTCCTCAGTGTGTCATTTGCTGAACCTAATGAAATGGCCATGAAACGCATTGATTGTGTTGTAAATTGTTGCATGCCTAATAAGTACTTACCTTCTGATCAAAACCCCCTGTCCACTGTCCACCTCAAAACTTCTTCCTTTACCATGGTTGCCTCTGCTGACTCAACTCATTACGAATCCCAATACTATCAGATATAAAATCATCTAGATGAGCATTAAGAGTGACTACCCACTAAATGTACGTTTAGACGGGCATACTCACCACAGGCACTAATCATGTTGCTTTGCCCCTATTTGGGCTTCTTGTAGCCCCAAAGTTGTGAGTACATTTAATTATTCTCATACTGATCCTCAAAGTGTGTCTTATACCCAACCTGATAAAATGGCCATTCTAGCAAGGAATCTGTTGATGGTGTTAATTGTTGCATGCCTAATGAATACTTAATTTCTGATTAAAACACCTTGAAGCTTATTCATTTACCTTGGGTGATACTGCCGGCTTCATCTCCATTTTTTTGGGGCTTAAATCTCCCACCTCGGGGCTCTAAAGTGATGGCAGGGTGAGTGTGGACAATGAGAGTTGGGTTTAGCGATGGAGCAAATGTAGTACCTTTGTATTGAGGAAGACTTACTCAATAGCAGGACCAGGATCTGAACCCACAACCTCTGCTGTGCCTGGCAACTGGCAAGTGACTCTTCTTGCTGAGGCACCTGAGATGATGGATAGCTCCCAGTCTGATCCCGGGGACCTTCTTGTCCTATCTCTTGTTTCTGGTGAACTCTTTGCTCCTCCCATGAACTTCCTGATTTAAGCCATGTCTCTGCACTTCCTGTTTGCCAGATTATTTTGCTCTCTTCAGCCGATATCTTGCTCCTTTGCCTGCCTGCAGCCGTCCTCCACTACCACTCGTTATTGACCTTTGGCTTGTTGTTTGTCCGCTATGCTTCTGCTTGATCTCAACCTGCAATCATTAGTTACCGACCTTTGTGTCAGGGAAGAATTCAGAGAAGGCCTGGCAAATATGCCAATTCCCAGCATGGCAGCACTAATTTGCGCAAAAAATTGCTCATCCATGCACACCGGCGTGTGGCACGCATTGGCTCTTGCAAAGCGCAATAGTTTCTGGCGCCCAGTGGCCTTTATAAGGACTGCAGTTCTGCCCATCAGTTGCTGGATTATCGCCAGCCTTTGTATCCTGTGTTCCTGTATTTGCTACTCTGCTTGGATTACCCATTACTGACCTGGCTTGCCCCTGACCTGTTTTGGCTTTTCTCCTGGTTCTGACCTTGGCTTGCTTCCAGGGCTTTGCTACTGCCTGCTGTCCTTTGTTTGACCATGGCTTGATTCTGACCACACTCCTGATTGCATTCCTAAATGACCTCCTGTGTTGGACCCTGGCTTTGGCTTTTGACTTTGCTTCCCGCTCAGCCCTGCTGTCAAGATTAGTGATGAGCCGAACACCCCCGGGTTCGGTTCGCACCAGAACCCGCGAACGGACCGAAAGTTCGTACGAACATTAGAACCCTATTAAATACAATGGATGCGAACGTTCGAATTCTAAAGTGCTAATTATAACGACTATTATGCATGTTATTGTCCTAAAAAGGGTTTGGGAACCCGGGTTCTGCACCAGGGGACATGTATCAATGCAAAAAGAAGTTTTAAAAACGGTCGTTTTTCGGGAGCAATCATTTTAATGATGCATAAAGTGAAAAAAAAAAAGTCAAATATTCCTTTAAATATCGTACCTGGGGGGTGTCTAAAGTATGCCTGTGAAGTGCCACGTGTTTCCCGTGTTTAGAACTGTCCCTGCACAAAATGACACTTCTAAAGGAAAAAAAAGCCATTTAAAACTGCTTGCGGCTTTAATGTAATGTCTGGTCCCGGTAATATGGATGAAAATCTTTAAGAAAAATGGCATAGCTACCCCATGACCCCCCCCCTACCCCAGCCCATTACCAGCCCCTTTGGGTCTTGTATGGATATTAAGGGGAACCCCACACATAAAATAAAAAAGGCCCTATATACTCTGAACAGCCGTATACAGGCGGTGCATACAAGACAGGGACTGTAGGTTTGTTCTTATGTAGAATGTGTTTGTAATTTTGAACAGGTACATTGTTTAAGTGTAGCTCCAGCCCAAAAATCTATTTTTAAACTTTTTGGAAAACATAGGTAAGGGTTATCACCCCTGTAACATTTGTTTTGCTGTCTGTGCCCCTGTTCAGAACATTTCACCTCACTTTCCGTCCCAATGACAACTGTTTTTGAAATGTGGTGTTTTTCTTGAAACAAGGATTGCTGATAAAGCATCAGTACAGAGGAGACACCTTTCTCCCATATTAATTCTTACAGGAGAGAATTTTCCTTCCAAGGGGTAGATTTCCTCTCACTTCCTGTTGTCTTCTTGCGTTTGCAAGTAGGAGTCGTTTGTAAGTTGGATGTTTGAAAGTAGGGACCTGCCGTATATACTCTGCAGAAATAGGCCCCTTAGTTGTTGGTGTTGGCACAACACTGTAAGCACTCACAGTTACTCTTGGTTGGTGCTGGAACGCCCTGCTGTCAACTATTATATCAGGAATTTTAATTACATATAATTGTTGAACAGTGGTAGTAAAAATTGGGCCTTTGATGGTGGTGCTGGTGCCACAACACTGTAAGCCCTGACAGTTACTCTTGGTGGGTGCAGCAATGGGCCCTGCTGTGAATTATTAGATCAAGAATTGTAATTGCATGCCCCTGTTGAACAGGGGCTGAAATATTGGGCCTTTCGTGGTGGTGGTGGTGGTGGTGGTGTTGCCACAACACTGTAAGCCCTCAGAGTTACTCTTGGTGGGTGCAGGAATGGGCCCTGCTGTGAATTATTAGATCAAGAATTGTAATTACATGCCCCTTTTGAACAGGGGCTGAAAAATTGGGCCTTTCGTGGTGGTGGTGGTGGTGGCGTTGCCACAACACTGTAAGCCCTCAGAGTTACTCTTGGTGGGTGCAGCAATGGGCCCTGCTGTGAATTATTAGATCAAGAATTGTAATTACATGCCCCTGTTGAACAGGGGCTGAAAAATTGGGCCTTAGGCACTGGTGGCACAACACTACAACCCCTCACAGATACTGTACTTGGAGCACAGCAATGAGCCCTGTTGCAAAGTATTGCTTCAAAAATTGTAATGACACGCCCCTGTTAAACAGGGGCTGAAAAATTGGGCCTTAGGCACTGGTGGCACAACACTCCAACCCCTCACAGATACTGTACTTGGAGCACAGCAATGAGCCCTATGGCAAATTATTGCTAAAAAAATTGTAATTACACGCCCCTGTAAAACAGGGGCTGAAAAATTGGGCCTTAGCCACTGGTGGCGGCACCCATAAACAAAAATGATCTTCCAAGCTATCATCATCAATCGTATCATTGAGGACTCGGAGGAGGAGGATAGCCAGTCAACATAACAGCACAGGCACTCAGCATCAGCATCAGTCTTGAAGGGATGTGACATGTTAAAATCAATTAGTCTGTTATATCAGCATCAGGTGTGTGGTAGCTGGTGGTGATCCAAGACTGGTTCATCTTGATGAAAGTCAGTCGATCAACCGAGTCGGTGGACAGGCGCACCCTGTGATCCGTGACAAATCCTCCAGCAGCACTGAATGTGCGTTCCGAAAGAACGCTGGATGCAGGACAGGCCAGTAGCTCAATTGCATACTGTGCAAGCTCTGGCCAGTGATCCATCCTCAAGACCCAGTAAGCCAGAGGATTTTCGGTGGGGAAGGTGTCCAAGTCTGACCTTGCCCCTAGATATTCCTGCACCATGTTTATCAGACGCTGGCGATGGTTGCTGGAACCGATCATACTTTGGGGCTGCGGACTAAAGAATTGTCTGAACGCATCGGTCAGACGGCCACCTTCCCCACCGCTCCTTCTTTGACTGGCCGAAGCCTCAGCAACTCGTTGTCCAGGACCAGGAGTTTGTAACCTCCCAGTCTCTGGGAACGCGTTGCACAGACCTTTCTGCAAGGCCTCCCGGAGTTGTCTCATCCTCTGCTCCCTCTGCGATGGTAACATAAGGTCCGCAACCTTACCCTTGTACCGTGGATCAAGGAGAGTGGCCAGCCAGTAATGGTCCCTCTCCTTGATCCGAAGAATACGAGGATCCTTCCGCAGACTTTGCAGGATCAGGGAGGCCATGCAGCGTAGGTTTGCTGAGGCATTCGGTCCGGAGTCCTCTGGGTCACTAAGGACGACATGATCCGCAGCCACCTCCTCCCAGCCACGTACAAGTCCACTGGTTTCTTGGGACTGTAAATCATCCCTAAAAGACTGCTGCTGATGATGCTGAGTGCCAGCCTCCACCTCCATGCTGACACAATCCTCCTCCTCCTCCTCTTCCTGTGCGATGGGTGGGACAGAAGGAACACTGTCTGGGTAAAGGGGGCCTTGAGAGGCAAGGAAGTCCTCCTCTTCCTGCCTCTGTTCTGCCTCAAGTGCCCTGTCCATTATTCCACGCAGCGTGTGCTCCAACAGGTGTACAAGAGGTACAGTGTCACTGATGCATGCACTGTCACTGCTCACCATCCTCGTGGCCTCCTCAAATGGTGCCAGGACAGTGCATGCATCCCTGATCATGCCCCACTGGCGTGGAGAAAAAAAACCAAGCTCCCCTGACCCCGTCCTGGTGCCGTAGTCGCACAGGTACTCATTGATGGCCCTCTGCTGCGTGTGCAGCCGCTGCAGTATGGCCAACGTTGAGTTCCACCTGGTGGGCATGTCACATATAAGGCGGTTCTTGGGCAGGTTCAACTCCTTTTGCAGCTCAGCCAGGCGAGCACTGGCATTATAAGATCTGCGGAAATGCACACAGACTTTCCTGGCCTGCCTCAGGACATCCTGTAAGCCCGGGTACCTGCCCAAGAACCGCTGCACCACCAGGTTAAGGACGTGAGCCACACAGGGCACATGGGTCAGTTGTCCCTGTCGGAGGGCGGAGAGGAGGTTGGTGCCATTGTCGCAAACCACCATTCCTGGCTTAAGCTGGCGTGGCGTCAACCACCTCTCGGCCTGGCCCTGCAGAGCAGACAGGACCTCTGCCCCAGTGTGGCTTCTGTCCCCCAAACACACCAGCGCAAGCACGGCATGGAATCTTTTTGCCTGCGTACTTGCGTAGCCCATTGAACGGCTATGGAGCACCGCTGGTTCAGAGGACAAACCACAGGAAGAGGCCATGGAGGAAGAAGAAGAGGAGGGGGTGGAGGAGAGAGGTGTGTCACAACCAGTAGTAGCATTTTGGAGGCGTGGCGGTGGAACAACCTCCAACACTACTGCACCTTGTCCTGCATCCTTCCCAGCTGCCAAAAGAGTGACCCAATGGGCCGTGAAAGAAAGGTAACGTCCCTGTCCATGCCTGCTGGACCATGAGTCAGCGGTAATATGCACCTTACCGCTGACCGCCCTGTCCAGCGAGGCCAAGACATTGCCGGAATAGCCTTCCGTGAGAAAAAGTGGCGTTTGGGAACCTGCCACTGAGGAACCGCACATTGCACAAACTCACGGAAGGGGGCCAAGTCTACCAACTGAAAAGGCAGCAGTTGAAGCGCTAGCAATTTAGCCAAGCTAGCATTCAACCGCTGGGCATGTGGATGGCTGGGAGTGAACTTCTTTCGACGGTCCAGCAGCTGGGGCAGGGAAATTTGCCTGCTAGAATCGGACGTCGGTGTACTGCTAGCAGAGTGGCCGCAACTACTTGGCTGTGACACACCTAATTCTACACCTTCATTCCTCTCAGTGCATGTTTCAGAGAGGACTGAAGTTATAGTGGGGTTGGAGATCCCAGCTGATGCGGTGCAAGGAGAGGTCCGCTTTGTTCTTTGGTATGGGTCTTTGAGGTAGGCTTGCCAACGAGCTGCATGGCAGGTCAACATATGTCTGGTCAGGCATGTGGTACCCAAGCGGCTGATGTTTTGGCCACGCGATATACGCTTGAGACATATGTTGCAAACAGCAGCTGTGCGATCTGATGCACTAGCCTCAAAAAAGGCCCACACCAAAGAACTTTTTGAATGACGGGCAGAGGCAACGCCCTGCACAGGCGGAGCTCTGCGGTGTGATTCCGTCGGTGTACTGCCCTTACGCTGGCCACCAAAGGGCATCCTGCCTCGTTGGAGATGTGCCTCCTCCTCCTCCTCCTCCTCCTCCTCTCTCCTATTAGGCACCCACGTGGAGTCAGTGACCTCATCATCCCCTCCCTCCTCATCACTGGAGCCAATCTGGCAGTATGCTGCAGCTGCTGGAACATGACTGCCAGATTGGTGTCCTTCTTGAGCATCCCCTCTGTCTGCTCTCACCCTACTGCCTTCCTGTAGCTGGGTTTCATCATCAGACCCTTCGAAACGCTGGGCATCCTCCTGGAGCATGTACCCAACACTGTGCTCAAACAGTTCGGGGGACTCCTCAGGAGGAGGACATGGTGGGTCTAGGGAAGGAGTGACTGATGATGAGTCTGACATTGATACCAGGGAAGAGGACGCTTTGGCAGCTGCTTTGCCAGTACCCTGAGTAGGGATGAGCTTCGTGTTCGAGTCGAACATACGTTCGACTCGAACATCGGCTGTTCGATCGTTCAACGAAGATCGAACGATTTGGGCCGTTCGCGCCAAATTCGAGTGACGCGAACGGCCCACAATGCACTACGCCATCGCAGTGTCATCCAGGCGCTGTGATTGGCCAAGCATGCACTGTGACCCCGCATGCTTGGCCAATCACAGCGCCGGCAGCGAGGAGAGCAATGATTGGCCACAGGCAGGATGCCTGTGGCCAATTATTGCTGAGGGTGTTTAGTACACGCCCCACACTATAAAAGGCCGCCAGCATGGCGGCCTAGTGTAGTGTGTTCCGGAGCAGGGAAAGAGAAGCATAGGCAGGGACAGTGACATTTATTTTTTTCTTGCTTAACCTGGATTCCTTTAGTTTAGGGAAAGAGAAGGATAGGTAGGGAGAGTGTCAGTGTGTTTTACTGTGCGAATCCTTGTTTCTAGGGACAGGGAAGGACAGTGAGGGAATTCTCCTTGTGCTATAGTGTGCTTTAAAAAAACATTTTTTCTAGGGACAGAAAACTATAGGTAGGGAGAGTGTCAGTGTGTTTTACTGTGCGAATCCTTGTTTCTAGGGACAGGGAAGGACAGTGAGGGAATTCTCCTTGTGCTATAGTGTGCTTTAAAAAAAACTTTTTTCTAGGGACAGAAAACTATAGGTAGGGAGAGTGTCAGTTTCTTTCACTGTGATAATCCTTGTTTCTAGGGACAAAGAAGGAAAGTGAGGGAAATTCTCCTTGTGCTATAGTGTGCTTTAAAAAAACATTTTTTCTAGGGACAGAAAACTATAGGTAGGGAGAGTGTCAGTGTGTTTTACTGTGCGAATCCTTGTTTCTAGGGACAGGGAAGGACAGTGAGGGAATTCTCCTTGTGCTATAGTGTGCTTTAAAAAAACATTTTTTCTAGGGACAGAAAACTATAGGTAGGGAGAGTGTCAGTGTGTTTTACTGTGCGAATCCTTGTTTCTAGGGACAGGGAAGGACAGTGAGGGAATTCTCCTTGTGCTATAGTGTGCTTTAAAAAAACATTTTTTCTAGGGACAGAAAACTATAGGTAGGGAGAGTGTCAGTGTGTTTTACTGTGCGAATCCTTGTTTCTAGGGACAGGGAAGGACAGTGAGGGAATTCTCCTTGTGCTATAGTGTGCTTTAAAAAAACATTTTTTCTAGGGACAGAAAACTATAGGAAGGAAGAGTGTCAGTTTCTTTCACTGTGATAATCCTTGTTTCTAGGGACAAAGAAGGAAAGTGAGTGAAATTCTCCTTGTGCTATAGTGTGCTTTAAAAAAACATTTTTTCTAGGGACAGAAAACTATAGGTAGGGAGAGTGTCAGTGTGTTTTACTGTGCGAATCCTTGTTTCTAGGGACATGGAAGGACAGTGAGGGAATTCTCCTTGTGCTATAGTGTGCTTTAAAAAAACATTTTTTCTAGGGACAGAAAACTATAGGTAGGGAGAGTGTCAGTGTGTTTTACTGTGCGAATCCTTGTTTCTAGGGACAGGGAAGGACAGTGAGGGAATTCTCCTTGTGCTATAGTGTGCTTTAAAAAAACATTTTTTCTAGGGACAGAAAACTATAGGAAGGAAGAGTGTCAGTTTCTTTCACTGTGATAATCCTTGTTTCTAGGGACAAAGAAGGAAAGTGAGTGAAATTCTCCTTGTGCTATAGTGTGCTTTAAAAAAACATTTTTTCTAGGGACAGAAAACTATAGGTAGGGAGAGTGTCAGTGTGTTTTACTGTGCGAATCCTTGTTTCTAGGGACAGGGAAGGACAGTGAGGGAATTCTCCTTGTGCTATAGTGTGCTTTAAAAAAACATTTTTTCTAGGGACAGAAAACTATAGGTAGGGAGAGTGTCAGTGTGTTTTACTGTGTGAATCCTTGTTTCTAGGGACAGGGAAGGACAGTGAGGGAATTCTCCTTGTGCTATAGTGTGCTTTAAAAAAACATTTTTTCTAGGGACAGAAAACTATAGGAAGGAAGAGTGTCAGTTTCTTTCACTGTGATAATCCTTGTTTCTAGGGACAAAGAAGGAAAGTGAGGGAATTCTCCTTGTGCTATAGTGTGCTTTAAAAAAAAAAATTTCTAGGGACAGAAAACTATAGGAAGGAAGAGTGTCCGTTTCTTTCACTGTGATAATCCTTGTTTCTAGGGACAAAGAAGGAAAGTGAGTGAAATTCTCCTTGTGCTATAGTGTGCTTTAAAAAAACATTTTTTCTAGGGACAGAAAACTATAGGTAGGGAGAGTGTCAGTGTGTTTTACTGTGCGAATCCTTGTTTCTAGGGACAGGGAAGGACAGTGAGGGAATTCTCCTTGTGCTATAGTGTGCTTTAAAAAAACATTTTTTCTAGGGACAGAAAACTATAGGAAGGAAGAGTGTCAGTTTCTTTCACTGTGATAATCCTTGTTTCTAGGGACAAAGAAGGAAAGTGAGTGAAATTCTCCTTGTGCTATAGTGTGCTTTAAAAAAACATTTTTCTAGGGACAGAAAACTATAGGTAGGGAGAGTGTCAGTGTCTTTTACTGTGCGAATCCTTGTTTCTAGGGACAGGGAAGGACAGTGAGGGAATTCTCCTTGTGCTATAGTGTGCTTTAAAAAAACATTTTTTCTAGGGACAGAAAACTATAGGTAGGGAGAGTGTCAGTGTGTTTTACTGTGCGAATCCATGTTTCTAGGGACAGGGAAGGACAGTGAGGGAATTCTCCTTGTGCTATAGTGTGCTTTAAAAAAACATTTTTTCTAGGGACAGAAAACTATAGGAAGGAAGAGTGTCAGTTTCTTTCACTGTGATAATCCTTGTTTCTAGGGACAAAGAAGGAAAGTGAGTGAAATTCTCCTTGTGCTATAGTGTGCTTTAAAAAAACATTTTTTCTAGGGACAGAAAACTATAGGTAGGGAGAGTGTCAGTGTGTTTTACTGTGCGAATCCTTGTTTCTAGGGACAGGGAAGGACAGTGAGGGAATTCTCCTTGTGCTATAGTGTGCTTTAAAAAAACATTTTTTCTAGGGACAGAAAACTATAGGAAGGAAGAGTGTCAGTTTCTTTCACTGTGATAATCCTTGTTTCTAGGGACAAAGAAGGAAAGTGAGTGAAATTCTCCTTGTGCTATAGTGTGCTTTAAAAAAACATTTTTTCTAGGGACAGAAAACTATAGGTAGGGAGAGTGTCAGTGTGTTTTACTGTGCGAATCCTTGTTTCTAGGGACAGGGAAGGACAGTGAGGGAATTCTCCTTGTGCTATAGTGTGCTTTAAAAAAACATTTTTTCTAGGGACAGAAAACTATAGGAAGGAAGAGTGTCAGTTTCTTTCACTGTGATAATCCTTGTTTCTAGGGACAAAGAAGGAAAGTGAGTGAAATTCTCCTTGTGCTATAGTGTGCTTTAAAAAAACATTTTTTCTAGGGACAGAAAACTATAGGTAGGGAGAGTGTCAGTGTGTTTTACTGTGCGAATCCTTGTTTCTAGGGACAGGGAAGGACAGTGAGGGAATTCTCCTTGTGCTATAGTGTGCTTTAAAAAAACATTTTTTCTAGGGACAGAAAACTATAGGAAGGAAGAGTGTCAGTTTCTTTCACTGTGATAATCCTTGTTTCTAGGGACAAAGAAGGAAAGTGAGTGAAATTCTCCTTGTGCTATAGTGTGCTTTAAAAAAACATTTTTCTAGGGACAGAAAACTATAGGTAGGGAGAGTGTCAGTGTCTTTTACTGTGCGAATCCTTGTTTCTAGGGACAGGGAAGGACAGTGAGGGAATTCTCCTTGTGCTATAGTGTGCTTTAAAAAAACATTTTTTCTAGGGACAGAAAACTATAGGTAGGGAGAGTGTCAGTGTGTTTTACTGTGCGAATCCTTGTTTCTAGGGACAGGGAAGGACAGTGAGGGAATTCTCCTTGTGCTATAGTGTGCTTTAAAAAAACATTTTTTCTAGGGACAGAAAACTATAGGAAGGAAGAGTGTCAGTTTCTTTCACTGTGATAATCCTTGTTTCTAGGGACAAAGAAGGAAAGTGAGTGAAATTCTCCTTGTGCTATAGTGTGCTTTAAAAAACATTTTTTCTAGGGACAGAAAACTATAGGTAGGGAGAGTGTCAGTGTGTTTTACTGTGCGAATCCTTGTTTCTAGGGACAGGGAAGGACAGTGAGGGAATTCTCCTTGTGCTATAGTGTGCTTTAAAAAAACATTTTTTCTAGGGACAGAAAACTATAGGAAGGAAGAGTGTCAGTTTCTTTCACTGTGATAATCCTTGTTTCTAGGGACAAAGAAGGAAAGTGAGTGAAATTCTCCTTGTGCTATAGTGTGCTTTAAAAAAACATTTTTTCTAGGGACAGAAAACTATAGGTAGGGAGAGTGTCAGTGTGTTTTACTGTGCGAATCCTTGTTTCTAGGGACAGGGAAGGACAGTGAGGGAATTCTCCTTGTGCTATAGTGTGCTTTAAAAAAACATTTTTTCTAGGGACAGAAAACTATAGGAAGGAAGAGTGTCAGTTTCTTTCACTGTGATAATCCTTGTTTCTAGGGACAAAGAAGGAAAGTGAGTGAAATTCTCCTTGTGCTATAGTGTGCTTTAAAAAAACATTTTTTCTAGGGACAGAAAACTATAGGTAGGGAGAGTGTCAGTGTGTTTTACTGTGCGAATCCTTGTTTCTAGGGACAGGGAAGGACAGTGAGGGAATTCTCCTTGTGCTATAGTGTGCTTTAAAAAAACATTTTTTCTAGGGACAGAAAACTATAGGAAGGAAGAGTGTCAGTTTCTTTCACTGTGATAATCCTTGTTTCTAGGGACAAAGAAGGAAAGTGAGTGAAATTCTCCTTGTGCTATAGTGTGCTTTAAAAAAACATTTTTTCTAGGGACAGAAAACTATAGGTAGGGAGAGTGTCAGTGTGTTTTACTGTGCGAATCCTTGTTTCTAGGGACAGGGAAGGACAGTGAGGGAATTCTCCTTGTGCTATAGTGTGCTTTAAAAAAAAAATTTTTCTAGGGACAGAAAACTATAGGAAGGAAGAGTGTCAGTTTCTTTCACTGTGATAATCCTTGTTTCTAGGGACAAAGAAGGAAAGTGAGTGAAATTCTCCTTGTGCTATAGTGTGCTTTAAAAAAACATTTTTTCTAGGGACAGAAAACTATAGGTAGGGAGAGTGTCAGTGTGTTTTACTGTGCGAATCCTTGTTTCTAGGGACAGGGAAGGACAGTGAGGGAATTCTCCTTGTGCTATAGTGTGCTTTAAAAAAAAAAATTTCTAGGGACAGAAAACTATAGGTAGGGAGAGTGTCAGTGTGTTTTACTGTGCGAATCCTTGTTTCTAGGGACAGGGAAGGACAGTGAGGGAATTCTCCTTGTGCTATAGTGTGCTTTAAAAAAACATTTTTTCTAGGGACAGAAAACTATAGGTAGGGAGAGTGTCAGTGTGTTTTACTGTGCGAATCCTTGTTTCTAGGGACAGGGAAGGACAGTGAGGGAATTCTCCTTGTGCTATAGTGTGCTTTAAAAAAACATTTTTTCTAGGGACAGAAAACTATAGGTAGGGAGAGTGTCAGTGTGTTTTACTGTGCGAATCCTTGTTTCTAGGGACAGGGAAGGACAGTGAGGGAATTCTCCTTGTGCTATAGTGTGCTTTAAAAAAACATTTTTTCTAGGGACAGAAAACTATAGGAAGGAAGAGTGTCAGTTTCTTTCACTGTGATAATCCTTGTTTCTAGGGACAAAGAAGGAAAGTGAGTGAAATTCTCCTTGTGCTATAGTGTGCTTTAAAAAAACATTTTTTCTAGGGACAGAAAACTATAGGTAGGGAGAGTGTCAGTGTCTTTTACTGTGCGAATCCTTGTTTCTAGGGACAGGGAAGGACAGTGAGGGAATTCTCCTTGTGCTATAGTGTGCTAAAGCATTCCTCATCAACCATCTTTGAAATCCTTGTTTTTTTGGACAGTCAGGGAAATTGTCGTTGTGCTATTCTGTGCAAAAGCAATCATCCTCAACCATATTTAGAAATCCTTAAGTAAAGGGACAGAGAAGGACACCTGAAGGTAGCCCTTATTGCTTTTTTCCCATCTCCCTGCAGGCCATCTATTAGAATGTCTGGAAGGCAAACAAGGAGAGGCAGACAGTCAGGAGGCAATAAAAGAGGGCAAGCAGGCTCTGTGTCTGGGGGCAACAGTGCTGGTCGTGGACGCGGTGCATTGTCATCAGCACATGGCCATGGGACACGCTTGTCCTTCTTTTCGGCAGCTGGACATGTTGAGCCACATCATGCCGAAGACTTGGTAGAGTGGATGACCAAGCCCTCCTCCTCCTCCTCATCCTCTCTCACCCAGGCTCAGGGTACTGGAAAAGCAGCTGCCAAAGCGTCCTCTTCCCTGGTATCAATGTCAGACTCATCATCAGTCACTCCTTCCCTAGACCCACCATGTCCTCCTCCTGAGGAGTCCCCCGAACTGTTTGAGCACAGTGTTGGGTACATGCTCCAGGAGGATGCCCAGCGTTTCGAAGGGTCTGATGATGAAACCCAGCTAGAGGAAGGCAGTAGCGTGAGAGCAGACAGAGGGGATGCTCAAGAAGGACACCAATCTGGCAGTCATGTTCCAGCAGCTGCAGCATACTGCCAGATTGGCTCCAGTGATGAGGAGGGAGGTGATGATGAGGTCACTGACTCCACGTGGGTGCCTAATAGGAGAGAGGAGGAGGAGGAGGATGAGGAGGAGGCACATCTCCAACGAGGCAGGATGCCCTTTGGTGGCCAGCGTAAGGGCAGTACACCGACGGAATCACACCGCAGAGCTCCGCCTGTGCAGGGCGCTGCCTCTGCCCGTCATTCAAAAAGTTCTTTGGTGTGGGCCTTTTTTGAGGCTAGTGCATCAGATCGCACAGCTGCTGTTTGCAACATATGTCTCAAGCATATATCGCGTGGCCAAAACATCAGCCGCTTGGGTACCACATGCCTGACCAGACATATGTTGACCTGCCATGCAGCTCGTTGGCAAGCCTACCTCAAAGACCCACACCAAAGAACAAAGCGGACCTCTCCTTGCACCGCATCAGCTGGGATCTCCAACCCCACTATAACTTCAGTCCTCTCTGAAACATGCACTGAGAGGAATGAAGGTGTAGAATTAGGTGTGTCACAGCCAAGTACTTGCGGCCACTCTGCTAGCAGTACACCGACGTCCGATTCTAGCAGGCAAATTTCCCTGCCCCAGCTGCTGGACCGTCGAAAGAAGTTCACTCCCAGCCATCCACATGCCCAGCGGTTGAATGCTAGCTTGGCTAAATTGCTAGCGCTTCAACTGCTGCCTTTTCAGTTGGTAGACTCGGCCCCCTTCCGTGAGTTTGTGCAATGTGCGGTTCCTCAGTGGCAGGTTCCCAAACGCCACTTTTTCTCACGGAAGGCTATTCCGGCTCTCTACCGGCATGTGGAAGGCAATGTCTTGGCCTCGCTGGACAGGGCGGTCAGCGGTAAGGTGCATATTACCGCTGACTCATGGTCCAGCAGGCATGGACAGGGACGTTACCTTTCTTTCACGGCCCATTGGGTCACTCTTTTGGCAGCTGGGAAGGATGCAGGACAAGGTGCAGTAGTGTTGGAGGTTGTTCCACCGCCACGCCTCCAAAATGCTACTACTGGTTGTGACACACCTCTCTCCTCCACCCCTCCTCTTCTTCTTCCTCCATGGCCTCTTCCTGTGGTTTGTCCTCGGAACCAGCGGTGCTCCGTAGGCGTTCAAGGGGCTACGCAAGTACGCAGGCAAAAAGATGCCATGCCGTGCTTGCGCTGGTGTGTTTGGGGGACAGAAGCCACACTGGGGCAGAGGTCCTGTCTGCTCTGCAGGGCCAGGCTGAGAGGTGGTTGACGCCACGCCAGCTTAAGCCAGGAATGGTGGTTTGCGACAATGGCACCAACCTCCTCTCCGCCCTCCGACAGGGACAACTGACCCATGTGCCCTGTGTGGCTCACGTCCTTAACCTGGTGGTGCAGCGGTTCTTGGGCAGGTACCCGGGCTTACAGGATGTCCTGAGGCAGGCCAGGAAAGTCTGTGTGCATTTCCGCAGATCTTATAATGTCAGTGCTCGCCTGGCTGAGCTGCAAAAGGAGTTGAACCTGCCCAAGAACCGCCTTATATGTGACATGCCCACCAGGTGGAACTCAACGTTGGCCATGCTGCAGTGGCTGCACACGCAGCAGAGGGCCATCAATGAGTACCTGTGCGACTACGGCACCAGGACAGGGTCAGGGGAGCTTGGTTTTTTTTCTCCACGCCAGTGGGGCATGATCAGCGATGCATGCACTGTCCTGGCACCATTTGAGGAGGCCACGAGGATGGTGAGCAGTGACAGTGCATGCATCAGTGACACTGTACCTCTTGTCCACCTGTTGGAGCACACGCTGCGTGGAATAATGGACAGGGCACTTGAGGCAGAACAGAGGCAGGAAGAGGAGGACTTCCTTGCCTCTCAAGGCCCCCTTTACCCAGACAGTGTTCCTTCTGTCCCACCCATCGCACAGGAAGAGGAGGAGGAGGAGGAGGAGGAGGTTTGTGTCAGCATGGAGGTGGAGGCTGGCACTCAGCATCATCAGCAGCAGTCTTTTAGGGATGATTTACAGTCCCAAGAAACCAGTGGACTTGTACGTGGCTGGGAGGAGGTGGCTGCGGATCATGTCGTCCTTAGTGACCCAGAGGACTCCGGAGCGAATGCCTCAGCAAACCTACGCTGCATGGCCTCCCTGATCCTGCAAAGTCTGCGGAAGGATCCTCGTATTCTTCGGATCAAGGAGAGGGACCATTACTGGCTGGCCACTCTCCTTGATCCACGGTACAAGGGTAAGGTTGCGGACCTTATGTTACCGTCGCAGAGGGAGCAGAGGATGAGACAACTCCGGGAGGCCTTGCAGAAAGGTCTGTGCAACGTGTTCCCAGAGACTGGGAGGTTACAAACTCCTGGTCCTGGACAACGAGTTGCTGAGGCTTCGGCCAGTCAAAGAAGGAGCGGTGGGGAAGGTGGCCGTCTGACCGATGCGTTCAGACAATTCTTTAGTCCGCAGCCCCAAAGTATGATCGGTTCCAGCAACCATCGCCAGCGTCTGATAAACATGGTGCAGGAATATCTAGGGGCAAGGTCAGACTTGGACACCTTCCCCACCGAAAATCCTCTGGCTTACTGGCTCTTGAGGATGGATCACTGGCCAGAGCTTGCACAGTATGCAATTGAGCTACTGGCCTGTCCTGCATCCAGCGTTCTTTCGGAACGCACATTCAGTGCTGCTGGAGGATTTGTCACGGATCACAGGGTGCGCCTGTCCACCGACTCGGTTGATCGACTGACTTTCTTCAAGATGAACCAGTCTTGGATCACCACCAGCTACCACACACCTGATGCTGATATAACAGACTAATTGATTTTAACATGTCACATCCCTTCAAGACTGATGCTGATGCTGAGTGCCTGTGCTGTTATGTTGACTGGCTATCCTCCTCCTCCGAGTCCTCAATGATACGATTGATGATGATAGCTTGGAAGATCATTTTTGTTTATGGGTGCCGCCACCAGTGGCTAAGGCCCAATTTTTCAGCCCCTGTTTTACAGGGGCGTGTAATTACAATTTTTTTAGCAATAATTTGCCATAGGGCTCATTGCTGTGCTCCAAGTACAGTATCTGTGAGGGGTTGGAGTGTTGTGGCACCAGTGCCTAAGGCCCAATTTTTCAGCCCCTGTTTAACAGGGGCGTGTCATTACAATTTTTGAAGCAATACTTTGCAACAGGGCTCATTGCTGTGCTCCAAGTACAGTATCTGTGAGGGGTTGTAGTGTTGTGCCACCAGTGCCTAAGGCCCAATTTTTCAGCCCCTGTTCAACAGGGGCATGCAATTACAATTCTTGATCTAATAATTCACAGCAGGGCCCATTGCTGCACCCACCAAGAGTAACTCTGAGGGCTTACAGTGTTGTGGCAACGCCACCACCACCACCACCACCACGAAAGGCCCAATTTTTCAGCCCCTGTTCAAAAGGGGCATGTAATTACAATTCTTGATCTAATAATTCACAGCAGGGCCCATTGCTGCACCCACCAAGAGTAACTCTGAGGGCTTACAGTGTTGTGGCAACGCCACCACCACCACCACCACGAAAGGCCCAATTTTTCAGCCCCTGTCCAAAAGGGGCATGTAATTACAATTCTTGATCTAATAATTCACAGCAGGGCCCATTCCTGCACCCACCAAGAGTAACTCTGAGGGCTTACAGTGTTGTGGCAACACCACCACCACCACCACCACCACGAAAGGCCCAATTTTTCAGCCCCTGTTCAACAGGGGCATGCAATTACAATTCTTGATCTAATAATTCACAGCAGGGCCCATTCCTGCACCCACCAAGAGTAACTCTGAGGGCTTACAGTGTTGTGGCAACACCACCACCACCACCACCACCACGAAAGGCCCAATTTTTCAGCCCCTGTTCAACAGGGGCATGCAATTACAATTCTTGATCTAATAATTCACAGCAGGGCCCATTGCTGCACCCACCAAGAGTAACTGTCAGGGCTTACAGTGTTGTGGCACCAGCACCACCATCAAAGGCCCAATTTTTACTACCACTGTTCAACAATTATATGTAATTAAAATTCCTGATATAATAGTTGACAGCAGGGCGTTCCAGCACCAACCAAGAGTAACTGTGAGTGCTTACAGTGTTGTGCCAACACCAACAACTAAGGGGCCTATTTCTGCAGAGTATATACGGCAGGTCCCTACTTTCAAACATCCAACTTACAAACGACTCCTACTTGCAAACGCAAGAAGACAACAGGAAGTGAGAGGAAATCTACCACTAGGAAGGAAAATTCTCTCCTGTAAGAATAAATATGGGAGAAAGGTGTCTCCTCTGTACTGATGCTTTATCAGCAATCCTTGTTTCAAGAAAAACACCACATTTCAAAAACAGTTGTCATTGGGACGGAAAGTGAGGTGAAATGTTCTGAACAGGGGCACAGACAGCAAAACAAATGTTACAGGGGTGATAACCCTTACCTATGTTTTCCAAAAAGTTTAAAAATAGATTTTTGGGCTGGAGCTACACTTCAACAATGTACCTGTTCAAAATTACAAACAGATTCTACATAAGAACAAACCTACAGTCCCTGTCTTGTATGCACCGCCTGTATACGGCTGTTCAGAGTATATAGGGCCTTTTTTATTTTATGTGCAGGGTTCCCCTTAATATCCATACAAGACCCAAAGGGGCTGGTAATGGGCTGGGGTGGGGGGGGGGGGTCATGGGGTAGCTATGCCATTTTTCTTAAAGATTTTCATCCATATTACCGGGACCAGACATTACATTAAAGCCGCAAGCAGTTTTAAATGGCTTTTTTTCCCTTTAGAAGTGTCATTTTGTGCAGGGACAGTTCTAAACACGGGAAACACGTGGCACTTCACAGGCATACTTTAGACACCCCCCAGGTACGATATTTAAAGGAATATTTGACTTTTTTTTTTTCACTTTATGCATCATTAAAATGACTGCTCCCGAAAAACGACCGTTTTTAAAACTTCTTTTTGCATTGATACATGTCCCCTGGTGCAGAACCCGGGTTCCCAAACCCTTTTTAGGACAATAACATGCATAATAGTTGTTATAATTAGCACTTTAGAATTCGAACGTTCGCATCCATTGTATTTAATAGGGTTCTAATGTTCGTACGAACTTTCGGTCCGTTCGCGGGTTCTGGTGCGAACCGAACCCGGGGGTGTTCGGCTCATCACTAACCCTGAGCCTGGGTGAGAGAGGATGAGGAGGAGGAGGAGGGCTTGGTCATCCACTCTACCAAGTCTTCGGCATGATGTGGCTCAACATGTCCAGCTGCCGAAAAGAAGGACAAGCGTGTCCCATGGCCATGTGCTGATGACAATGCACCGCGTCCACGACCAGCACTGTTGCCCCCAGACACAGAGCCTGCTTGCCCTCTTTTATTGCCTCCTGACTGTCTGCCTCTCCTTGTTTGCCTTCCAGACATTCTAATAGATGGCCTGCAGGGAGATGGGAAAAAAGCAATAAGGGCTACCTTCAGGTGTCCTTCTCTGTCCCTTTACTTAAGGATTTCTAAATATGGTTGAGGATGATTGCTTTCGCACAGAATAGCACAACGACAATTTCCCTGACTGTCCAAAAAACAAGGATTTCAAAGATGGTTGATGAGGAATGCTTTAGCACACTATAGCACAAGGAGAATTCACTCACTGTCCTTCCCTGTCCCTAGAAACAAGGATTATCACAGTGAAAGAAACTGACACTCTTCCTACCTATAGTTTTCTGTCCCTAGAAAAAATGTTTTTTTAAAGACGGTTGATGATCAATGCTTTAGCACACTATAGCACAAGGAGAATTTCCCTCACTGTCCTTCCCTGTCCCTAGAAACAAGGATTATCACAGTGAAAGAAACTGACACTCTTCCTACCTATAGTTTTCTGTCCCTAGAAAAAATGTTTTTTTAAAGCTGATTGATGATCAATCCTTTAGCACACTATAGCACAAGTAGAATTTCCCTCACTGTCCTTCCCTGTCCCTAGAAACAAGGATTATCACAGTGAAAGAAACTGACACTCTTCCTACCTATAGTTTTCTGTCCCTAGAACAAATGTTTTTTTTAAGCTGATTGATGATCAATGCTTTAGCACACTATAGCACAAGTAGAATTTCCCTCACTGTCCTTCCCTGTCCCTAGAAACAAGGATTATCACAGTGAAATAAACTGACACTCTTCCTACCTATAGTTTTCTGTCCCTAGAAAAAATGTTTTTTTAAAGATGGTTGATGATCAATGCTTTAGCACACTATAGCACAAGGAGAATTTCCCTCACTGTCCTTCCCTGTCCCTAGAAACAAGGATTATCACAGTGAAAGAAACTGACACTCTTCCTACCTATAGTTTTCTGTCCCTAGAAAAAATGTTTTTTTAAAGACGGTTGATGATCAATGCTTTAGCACACTATAGCACAAGGAGAATTTCCCTCACTGTCCTTCCCTGTCCCTAGAAACAAGGATTATCACAGTGAAAGAAACTGACACTCTTCCTACCTATAGTTTTCTGTCCCTAGAAAAAATGTTTTTTTAAAGATGGTTGATGATCAATGCTTTAGCACAGTATAGCACAAGGAGAATTTCCCTCACTGTCCTTCCCTGTCCCTAGAAACAAGGATTATCACAGTGAAAGAAACTGACACTCTTCCTACCTATAGTTTTCTGTCCCTAGAAAAAATGTTTTTTTAAAGCTGATTGATGATCAATCCTTTAGCACACTATAGCACAAGTAGAATTTCCCTCACTGTCCTTCCCTGTCCCTAGAAACAAGGATTATCACAGTGAAAGAAACTGACACTCTTCCTACCTATAGTTTTCTGTCCCTAGAAAAAATGTTTTTTTAAAGCTGATTGATGATCAATGCTTTAGCACACTATAGCACAAGTAGAATTTCCCTCACTGTCCTTCCCTGTCCCTAGAAACAAGGATTATCACAGTGAAAGAAACTGACACTCTTCCTACCTATAGTTTTCTGTCCCTAGAAAAAATGTTTTTTTAAAGCTGATTGATGATCAATGCTTTAGCACACTATAGCACAAGGAGAATTTCCCTCACTGTCCTTCCCTGTCCCTAGAAACAAGGATTATCACAGTGAAAGAAACTGACACTCTTCCTACCTATAGTTTTCTGTCCCTAGAAAAAATGTTTTTTTAAAGACGGTTGATGATCAATGCTTTAGCACACTATAGCACAAGGAGAATTTCCCTCACTGTCCTTCCCTGTCCCTAGAAACAAGGATTATCACAGTGAAAGAAACTGACACTCTGCCTACCTATAGTTTTCTGTCCCTAGAAAAAATGTTTTTTTAAAGCTGATTGATGATCAATCCTTTAGCACACTATAGCACAAGTAGAATTTCCCTCACTGTCCTTCCCTGTCCCTAGAAACAAGGATTATCACAGTGAAAGAAACTGACACTCTTCCTACCTATAGTTTTCTGTCCCTAGAAAAAATGTTTTTTTTAAGCTGATTGATGGTCAATGCTTTAGCACACTATAGCACAAGTAGAATTTCCCTCACTGTCCTTCCCTGTCCCTAGAAACAAGGATTATCACAGTGAAAGAAACTGACACTCTTCCTACCTATAGTTTTCTGTCCCTAGAAAAAATGTTTTTTTAAAGATGGTTGATGATCAATGCTTTAGCACACTATAGCACAAGGAGAATTTCCCTCACTGTCCTTCCCTGTCCCTAGAAACAAGGATTATCACAGTGAAAGAAACTGACACTCTTCCTACCTATAGTTTTCTGTCCCTAGAAAAAATGTTTTTTTAAAGACGGTTGATGATCAATGCTTTAGCACACTATAGCACAAGGAGAATTTCCCTCACTGTCCTTCCCTGTCCCTAGAAACAAGGATTATCACAGTGAAAGAAACTGACACTCTTCCTACCTATAGTTTTCTGTCCCTAGAAAAAATGTTTTTTTAAAGATGGTTGATGATCAATGCTTTAGCACAGTATAGCACAAGGAGAATTTCCCTCACTGTCCTTCCCTGTCCCTAGAAACAAGGATTATCACAGTGAAAGAAACTGACACTCTTCCTACCTATAGTTTTCTGTCCATACAAAAAATGTTTTTTTAAAGCTGATTGATGATCAATCCTTTAGCACACTATAGCACAAGTAGAATTTCCCTCACTGTCCTTCCCTGTCCCTAGAAACAAGGATTATCACAGTGAAAGAAACTGACACTCTTCCTACCTATAGTTTTCTGTCCCTAGAAAAAATGTTTTTTTAAAGATGGTTGATGATCAATGCTTTAGCACACTATAGCACAAGTAGAATTTCCCTCACTGTCCTTCCCTGTCCCTAGAAACAAGGATTATCACAGTGAAAGAAACTGACACTCTTCCTACCTATAGTTTTCTGTCCCTAGAAAAAATGTTTTTTTAAAGATGGTTGATGATCAATGCTTTAGCACACTATAGCACAAGGAGAATTTCCCTCACTGTCCTTCCCTGTCCCTAGAAACAAGGATTATCACAGTGAAAGAAACTGACACTCTTCCTACCTATAGTTTTCTGTCCCTAGAAAAAATGTTTTTTTAAAGCTGATTGATGATCAATCCTTTAGCACACTATAGCACAAGTAGAATTTCCCTCACTGTCCTTCCCTGTCCCTAGAAACAAGGATTATCACAGTGAAAGAAACTGACACTCTTCCTATCTATAGTTTTCTGTCCCTAGAAAAAATGTTTTTTTTAAGCTGATTGATGGTCAATGCTTTAGCACACTATAGCACAAGTAGAATTTCCCTCACTGTCCTTCCCTGTCCCTAGAAACAAGGATTATCACAGTGAAAGAAACTGACACTCTTCCTACCTATAGTTTTCTGTCCCTAGAAAAAATGTTTTTTTAAAGATGGTTGATGATCAATGCTTTAGCACACTATAGCACAAGGAGAATTTCCCTCAATGTCCTTCCCTGTCCCTAGAAACAAGGATTATCACAGTGAAAGAAACTGACACTCTTCCTACCTATAGTTTTCTGTCCCTAGAAAAAATGTTTTTTTAAAGACGGTTGATGATCAATGCTTTAGCACACTATAGCACAAGGAGAATTTCCCTCACTGTCCTTCCCTGTCCCTAGAAACAAGGATTATCACAGTGAAAGAAACTGACACTCTTCCTACCTATAGTTTTCTGTCCCTAGAAAAAATGTTTTTTTAAAGATGGTTGATGATCAATGCTTTAGCACAGTATAGCACAAGGAGAATTTCCCTCACTGTCCTTCCCTGTCCCTAGAAACAAGGATTATCACAGTGAAAGAAACTGACACTCTTCCTACCTATAGTTTTCTGTCCATACAAAAAATGTTTTTTTAAAGCTGATTGATGATCAATCCTTTAGCACACTATAGCACAAGTAGAATTTCCCTCACTGTCCTTCCCTGTCCCTAGAAACAAGGATTATCACAGTGAAAGAAACTGACACTCTTCCTACCTATAGTTTTCTGTCCCTAGAAAAAATGTTTTTTTAAAGATGGTTGATGATCAATGCTTTAGCACACTATAGCACAAGTAGAATTTCCCTCACTGTCCTTCCCTGTCCCTAGAAACAAGGATTATCACAGTGAAAGAAACTGACACTCTTCCTACCTATAGTTTTCTGTCCCTAGAAAAAATGTTTTTTTAAAGATGGTTGATGATCAATGCTTTAGCACACTATAGCACAAGGAGAATTTCCCTCACTGTCCTTCCCTGTCCCTAGAAACAAGGATTATCACAGTGAAAGAAACTGACACTCTTCCTACCTATAGTTTTCTGTCCCTAGAAAAAATGTTTTTTTAACGACGGTTGATGATCACTGCTTTAGCACACTATAGCACAAGGAGAATTTCCCTCACTGTCCTTCCCTGTCCCTAGAAACAAGGATTATCACAGTGAAAGAAACTGACACTCTTCCTACCTATAGTTTTCTGTCCATACAAAAAATGTTTTTTTAAAGCTGATTGATGATCAATCCTTTAGCACACTATAGCACAAGTAGAATTTCCCTCACTGTCCTTCCCTGTCCCTAGAAACAAGGATTATCACAGTGAAATAAACTGACACTCTTCCTACCTATAGTTTTCTGTCCCTAGAAAAAATGTTTTTTTAAAGACGTTTGATGATCAATGCTTTAGCACACTATAGCACAAGGAGAATTTCCCTCACTGTCCTTCCCTGTCCCTAGAAACAAGGATTATCACAGTGAAAGAAACTGACACTCTTCCTACCTATAGTTTTCTGTCCCTAGAAAAAATGTTTTTTTAAAGACGGTTGATGATCAATGCTTTAGCACACTATAGCACAAGTAGATTTTCCCTCACTGTCCTTCCCTGTCCCTAGAAACAAGGATTATCACAGTGAAAGAAACTGACACTCTTCCTACCTATAGTTTTCTGTCCCTAGAAAAAATGTTTTTTTAAAGATGGTTGATGATCAATGCTTTAGCACACTATAGCACAAGGAGAATTTCCCTCACTGTCCTTCCCTGTCCCTAGAAACAAGGATTATCACAGTGAAAGAAACTGACACTCTTCCTACCTATAGTTTTCTGTCCCTAGAAAAAATGTTTTTTTAAAGACGGTTGATGATCAATGCTTTAGCACACTATAGCACAAGGAGAATTTCCCTCACTGTCCTTCCCTGTCCCTAGAAACAAGGATTATCACAGTGAAAGAAACTGACACTCTTCCTACCTATAGTTTTCTGTCCCTAGAAAAAATGTTTTTTTAAAGACGGTTGATGATCAATGCTTTAGCACACTATAGCACAAGGAGAATTTCCCTCACTGTCCTTCCCTGTCCCTAGAAACAAGGATTATCACAGTGAAAGAAACTGACACTCTTCCTACCTATAGATTTCTGTCCCTAGAAAAAATGTTTTTTTAAAGATGGTTGATGATCAATGCTTTAGCACACTATAGCACAGGGAGAATTTCCCTCACTGTCCTTCCCTGTCCCTAGAAACAAGGATTATCACAGTAAAACACACTGACACTCTCCCTACCTATAGTTTTCTGTCCCTAGAAAAAATGATTTTTTAAAGATGGTTGATGATCAATGCTTTAGCACACTATAGCACAAGGAGAATTTCCCTCACTGTCCTTCCCTGTCCCTAGAAACAAGGATTCGCACAGTAAAACACACTGACACTCTCCCTACCTATCCTTCTCTTTCCCTAAACTAAAGGAATCCAGGTTAAGCAAGAAAAAAAAAATGTCACTGTCCCTGCCTATGCTTCTCTTTCCCTGCTCCGGAACACACTACACTAGGCCGCCGTGCTGGCGGCCTTTTATAGTGTGGGGCGTGTACTAAACACCCTCAGCAATAATTGGCCACAGGCATCCTGCCTGTGGCCAATCATTGCTCTCCTCGCTGCCGGCGCTGTGATTGGCCAAGCATGCGGGGTCACAGTGCATGCTTGGCCAATCACAGCGCCTGGATGACACTGCGATGGCGTAGTGCATTGTGGACCGTTTGCGTCACTCGAATTTGGCGCGAACGGCCCAAATCGTTCGATCTTCGTCGAACGATCGAACAGCCGATGTTCGAGTCGAACGTATGTTCGACTCGAACACCAAGCTCATCCCTAGTCAAGATCCACCAGCTCTTCCAGAGAGCCATCTGCCTTGTCTGACTTTCCTGCTCTCAGGTGTCCTCCCTTCTGGAATCACCAGACAGCTACATTACTGGCAACTAGGGTGACCACATTTCCAAACTACAATTCAGGGACACCCCCCCTTCCCAAAAATCAGCTTGTGCTGTAACGAATCATAGCACAGTGATTAGACTCAAGAGGCGGGATTCATGATTTCTCCAATCACAAACAGGGGGTGGGGATTGTGCTCCTCCAGGACAAGTACTGTCAGTGAGTAAAGCGGTGATGTGGCAGACTTTTTTGGGGGCATCAGATTGGCCCAGGGGGTGGCTGTTTCAGTTTCATTCTGGGACACTGTATTGTCCTGGAATGAAGGTGCCCGGGACAGACCTGAAAAATGCGGGACTGTCCCGGGCAATCTGGGACACATGGTCACCCTACTGGCAACCCCTGCTTCTTTGGGCACAGCACCCTCAGGGGTGCTCTGCACTCAGCTGCAAGGGGAGCCCTCTCATCACTTCAGCCTCCAATCAGGTACCTGACACATTGATAGTTTACTGACTACACTTCTGCTTTATCCCTACCTGCTATACACTATATTACCAAAAGTATTGGGACACCTGCCTTTAAAGGCACATGAACTTTCTCAGTCCTAGTCCGTAGGGTTCAATATTGAGTTGGCCCACCCTTTGCAGCTAAAACAGCTTCAACTCTTCTGGGAAGGCTGTCCACAAGGTTTTGGAGTGTGTCTAGCCCCCCCCCCAAACTTGCTCATCCATGTCTTTATGGACTTTGCTTGGTGCACTGAGCTAAATCATTTGGTGGAGGGGGGATTATGGTGTGGGGTTATTTTTCAGGGGTTGGGTTTGGCCCCTTAGTTCCAGTGAAGGGAACTCTTAAGGCATCAGCATACCAAGACACTTTGGACATTTTCATGCTCCCAACTTTGTGGAAACAGTTTGGGGATGGCCCCTTCTTGTTCCAACATGACTGCCCACCAGTGCACAAAGCAAGGTCCATAAAGACATGGATGAGTGAGTTTGGAGGAACTTGACTGGCCTGCACAGAGTCCTGGCATCAACCCAATAGAACACTTTTGGAATAATTTAAAAATCCCATTCCCTCAGGGGGTTTTTTCTTTCTATATAAACCAGGGATGTGGTGACCTAAAACCTTTTTCTGTGGATATTGGGGCTCTTTTTGGAATAATTTTAGAGCAGAGACTGCGAGCCAGGCCTTCACGTCCAAAATCAGTGCCTGACCTCACAAATGCGCTTCTGGAAGAATGGTCAAACATTCCCATAGACACACTCCTAAACCTTGTGGACAGCCTCCCCAGACGAGTTGAAGCTGTTATAGCTACAAAAGGGTGGGCCAACGCAATATTGAACCCTACAGACCAAGAGTGGGTTGCCATTAAAGTTCATGTGTGTGTAAAGGCAGGCGTTCCAATACTTTTGGTAATATGGTGTATCTGTTACTGGACCCCGGCTTGCTTACGACCTGGTGGGGCGATTCCTGAGAACCGCAACCTGGTACCAACACACAGCAAACCCCATCCCCACCATCAGGAGCTCTGGTGAATACCGGTTAGTGCTTAGACTGTGCTTCTCAGGTGAGCCCACAGCATGCACCAGGAGGACCTGGTTGTTTACTTATCCTGCTGGTCAGTGGAAGTCCCTCCACTGCTATAGCCACTCCGAACCTGACCACTGACCATGACACACCTTACTAACATGTGAACAGGGCCGCCATCAGGGGGGCACAGGCAGTACACATGTAAGGGGCCCGGATGACAACCCCCCTTTTTTTTCTTTTTTTTTCTTGTAAGGGGCCCAGATGACAACCCCCCTTTTTTCATTTTTTTTTTCTTGTAAGGGGCCCGGAAGGCAACCCCCCCTTTTTTTTTTTTATTAATTTTTAAAAAAAAAAATTCTTGTAAGGGGCCCAGATGGCAACCCCCCTTTTTTTTCATTTTTTTTCTTGTAAGGGGCCCAGATGGCAACCCCCCTTTTTTTCATTTTTTTTCTTGTAAAGGGCCCGGAAGGCAACCCCCCCTTTATTTTTTTTATACATTTTTTATTTCTTGTAAGGGGCCCAGATGGCAAACCCCCTTTTTTATTTATTTTTTTCAAATTATTATTTTTATTTTTTTTGTTCGTCAGCACCCAAAGCCCCCCCTGACCTTTAATTCTGGGGGGGGACAACATACGGCGGCACCCCCCACTTCTCCATTCGCGGGGCACCCCCCCCGCTTCTCAATTCGCGGCACTCCCCCCCCCCGCTTCTCAACTCGTGGCAGCCACCCACCCCTCCGCTACTCAACTTGCGACACCCCCCCCCCCGGTTTTCAATTAGCGGCGGCACCCCCCCGCTTCTCAATTCGCGGCAGCCCCCCCTCCCCGGTTCTCAATTTAATTTGAGCCGGCACCCCCCCCCCTCAATTCTCTGCTCCAGGGGGCCCATGCCTGAAGCTGTGTAAGGGGCCCCAAAATTCCTGATGGCGGCCCTGCATGTGAAATTTGAAAAGCCTGTATGCTGTAAGGTGATAAGGGGGCTGTACCGGCATAACTTTTTTTTATGTATAGCTCTGATGAAAAGGGTGGTTAATAGCCCCCGAAATGTGATAAAATTTTTTATCTAATTTCTCATTGAAATAAATGTATATTTTGATGATTAATCCTCGTTGCGGTTCTTACGCCAGGAGGAAATAGAGCTGTGCTACAAATAGCAAGGAGGGTGAGAGATATTGGTGCTCAGTCACTGTTATGCTTAACAACCCCTGGGAGGGCAGAACGCCGCGTTGCTTCAACATCTGGATGAATAAAAGTGGCCAAAAAGCCCCAAAGACGTACTTTGCTGAGTGGACTTAATTCTTGGAAAACTCTGCAGTCGTCTATATTACCTAAATCTGATGTAAATATTTGAATGCAGATAGGATCAGTGCAGGTTATGCATTAACTAAACCGGCTTTAATCACAGATATCTCCAGGCAGAGACCTATTTACGTTTTTGACAATTTCGAACAGAAGTTCCTCAAAAAACAAGTTGAATCACGCAGAACGAAGATCTGTCAGCGTATGGGTTCGTCAAATCATTATCTCAGGAAAAATAATCACGATGAAAAATGGGCAGCTTGACAGGATGTGGGCATCAACTGCGGTTTTTACTAATTAAATATCTTTTCAGGATTCAAATGATTAGACTTTCATTAGCTACTTTCATACAATGTGAATCTTGTAGAGTTTAAATCTAACCTCCGGCCTTCCCTTCAGTCTCGCACAGTTGTAACGGCTCCTCTCCAGTATTGAAATGGCTTCCTCTGATTTCACTGCACCCTGTGAGCTTCTCAACGTAGCATTGTTTATAAACATTGATCAAACAGGAGATGGAGAGATACAAAGTAACATTGTTTATAAACATTGATCAGAAGGGAGATGGAGAGATACAAAGTGACATTGTTTAAAAACATTGATCAGACAGGAGATGGAGAGATACAAAGTAACATTGTTTATAAACATTGATCAGAAGGGAGATGGAGAGATACAAAGTGACATTGTTTATAAACATTGATCAGAAGGGAGAGAGAGAGATACAAAGAAACATTGTTTATAAACATTGATCAGAAGGGAGATAGAGAGATGCAAAGAAACGTTGTTTATAAACATTGATCAGACAGGAGATGGAGAGATACAAAGTAACATTGTTTATAAACATTGATGAGACAGGAGATAGAGAGATACAAAGTAACACTGTTTATAAACATTGATCAGACAGGAGATAGAGAGATACAAAGTAACATTGTTTATAAACATTGATCAGACAGGAGATAGAGAGATACAAAGAAACATTGTTCATAAACATTGATCAGATGGGAGATGGAGAGATACAAAGTAACATTGTTTATAAACATTGATCAGACAGGAGATAGAGAGATACAAAGAAACATTGTTCATAAACATTGATCAGATGGGAGATGGAGAGATACAAAGTAACATTGTTTATAAACATTGATCAGACAGGAGATGGAGAAATACAAAGCAACATTGTTTATAAACATTGATTAGACAGGAGATGGAGAGATACAAAGCAACATTGTTTATAAACATTGATTAGACAGGAGATGGAGAGATACAAAGTAACATTGTTTATAAACATTGATCAGACAGGAGATAGAGAGATACAAAGCAACATTGTTTATAAACATTGATCAGACGGGAGATGTAGAGATACAAAGCAACATTGTTTATAAACATTGATCAGACAGGAGATAGAGAGATACAAAGTAACATTATTTATAAACATTGATCAGAGGGAAGATAGAGAGATACAAAGTAACATTGTTTATAAACATTGATCAGACGGGAGATTCTCTGGTTCAGGAAAATTCTCTGGTCCAGGAGTGTAGCTAAAATTCATGGGGCCCTATAGCATTATACCTATTGGGCCCCCCAACAACCTCTCTCTACAACGCCTGCCATTGTCAATTGGGACAATAGTGTGATTGATCCTAACATAACATATGTCTAAATAAATACCTTGAGGCCGGGTTCACACTGGTCTGACAAACGCTCCGACATTAGGAGCTCATGTCCCATGACGTGTGAAAATCAATGTTTCCCTATGGGAGACGTCTTAACTGGTCCGACACAAGTCGGTCCGACTTTGAAAATGCTCCCTGTACTACTTTGGTCCGACTTTGATCCGACTTCAGCCCATTGACTATCATTGAAGTCGGATCAAAGTCGGACGAGAGAGCACCCCCCCCCTCCTGAACCGTACCAGGCCGCATGCCCTCAACATGTGGGGTTTGGTGCTTTGGGTCAGGGGGGCGACCTGCGGCCCCCCCACCCCAAAGCACCCTACCCCCATGTTGATGAGGACAGGGCCTCTTTCCGACAACCCTGGCCGTTGGTTGTCGGGGTATGCGGGCGGGGGCTAATCGGAATCCGGGAGACCCCTACCCATTCACCTGGTGGAAAAAATGTCAATAAAAAAACACTACACAGGTTTTTAAAGTAATTTATTACACAGCTCCAGGGGGCTTCTTCCGACTCCGGGGGTCTCTTCCGACTTTGGGGGTCTTCTTCCAACTTCGGGGGGTCTCTTCCGACTTCGGGGGTCTCCGGTGTCGTCTCCGCGCTCTCTGGTTCTTCTCTCGCTCTCCGGTTCCTTCTTCCTTCTGCCGGGCCTCCGCTATCTTCTTCCAGCTCTTTTGCTAGCGGGGCCCGCTCTTCTCCGTCGCCTTCTTCCCTCTTCTCCTCTTCGATGTTTACACGTCGCTTCCTCCGGGTGGCCCCAGAGCATGTGACTGTGACGTCATGAGAGACCTATATAAATCGTTGCGGACCACACACCCGGCATTACAGCGGGAGGAAGCGACGTGTCAACATCGAAGAGGAGAAGAGGGAAGAAGGCGACGGAGAAGACCGGACCCCCGCTAGCAAAAGAGCTGGAAGAAGATAGCGGAGGCCCGGCAGAAGGAAGGAAGAACCGGAGAGCACGGAGAAGACACCAGAGACCCCCGAAGTCGGAAGAGACCCCCGAAGTTGGAAGAAGATCTCCGAAGTCGGAAGAAGACCCCCGAAGTCGGAAGAGACCCCCGGAGTCGGAAGAAGACCCGGAGCTGTGTAATAAATTACTTTAAAAACCTGTGTAGTGTTTTTTTATTGACATTTTTTTCCACCAGGTGAATGGGTAGGGGTACGATGTACCCCATACTCATTCACATAGGGTGGGGGGCCAGGATCTGGGGGCTCCCTTATTAAAGGGGGCTCCCGGATTCCGATAAGCTCCCCGCCCGCATACCCCGACAACCAACGGCCAGGGTTGTCGGGAAGAGGCCCTGTCCTCATCAACATGAGGGCAGGGTGCTTTGGGGTGGGGGGGCCACAGCTCGCCCCCCTGATCCAAAGCACTAAATCCCCCATGTTGAGGGCATGCGGCCTGGTTCGGTTCAGGAGGGAGGGGGGCTGCTTTCTCGTCCCCCCCTCTTTTCCTGCGGCCTGCCAGGTTGCGTGCTCGGATAAGGGTCTGGTTTGGATTTTGAGGGGGACCCCCACGACGTTTTTTCGGCTTAGGGGGTTCCCCTTAAAATCCATACCAGACCCAAGGGCCTGGTATGCTCCTGGAGGGGAACCCATGCCGTTTTTTTTATTTCAAATTTGGCGTGGAGTTCCCCCTCAAGATTCTCACCAAACACAGTGCCTGGTATTGGCGGGGATCCAAGTCGGATCCCTGTTCATTGAAAGTCGGACGTATGTCGCAGGGCAAAGTCGGATCCAAAGTAGGACAGATGTCGTGTCGCACAAGTGTGAACCCGGCCTGATACAGGGCCTTGCAAAAGTATTCACCCCCTTGGCGTTTTTCTAGTTTTGTTGCCTCACAACCTGGAATTAACATGGATTGTTTGAGGATTTGCATAATTTTATTTACAGAACATGCCCACAACTTTGAAGATGTTTTTATTGTGAAGCAAACAACAAATAGGACAAAATAACAGAAAAAGTCAATGTGCATAACTATTCACCCCCCTAAAGTCAATACTTTGTAGAGCCACCTTTCGCGGCTATCACAGCTCCAAGTCGTTTTGGCTAAGTCTCTATGAGCTTGCAACATCTTACCACTGGCATTGACGTCTGCAGGTAGGGGCAATGGGGGGGCAAGTGCCCCTCCTGGAATCAGGGATCGGATCGGGGGTTCCCTACTCGGTCCTTATTCTAGCGCCGGCCCTACTCGCAGCGAAGGCCTCAGGGGGTGGGCAGGATGAGATCACCCGGTCTACATAGTGCGAGCGGCCCAGGAGACAGAGGCCACAGGAAAGGAGAGCAGCAAGACGCCAGGAACAGCAGGCACAGCGTCCCTGGCGCCTCCCAGAGCCTGGAACCCCTGGACTCCTTAAATCTCCTCACCGCACCCAGGCCTGGAGGACAGACTGACTGGGGTTCACAGAACAAGGACGGGCAGGAAATGCAAGCAGCCAGGGACCACTCCATGTCACATCATAGATCCGATGGAAGGAACAGAGCACCTCCTGTCCTCACCCAGAATGAAAATGGGTCTTGCCAGCTGCTGGCCATCATGGACATCCTACTGACATGCAAGGTACCGTACTGAGCATTACACACACCACTGGGACATAGGGGCACTAGAGGGACTGCAGACAGGGCTAGGGGTCTCTTTCTCTGACCCCCCTCTCTCTCTTACCCCATCAACCCTCTCTGTTACCCCTTCTCTCTCTCTGTCACCCCTCTGCCTTTCTCACCCCCTCTCTCTCTGTCACCCCCCATCTCTTTCTGTCACTCCCTCTCTGTCTCTCTCTCTGTCACCCCCCACATGTATGCAGTTTCTGACAGTCTCTTCGGCCATGTATGCAGTTTCTGATCATCTCTTGTGCCATGTCCACAGTCTTACAGTCTCTTGTGCCATGTATGCAGTCTCTGACCATCGCCTGTACCATGTTCGCAGTCTCTGACCATCTCCTGTACCATGTCCGCAGTCTCTGATCATCTCCTGTACCATGTCCGCAGTCTCTGATCATCTCCTGTAGTATGTCATCAACAATGGGGCACAAATCCTCCCAATAACACCATCGATGGAGCACTAAATAACCACCAATGTAAGGAGGGATTTACACTGCCCACTTCCACCATTACATTGGAGCTTGGTGTACAATCCTTTCATTATGAATGAAAGGATTGTACACCAAGCTCCAATGTAAAGAGAAGATTTCCACTGACCACCAATGTGTCTGAGACATTTAGCCTGCGTTCACATTTGTGTGTGTCGGGAACGCATGCAAAATCGCTTTCCTGACACCACAGAAAGGTGCTGCCCTTTAGCAGATACACAGCAGTGCCATTAATGACACCCTCACGCATCTGCTGAGATGTGGAACTGTGTGATTTTGAAAAAGCGTTAGGGACTTTCTAGCGCATAGAGCAGCCCATTGAAATGAATGGGCTGCCCTACACGTGCCCTACATCTTTATCCACCCTGTCAGTACACCTTTGCATCCTAAAACCCCTGTTAACCTCTGCACCCCAAACCTCCCCCATCCTCTCTATTCCAACCCTCCACCCCTTCAATTCTACCTGACTCCTCCTCTGCTTATCTTTGCACCCACCTTCCTTACCTCTATACATCCCCCTCCTTGCTCACCTGTGCACCCCAAACTGTAATTCCTTCTCTGCCTACCTCTTCACACCTCACACAACCCCCCCCCCTCTACCAATTTGATTACCTTTGCAGAACAGGCTGATGTTAGGCTTAATGACCACAGTTGCAGGCAGGGCTTTCAAGCATGCCCCTTTATCTCCCCAGTGGGCAGCATTCAGTCTAGGTGATGGTGGATATGACCTCAGGGGGGCATGATATACATATGAATGGCACCGCTATTTACATATCATTGCCAGTATTTACATGTAAACACAGGGTCTGCAGGTGAGTTATCTGTACACAACAATAGGGCAGAGTTGGGCAGCTATAGTAGAAGCACTTCACACTGAGATATCGGGACACAGCACAGGACTAAAACTTCAAGGGATAAAAGAATTTAAACTGGGTTAGTTGACAAGTATGAGGCAGCTGCTTTGAGCCCCACAACAATGACAGAGCCCAGGGCAGCTGCCCCTTTTGCCCTGCCTTAAAGGCGGCCCTGACCACAGCTTGGGCTTTAAGATCTGGTCAGCGATTGTATATAATTTTTGATGAGCAACAAATTTATTATAATAATGTTGTCAATAAACATCTATGGCTTTTATGACATGATGTGTACGGTTTCAAGTGCTAAAAATAATAGTCCCATCCATTTATTCAATATATACTGTAGATGGTGACAGTTCTGTAGAGCACGTAAGATGGAGAAGGTCTTCAAGATTTGGTAAAACTGAAGTGAACTGACAGTTAGGAAATCATCTGCCTGTTACTGTGATTTATGATGATGACATTATAGAAAAGAGTTAGAAATTCTGACAGCATATGAACCACCTGTGACTGTGATGAATTACGATGGCATGGCAATGAATGAGAGGAGTCCACAATGAACTGAGCTTCATGTCGGCATAGACAGAATTGTCCAACACCAACGCAGTTGGAAAATGACAGTTGTGGGCATGCAACATGGTGTGCCTCGTGTCGCTCCATCTTTCCTGATTGAAAAGGACCAGATGAACATTAGTGATTGAGCCCAACTTTGTACTTCATAGACGTTTACGATGCTGAACCTGAACCCCAATAATAATTATTGGGAGATCAAAAATGCCCACTTTCTGGGTTAATAGGCAAAGGTTGTCAAAAAATAACGGGGGGGGGGGGGGGGTCAGTGACCTGGGGAACATGTACCAGTGCAAACAATTTTTTAAAAATTGGATTTGGCTGGTAATAGTAATTTTTAATGTTGGCAATTAAAATTGACCGTTTGGGTCTGGGAGGTCTCCCCCTACAAGTCCATACCAGACCCTTAATCTGAGAATGCAGCCTGACTGGCAACAAAAGAGGGATCCTTGTGTGCACTCCCCACATGGAACAATATCAGGTCACATGCCCTCAACTTAGACGGGGGGGAGTTGCCTTGCCAGGGGGAACCCCTCTGGCAAAGCACCTTGCCCCCATGTTACTGAGGACAAGGGTCTCTTCCACACAACCCTGGCCCGGTGGTTGTGGGGGTCTGTGGGTGGGGAGCTTATGACATTACTTAAACCCCCTTTAAAAATAAGGTGGCCCCCAGATACCACCACCTGTCATGTACCTATATGTGGAGTCTGAGATGATGAGGGTGACCTTTGTACACTTACCATCTGGGTACCCCTGGAAGTTGAGACAGGGTCTGCAGGGGTGAAGGAAAGGCACAAGCGCCAGGGTGCTGCTGATACTGTGGGCTGGAACTTGAGAGTGATGGTATCAGGTGAGCAAGAGTACAGCTGGAAGTGCACTGTGAATATTCCAAGTAAAGTTAAAAGTGGAGTCAGGTACAAGCCTAGTCTGGAAACAACCAAGCGGGAAGACACCAAGTTGTAGGCAGGGTCAGGGTCAAGGGCAGGCAGAAGTTGGCAATGAGTGGTGCAGATTCACTAGACAGAAGCGTGGTCAGTTGTCCAGGCCGAGGTCAGCAGGGGAGATAGACAGCAAACATAAGGGTAATCCAAATACAGGTCAGGTGGGAGCCCGGTCAATAACAGGATCAAGATGAGTATCAATGTCGGGGTCACAAGAGCAAGCCTGAAGACCATTCAGCAAGGCTCTAATGCAGAGTTCAGAAGTTGGCAATGAGCGGTGCAGATTCACTAGACAGAAGCGTGGTCAGTTGTCCAGGACTCCAGCCGAGGTCAGTGGTGGAGATAGACAGCAAACATAAGGGTAATCCAAATACAGGTCAGGTGGGAGCCCGGTCAATAACAGGATCAGAATGAGTATCAGGATTGGGGTCACAACAGCAAGCCTAAAGACCATTCAGCAAGGCTCTAATGCAGAGTTCAGAAGTTGGCAATGAGCGGTGCAGATTCACTAGGCAGAAGCAGGGTCAGTTGTCCAGGCCGAGGTCAATGTTGGAGATAGACAGCAAACATAAGGGTAATCCAAATACAGGTCAGGTGGGAGCCCGGTCAATAACAGGATCAGGATAAGTATCAGGGTCGTGTCACAAGAGCAAGCCTGAAGACCATTCAGCAAGGCTCTAATGCAGAATTCAGAAGTTGGCAATGAGCGGTGCAGATTCACTAGACAGAAGCGTGGTCAGTTGTCCAGGACTCCAGCCGAGGTCAGTGGTGGAGATAGACAGCAAACATAAGGGTAATCCAAATACAGGTCACGTGGGAGCCCGGTCAATAACAGGATCAGGATGAGTATCAGGATTGGGGTCACAACAGCAAGCCTGAAGACCATTCAGCAAGGCTCTAATGCAGAGTTCAGAAGTTGGCAATGAGCGGTGCAGATTCACTAAGCAGAAGCAGGGTCAGTTGTCCAGGCCGAGGTCAGTGGTGGAGATAGACAGCAAACATAAGGGTAATCCAAATACAGGTCAGGTGGGAGCCCGGTCAATAACAGGATCAGGATAAGTATCAGGGTCGGGTCACAAGAGCAAGCCTGAAGACCATTCAGCAAGGCTCTAATGCAGAGTTCAGAAGTTGGCAATGAGCGGTGTAGATTCACTAGGCAGAAGCGTGGTCAGTTGTCCAGGCCGAGGTCAATGTTGGAGATAGACAGTAAACATAACGGTAATCCAAACACAGGTCAGGTGGGAGCCCGGTCAATAACAGGATCAGGATAAGTATCAGGGTCGGGTCACAAGAGCAAGCCTGAAGACCATTCAGAAAGGCTCTAATGCACAGTTCAGAAGTTGGCAATGAGCGGTGTAGATTCACTAGGCAGAAGCGTGGTCAGTTGTCCAGGCCGAGGTCAGTGGTGGAGATAGACAGCAAACATAAGGGTAATCCAAATACAGGTCAGGTGGGAGCCCGGTCAATAACAGGATCAGGATGAGTATCAGGGTCGGGGTCACAAGAGCAAGCCTGAAGACCATTCAGCAAGGCTCTAATGCAGAGTTCAGGTTTAATTAGCCCGCTCGGTGGCAGTAGATGTTTCCGGGTGTCCAATGGACCTGGCGCAAATGACCACCCTCGGCGGCACTGCTTGGCAAATGACAGCTCCCTGATCTGCCATCAGCTATATCAGGGCAGAGGCTGGAATGGTAGGGACCTTGATTGACCAAATGTGGCCATGTCTGTCACGTACCTGAAGGGAGACTGAAATGACGAGGTCGGCCTCTCTTGTATCTCCAGCCCTGGTCGAGGGACAGGAGGAACACGAGTGTCTGCAGAAGTAGACCCGGACACTTGTAGCAGAGGATGCGACTTCAGGGGAAGCAGAAGAACCATCAGATCAGGATAGGGAGCCGTGCACCATGGATCATCTGGGGTTGAAGGGGCACTGGAACGTCAGGTGATGTAGAGTTCCTGGCAGGCTTGCAGCGAGAAGTTGCAGCTAGTCGCAAGACTGCAGTCACAGACACTCGGATGGTAGTGAGGAGCCAAACAGGGAGCAGGAGCAGAGTCTCTAGAATAGCCGGGTTCGGTAGCAGGGTACAAGACAGCAGGCAGAAGCAGGGTGAAATGGGAAGCCAGGATCAGGAACCAGTAGTCAGAACAGAAGCAGAGTCCAGAAGCAAGGTCAAGGCAAGCCAGGTTCAGCAACGGGTATCAGGCAGGATAATAGCAGGATACAGGGTATAAAGGAACAGCTGAAGACCAAACAGCAATGGACAGGAGTCAGGACATTTCCTTAAGTAGGCCGTCTGGCGCCAATTGACGCTAGGGACACGCTTCTGCACGTGCGCGCAGTCCATTGCGTACGCACATGCATTGGCATGCCCAGGCATCTGCAGACGCCCATGCGCGCGCACATGGACGGAAACTAATGGTTTTCTTTACAATGTCATTGCCCAAATATGGCCAGTGATACCCCTTTGCCTACATGGCCAAGGATTCATGGCCACGTAAGCTGATGTGCCGATGATGGTGGGGGTTGCTAGGAACGCAGTGGGCGCCAGCACCCGCTGCTTCCTTGCGAACCAATGACAGTGGGAAGTTGTCATATATAGAAGTGGTAGGATACAGCTCCTACTCGTCCAAACAAATGAGCAGCCAAAGTTCAGTCCAAACCATTGGCTCATCCTTAGTGGACGTCCGTGTGAATTGGTGTGATCTAGGTAAAGCCCCCAGTTTGCGCCTGAGTTTGCTCACCTCAAATATTAATGATTAAGGTGAAAACGTTCCCACCTTGCCTTGGAGCATTTTGGTTAAAAGCTTTTTAGGATGCCAGATAACAAATTACAGTTAATACCACCCGGCTTATGTGCTACCTTGGAAAAGTCGGCTCACGTAAATTTTGGGCGTGTCGTACTTTTGAACATTAAAGGTTCCTGGGTTATGTTGTGTATATTTCCTTTTTATTTTTGCAAGTGCTTTTACTCCACCTTACAGGGACATAGAATGGAGCTTATATAACCGAAGCCTGATGCGCAGAGCCACAAACTTCAAACGTCCTCCTGAGATGTCTGCGTTCTCCGTCTATAGACTCTGTGTTCGTTGTCACCATCTCAGCCTGGTGTTGCACAGTTCTAACTACCCCGGGTTTGTGTTCCGGGTGGGACTCGCTACAGATAATAGCCACATATCGCAAGATGAGGCTGAACAACTCCGCCTGAGTGTCACGGCTGTCTCATCCCGGACCAAACCCCTCCTTCCAACATGAACCCACTAGAAATGAGGGCTCCTACATCTCTTATCAGGGATCCAACCATAACCACCCTTGCAGATTACATGGTCATTCTAAAGCAGGAGTGCAGAGGTCAGTAGTAGGTAAGGCAGAGTGTAGGGGTCAGTAGTAGGTAAGGCAGAGTGTAGGGGTCAGTAGAAGGTAAAGCGGAGTTCAGGGGTCAGTAGTAGGTAATGTGGAGTGTAGGGGTCAGTAGTAGGTAATGTTGAGTGTAGGGGTCAGTAGTAGGTAATGCAGAGTGTAGGGGTCAGTAGTAAGTAAGGCAGAGTGTAGGGGGTCAGTAGAAGGTAAAGCGAAGTTCAGGGGTCAGTAGTAGGTAATGTTGAGTGTAGGGGTCAGTAGTAGGTAATGCAGAGTGTAGGGGTCAGTAGTAAGTATGGCAGAGTGTAGGGGGTCAGTAGTAGGTAAGGCAGAGTGTAGAGTCAGTAGTAGGTAAGGCAGAGTGTAGGGGTCAGTAGAAGGTAAAGCATAGTTTAGGCGTCAGTAGTAGGTAAAGCATAGTTTAGGAGATAGTAGTAGGTAAAGCAGCATGTAGGGGCCAGTAGTAGGTAAGGCAGAGTGTAGGGGTCGGTAGTAGGTAAGGCAGAGTGTAGGGGTCAGTAGTAGGTAAGGCGGAGTGTAGGGGTCAGTAGTCGGTAAGGCAGAGTGTAGGGGTCAGTAGTAGGTAAGGCAGAGTGTAGGGGTCAGTAGTAGGTAAGGCAGAGTGTAGGGGTCAGTAGTAGGTATGGCGGAGTGTATGGCGGAGTAGTAGGTATGGCGGAGTGTACCGGTCAGTAGTAGGTAACGTGGTGTGTAGGGGTCAGTAGTAGGTAACGTGGAGTGTAGGGGTCAGTAGTAGGTAATGTGGGGTGTAGGGGTCAGTAGTAGGTAACGTGGAGTGTAGGGGTCAGTGGTAGGTAATGTGGAGTGTAGGGGTCAGTAGTAGGTAATGTGGAGTGTAGGGGTCAGTAGTAGGTATGGCAGAGTGTAAAGGTCAGTAGTAGGTAATGCAGAGTGTAGGGGTCAGTAGTAGGTAAAGCAGCTTGTAGGGGTCAGTAGTAGGTAACGTGGTGTGTAGGGGTCAGTAGTAGGTAATGTGGGGTGTAGGGGTCAGTAGTAGGTAACGTGGAGTGTAGGGGTCAGTAGTAGGTAATGTGGGGTGTAGGGGTCAGTAGTAGGTAACGTGGAGTGTAGGGGTCAGTGGTAGGTAATGTGGAGTGTAGGGGTCAGTAGTAGGTAATGTGGAGTGTAGGGGTCAGTAGTAGGTATGGCAGAGTGTAAAGGTCAGTAGTAGGTAATGCAGAGTGTAGGGGTCAGTAGTAGGTAAAGCAGCTTGTAGGGGTCAGTAGTAGGTAACGTGGTGTGTAGGGGTCAGTAGTAGGTAACGTGGAGTGCAGGGGTCAGTAGTAGGTAATGTGGGGTGTAGGGGTCAGTAGTAGGTAATGTGGAGTGTAGGGGTCAGTAGTAGGTAATGTGGGGTGTAGGGGTCAGTAGTGGGTAATGTGGAGTGTAGGGGTCAGTAGTAGGTAATGTGGAGTGTAGGGGTCAGTAGTCGGTAATGTGGAGTGTAGGGGACAGTAGTAGGTAATGTGGAGTGTAAGGGTCAGTAGTAGGTAATGTGGAGTGTAGGGGTCAGTAGTAGGTAATGTGGAGTGTAGGGGTCAGTAGTAGGTAATGTGGAGTGTAGGGGTCAGTAGTAGGTAATGTGGGGTGTAGGGGTCAGTAGTAGGTAATGTGGAGTGTAGGGGTCAGTAGTAGGTAATGTGGAGTGTAGGGGTCAGTAGTAGGTAATGTGGAGAGTAGGGGTCAGTAGTCGGTAATGTGGAGTGTAGGGGTCAGTAGTAGGTAATGTGGAGTGTAGGGGTCAGTAGTAGGTAATGTGGCGTGTAGGGGTCAGTAGTAGGTAATGTGGAGTGTAGGGGTCAGTAGTAGGTAATGTGGAGTGTAGGGGTCAGTAGTATGTAATGTGGGGTGTAAGGGTCAGTAGTAGGTAATGTGGAGTGTAGGGGTCAGTAGTAGGTAATATGGAGTGTAGGGGTCAGTAGTAGGTAATGTGGAGTGTAGGGGTCAGTAGTAGGTAATGTCGAGTGTAGGGGTCAGTAGTCGGTAATGTGGAGTGTAGGGGTCAGTAGTAGGTAATGTGGAGTGTAGGGGTCAGTAGTAGGTAATGTGGCGTGTAGGGGTCAGTAGTAGGTAATGTGGAGTGTAGGGGTCAGTAGTAGGTAATGTGGAGTGTAGGGGTCAGTAGTATGTAATGTGGGGTGTAAGGGTCAGTAGTAGGTAATGTGGAGTGTAGGGGTCAGTAGTAGGTAATGTGGAGTGTAGGGGTCACTAAAAAAGAGCCAAATGGGAATCCTACCTATTGAAACAGTAGTGCTCACCGAAAAATATCGGGGGTGTGGTCAAAAAATACATATATCAAAAAAAAATAATAATAAATAAATAGACCTCCACACACCTAAATGAGTTACACTACAAAGTTTAATAGCCTATAAAAGATAAAGTACATGAATAAAACACATTCTATAATACCCCAAGTTGCTATAAATATGACCAAAGAAACACAAAGTAACTTATCCAATCACTGCGAGTTCAACCAAATCTGAGAAAGGACAGCGATTACACAGCTGGCAGACCCACTCCCTCCCCTAGTATGAAGAACACCCCCTATATGAACCTGATAATAAACTCCAGAGGCCACCCATAGGACCAAATATTCCCCACAGATAATTCCTAATGCAGGACAGTGTGTACCTGTAACAGGTTAGTTCACTGTCCTGAAATGGAAAAGCTCCCAACAGAATCCCAGTCGTAAGGCAATCAGTCAAAGGGCGTAGTATATTTGAATGCTTCTGGAGATGATAAATGAAAGTAAAAAAAAATCGGAATAAAAAGATATGTTGTATTCCTGACTCTTTTGGTCAGTAAAAACAAGTGTAGGGGTCAGTAGTAGGTAACGTGGAGTGTAGGGGTCAGTAGTAGGTAACGTGGAGTGTAGGGGTCAGTAGTAGGTAACGTGGAGTGTAGGGGTCAGTAGTAGGTAATGTGGAGTGTAGGGGTCAGTAGTAGGTAATGTGGAGTGTAGGGGTCAGTAGTAGGTAACCTGGAGTGTAGGGGTCAGTAGTAGGTAACGTGGAGTGTAGGGGTCAGTAGTAGGTAATGTGGGGTGTAGGGGTCAGTAGTAGGTAACGTGGAGTGTAGGGGTCAGTAGTAGGTAATGTGGAGTGTAGAGGTCAGTAGTAGGTAATGCAGAGTGTAGGGGTCAGTAGTAGGTAATGTGGAGTGTAGGGGTCAGTAGTAGGTAATGTGGAGTGTAGGGGTCAGTGGTAGGTAATGTGGAGTGTAGGGGTCAGTAGTAGGTAATGTGTAGTGTAGGGGTCAGTAGTAGGTAACCTGGAGTGTAGGGGTCAGTAGTAGGTAACGTGGAGTGTAGGGGTCAGTAGTAGGTAATGTGATGTGTAGGGGTCAGTAGTAGGTAACGTGGAGTGTAGGGGTCAGTAGTAGGTAACGCGGAGTGTAGGGGTCAGTAGTAGGTAATGCAGAGTGTAGGGGTCAGTAGTAGGTAATGTGGAATGTAGGGGTCAGTATTAGGTAATGTGGAGTGTAGGGGTCAGTATTAGGTAATGTGGAGTGTAGGGGTCAGTAGTAGGTAATGTGGAGTGTAGGAGTCAGTAGTAGGTAATGTGGAGTGTAGGGGTCAGTATTAGGTAATGTGGAATGTAGGGGTCAGTATTAGGTAATGTGGAGTGTAGGGGTCAGTATTAGGTAATGTGGAGTGTAGGGGTCAGTAGTAGGTAATGTGGAGTGTAGGAGTCAGTAGTAGGTAATGTGGAGTGTAGAGGTCAGTATTAGGTAATGTGGAGTGTAGGGGTCAGTATTAGGTAATGTGGAGTGTAGGGGTCAGTATTAGGTAATGTGGAGTGTAGGGGTCAGTAGAAGGTAATGTGGAGTGTAGGGGTCAGTAGTAGGTAATGTGGAGTGTAGGGGTCAGTAGTAGGTAACCTGGAGTATAGGGGTCAGTAGTAGGTAACGTGGAGTGTAGGGGTCAGTAGTAGGTAATGTGGAGTGTAGGGGTCAGTAGTAGGTAACCTGGAGTGTAGGGGTCAGTAGTAGGTAACGTGGAGTGTAGGGGTCAGTAGTAGGTAATGTGGAGTGTAGGGGTCAGTAGTAGGTAATGTGGAGTGTAGGAGTCAGTAGTAGGTAATATGGAGTATAGGGGTCAGTAGTAGGTAATGTGGAGTGTAGGAGTCAGTAGTAGGTAATGTGGAGTGTAGGGGTCAGTAGTAGGTAATGTGGAGTGTAGGGGTCAGTATTAGGTAATGTGGAGTGTAGGGGACAGTAGTAGGTAACGTGGAGTGTAGGGGTCAGTAGTAGGTAATGTGGAGTGTAGAGGTCAGTAGTAGGTAATGTGGAGTGTAGAGGTCAGTAGTAGGTAATGTGGAGTGTAGGGGTCAGTAGTAGGTATGGCAGAGTGTAGAGGTCAGTAGTAGGTAATGCAGAGTGTAGGGGTCAGTAGTAGGTAATGTGGGGTGTAGGGGTCAGTAGTAGGTAATGCGGAGTGTAGGGGTCAGTAGTAGGTAATGCAGAGTGTAGGGGTCAGTAGTAGGTAATGTGGAGTGTAGGGGTCAGTATTAGGTAATGTGGAGTGTAGGGGACAGTAGTAGGTAACGTGGAGTGTAGGGGTCAGTAGTAGGTAATGTGGAGTGTAGGGGTCAGTAGTAGGTATGGCAGAGTGTAGGGGTCAGTAGTAGGTAATGCGGAGTGTAGGGGTCAGTAGTAGGTAAAGCAGCTTGTAGGGGTCAGTAGTAGGCAATGTGTAGTGTAGGGGTCAGTAGTAGGTAACGTGGAGTATAGGGGTCAGTAGTAGGTAATGTGGAGTGTAGGGGTCAGTAGTAGGTAATGTGTAGTGTAGGGGTCAGTAGTAGGTAACGTGGAGTATAGGGGTCAGTAGTAGGTAATGTGGAGTGTAGGGGTCAGTAGTAGGTAACGTGGAGTGTAGGGGTCAGTAGTAGGTAATGTGGAGTGTAGGGGTCAGTAGTAGGTATGGCAGAGTGTAGAGGTCAGTAGTAGGTAATGCAGAGTGTAGGGGTCAGTAGTAGGTAACGTGGTGTGTAGGGGTCAGTAGTAGGTAATGTAGGGTGTAGGGGTCAGTAGTAGGTAATGTGGGGTGTAGGGGTCAGTAGTAGGTAATGCGGAGTGTAGGGGTCAGTAGTAGGTAATGCAGAGTGTAGGGGTCAGTAGTAGGTAATGCAGAGTGTAGGGGTCAGTAGTAGGTAATGTGGAGTGTAGGGGTCAGTATTAGGTAATGTGGAGTGTAGGGGTCAGTAGTAGGTAATGCAGAGTGTAGGGGTCAGTAGTAGGTAATGCAGAGTGTAGGGGTCAGTAGTAGGTAATGCAGAGTGTAGGGGTCAGTAGTAGGTAATGTGGAGTGTAGGGGTCAGTATTAGGTAATGTGGAGTGTAGGGGTCAGTAGTGGGTAATGCAGAGTGTAGGGGTCAGTAGTAGGTAATGTGGAGTGTAGGGGTCAGTATTAGGTAATGTGGAGTGTAGGGGACAGTAATAGGTAACGTGGAGTGTAGGGGTCAGTAGTAGGTAATGTGGAGTGTAGGGGTCAGTAGTAGGTATGGCAGAGTGTAGAGGTCAGTAGTAGGTAATGTGGGGTGTAGGGGTCAGTAGTAGGTAATGTGGAGTGTAGGGGTCAGTAGTAGGTAATGTGGGGTGTAGGGGTCAGTAGTAGGTAATGTGGAGTGTAGGGGTCAGTAGTAGGTAATGTGGGGTGTAGGGGTCAGTAGTAGGTAATGTGGGGTGTAGGGGTCAGTAGTAGGTAATGTGGAGTGTAGGGGGTCAGTAGTAGGTAATGTGGAGTGTAGGGGTCAGTAGTAGGTAATGTGGAGTGTAGGGGTCAGTAGTAGGTAATGTGGGGTGTAGGGGTCAGTAGTAGGTAATGTGGAGTGTAGGGGTCAGTAGTAGGTAACGTGGAGTGTAGGGGTCAGTAGTAGGTAATGTGGGGTGTAGGGATCAGTAGTAGGTAATGTGGAGTGTAGGGGTCAGTAGTAGGTAATGTGGAGTGTAGGGGTCAGTAGTAGGTAATGTGGAGTGTAGGGGTCCGTAGTAGGTAACCTGGAGTGTAGAGGTCAGTAGTAGGTAATGTGGAGTGTAGAGGTCAGTAGTAGGTAATGTGGAGTGTAGGGGTCAGTAGTAGGTAATGTGGAGTGTAGAGGTCAGTAGTAGGTAATGTGGAGTGTAGGGGTCAGTAGTAGGTAATGTGGAGTGTAGAGGTCAGTATTAGGTAATGTGGAGTGTAGGGGTCAGTATTAGGTAATGTGGAGTGTAGGGGTCGGTAGTAGGTAATGTGGAGTGTAGAGGTCAGTAGTAGGTAATGTGGAGTGTAGAGGTCAGTAGTAGGTAATGTGGAGTGTAGAGGTCAGTAGTAGGTAATGTGGAGTGTAGGGGTCAGTAGTAGGTAATGTGGAGTGTAGAGGTCAGTAGTAGGTAATGTGGAGTGTAGATGTCAGTAGTAGGTAATGTGGAGTGTAGGGGTCAGTGGTAGGTAAAGTGGAGTGTAGAGGTCAGTAGTAGGTAATGTGGAGTGTAGAGGTCTGTAGTAGGTAATGTGGAGTGTAGAGGTCAGTAGTAGGTAATGTGGAGTGTAGAGGTCAGTAGTAGGTAATGTGGAGTGTAGAGGTCAGTAGTAGGTAATGTGGAGTGTAGAGGTCTGTAGTAGGTAATGTGGAGTGTAGAGGTCAGTAGTAGGTAATGTGGAGTGTAGGGGTCAGTGGTAGGTAACGTGGAGTGTAGAGGTCAGTAGTAGGTAACGTGGAGTGTAGAGGTCAGTAGTAGGTAATGTGGAGTGTAGAGGTCAGTAGTAGGTAATGTGGAGTGTAGCGGTCAGTAGTAGGTAATGTGGAGTGTAGGGGTCAGTAGTAGGTAATATGGAGTGTAGGGGTCAGTAGTAGGTAATGTGGAGTGTAAAGGTCAGTAGTAGGTAATGCAGAGTGTAGGGGTCAGTAGTAGGTAAAGCAGCTTGTAGGGGTCAGTAGTAGGTAACGTGGAGTGTAGGGGTCAGTAGTAGGTAATGTGGAGTGTAGGGGTCAGTAGTAGGTAATGTGGAGTGTAGAGGTCAGTAATAGGTAATGTGGAGTGTAGGGGTCAGTAGTAGGTAATGTGGAGTGTAGAGGTCAGTAGTAGGTAATGTGGAGTGTAGGGGTCAGTAGTAGGTAATGTGGAGTGTAGGGGTCAGTAATAGGTAATGTGGAGTGTAGAGGTCAGTAGTAGGTAATGTGGAGTGTAGGGGTCAGTAGTAGGTAATGTGGAGTGTAGAGGTCAGTAGTAGGTAATGTGGAGTGTAGGGGTCAGTAGTAGGTAATGTGGAGTGTAGGGGTCAGTAGTAGGTAATGTGGAGTGTAGAGGTCAGTAGTAGGTAATGTGGAGTGTAGGGGTCAGTAGTAGGTATGACAGAGTGTAAAGGTCAGTAGTAGGTAATGCAGAGTGTAGGGGTCAGTAGTAGGTAAATCAGCTTGTAGGGGCCAGTAGTAGGTAACGTGGAGTGTAGGGGTCAGTAGTAGGTAACGTGGAGTGTAGGGGTCAGTAGTAGGTATGGCAGAGTGTAAAGGTCAGTAGTAGGTAATGCAGAGTGTAGGGGTCAGTAGTAGGTAAAGCAGCTTGTAGGGGTCAGTAGTAGGTAACGTGGAGTGTAGGGGTCAGTAGTAGGTAACGTGGAGTGTAGGGGTCAGTGGTAGGTAATGTGGAGTGTAAGGGTCAGTGGTAGGTAATGTGGAGTGTACAGGTCAGTAGTATGTAATGTGGAGTGTAAAGGTCAGTAGTAGGTAATGCAGAGTGTAGGGGTCAGTAGTAGGTAAAGCAGCTTGTAGGGGTCAGTAGTAGGTAACGTGGAGTGTAGGGGTCAGTAGTAGGTAATGTGGAGTGTAGGGGTCAGTAGTAGGTAATGTGGAGTGTAGAGGTCAGTAATAGGTAATGTGGAGTGTAGGGGTCAGTAGTAGGTAATGTGGAGTGTAGAGGTCAGTAGTAGGTAATGTGGAGTGTAGGGGTCAGTAGTAGGTAATGTGGAGTGTAGGGGTCAGTAATAGGTAATGTGGAGTGTAGAGGTCAGTAGTAGGTAATGTGGAGTGTAGGGGTCAGTAGTAGGTAATGTGGAGTGTAGAGGTCAGTAGTAGGTAATGTGGAGTGTAGGGGTCAGTAGTAGGTAATGTGGAGTGTAGGGGTCAGTAGTAGGTAATGTGGAGTGTAGAGGTCAGTAGTAGGTAATGTGGAGTGTAGGGGTCAGTAGTAGGTATGACAGAGTGTAAAGGTCAGTAGTAGGTAATGCAGAGTGTAGGGGTCAGTAGTAGGTAAATCAGCTTGTAGGGGCCAGTAGTAGGTAACGTGGAGTGTAGGGGTCAGTAGTAGGTAACGTGGAGTGTAGGGGTCAGTAGTAGGTATGGCAGAGTGTAAAGGTCAGTAGTAGGTAATGCAGAGTGTAGGGGTCAGTAGTAGGTAAAGCAGCTTGTAGGGGTCAGTAGTAGGTAACGTGGAGTGTAGGGGTCAGTAGTAGGTAACGTGGAGTGTAGGGGTCAGTGGTAGGTAATGTGGAGTGTAAGGGTCAGTGGTAGGTAATGTGGAGTGTACAGGTCAGTAGTATGTAATGTGGAGTGTAGGGGTCAGTGGTAGGTAATGTGGAGTGTAGGGGTCAGTGGTAGGTAATGTGGAGTGTAGAGGTCAGTAGTATGTAATGTGGAGTGTAGGGGTCAGTGGTAGGTAATGTGGAGTGTAGGGGTCAGTGGTAGGTAATGTGGAGTGTAGGGGGTCAGTAGTAGGTAATGTGGAGTGTAGGGGTCAGTGGTAGGTAACGTGGAGTGTAGGGGTCAGTGGTAGGTAATGTGGAGTGTAGGGGGTCAGTAGTAGGTAATGTGGAGTGTAGGGGTCAGTGGTAGGTAACGTGGAGTGTAGGGGTCAGTGGTAGGTAACGTGGAGTGTAGGGGTCAGTAGTAGGTAAGGTGGAGTGTAGGGGTCAGTGGTAGGTAATGTGGAGTGTAGGGGTCAGTAGTAGGTAATGTGGAGTGTAGGGGTCAGTGGTAGGTAACGTGGAGTGTAGGGGTCAGTGGTAGGTAATGTGGAGTGTAGGGGGTCAGTAGTAGGTAATGTGGAGTGTAGGGGTCAGTGGTAGGTAACGTGGAGTGTAGGGGTCAGTGGTAGGTAACGTGGAGTGTAGGGGTCAGTAGTAGGTAAGGTGGAGTGTAGAGGTCAGTGGTAGGTAATGTGGAGTGTAGGGGTCAGTGGTAGGTAATGTGGAGTGTAGGGGTCAGTGGTAGGTAATGTGGAGTGTAGGGGTCAGTGGTAGGTAGTAATGTGGAGTGTAGGGGTCAGTGGTAGGTAATGTGGAGTGTAGGGGTCAGTGGTAGGTAATGTGGAGTGTAGGGGGTCAGTAGTAGGTAATGTGGAGTGTAGGGGTCAGTGGTAGGTAACGTGGAGTGTAGGGGTCAGTGGTAGGTAATGTGGAGTGTAGGGGTCAGTGGTAGGTAGTATGTGGAGTGTAGGGGTCAGTGGTAGGTAATGTGGAGTGTAGGGGTCAGTGGTAGGTAGCCTCTGCAGACACTTCCTGCCTACATGCACTCCTGTGACGGCTATAAGGAGTTTCTCGGGGTGGATTTCCTAATGGTGACGGCAGTGGACCATGTCTGTGTAATGTATGTCCAATAGGACAGGGTGACTACACTGGTGACACCTACACTCACCATTGGGAGACAGGGTTGTCACCCTGTAACAGGAAATGCCCTGAACAAGGACCTCATGGCTGGTGATTATTTTAATGAAAGCTGTAAGATGACTCTTGAAGTGACATGAAATTATTTATGATATTGATTCGGTGCAAACTGTGCCGTTGCTATGGGTTATATGGCCACTATGGGTCACTGCACTGTGCTCCGTTGCTATGGGTTACGCACCATGTTCTATCCACACTCTGTGGTGGTAAATTAAAACCGGAAGTGGTCCTCCGTCACTCACAGCTGATTACAGCCCTGAGTGACTTTCCACACCGCCCTTCATAAAGCGCGCTCCGGGCACTCGGGCAGGGGGTGGGGGCGTGGCTGCGGGAGAGGCGGGAAAATAATCCACCTAGTCAAGGAGACCGCGGGCGCCAAATCCGCTGTGCACGCGCGGCTGCTAAGGTAATGGCGCGCTGTGCGGCCTGCGGTTGCCATGGAGACGGTGGTGTGTGAGGCGGAAAACAGCCACATAACCCGCGCTCTGGACACGTGGGATAGGGATGAGGGTGAAAGGTGATGACTACGAGTGACGTAGAGCCGCCGAGCGAACCCCATGGTGTCACAATGTAGTGCAATGAAAGCTGGATGACAAAGTCCCTGTTGGTATGATAACAAGATAAAAAAAGCTGCTAAAAATAAAACGAGGAGTGTTGTCAGGTGTATTGCTATTTTTTTACTGCCCCCAAAAAAGTAATAGGTAAGGTAGTGTGTACACCTGCACTCTACATTCCATAATACTGACCCCTGCACTCTGCATTGCATAATACTGACCCCTGCACTCTACATTCCATATTACTGACCCCTGCATTCCATATTACTGACCCCTGCCTGCACTCTACATTCCATAATACTGACCCTGCACTCTACATGCCATAATACTGATCCCTGCACTTTACATTTCATATTACTGACCCCTGCACTTTGCATTGCATAATACTGACCCCTGCACTCTACATTCCATATTACCGACCCCTGCACTCTACATTCCATATTACCGACCCCTGCACTCTACATTCCATATTACTGACCCCTGCCTGCACTCTACATTCCATATTACTGACCCCTACACTCTACATTCCATATTACAGACCCCTGCACTCTACATTCCATATCACTGACCCCTGTACTCTACATTCCATATTACAGACCCCTGTACTGTACAGTCCATATTACCGACCCCTGCACTCTAAATTCCATATTACCGACCCCTGTACTGTACAGTCCATATTACCGACCCCTGCACTCTACATTCCATATTACCGACCCCTGTACTGTACAGTCCATATTACTGACCCCTGCACTCTACATTCCATATTACAGACCCCTGCACTCTACAGTCCATATTACTGGCCCTGCACTCTACATTCCATATTACTGACCCCTGCACTCTACATTCCATATTACAGACCCCTGCACTCTACATTCCATATTACTGACCCCTGCACTCTACATTCCATATTACTGACCCCTGTACTCTACATTCCATATTACAGACCCCTGCACTCTACATTCCATATTACTGACCCCTGCACTCTACATTCCATATTACCGACCCCTGCTCCCTACATTCCATATTACTGACCCCTGCACTCTACATTCCATATTACAGACCCCTGCACTCTACATTCCATATTACTGACCCCTGCACTCTACATTCCGTATTACTGACCCCTGCCTGCTCTCTACATTCCATATTACTGACCCCTGCACTCTACATTCCATATTACTGACCCCTGCCATCACTCTACATTCCATATTACTGACCCCTGCACTCTACATTCAATATTACTGACCCCTGCATTCTGTATTCCATATTACCGACCCATGTACTCTACATTCCATATTACAGACCCCTACACTCTACATTCCATATTACAGACCCCTGCACTCTACATTCCATATTACAGACCCCTGCACTCTACATTCCATATTACAGACCCCTGCACTCTACATTCCATATTACTGACCCCTGCACTCTACATTCCATATTACTGACCCCTGCACTCTACATTCCATATTACTGACCCCTGCCTGCACTCTACATTCCATATTACTGACCCCTGCCTGCACTCTACATTCCATATTACTGACCCCTGCATTCTGTATTTCATATTACCGACCCCTGTACTCTACAGTCCATATTACAGACCCCTACACTCTACATTCCATATTACAGACCCCTGCACTCTACATTCCATATTACAGACCCCTGCACTCTACATTCCATATTACTGACCCCTGCACTCTACATTCCATATTACCGATGTAGCGGGGTATCATTTCCACCCGAAAGACTACAGTTCCCAGCACGCTTTGCGGCACCCAGGGTGCATTTCCCCGCGCAAGGACTGCTGGGGTGGACTTTAAAAGGAGGAGGGGCCTCGTTCTCTCTCTTGGAACTCCGCCCTCCTTGCAAGCGGATCCCTGCACTCACCTGCTGCGCGTGCTAGGTCTGAAGTCTGGGCCTCGCACCTTGTTCCAGAGAGCCTTCCGTTCCGCTGAGGAGCCTGCGGAGCATCCGATCCACCTGAGGTGCCACCATCTTCTGGAGGACCGAAGACACGGTGCATCATGGGCACTGTAAAGCCTCTCACAGTAGCGGAGGAACCGGACAGGAGTCGGTCCGGTCTGGGTGAGAGAGCGCCAGCTCAGAACCACATCTAAGTCACTTTGTTGCCTATTAACTTTGCCTAGGCCCATCATTGATCACTTTGGAGAGGCTGTTTTGCTGAACTGAGTTTATCAGTCTCTTCAGCTTTGCCAAGTTAGCGATTATCTGCTACCCCTATTGGATTACAGTTTGTTTCTTTATGTGCACCACCGAGAGTTGCTAGCGAAGATTCATCAACAATCTATACCCCAGGTTATAGTCAGGCCTGACTGGGTAGTATGGGACATTGCTGGGCGCCATTTTTATGCTCATGAGGGAGGATAGCTGCAGCGGGGTTAATCTATGTTCATTGCATTATTGATTGTCATACCCTTTTAGTGCATACACCTATATTGCAGGGATCTGCATAAGATATTGTATACAAATTACCTTTTATATTTTTACCTATAGTAAAAAATTATAGTTAAGTAATTTGGATGTGAGTGTCAATTACTGTGCTGGTATACAAAGGGGGTTGTACCGTATAATAGTATAGAGGTAATATAGTTATACTTCTTTTCCCTTTTCCTAACTGTGTCCCGAGAGGTTAGAGCCTATTACCAGGGGTTGATAGCGGTGCACTACAGGGCCCAAAACAAACAAGGCAGCCCTCTTAAACTGAGGGTACCGCTACACGTGGGGGCTCGGTCTGGGACCCTTGTATAATGCACACTGCGATCAAGGCGGTCTGAAATACCAGCATGGACTCGCAGGCAGTGACACAATGGTGCGCAGAGGAGGCTGTGGATCCACTCCGGGCGGTAGCTATTGAACTCCCGGGAGGGATCCAGGAAAAAGAAGAGGTAAAGCAGCTAATAATGTCAATATCCCCAAACTGGAAAGCATGGGCGGTGGATGTAAAGACACATAGAGTGTAAAACATGGAGTGTAAAATACATAGATGACAGAACGTATCACTTAGTGCATACTGGGGCTGTGAAGAAAGAGTCTCCGCGGACCTCCCCGCAGTTATCTCCGTCACTTTTCCACAAAATGGGAGGCAGTAGTGAAACGAAAGCCCCAAAGTCACCCTGACCGCCATAGGACCGGAACTGCTAACTGCGTTGGGAGACTTTGTTGTTGAAGTGGTTGTAAACCCACTTTTTCAACTTGCACCTACAGGCAAGCCTAGGTTAAGGCTTACCTGTAGGTGCAAGAAATATCTCCTACACGGTTTAGGAGATATTTACTAAAAATGACAGGCGCCGCTGTCTACGGCGCTAGACAACGGCGCATTCATGGGGTTAATCCCATTCACAAAATCGGCTACTTCCCAGCAATCGCTGGGCGTAGCCAAATGTGACGGCTCCCATGCGCATGCGCGGAGTCAGGTCTTTGCCGCTCCGGCCAATCACAGTGCCGGAGCGGCTCTGTGATTGGCTGGTGCGGCGATACCCGGAAGTAACATTCCGGCTATCGCCGCAGTGATGGCTGCGTCTGCAGTGAGGGACGCGGACTGCTTCGGGGGCCCCGATCTAAGGTAAGTGGTACATAATGAGGTAGTATGCTAGTCATACTAGCTCATTATGCCTTTCTCTTGCAGGTTGGCTAAAAAAAAAAGAACGATTAGTGGGTTTACAACCACTTTAAGTGCCAAAAAAACAACACGGTGCATGTAGAAGCTGGGTACTGGAAACTCCGGGTGTTTTCAGGAACACAACCTGTGCCACCCGGGGAGGAAGATTTCGATACTTGGATTGAGCAGGCAGTAGAAGGTTGGGAAGTTCCAGAGGCGCAGAAGAAGCAGCGCATCAGTGAGAGCTTGAAGGGTCTTGCTGCTGAGGCTGTGAAAAATCTTAGGTGCAGCAATACTGTATGTACAGCAATGGATTATTTGTCTATGTTGCAGGAGGAATTTGGCCAGCTGGAGAAGGTGTCGGAGCTGGTGTATCAGTTTGAACATACCTTCCAACAGCCGAGGGAGAAGTTGTCCGAGTATGTCCGGAGACTGAATAGAATGCTGTGCCAGATTGTACTGAGAAAAGGAATGCAGCCACAGGTTATAGATGCTACCAGGATGAAGCAGATCCTAAGGGGAGCCTTATGGTCGGATCCAGTTTGGCTTCACCTGAAGATCTCTGACGGAGTCATGGCTCTGAATTACACAGACCTTGTGCGGATCATAAGGGACGAAGAGGCCTTGATGAAGAATCAAGAGGGGGTTGAGAAAACCACCCCACCTGTTTCAGTAGGAGTCAGAATGACAGTAGTTGAAGAACGTGACCCAGAAGTAGAAACCTTGAAGTCTCAAATGGCCCAAGTACTGGACTTATTGACCTCTTTATTGGCCAAAAACTCGGGAACCAAGGAGAAGGAAGAGATCCGGAAGGAACCGGACCGGAATGTCCCTATTCCAGCATCCCCAAAAATAAGTTAGTAGATTGTCTGCTTAAATTGTGGAGGAGTTGGCCACCCTGATAGAAGGTGCCCCAGTCCAAGGAAGAACCGAGGCACTCAATACCAGCCGGCGGTGAAGGAGTCAGCCGGGCGCCCGCTACCTACAGAAAGCTCCAAGAAGATCCAAAGACAAGCAGAGCAAAAAGAGAAGGGCAAAAATGCCCCTCCAAAAAACTCCCATACTGTCTGTCGGGAGTTGCAATTTGACAACCAGAAAAAGATCAATGCATACCAGGTTCAAAAAGGGTTGAGGTCCAGAGAGAAATGGAAAAAGAAAAAAAAACTACTGGAAAAATCAAGGAGTCCAAAGGAGAAAATACCTCCTAAGAAGTTCCCGGATAAATTAGTTGGACCCTCCCCTTTAGTCTCCGTTCAAGTGGAGGGAGTTTACACAAAGGCACTCTTAGACACAGGAGCCCAAGTGACTATTATACAGAGACTTTTATCAGAAGCATTTGAGTCATGTGCCTTTGCAGAAGCTGGAGGACCTGAAGTTTGGGGGGAATTGGCACTCGCAGTTTCCCCTACGACGGTTATGTTTCAATCAGGCTGGGCTTTGACCCCTCTGTGACCGGAAAGGCCGAAGTTTTAGACACCCTGGCAGTGGTTTGCCCTCGTCCACGAGGAGCCATCACGATGTCCATGTTGATAGGGACCAACACTGACTTGGTCCGGAGACTGTTGACTCCGTTAGTGCAAGAGCGGAGTTCTTCCAGACAGAAGATTCACCCCATGCTGCAACAGGTCTACCAGAAGATGATCCTGGAGCAAAAGGCCCGGAAGAGGGGGTGGGAAGAGTCTGGAGACTGTCTAGAAGAGAGAAGATACTGCAGCCTGGTGAGGTGACCTGTCTTCAGGCTACAGTAAAACTCTCCTGGGAGCAGCCGGGTCCCTTTGTAGTTGTGGAACCAAACCCCTTCAATACTCACCAAGGATTGGAAGTACTCCCTGAAGTGGTCCCGTTGAGGGCACTGAAGAAAGCCAAGGGACAGATTCCAGTGAGTGTCAGAAATGTCATAAATTCTCCTGTGAAGATCCCAGCCCGGGTGCTACTGGGCAAGGTGAATCCTGCTACCCCAGTGGCCTTGTCTGACTTAGGGTCCAAGGGAGGAGAAGCCACCCTGGAGGAGCTCTGCCTTGAAGATACTGCCTTGCCTCTGAAATGGAAGGAGAGAGCCAAGGCTCAGCTGACTCGGTGGAGAAGAATATTCTCAGAAGATGAGTTTGATGTGGGGTGTGCGAGAAGTGCCACCCATAAAATTCATCTTCAAGAAGACAAACCCTTTCGGGAGAGGGTCCGAAGAGTTCCACTGGCTGACCTGGAAGATTTGCGTGAGCAGTTGGCAGAGCTCAAGAAGACAGGGGTCATCCGAGAGTCCAGAAGTCCATATGCCTCACCCATTGTGGTGGTAAGGAAGAAAAACGGGTCGCTGAGACTCTGCATAGACTATAGGACTCTCAACAAGAGGACCATTCCTGACCAGTATACTACCCCCAGGATAGAAGATGCTTTGCAGAGTCTGTCTGGGGCCAAGTGGTTCAGTGTCATGGATCTGAAGAGTGGGTATTATCAAATCCCAATGCACCCTGAAGATAAGGAGAAAACGGCCTTCATCACCCCAGTGGGATTCTATGAATTTAATAGGATGCCCCAAGGCCTGTCAGGAGCCCCTGCTACCTTCCAGAGGTTGATGGAAAAGACCGTTGGGGACATGAATCTGATCGAAGTCCTGGTGTACCTAGATGACATCATTGTCTTTGGGAAGACTCTGGAGGAGCATGAAGAGAGATTGGAGAAAGTCCTGAAGAGACTTAGTGAGGAAGGACTAAAACTCTCCAGAGAAAAATGCCAGTTCTACCAGTCCTCGGTCCACTATCTGGGGCACATAGTATCTGCTGAAGGAGTGTCTACAGACCCTTATAAACTGGAAGCAGTCACCTCCTGGCCCAGACCAACTACAGTGACTGAGCTCAGATCCTTCCTAGGCTTCTGTTCCTATTACTGCAGATTTGTGGAAGGATTTGCAAAAATTGCCAAACCCCTAAATGAGCTACTGAAGACGGAAGGAGAGGAGGATGATACTGGCCCCAGGAAGCCTGGAGAGTCCGTGGAAGACCAGTGGACAGGGGAGTGCGAAGAAGCCTTCCAGATGTTAAAGAAGAGTCTTACCACTGTACCAGTCCTGGCCTATGCTGATCCCAAAAAGCCATATGAACTGCATGTAGATGCCAGCCATGATGGTCTAGGACGGGTGCTATACCAAGAATATGAAGGGCAGTTGCGCCCAGTTGCCTATGTTAGTAGAAGTCTGGCACCCGGAGAAAAGAACTACCCCACCCACAAGTTGGAGTTCCTGGCCTTAAAGTGGGCTGTCGTGGATAAACTCAAAGATTACCTGTATGGAGCTGACTTCACAGTAAAGGCTGACAATAATCCACTCACCTATCTCTTCACCATGGCCAAGCTGGATGCCACTGGACACCGTTGGTTAGCAGCCCTAGTCGGATTCAACTTCAGCCTGAGGTATAGGCCTGTAGTTGGAAACCGTGATGCAGACGCATTGTCCAGAAGAGGCCATCCACCCACCCACCATCCGGTCTGGGTGAGAGAGCGCCAGCTCAGAACCACATCTAAGTAACTTTGTTGCCTATTAACTTTGCCTAGGCCCATCATTGACCACAGTTATACTTTGGAGAGACTGTTTTGCTGAACTGAGTTTGTTCAGCCTCTCCAGCTTTGCCAAGTTAGCGATTTTCTGCTACCCCTATTGGATTACAGTTTGTTTCTTTATGTGCACCACCGACAGTTGCTAGCGAAGATTCTTCAACAATCTATTGGCCTTACTGTGCCCATGCCTCACTGTGTCCATGCCTCACTGTGTCCATGCCTCACTGTGTCCATGCCTCACTGTGCCCATGCCTCACTGTGTCCATGTCTCACTGTGTCTATGCCTCACTGTGCCCATGCCTCACTGTGCCTTACTGTGCCCATGCCTTACTGTGCCCATGCCTCACTGTGCCCATGCCTCACTAGACTGACGTTTAACATGGGAGTCTATGGATGGGGTGCCTGGCTTTGAAAAATCGGTGCTCCCCAGCCGCAGGTCCCCTGAACAAAAAACTTTGCACACTTGTAGAGGATGAGTGGGGCTACATGTGTGCCAAGTTTGGGGTCCAGTGGACCTAGGGCCGGCCGGTACCGGGTCCCCAAAATCACCAGAGAAATGACCGTTTAACATGGGAGTCTATAGAAGGGGTGCCCAGCTTTGAAAAATCGGTGCTCCCCAGCCGTAGGTCCCCGGACAACAAACTTTGCACACTTGTAGAGGACGAGTGGGGCTACATGTGTGCCAAGTTTAAGCCTAGGGTGCCTCACTTTGTCTCACTGTGTCCATGTGCATGCCTCACTGTGTCCATGCCTCACTGTGCCTTACTGTGCCCATGCCTCACTGTGCCCATGCCTCACTGTGTCCATGCTTCACTGAGCCCATGCCTCACTAGACTGATGTTTAACATGGGAGTCTATGGAAGGGGTCCAGGGGACCTAGGGCCGGCTGGTACCGGGTCCCCAAAATCACCAGAGAAATTACCGTTTAACATGGGAGTCTATGGAAGGTGTGACCGGGTTTGAAAAATCGGTGCTCCCCGGCCGTAGGATCCCCGGACAACAAACTTTGCACACTTGTAGAGGAAGAGTGGGGCTACAGGTGTGCCAAGTTTGGGGTCCAGGGGACCTACGGCCGGCCAGGATCAGGTGCACAAATTTGTAGATGGACACAGACTCGAGTATAAGCCGAGGGGGGGGGGGGGGGGCATTTTCAGCACAAAAAAAATGTGCTGGAAAACTCGGCTTATACTCGAGTATATACGGTACCTTCGTAACCCCAGCAAATGATATTAATAAGGATGTTAACTTGTATAATATTATACAATTTATTATATAATGTAATGTATACAGTAGGTATGTGTGTAGGATCGAATGTCATGTTTCCACAATAGCAGCATTTCAGGGAATGGTAGTCCCCAATTAAACTCAGGAATCACCCCCTTTCTTCTTCTTGCAGGCTTCAAATTTGGGGATTTTTTTCGCCGCAAAATTACTGTTGTCGGCGGCGGGAGAGGGCCCCCCCCTCCCACCGCTCTCCCGTGCCCTCCGCCGCTTACCGGAGCCGTCGGTAGCGGCGGAGGCGATCGGGTCCTCTTCCTAGCTGGGTATGGAGACGAGTGAGGGGAAGATGGCCCCCACCTGTCTCCATATCACTGCAGGGCGGAAAAGCGGCGTCCAAACGTCACTTCCGCCCACACATCTTAAAGGCGCATTTTTTTGTTGTCATTTTTTCAAATGACAATTTTTTTTTTAATGCATTTTAATCTAAATATGGGAGGTGAGGTATTTTTGACCCCCAGATCTCATATTTAAGAGGTCCTGTCATGCTTTTGTTCTATTACAAGGGATGTTTACATTCCTTGTAATAGGAATAAAAGTGACCCTTTTTTTTTTCTAAAAACAGTGTAAAAATAAATAAAATCAAGTAAAATAAATAAGAAAACAACATTTTTTTTTTAAAGCGCCCCTGTCCCGACGAGCTCGCGCGCAGAAGCGAACGCAAACGTGAGTAGCGCCTGCATATGAAAATGGTGTTCAAACCACACAAGTGAGGTATCGCCGTGATCGGTAGATCGAGAGCAATAATTCTAGAACTAGACCTCCTCTGTAACTCAAAAGGTGCAACCTACAGAATTTTTTAAACGTCGCCTACGGAGATTTTTAAGGGTAAAAGTTTGTCGCCATTCCACAAGCGCAATTTTGAAGCGTGACATGTTGGGTATCAATTTACTCGGCGTAACATCATCTTTCACAATATAAAAAAATTGGGCTAACTTTACTGTTGTCTTATTTTTTAATTCAAAAAAGTGTTTTTTTTTTTCCCAAAAAAAGTGCGTTTGTCAGACCGCTGCGCAAATACGGTGTGACAGAAAGTATTGCAATGAGCGCCATTTTATTTTCTAGGGTGTTAGAAAAAAAAAGCAATTATAATGTTGGGGGGTTCTAAGTAATTTTCTAGCAAAAAAACGTGTTTTTTAACGTGTAAACACCGAGTCTGGAAAAACAGGCAAGGTCCTTAAAGTGGAAGTAAACCCATCCGTAAAACAGTTTCATTTCCGGCACGTGCCGGAAATGTAACACACCCATTGGTTGTGCTCTCAACCAAACTATCAAACCATCCAATGGCTGGTGTCACTTGTGCAGCGTCATGGCAGTTGTAGATTAAACAGAGGCAAAGATGGCAGCTTTCATTGGCTGAAAACGATAGGGGGGTTTACTTACACTTTAAGTGGTTAAGCTAGTGCATTGTTGGTTCACTTACCTTTTCCTTTGATTTCCCTTCTAAATGTTTTTTTTCTTTGTCTGAATTTCTCACTTCCTGTTTCTCCTCAGTAAACTTCACACCATCATCTGAGCGGGGGTTAGTCGGCCAGAACAGCTTACTGAACAGCAACAGGAAGTGAGAAATTCAGACAGAACAAAGAAAAAAAACATTTAGAAGGGAAATCGAAGGAAAAGGTAAGTGAACCAACAATGCACTAGCTTAAAGGAACCCATTTAGAAAATAAAAAACAAACCTTTACAACCCCTTTAAGAGTTAATCCCTTCACTGGAACTAAGGGGGCCAAGCCCAACCCCTGATAAAACAACCCCACACCCTAATCCCCCCTACTAGGGGGCTTTCAGATTCTGATAAGCCCCCACCTGCAGACCCCCCAGAACCACTGTAATAATAACAATAATAAAGTTATCTTCCATTTTTCATATTTTGTTTTGAGGACATTTGTTTGCAACTGAGTGGAGGCCAGGGTAGGGATTGTCAGAGAAGGGTGGAGGACACTGAGTGGAGGCCAGTGCAGCCGGGATTGTCAGAGAAGGGTGGAGGACACTGAGTGGAGGTCAGTGTAGGGATTGGCAGAGAAGGGTGGAGGACACTGAGTGGAGGTCAGTGTAGGGATTGGCAGAGAAGGGTGGAGGACACTGAGTGGAGGTCAGTGTAGGGATTGGCAGAGAAGGGTGGAGGACACTGAGTGGAGGCCAGTGTAGGGATTGGCAGAGAGCGGTGGAGGACACAGAGTGGAGGCCAGGGTAGGGATTGTCAGAGAAGGGTGGAGGACACTGAGTGGAGGCCAGTGCAGGAATTGTCAGAGAAGGGTGGAGGACACTGAGTGGTGGCCAGTGTAGGGATTGGCAGAGAAGGGTGGATGACACTGAGTGGAGGTCAGTGTAGGGATTGGCAGAGAAGGGTGGAGGACACTGAGTGGAGGTCAGTGTAGGGATTGGCAGAGAAGGGTGGAGGACACTGAGTGGAGGCCAGTGTAGGGATTGGCAGAGAGCGGTGGAGGACACAGAGTGGAGGCCAGGGTAGGGATTGTCAGAGAAGGGTGCAGGACACTGAGTGCTGAGTGGAGGCCAGTGTAGGGATTGGCAGAGAGCGGTGGAGGACACTAAGTGGAGGCCAGTGTAGGGATTGGCAGAGAGGGGTGGAGGACACTGAGTGGAGGTCAGTGTAGGGATTGGCAGAGAGGGGTGGAGGACACTGAGTGGAGGCCAGTGTAGGGATTGGCAGAGAGCGATGGAAGACACTAAGTGGAGGCCAGTGTAGGGATTGGCAGAGAGGGGTGGAGGACACTGAGTGGAGGCCAGTGTACGGGTTGGTAGAGAAGGGTGGAGGACACTGAGTGGAGGTCAGTGTAGGGATTGGTAGAGAGGGGTGGAGGACACTGAGTGGAGGCCAGTGTAGGGATTGGCAGAGAAGGGTGGATGACACTGAGTGTAGGCCAGTGTAGGGATTGGCAGAGAAGGGTGGATGACACTGAGTGGAGGCCAGTGTAGGGATTGGCAGAGAGCGATGGAAGACACTAAGTGGAGGCCAGTGTAGGGATTGTCAGAGAAGGGTGGCGGACACTGAGTGGAGGTCAGTGTAGGGATTGGTAGAGAGGGGTGGAGGACACTGAGTGGAGGCCAGTGTAGGGATTGGTAGAGAAGGGTGGAGGACACTGAGTGGAGGTCAGTGTAGGGATTGGTAGAGAGGGGTGGAGGACACTGAGTGGAGGCCAGTGTAGGGATTGGCAGAGAGCGATGGAAGACACTAAGTGGAGGCCAGTGTAGGGATTGGCAGAGAGCGGTGGAGGACACTGAGTGGAGGCCAGTGTAGGGATTGTCAGAGAAGGGTGGAGGACACTGAGTGGTGGCCAGTCACAGTGTAGGGATTGTCAGAGAAGGGTGGAGGACACTGAGTGGAGGCCAGTGTAGGGATTGTCAGAGAAGGGTGGAGGACACTGAGTGGTGGCCAGTGTAGGGATTGGCAGAGAGCGGTGGAGGACACTGAGTGGAGGCCAGTGTAGGGATTGGCAGAGAAGGGTGGATGACACTGAATGGAGGCCAGTGTAGGGATTGGCAGAGAAGGGTGGATGACACTGAGTGGAGGCCAGTGTAGGGATTGGCAGAGAGCGGTGGAGGACACTAAGTGGAGGCCAGTGTAGGGATTGGCAGAGAAGGGTGGATGACACTGAATGGAGGCCAGTGTAGGGATTGGCAGAGAAGGGTGGAGGACACTGAGTGGTGGCCAGTGTAGGGATTGGCAGAGAGCGGTGGAGGACACTGAGTGGAGGCCAGTGTAGGGATTGGCAGAGAAGGGTGGATGACACTGAATGGAGGCCAATGTAGGGATTGGCAGAGAAGGGTGGATGACACTGAGTGGAGGCCAGTGTAGGGATTGGCAGAGAGCGGTGGAGGACACTAAGTGGAGGCCAGTGTAGGGATTGGCAGAGAGGGGTGGAGGACACTGAGTGGAGGCCAGTGTAGGGATTGTCAGAGAAGGGTGGAGTGAAGTGAAGTGAAACGCGGGTCACTTAGTGATCTCACAGCACCCTGTAACTTCCAGCACCCCCCCCCCCCCACACACAGTATGTAGAGCCCAGTGATGATGTCACTGCTACTTTTACAAAGTAATATCTGGGTTTGCACAGACATTTGGTCTGCACACAGTTGTGCATTATGCGGCGCGCTACAAAAGCAAATGCGTTGGTGCGACTTTCAGAATGAATGGTCAGGTGTGTTACTGCGAGTTATCATGACACAGGTGGTGGTGCACACATTAACAATGTAAATGGGCCCTAAGAAAAGCTACTCTAGGGGCCCCACAACAACTGAGATCTCAAACATAGACTCATTATTTACATTGATGACAGCAGAGGCAGAATCTGCTCAGATCTAGGTGAGGTCTGGTGCCCAATGCTGTCATTAGGGTGTAATACTCACACTTACCAGTAGGGGGGCCTGAATTCCCACTGAGCTGTGTCTATGGTGGAAGGAAATCCTCAGCTCTCTGTGTTGATGATTCCTCTTTAGCTGGAACATTAATACATTTTTATACTCTAATTATTGTTACAATGTTTCTACTAAAAGAAAATTTGTAATCTGTACAACATCTCTGAATATGTAAGAGAGATACATCAGTTGTCAGGATGGCCGAGCGGTCTAAGGCGCTGCGTTCAGGTCGCAGTCTCCTCTGGAGGCGTGGGTTCGAATCCCACTTCTGACAGCATTCTTTTTTTAAATGTAATATTCGTATATGTACCTGATTTATTTGTTTTTGTGCTTATTATTAAATACATCTGAATATTACATGTGATACGTGCTTCTTCAATATAGTGCAAAAAATATATATTATATATATATGTAGCAACCACGCCACCCTCCTTCTCCACTCTTTGGCTCATTCACTGGAGAGGAAGGCGCATAGTCTCCACCATGCCCGTACCCCCTGGGTTGCAGAGGTTAAGCACACTTAGTTTCACTTACGGGTCTTTGCAGCAGGCCCCCTGGGTTGGTTTCTGTCCCTATAGTGTAAGGACAAAAGCCTCTATGCCCCAAGTAACTCCAAGGTCCACACCAGTATATCACTCTATCATAGAGTTTATTTCTTTATGCACGAACATCCACAAATGAGGAGAAGAGAAAGGTGTTAGGAAGACAGATCAGTTCAGGCACTCCTGTTTCTTCGCCACTCGATCCCGAGTGGGTATAGCTCACCCGGATAGTCACCCGAAGGCACTAGCAACCGGTGTGTAACTCGAACAGTTGTATTTGATTCCCTAATGGATGCGTTCAGGAGATCCTCTGCCACAGGATCTATGGTGCCCCAAACCTCCTACTGGTCCTTTTGGTTAGATCCCTCTTTCCGGGTGGATAACATCCCTCCAGAGAGTTACTAGGCATGTGCATTTCGTTTCGTTCCGAATCGAAATTCGGACGAATTTTCATTATTTGGACGTTCGGATGCATCCGAATTAACGAATTACAATGCTAACGAATTCAACCGAATCCGAAATAACGTTTCGAATCGAAAAACCACGGACGAAATTCGAATCGAATTAGAAAAAAATTCGAATTGAATTCTAAAAAAATTCTAGTCGAATCGAATTTGAAAACAATTAGAATAGAATCGAAAATATTGGAAAGCATCGAATAGAAAAACAATAGAATAAAATACGATATATATATTATATTTTATTCTATTCTGTTCTATTTTTTTTTCTAGTCTATTTTCTATTTCTATTCTAATCTTTTCTAATTGGAATTCGAAAAATCGGTCGCAATCGAAAATATTTCAACCAAATTCGAAAATATTTCTACCGGATTCGATAATATTTCATCCGCATTCGTTAATATTTCAACCAAATTCGAAAATATTTCTACCGGATTCGAAATTATTCCGACCGAATAGAAAAAAACATGTTCCGACATTCGAATTTCGTATAGAATGAATTCAAATTCCAATTAGAAAAGATTAGAATAGAAATAGAAAATAGACTAGAAATAGACTAGACAAGGGAAATGGCTGCTAATGGTTTTCAGGAGACCTGCAAAAAAAAAAAAAAAATGAAATAGATGCTTATAGTCTGCAGATCTGATGAGAAAATGAAATAGATACTAATAGTCTGCAGGAGATCTGCAAAAAAAAAAAATGATATAAATGCTAATAGTCTGCAGGAGATCGGATGGAAATAAATAGCAAATAGAGTTGCTTGATGGTCTCCTGCATGGGAAAGAAAAACACATATCATACAAATAAATACAATTCTATCACTACTGTATGTACATGAATCAAAGCACCTCTCCTAGAAGAGATAATTTGCTTCATCCAAACGGCACACACTAAGCCTAGTGTATTTTAAATAGATGTACTGGATAAGTGCTTCAAAAGTTTTGCAAACCACTACCACCTAGTGGCAGCACACACATTTTTCTCTCTGTAGCCTAAGTGCATACAAACGCACCACAATACAAGGATCCCCTTGTTGATCTCGGCGACTTCCAGCTTGGCCCAGTGACTAGCTCTACCCCAAAGACTTTTTTCTCTTTGAAACAGAAAGGGAACAACAAAAAAAAAACAAAGTCCTTCAAAAAGTAAAAATCCTCGGGAATAGAGTCAACACAGCAGTTCAAGGCATTTGTCCCCGAAGCGGTAACAAACAAAAAAAAAAAAGTACCACTCAGAGGTAAAAGCGTGGATCAGGAAGAGTCAGAGACTTCCAGTCTTTATCCAAGGTCTCAATCGAATAAGTCACATCATCTTTGTCCTTACTGCAGATCACGACCCGATCCGCGTGTATGTGGCGACCAAGAGTCTAATCTTTTCGACAGCCCTTCTATCTTCCAGCCATTACGGCCGAACATGAAAAAGGTACCTGTGGCCCTTCTTCACCTCCAAACGATCCCAGATAAAATCTCTGTACCATCGTTCTCGGGAGGCCTCGATCTGAAACAATAAATTCTTTGGGACGTATGGGTACTCCGATCCGTAGTCCGCGGCAACCTTCTGGTTCAAAAGCCGTTGCAATCGGGCTAAAGGCGGCATGGTCGCCCGATCTTCAGCTCTTGGCAGGACGATGGCATCCGGAGATCTCCTGGGGCGTATTGGCTCCAACTGTGGCATAGGAGGCCTCAATGGTGAACGGGCCTCCGGTGCAGCAGGCACGGAAGACACCGGAGCTTGCAACACAGGTACGGGGACAACTTCTCCAGCACAAACAGGGGTTTCCACCCGGGGTGTAGTATCCCCTGAGTCCATGGGCGATCCCTTTACACTACGGGGAGAAGTCAGCGAAATCTTGTCCCATCCCTTAGTGACAAACAGCTCATCGATCTCTGCGTTATCTCCCATATCAGAGGAAGAGTCTATGTCCGAAGAGTCCCACATCTCTGCTGGCAGGCAAACTCTAGTGGACACAGGATCATCTTTCAACAGTTCCTTTGGGTCAGGCACCCAAGCGTCCCTAATAGAACGGACACTGACCTTGGTTCCTTTCCCCGGCCGACCTCGACCTCTAACCGTCATGGATCGTTCGGAAACTTCTCCGGCTGGACGATCCGAGTCAGGCGGGCGCTGGGGTGGTCCTCCACCGCGGTTGCGGGAAGCCTTTACGAGTCCTACCTTCCTTTCTGCAGGTGGAAGGAAGGGCTCCGTTGTGACCGATGCAGCATCTGCTGGGTTCTCCGCCTCAAATTCCTCAATGGCCGGAGCTTCAGTCTATACTTCCACCTCTGCGGGACTGTGTTTGGGGATGGCGGTGATAGCACACACCTCCTCCTCAGGAGTAACAGCACCTGAGATCCAATTCACTCGGTAGACCTTTGGCTTCTCTGTTGGCTGCTCTACCTCGAACAGGAATTCCCCACAGTGGGTGCATCTCCCGAAAGGCTGAAGATGCACAATCAGTCCCTGACACTTTCCACAGATCATGCCCAAGGCCTCTGCATCTCTGCATGCATAAAGGGCGAAGCGGCCTCTGGGCTTCAGCCGGATTCCTGTGTCAGTCAAAGAGGCAGCAATAGGGGTCACATCCATGGTTGAACCGGGCAAAAGAGCACAAGATCCCGGAGAAGCAGGTCTCCAAGAAGGAGCGGACATGTCGCTTCATCAATAGTCCAATGGATAATGTCCCTTTTTGGCGCTAAACGCACCACGAGGAGCTCACACTTAGCGGGGCTCCTCCCCTTTATTTTTCCTTCGCTGCACTTACTTTGCAGGCTTTTCCAGATTTGACACGCTCACGAACTACGCAGCCATAAATTGCCAGGCCTGAATCTATCTTTCTCTTACTTGTGGCGCAGGTTGAATTTCACACAAACATGGCCGACCTCCACAGAGCTTCACAGGGGAATAAAGTCCAACTTTTCCCGGGGCACATACCACAAAAATCCCGGACTCTGAGCCCCCACATGTAGCAACCACGCCACCCTCCTTCTCCACTCTTTGGCTCATTCACTAGAGAGGAAGGCGCATAGTCTCCACCATGCCCGTACCCCCTGGGTTGCAGAGGTTAAGCACACTTAGTTTCACTTACGGGTCTTTGCAACAGGCCCCCTGGGTTGGTTTCTGTCCCTATAGTGTAAGGACAAAAGTCTCTATGCCCCAAGTAACTCCAAGGTCCACACCAGCATCAACTCCAACATAGAGTTTATTTCTTTATGCACGAGCATCCACAAATGAGGAGAAGAGAAAGGTGTTAGGAAGACAGATCAGTTCAGGCACTCTTGTTTTATCACCACTCGATCCCGAGTGGGTATAGCTCACCTGGATAGTCACCCGAAGGCACTAGCAGCCGGCGTGTAACTCGAACCGTCTATTTGATTCCCTAATGGATGCGTTCAGGAGATCCTCTGCCACAGGATCTATGGTGCCCCAAACCTCCTACTGGTCCTTTTGGTTAGATCCCTCTTTCTGGGTGGATAACATCCCTCCAGAGAGTTACTAGGCATGTGCATTTTGTTTCGTTCCGAATCGAAATTCGGACGAATTTTCATTATTTGGACGTTCGGATGCATCCGAATTAACGAATTACAATGCTAACGAATTCAACCGAATCCGAAATAACGTTTCGAATCGAAAAACCACGGACGAAATTCGAATCGAATTAGAAAAAAATTCGAATTGAATTCTAAAAAAATTCTAGTCGAATCGAATTTGAAAACAATTAGAATAGAATCGAAAATATTGGAAAGCATCGAATAGAAAAACAATAGAATAAAATACGATATATATATTATATTTTATTCTATTCTGTTCTATTTTTTTTTTCTAGTCTATTTTCTATTTCTATTCTAATCTTTTCTAATTGGAATTCGAAAAATCGGTCGCAATCTAAAATATTTCAACCAAATTCGAAAATATTTCTACCGGATTCGATAATATTTCATCCGCATTCGTTAATATTTCAACCAAATTCGAAAATATTTCTACCGGATTCGAAATTATTCCGACCGAATAGAAAAAAACATGTTCCGACATTCGAATTTCGTATAGAATGAATTCAAATTCCAATTAGAAAAGATTAGAATAGAAATAGAAAATCGACTAGAAATAGACTAGACTAGGGAAATGGCTGCTAATGGTTTTCAGGAGACCTGCAAAAAAAAAAAAAAAATGAAATAGATGCTTATAGTCTGCAGATCTGATGAGAAAATGAAATAGATACTAATAGTCTGCAGGAGATCTGCAAAAAAAAAATGATATAAATGCTAATAGTCTGCAGGAGATCGGATGGAAATAAATAGCAAATAGAGTTGCTTGATGGTCTCCTGCATGGGAAAGAAAAACACATATCATACAAATAAATACAATTCTATCACTACTGTATGTACATGAATCAAAGCACCTCTCCTAGAAGAGATAATTTGCTTCATCCAAACGGCACACACTAAGCCTAGTGTATTTTAAATAGATGTACTGGATAAGTGCTTCAAAAGTTTTGCAAACCACTACCACCTAGTGGCAGCACACACATTTTTCTCTCTGTAGCCTAAGTGCATACTAACGCACCACAATACAAGGATCCCCTTGTTGATCTCGGCGACTTCCAGCTTGGCCCTGACTAGCTCTACCCCAAAGACTTTTTTCTCTTTGAAACAGAAAGGGAAAAACAAAAAAAAACAAAGTCCTTCAAAAAGTAAAAATCCTCGGGAATAGAGTCAACACAGCAGTTCAAGGCATTTGTCCCCGAAGCGGTAACAAACTAAAAAAAAGTACCACTCAGAGGTAAAAGCGTGGATCAGGAAGAGTCAGAGACTTCCAGTCTTTATCCAAGGTCTCAATCGAATAAGTCACATCATCTTTGTCCTTACTGCAGATCACGACCCGATGCGCGTGTATGTGGCGACCAAGAGTCTAATCTTTTCGACAGCCCTTGTATCTTCCAGCCATTACGGCCGAACATGAAAAAGGTACCTGTGGCCCTTCTTCACCTCCAAACGATCCCAGATAAAATCTCTGTACCATCGTTCTCGGGAGGCCTCGATCTGAAACAATAAATTCTTTGGGACGTATGGGTACTCCGATCCGTAGTCCGCGGCAACCTTCTGGTTCAAAAGCCGTTGCAATCGGGCTAAAGGCGGCATGGTCGCCCGATCTTCAGCTCTTGGCAGGACGATGGCATCCGGAGATCTCCTGGGGCGTATTGGCTCCAACTGTGGCAAAAGGAGGCCTCAATGGTGAACGGGCCTCCGGTGCAGCAGGCACGGAAGACACCGGAGCTTGCAACACAGGTACGGGGACAACTTCTCAAGCACAAACAGGGGTTTCCACCCGGGGTGTAGTATCCCCTGAGTCCATGGGCGATCCCTTTACACTACGGGGAGAAGTCAGCGAAATCTTGTCCCATCCCTTAGTGACAAACAGCTCATCGATCTCTGCGTTATCTCCCATATCAGAGGAAGAGTCTATGTCCGAAGAGTCCCACATCTCCGCTGGCAGGCAAACTCTAGTGGACACAGGATCATCTTTCAATAGTTCCTTTGGGTCAGGCACCCAAGCGTCCCTAATAGAACGGACACTGACCTTGGTTCCTTTCCCCGGCCGACCTCGACCTCTAACCGTCATGGATCGTTCGGAAACTTCTTCGGCTGGACGATCCGAGTCAGGTGGGCGCTGGGGTGGGCCTCCACCGCGGTTGCAGGAAGCCTTTACGAGTCCTACCTTCCTTTCTGCAGGCGGAAGAAAGGGCTCTGTTGTGACCGATGCAGCATCTGCTGGGTTCTCCGCCTCAAATTCCTCAATGGCCGGAGCTTCAGTCTATACTTCCACCTCTGCGGGACTGTGCTTGGGGATGGCGGTGATAGCACACACCTCCTCCTCAGGAGTAACAGCACCTGAGATCCAATTCACTCGGTAGACCTTTGGCTTCTCTGTTGGCTGCTCTACCTCGAACAGGAATTCCCCACAGTGGGTGCATCTCCCGAAAGGCTGAAGATGCACAATCAGTCCCTGACACTTTCCACAGATCATGCCCAAGGCCTCTGCATCTCTGCATGCATAAAGGGCGAAGCGGCCTCTGGGCTTCAGCCGGATTCCTGTGTCAGTCAAAGAGGCAGCAATAGGGGTCACATCCATGGTTGGATCGGGCAAAAGAGCACAAGATCCTGGAGAAGCAGGTCTCCAAGAAGGAGCGGACATGTCGCTTCATCAATAGTCCAATGGATAATGTCCCTTTTTGGCGCTAAACGCACCACGAGGAGCTCACACTTAGCGGGGCTCCTCCCCTTTATTTTTCCTTCGCTGCACTTACTTTGCGGGCTTTTCCAGATTTGACACGTTCACGAACTACGCAGCCAGAAATTGCCAGGCCTGAATCTTCCTTTCTCTTACTTGTGCCGCAGGTTGAATTTCACACAAACATGGCCGACCTCCACGGAGCTTCACAGGGGAATAAAGTCCAACTTTTCCCGGGGCACATACCACAAAAATCCCGGACTCTGAGCCCCCACATGTAGCAACCACGCCACCCTCCTTCTCCACTCTTTGGCTCGTTCACTAGAGAGGAAGGCGCATAGTCTCCACCATGCCCGTACCCCCTGGGTTGCAGAGGTTAAGCACACTTAGTTTCACTTACGGGTCTTTGCAGCAGGCCCCCTGGGTTGGTTTCTGTCCCTATAGTGTAAGGACAAAAGTCTCTATGCCCCAAGTAACTCCAAGGTCCACACCAGCATCAACTCCAACATAGAGTTTATTTCTTTATGCACGAACATCCACAAATGAGGAGAAGAGAAAGGTGTTAGGAAGACAGATCAGTTCAGGCTCTCTTGTTTCATCGCCACTCGATCCCGAGTGGGTATAGCTCACCCGGATAGTCACCCGAAGGCACTAGCAGCCGGCGTGTAACTCGAACCGTCTATTTGATTCCCTAATGGATGCGTTCAGGAGATCCTCTGCCACAGGATCTATAGTGCCCCAAACCTCCTACTGGTCCTTTTGGTTAGATCCCTCTTTCCGGGTGGATAACATCCCTCCAGAGAGTTACTGGGCCCCTTCCTTCATTGTGATCTCTCACCAGTCCTTCGGAATGGTCCTCCCCCAGCCTCCTCTTCTAGAAACGGGTCCCCTCGCAAGGCGGCACCCTGGGATTCCTCCTCCCGAAGTGGGCTCCAGCTAAAGGTGCTGGGCCCAGGGATGAAGTTGCAGTCCCAGGACTAAAGGTGCCTGGGACTGAAGTGCACGCGGCCCCATGGCCTGGAGGGCCACGCGCCACGCACCAGGACTCCGACTCTGGAACCAGGAACAAACAGAAGACCACTCCCAGGCGGCGTCTGCCCCTTATGTATCCTCTCCCGGCATGCCCAGCAGGTCCACCACACACAATGTACGGCTGCCGAGAGAGAACACCAAATCGCTGCCCTAATACCTGTGGTTCAACCCCGAGTATAGGTGACAGCACCACCCACACTTCTAAGGGGAACTGCACACCAGGCAAAACAACAGCAAGGCAGAGTCCAGAAAATTGAAAGATTCGAGCCAACTACCACTCGAATCACCCTTAAATTTGGCATAACAGTCCCTAAATTTGGTACCCCCGCTACATATATATATCTATATATTATTATTATTATTATACAGGATTTATATAGCGCCAACAGTTTGCGCAGTGCTTTACAACATCGGGGAAGACAGTACAATTACAATACAATACAGGAGGAATCAGAGGGCCCTGCTCATTAGAGCTTAAAGTCTAGAAGGGAGGGTCAAGTGGAACAAAGGGTAGTAGCTGTGGGGGATGATCAGATGGACATGATGAAAAAAAAAACAGTTGTTAGGTGTGGGTAGGATAGGCTTCTCTGAAGAGGTGGGTTTTCAGGGATCCTCTAAAAGCTAATAGAGAAGGAGATAGACGGAAAGATTGGGGTAAGGAGTTCCACAGGCTTGGAGAGGCTCTGGAAAAGTCCTGGAGATGAGCATGGGAGGAGGTGATGAGAGAGCTAGAGAGTAGTGATGAGCCGAACACCCCCGGGTTCGGTTCGCACCAGAACCCGCGAACGGACCGAAAGTTCGTACGAACATTAGAACCCTATTAAATACAATGGATGCGAACGTTCGAATTCTAAAGTGCTAATTATAACAACTATTATGCATGTTATTGTCCTAAAAAGGGTTTGGGAACCCGGGTTCTGCACCAGGGGACATGTATCAATGCAAAAAGAAGTTTTAAAAACGGTCGTTTTTCAGGAGCAGTCATTTTAATGATGCATAAAGTGAAAAAAAAAAGTCAAATATTCCTTTAAATATCGTACCTGGGGGGTGTCTAAAGTATGCCTGTGAAGTGCCACGTGTTTCCCGTGTTTAGAACTGTCCCTGCACAAAATGACACTTCTAAAGGAAAAAAAAGCCATTTAAAACTGCTTGCGGCTTTAATGTAATGTCTGGTCCCGGTAATATGGATGAAAATCTTTAAGAAAAATGGCATAGCTACCCCATGACACCCCCCCCCCCCCCCCTACCCCAGCCCATTACCAGCCCCTTTGGGTCTTGTATGGATATTAAGGGGAACCCCGCACATAAAATAAAAAAGGCCCTATATACTCTGAACAGCCGTATACAGGCGGTGCATACAAGACAGGGACTGTAGGTTTGTTCTTATGTAGAATGTGTTTGTAATTTTGAACAGGTACATTGTTGAAGTGTAGCTCCAGCCCAAAAATCTATTTTTAAACTTTTTGGAAAACATAGGTAAGGGTTATCACCCCTGTAACATTTGTTTTGCTGTCTGTGCCCCTGTTCAGAACATTTCACCTCACTTTCCGTCCCAATGACAACTGTTTTTGAAATGTGGTGTTTTTCTTGAAACAAGGATTGCTGATAAAGCATCAGTACAGAGGAGACACCTTTCTCCCATATTTATTCTTACAGGAGAGAATTTTCCTTCCTAGTGGTAGATTTCCTCTCACTTCCTGTTGTCTTCTTGCGTTTGCAAGTAGGAGTCGTTTGTAAGTTGGATGTTTGAAAGTAGGGACCTGCCGTATATACTCTGCAGAAATAGCACTCACAGTTACTCTTGGTTGGTGCTGGAACGCCCTGCTGTCAACTATTATATCAGGAATTTTAATTACATATAATTGTTGAACAGTGGTAGTAAAAATTGGGCCTTTGATGGTGGTGCTGGTGCCACAACACTGTAAGCCCTGACAGTTACTCCTGGTGGGTGCAGCAATGGGCCCTGCTGTGAATTATTAGATCAAGAATTGTAATTGCATGCCCCTGTTGAACAGGGGCTGAAAAATTGGGCCTTAGGCACTGGTGGCACAACACTACAACCCCTCACAGATACTGTACTTGGAGCACAGCAATGAGCCCTGTTGCAAAGTATTGCTTCAAAAATTGTAATGACACGCCCCTTTTAAACAGGGGCTGAAAAATTGGGCCTTAGGCACTGGTGCCACAACACTACAAACCCTCACAGATACTGTACTTGGAGCACAGCAATGAGCCCTATGGCAAATTATTGCTAAAAAAATTGTAATTACACGCCCCTGTAAAACAGGGGCTGAAAAATTGGGCCTTAGCCACTGGTGGCGGCACCCATAAACAAAAATGATCTTCCAAGCTATCATCATCAATCGTATCATTGAGGACTCGGAGGAGGAGGATAGCCAGTCAACATAACAGCACAGGCACTCAGCATCAGCATCAGTCTTGAAGGGATGTGACATGTTAAAATCAATTAGTCTGTTATATCAGCATCAGGTGTGTGGTAGCTGGTGGTGATCCAAGACTGGTTCATCTTGATGAAAGTCAGTCGATCAACCGAGTCGGTGGACAGGCGCACCCTGTGATCCGTGACAAATCCTCCAGCAGCACTGAATGTGCGTTCCGAAAGAACGCTGGATGCAGGACAGGCCAGTAGCTCAATTGCATACTGTGCAAGCTCTGGCCAGTGATCCATCCTCAAGAGCCAGTAAGCCAGAGGATTTTCGGTGGGGAAGGTGTCCAAGTCTGACCTTGCCCCTAGATATTCCTGCACCATGTTTATCAGACGCTGGCGATGGTTGCTGGAACCGATCATACTTTGGGGCTGCGGACTAAAGAATTGTCTGAACGCATCGGTCAGACGGCCACCTTCCCCACCGCTCCTTCTTTGACTGGCCGAAGCCTCAGCAACTCGTTGTCCAGGACCAGGAGTTTGTAACCTCCCAGTCTCTGGGAACGCGTTGCACAGACCTTTCTGCAAGGCCTCCCGGAGTTGTCTCATCCTCTGCTCCCTCTGCGACGGTAACATAAGGTCCGCAACCTTACCCTTGTACCGTGGATCAAGGAGAGTGGCCAGCCAGTAATGGTCCCTCTCCTTGATCCGAAGAATACGAGGATCCTTCCGCAGACTTTGCAGGATCAGGGAGGCCATGCAGCGTAGGTTTGCTGAGGCATTCGCTCCGGAGTCCTCTGGGTCACTAAGGACGACATGATCCGCAGCCACCTCCTCCCAGCCACGTACAAGTCCACTGGTTTCTTGGGACTGTAAATCATCCCTAAAAGACTGCTGCTGATGATGCTGAGTGCCAGCGTCCACCTCCATGCTGACACAATCCTCCTCCTCCTCCTCCTCCTCCTCTTCCTGTGCGATGGGTGGGACAGAAGGAACACTGTCTGGGTAAAGGGGGCCTTGAGAGGCAAGGAAGTCCTCCTCTTCCTGCCTCTGTTCTGCCTCAAGTGCCCTGTCCATTATTCCACGCAGCGTGTGCTCCAACAGGTGGACAAGAGGTACAGTGTCACTGATGCATGCACTGTCACTGCTCACCATCCTCGTGGCCTCCTCAAATGGTGCCAGGACAGTGCATGCATCCCTGATCATGCCCCACTGGCGTGGAGAAAAAAAACCAAGCTCCCCTGACCCTGTCCTGGTGCCGTAGTCGCACAGGTACTCATTGATGGCCCTCTGCTGCGTGTGCAGCCGCTGCAGCATGGCCAACGTTGAGTTCCACCTGGTGGGCATGTCACATATAAGGCGGTTCTTGGGCAGGTTCAACTCCTTTTGCAGCTCAGCCAGGCGAGCACTGGCATTATAAGATCTGCGGAAATGCACACAGACTTTCCTGGCCTGCCTCAGGACATCCTGTAAGCCCGGGTACCTGCCCAAGAACCGCTGCACCACCAGGTTAAGGACGTGAGCCACACAGGGCACATGGGTCAGTTGTCCCTGTCGGAGGGCGGAGAGGAGGTTGGTGCCATTGTCGCAAACCACCATTCCTGGCTTAAGCTGGCGTGGCGTCAACCACCTCTCGGCCTGGCCCTGCAGAGCAGACAGGACCTCTGCCCCAGTGTGGCTTCTGTCCCCCAAACACACCAGCGCAAGCACGGCATGGCATCTTTTTGCCTGCGTACTTGCGTAGCCCCGTGAACGGCTACGGAGCACCGCTGGTTCATAGGACAAACCACAGGAAGAGGCCATGGAGGAAGAAGAAGAGGAGGGGGTGGAGGAGAGAGGTGTGTCACAACCAGTAGTAGCATTTTGGAGGCGTGGCGGTGGAACAACCTCCAACACTACTGCACCTTGTCCTGCATCCTTCCCAGCTGCCAAGAGAGTGACCCAATGGGCCGTGAAAGAAAGGTAACGTCCCTGTCCATGCCTGCTGGACCATGAGTCAGCGGTAATATGCACCTTACCGCTGACCGCCCTGTCCAGCGAGGCCAAGACATTGCCTTCCACATGCCGGTAGAGAGCCGGAATAGCCTTCCGTGAGAAAAAGTGGCGTTTGGGAACCTGCCACTGAGGAACCGCACATTGCACAAACTCACGGAAGGGGGCCGAGTCTACCAACTGAAAAGGCAGCAGTTGAAGCGCTAGCAATTTAGCCAAGCTAGCATTCAACCGCTGGGCATGTGGATGGCTGGGAGTGAACTTCTTTCGACGGTCCAGCAGCTGGGGCAGGGAAATTTGCCTGCTAGAATCGGACGTCGGTGTACTGCTAGCAGAGTGGCCGCAAGTACTTGGCTGTGACACACCTAATTCTACACCTTCATTCCTCTCAGTGCATGTTTCAGAGAGGACTGAAGTTATAGTGGGGTTGGAGATCCCAGCTGATGCGGTGCAAGGAGAGGTCTGCTTTGTTCTTTGGTGTGGGTCTTTGAGGTAGGCTTGCCAACGAGCTGCATGGCAGGTCAACATATGTCTGGTCAGGCATGTGGTACCCAAGCGGCTGATGTTTTGGCCACGCGATATACGCTTGAGACATATGTTGCAAACAGCAGCTGTGCGATCTGATGCACTAGCCTCAAAAAAGACCCACACCAAGGAACTTTTTGAATGACGGGCAGAGGCAGCGCCCTGCACAGGCGGAGCTCTGCGGTGTGATTCCGTCAGTGTACTGCCCTTACGCTGGCCACCAAAGGGCATCCTGCCTCGTTGGAGATGTGCCTCCTCCTCATCCTCCTCCTCCTCCTCTCTCCTATTAGGCACCCACGTGGAGTCAGTGACCTCATCATCCCCTCCCTCCTCATCACTGGAGCCAATCTGGCAGTATGCTGCAGCTGCTGGAACATGACTGCCAGATTGGTGTCCTTCTTGAGCATCCCCTCTGTCTGCTCTCACGCTACTGCCTTCCTGTAGCTGGGTTTCATCATCAGACCCTTCGAAACGCTGGGCATCCTCCTGGAGCATGTACCCAACACTGTGCTCAAACAGTTCGGGGGACTCCTCAGGAGGAGGACATGGTGGGTCTAGGGAAGGAGTGACTGATGATGAGTCTGACATTGATACCAGGGAAGAGGACGCTTTGGCAGCTGCTTTGCCAGTACCCTGAGCCTGGGTGAGAGAGGATGAGGAGGAGGAGGAGGGCTTGGTCATCCACTCTACCAAGTCTTCGGCATGATGTGGCTCAACATGTCCAGCTGCCGAAAAGAAGGACAAGCGTGTCCCATGGCCATGTGCTGATGACAATGCACCGCGTCCACGACCAGCACTGTTGCCCCCAGACACAGAGCCTGCTTGCCCTCTTTTATTGCCTCCTGACTGTCTGCCTCTCCTTGTTTGCCTTCCAGACATTCTAATAGATGGCCTGCAGGGAGATGGGAAAAAAGCAATAAGGGCTACCTTCAGGTGTCCTTCTCTGTCCCTTTACTTAAGGATTTCTAAATATGGTTGAGGATGATTGCTTTTGCACAGAATAGCACAACGACAATTTCCCTGACTGTCCAAAAAACAAGGATTTCAAAGATGGTTGATGAGGAATGCTTTAGCACACTATAGCACAAGGAGAATTCCCCTCACTTTCCTTCTTTGTCCCTAGAAACAAGGACTCGCACAGTGAAAGAAACTGACACTCTCCCTACCTAGAGTTTTCTGTCCCTAGAAAAAATGTTTTTTTAAAGCACACTATAGCACAAGGAGAATTCCCCTCACTTTCCTTCTTTGTCCCTAGAAACAAGGACTCGCACAGTGAAAGAAACTGACACTCTCCCTACCTAGAGTTTTCTGTCCCTAGAATTTTTTTTTTTTAAAGCACACTATAGCACAAGGAGAATTCCCCTCACTTTCCTTCTTTTTTCCTAGAAACAAGGACTCGCACAGTGAAAGAAACTGACACTCTCCCTACCTAGAGTTTTCTGTCCCTAGAAAAAATGTTTTTTTAAAGCACACTATAGCACAAGGAGAATTCCCCTCACTTTCCTTCTTTGTCCCTAGAAACAAGGACTCGCACAGTGAAAGAAACTGACACTCTCCCTACCTAGAGTTTTCTGTCCCTAGAATTTTTTTTTTTTTAAAGCACACTATAGCACAAGGAGAATTCCCCTCACTTTCCTTCTTTTTTCCTAGAAACAAGGACTCGCACAGTGAAAGAAACTGACACTCTCCCTACCTAGAGTTTTCTGTCCCTAGAAAAAATGTTTTTTTAAAGCACACTATAGCACAAGGAGAATTCCCCTCACTTTCCTTCTTTTTTCCTAGAAACAAGGACTCGCACAGTGAAAGAAACTGACACTCTCCCTACCTAGAGTTTTCTGTCCCTAGAAAAAATGTTTTTTTAAAGCACACTATAGCACAAGGAGAATTCCCCTCACTTTCCTTCTTTTTTCCTAGAAACAAGGACTCGCACAGTGAAAGAAACTGACACTCTCCCTACCTAGAGTTTTCTGTCCCTAGAAAAAATGTTTTTTTAAAGCACACTATAGCACAAGGAGAATTCCCCTCACTTTCCTTCTTTGTCCCTAGAAACAAGGACTCGCACAGTGAAAGAAACTGACACTCTCCCTACCTAGAGTTTTCTGTCCCTAGAAAAAATGTTTTTTTAAAGCACACTATAGCACAAGGAGAATTCCCCTCACTTTCCTTCTTTTTTCCTAGAAACAAGGACTCGCACAGTGAAAGAAACTGACACTCTCCCTACCTAGAGTTTTCTGTCCCTAGAATTTTTTTTTTTTAAAGCACACTATAGCACAAGGAGAATTCCCCTCACTTTCCTTCTTTTTTCATAGAAACAAGGACTCGCACAGTGAAAGAAACTGACACTCTCCCTACCTAGAGTTTTCTGTCCCTAGAAATTTTTTTTTTTTAAAGCACACTATAGCACAAGGAGAATTCCCCTCACTTTCCTTCTTTTTTCCTAGAAACAAGGACTCGCACAGTGAAAGAAACTGACACTCTCCCTACCTAGAGTTTTCTGTCCCTAGAAATTTTTTTTTTTTAAAGCACACTATAGCACAAGGAGAATTCCCCTCACTTTCCTTCTTTTTTCCTAGAAACAAGGACTCGCACAGTGAAAGAACCTGACACTCTCCCTACCTAGAGTTTTCTGTCCCTAGAAAAAATGTTTTTTTAAAGCACACTATAGCACAAGGAGAATTCCCCTCACTTTCCTTCTTTTTTCCTAGAAACAAGGACTCGCACAGTGAAAGAAACTGACACTCTCCCTACCTAGAGTTTTCTGTCCCTAGAATTTTTTTTTTTTTAAAGCACACTATAGCACAAGGAGAATTCCCCTCACTTTCCTTCTTTTTTCCTAGAAACAAGGACTCGCACAGTGAAAGAAACTGACACTCTCCCTACCTAGAGTTTTCTGTCCCTAGAAAAAATGTTTTTTTAAAGCACACTATAGCACAAGGAGAATTCCCCTCACTTTCCTTCTTTGTCCCTAGAAACAAGGACTCGCACAGTGAAAGAAACTGACACTCTCCCTACCTAGAGTTTTCTGTCCCTAGAAATTTTTTTTTTTTAAAGCACACTATAGCACAAGGAGAATTCCCCTCACTTTCCTTCTTTTTTCCTAGAAACAAGGACTCGCACAGTGAAAGAAACTGACACTCTCCCTACCTAGAGTTTTCTGTCCCTAGAAAAAAATGTTTTTTTAAAGCACACTATAGCACAAGGAGAATTCCCCTCACTTTCCTTCTTTGTCCCTAGAAACAAGGACTCGCACAGTGAAAGAAACTGACACTCTCCCTACCTAGAGTTTTCTGTCCCTAGAATTTTTTTTTTTTTAAAGCACACTATAGCACAAGGAGAATTCCCCTCACTTTCCTTCTTTTTTCATAGAAACAAGGACTCGCACAGTGAAAGAAACTGACACTCTCCCTACCTAGAGTTTTCTGTCCCTAGAAATTTTTTTTTTTTTAAAGCACACTATAGCACAAGGAGAATTCCCCTCACTTTCCTTCTTTTTTCCTAGAAACAAGGACTCGCACAGTGAAAGAAACTGACACTCTCCCTACCTAGAGTTTTCTGTCCCTAGAAATTTTTTTTTTTTAAAGCACACTATAGCACAAGGAGAATTCCCCTCACTTTCCTTCTTTTTTCCTAGAAACAAGGACTCGCACAGTGAAAGAACCTGACACTCTCCCTACCTAGAGTTTTCTGTCCCTAGAAAAAATGTTTTTTTAAAGCACACTATAGCACAAGGAGAATTCCCCTCACTTTCCTTCTTTTTTCCTAGAAACAAGGACTCGCACAGTGAAAGAAACTGACACTCTCCCTACCTAGAGTTTTCTGTCCCTAGAATTTTTTTTTTTTTAAAGCACACTATAGCACAAGGAGAATTCCCCTCACTTTCCTTCTTTTTTCCTAGAAACAAGGACTCGCACAGTGAAAGAAACTGACACTCTCCCTACCTAGAGTTTTCTGTCCCTAGAAAAAATGTTTTTTTAAAGCACACTATAGCACAAGGAGAATTCCCCTCACTTTCCTTCTTTGTCCCTAGAAACAAGGACTCGCACAGTGAAAGAAACTGACACTCTCCCTACCTAGAGTTTTCTGTCCCTAGAAATTTTTTTTTTTTAAAGCACACTATAGCACAAGGAGAATTCCCCTCACTTTCCTTCTTTTTTCCTAGAAACAAGGACTCGCACAGTGAAAGAAACTGACACTCTCCCTACCTAGAGTTTTCTGTCCCTAGAAAAAATGTTTTTTTAAAGCACACTATAGCACAAGGAGAATTCCCCTCACTTTCCTTCTTTTTTCCTAGAAACAAGGACTCGCACAGTGAAAGAAACTGACACTCTCCCTACCTAGAGTTTTCTGTCCCTAGAAATTTTTTTTTTTTAAAGCACACTATAGCACAAGGAGAATTCCCCTCACTTTCCTTCTTTTTTCCTAGAAACAAGGACTCGCACAGTGAAAGAAACTGACACTCTCCCTACCTAGAGTTTTCTGTCCCTAGAAAAAATGTTTTTTTAAAGCACACTATAGCACAAGGAGAATTCCCCTCACTTTCCTTCTTTTTTTCCTAGAAACAAGGACTCACACAGTGAAAGAAACTGACACTCTCCCTACCTAGAGTTTTCTGTCCCTAGAAAAAATGTTTTTTTAAAGCACACTATAGCACAAGGAGAATTCCCCTCACTTTCCTTCTTTTTTCCTAGAAACAAGGACTCGCACAGTGAAAGAAACTGACACTCTCCCTACCTAGAGTTTTCTGTCCCTAGAAATTTTTTTTTTTTAAAGCACACTATAGCACAAGGAGAATTCCCCTCACTTTCGTTCTTTTTTCCTAGAAACAAGGACTCGCACAGTGAAAGAAACTGACACTCTCCCTACCTAGAGTTTTCTGTCCCTAGAAAAAATGTTTTTTTAAAGCACACTATAGCACAAGGAGAATTCCCCTCACTTTCCTTCTTTTTTCCTAGAAACAAGGACTCGCACAGTGAAAGAAACTGACACTCTCCCTACCTAGAGTTTTCTGTCCCTAGAAAAAATGTTTTTTTAAAGCACACTATAGCACAAGGAGAATTCCCCTCACTTTCCTTCTTTTTTCCTAGAAACAAGGACTCGCACAGTGAAAGAAACTGACACTCTCCCTACCTAGAGTTTTCTGTCCCTAGAAAAAATGTTTTTTTAAAGCACACTATAGCACAAGGAGAATTCCCCTCACTTTCCTTCTTTGTCCCTAGAAACAAGGACTCGCACAGTGAAAGAAACTGACACTCTCCCTACCTAGAGTTTTCTGTCCCTAGAAAAAATGTTTTTTTAAAGCACACTATAGCACAAGGAGAATTCCCCTCACTTTCCTTCTTTTTTCCTAGAAACAAGGACTCGCACAGTGAAAGAAACTGACACTCTCCCTACCTAGAGTTTTCTGTCCCTAGAAATTTTTTTTTTTAAAGCACACTATAGCACAAGGAGAATTCCCTTCACTTTCCTTCTTTGTCCCTAGAAACAAGGACTCGCACAGTAAAACACACTGACACTCTCCCTACCTATCCTTCTCTTTCCCTAAACTAAAGGAATCCAGGTTAAGCAAGAAAGAAATAAATGTCACTGTCCCTGCCTATGCTTGTCTTTCCCTGCTCCGGAACACACTACACTAGGCCGCCGTGCTGGCGGCCTTTTATAGTGTGGGGCGTGTACTAAACACCCTCAGCAATAATTGGCCACAGGCATCCTGCCTGTGGCCAATCATTGCTCTCCTCGCTGCCGGCGCTGTGATTGGCCAAGCATGCGGGGTCACAGTGCATGCTTGGCCAATCACAGCACCTGGATGACACTGCGATGGTGTAGTGCATTGTGGGCCGTTCGCGTCACTCGAATTTGGCGCGAACGGCCCAAATCGTTCGATCTTCGTCGAACGATCGAACAGCCGATGTTCGAGTCGAACGTATGTTCGACTCGAACACGAAGCTCATCCCTACTAGAGAGCAGGAGGTCTTGAGAAAAACAAAGAGAACGATTAGGTTGGTATTTAGAGACTAGGTCAGTGATGTAGCTGGGGGCAGAGTTGTAGATGGCTTTGGAGGTAGTTGTTAGTATTTTGAATTTAATTTGTTGGGTGAGAGGAGTAGCAGAGACAGAGCAATTAGTAAGGTGGATGAGTCTGGCAGCAGCATTCATGATGGATTGAAGGGGGGATAGAGTATGCAGAGGTAAGCCAATGAAGAGGGAGTTGCAGTAGTCGAGGCGAGAGATGACCAGGGAGTGAATTAGGAGCTTTGTTGTGTCATTGGTTAGGAAGGGGCGTATTTTGGAGATGTTGCGGAGGTTGAGGCGGCAAGATTTGGACAGTGATTGGACGTGGGGCTTAAAGGAGAGTTCAGAGTCCAGGACTACACCTAGAACCTTGGCATGCTGGGACGGGCTGATAGTTGTGCCATCGATTTTGACAGAGAGATCGGGGGAGGGGGCACGTGGGGGAGGAAACATGATAAGTTCGGTTTTGGATAAATTAAGTTTGAGGAAGTGGTGTGACATCCAGAATGATATATCCGATAGTAAATTAGTGATACGTGAGGAGAATGAAGGAGTGAGTTGAGGGGTAGAGAAGTAGATTTGAGTGTCATCAGCGTAGAGGTGGTATTGGAAGCCGTGGGAGGCTATCAGCTGATCCAGGGAGGAGGTGTAGATTGAAAATAGGAGAGGTCCAAGAACAGAACCTTGGGGGACCCCAACTGAGAAAGGAAGAGGAGAGGAGGAAGTAGAATTGTAAGTAACGCTAAAGGTGCGGTTGGATAAGTAGGACAAGAACCAGCGAAGACTACAGTCGCGGAGACCAAAGGCGTGGAGTTTTTTGAGGAGGAGGGGGTGGTCAACCGTATCGAAGGCAGCAGAGAGGTCCAGGAGTAGGAGTACAGAATAGTGTCCCTTAGTTTTGGCCCTTAGTAGATCGTTTGTTAGTTTTAGGAGAGCAGTTTCTGTGGAATGTTGAGGGCGAAATCCAGGCTGAAGGGGATCAAGAAGGTTATTATCGGCAAGGTGGACGCTCAGTCGGTTGTAGACTAGACGTTCAAGGAGTTCAGATAAAAAGGGGAGCAAGGAGATGGGGCGTAGGTTGTCAAGATTGGATGGGTCCAGAGAGGGCTTTTTAAGTATGGGGCTGACTAGGGCATGTTTCAAAGAGTTGGGGAAGATGCCAGAAGAGAGGGAGAGATTGAAGAGGTGGGTTAGAGAGTGTAGAATAGAGCCAGAGGGTGAACGTAGCATTTGCGACGGAACAGGATCCAGAGGGCAGGTGGTAAGATGGACATTGGCAAGTAATTTAGCAACCTCGTCTATAGTGGTGGGGTTGAAAGAGGGAAGTAATGATTGTACCTGTGGGCATGAGGTGTAAGGTGTGGAGGGTATCTGAACTGAAGAGATCTCCTCGGGAATTGTACCAATCTTCTGTTTGAAGTGATGAGCGATCTCCTGGGCGGTGAGTGAGTTAGTGAGTGGAGGCGGTGGAGGACGAAGGAGCGAGTTGAAGGTAGAGAAGAGTTGACGGGGACAGGATGATACGTTTTTAATGAGGGTGATGAAATAGGTCTGCTTGGCAGTGAGGAGGCTGGAATTGTATTTTTGGAGGGCAGATTTATACTGGCTGAAATCTTTCTGGGACTTCGTCTTGCTCCACAGGCGCTCGAGAGCACGGCTGTGTTTTTTCAGACTTCTAGTATCATCCGTTTGCCAGGGTTGAATGGGACTGGGCCTGATTCTGTTGGGTTCATTTACTAAAACTGGAGCACACAGAATCTGGTGCAGCTGTGCATGGTGGCCAATCAGCTTCTAACTTCAGCTTGTTCAATTAAGCTTTGGCAATAAAACCTGAAAGCTGATTGGTTTCTATGTAGAGCTGCACCAGATTTTGCACTCTCTATGGTTAGTAAATCCCCCCTGTGTGTAGTAGACATGTGCAATTTGTTTAGTTTCTAATTCGTTTTTCACGAATTAAGAGAAATTTGTTAATTACGAAATTTTCGCATTTCCGAATTTTCAGATTTCCGAATTTTTCAATTTCCGAATTTTTGGATTTCCGAATTTTTCAATTTCCGAATTTTCGGATTTCCGAAATTTTGAATTTCCGAATTTCCGAAATTCGAAAATTAGGAAATTCGGATTTTTGAAATGCCGAATTTCCGAGTTTCCAAAATTCGGAATTTCGGATTTTCGAATTTTCCAAAATTCCGAATTTCCGAAATTCCGAATTTTGGAATTTCAGATTTTCGAATTTCCGAAATTCGGAGTTTCAGAATTTCGGAATTTCGAAAATTCGAGATGCGAAAATTCGAAATTGCTAAATTCGAAAATCTAAAATTCGAAAATGGGAAATTTGGAAAGGGAGCTTAACCACTTGCCTAAAGAGCACTTTCACCCCCTTCCTGCCCAAGCCATTTTTCAGCTTTCATCGCTCTCACACTTTGAATGACAATTGCGCGGTCGTGCGATGCTGTACCCAAAGGAAATTTGCATCCTTTTTTTCCCACAAATAGAGCTTTCTTTTGGTGGTATTTGCGGTTTTTATTTCTTGCGCTATAAACAAAAGAAGAGCGACAAGTTAGAAAAAAAACACAATATTTTTTACTTTTTGCTATAATAAATATCCATTTTTTTTCCTCAGTTTAGGCCGATACGTATTCTTCTACATATTTTTGGTAAAAAAAATGGCAATAAGCGTATATTGATTGGTTTGCGCAAAAGTTATAGCGTCTACAAAATAGGGGATAGATTTATAGCATTTTTATTATTACATTTTTTTACTAGTAATGGCGGCGATCAGGGATTTCTATCGTGACTGCGATATTGCGGACACGTTTGACCCATTTTTGGGACCATTCACATTTATACAGTGATCTGTGCTATAAAAATGCATTGATTACTGTATAAACGTGACTGGCAGGGAAGGGGTTAACACTAGGGGGTGAGGAAGGGGTTAAATGTGTTCCCTATTAGTGATTCTTACTGTGGGGGGAGGGGACTGACTGGGGGAGGTGACTGATGGTTGTCCCTATGTACAAGGGACATACCATCGATCTCCTCTCCCTGACAGGACGTGATCCACACAGATCCACGGTCCTGCTCGGTTACTGGGCAATCGCGGGTGCCCGGTGGCCGCCGGGCCACGCGCATCAGGTGCCCAGTGACGCGCGCGCGCCCCCTAGTGGCTTTTAAAGGCGCGACGTTGTAATAGATCGGTTCTGGCCCAATACCAGAACTATTCCCGCTGGTTCGTATCTATGGTGATATGAGGGCATGCTTCAAGAATTACAAACTGAGAGCAAACGCATCAGTGTGTCTTCTTCCCCATATGTGGCACAACACAACAGGAAGTTCTTTTATTCAAATTCGGCTTAAAGCGGAAGTAAACCCATCGATTTAACCGTTTCAAAAAGCAGTTACATTCCTGGCATGCCGGGATTGCTAACTGTCACATTGGTTGTGCTCTCAACCAAACTGCCAAACCATCCAATGGCTGGTGTCATAACTGATCACATGTGCAGCATCATGGCAGTTGAAGATTAAACAGAGGCCAAGATGGCAGCTTCCTTGACTGAAAATGATAGGAGGGTTTACTTCCACTTTAAATAGACAAAGTGACATACGCAATCGTCATCACAAACGTATACATATGATTGGCTGATTCCATATATGGTCGTCTTCCTCTTAAGTCTATTTCTTCCACGTGTCTTCACATTCCAGGACTCTGCAGCCATTTTGCTTTACACGGTGGGTTGGGCCAGGTGGAGTAAGTTGAAGGACTGCACAGGACATCTGTTTCTCATTTATCTGTTTTGTCATTTTATGTAAGGGGAAACACTACTGTTGTAATAAGATTTACCAAAACACACAATATAATCTTGTTAATACTCTTGATTATATTCTTAGCTAGCATACATTAACTTTCTAGTTCCCAATATGAACATCAATAAGTTTCTAATTGTAAAAACATACATCTTGGTGTGTCTTTGTGTCTTGCTCCTTGCAAACACATTCTCAGAAGGATGCTAATTACTCTAAATTCCTGAGGGTTGGGCAGTAGACCATACGTGCAACTGTATACAAGAGTCATTTAACCTATACTAAATTTCTAAACCCATATATGAGTAGATAATAGAGAGAAAGATCATTAACATAAAATAATCATTTTATAAACTCCATCACAACGTCATATGACGTCCGCCCAGAATAACAGGGTCTTCCTGCCGCCGTCATTTGACGGCGGCCGGATGACAAGCGGTTAAGATCATGAGCATTATAACACACAGGCACACTCTATCATGGCTGGCACTGTTACAGTGTCTTACATGACATGGCTGTTGGGTGCTGACCTTGTTAACTTATGACCAATAAGCTACAAAATCAGCACCCAACAGCAGGGCCGGACTGGCCTACCGGGATATCGGGAAATTTCCCGGTAGGCCGCCTGCCCTGGGGCTGCTTTGATCTAAGTCTGCGCTCACCTCCCTCCCACCCTCTCTCTCTCCTCTGTTTATTACACAGTCACACACAGCGTGCATCTCCGCTGTGTGTGACGGACCTGGGTCTATGTTCGCCGGCGGTGCGGCGCTGTAACAAGGTCCCGCCTCCTAGGCCCTTGTCTCATGTGATAGGCGGAACACTGATTCAATCAGCGTTCCATCTATTCTAGACTATCACACGAGACAGCCTAGGAGGCGGGACCTTGTTACAGCGCCGCATCGCCGCCGAACACAGACCCAGCTCCGTCACACACAGCGGAGATGCACGCTGTGTGTGTGATCCATCCAGCCTGGTAATGGTGAGTTGAGTTTGATGGGCAGTGAGTCTGCATACATGGCACAATGAGACAACATACATGGGGACTACATTCATTGCACAGTGAGACTACATTCATTGCACAGTGAGACTACATTCATGGGCACAGTGACACTACATTCATGGGCACAGTGAGACTACATTCATGGGCACAGTGAGACTACATTCATGGGCACAGTGAGACTACATACATGGCAAAGTGAGACTACATCCTTAGGCACAGTGAGACTACATACATGGCAAAGTGAGGCTGCATACATGGGCATAGTGAGACTACATACATGGCAAAGCAAGGCTGCATACATGGGCACAGTGAGACTACATACATGGCACAGTGAGGCTGCATACATGGGCACTGCAATGCTTCATACATGGGCACTGCGGGGCTACATACATGGGCACAGCAATGCTGCATACATGGGCACAGCGATGCTGCATACATGGGCTTAGTGAGGATGCATACATGGCCACAGTGAGGCTGCAATGATGTGCACAGTGAGGCTGCAATGATGTGCACAGTGAGGCTGCAATGATGTGCATGGTGAGGCTGCAATGATGTGCACGATGAGGCTGCATACATGGGCACGGTGAGGCTGCATACATGGGCTCAGTGAGGCTGCATACATGGGCTCAGTGAGGCTGCATACATGGCATGGTGAGGCTGCCTACATGGGCACTGCGATGCTACATACTGTACATGGGCAATGAGGCTGCCTACATGGCCACGGTGAGGCTGCATTCATGTGCACAGTGAGGCTGCAATGATATGCACAGTGAGGCTGCAATGATGTGCACAGTGAGGCTGCATTCATGGGCACAGTGAGGCTGCATTCATGGGCACAGTGAGACTGCATTCATGGGCACAGTGAGGCTGCAATGATGGGCACAGTGAGAGTGCATTGATGGGCTCAGTAAGGCTGTATTCATGGGCACCGTAAAGCTGCATTTGATGGGCACAGTGAGGCTGCATTTGATGGGCACGGTGAGGCTGCATTTGATGGGCACAGTGAGGCTGCATTTGATGGGCACGGTGAGGCTGCATTTGATGGGCACAGTGAGGCTGCATTTGATGGGCAGTGGTAGGCTGTATTTGATGGTCACTGATGAGGCTGCATTGATCTCCTGTATCATGTCCGCAGTCTCTGACCATCTGTTGTATTATGTCTGCAACCTCTGACCATCTCTTTTCTTATCAGTGACAGCACCGCTAGGCCAGTCTGAGGGGGGGGGGGCAGGGTCACTGATGTAAGGGGGGAGTGAATACAATAATGTAAGGGGGCACTGATATAAAGATTTCCCCCTTATATCAGTAACCCACCCACCCTTATTTTGGTGTATTCACTCTGCGGAAGTTGGTCTCTCGTCAACAGAGTCCGTCATCTCTCCCCACGTTCCCAGAGTTTCTGGGGTCCCCCTTAATGATTGAACACTTTTAACACTTTTAACTGGAATTCACTTGTATATATAAAGCCCTATATGCTTTTATATATGTCTTCTCTATGTATAATATACTCCTAGAATGTGCTTTAAAATGCCTGGTTTTCCCTTTCATGAACAAGAAAATAATGACGTTATGATGTTGGGCTGGTATAATAATGCTATGGGGCTGGTATGAAATTTTTTCCAGGGCTGGTTTTTATTCCCAGTCCGGCCCTGCCCAACAGCCATGTCATGTAACACACTGTGAGAACCTGCTGTCTGCTGCCTGTGTGTTATACATAATGATATGGATGGTGAGTGACATTATAGGAATGTACAGTGCACTGCAGTATATCGTTATATTCACCCAGCACCAGCAGTTGACACGAATTCCAGCTTGCTCCTCTGCCTCTGGACCCTGTCAGCTGCCTGCCGCCGCCTGCCTCACAGCCTCCCACTCTCCATCTCTCACGGGCTGACTACTGACTGAGTGGGGAGCTGAGCAGAGGATGATCACTCCGCCAGGGAAGGAAACAAGCAACCGCATCAGTAGGCTGACGGCTGATACTTTAAGCAGCGGAGCATGCGCCCGAAACTGAGAAAAAAGTCCCTTCACTCCCACATCAGAGAGAAGGGGCCCGGAAGATCATATCAATAATACACCCCCTTAAGCTAGAAGGAGCGGCTGAGCAGGGGGTGTAATTTTTGTTTTTGTTTTTTTTATTCTGTGCTGTCTGTGAGGCTGCCCGGGCCCTCTTTGCTGAGCTAAGGACGTTGGGCCCAGTACAGCAGGGCGGGTTGTACTGGCCTATTAGCGGCCCTGCCAGTGAGGCTAGAAGTGAAGTGTTGTAGACAGAAGTGGCTAGGTGGGTGCAGGACAGGGGTGCGATTTTGTCATAGAGGTGGTCAGTCGCAGAGTATAGAAGAGAAGGGTTGATATGGCGAAGGTTTCTACAAGTAACCGTTAGGCGTTTGGAGGGAGAGGAGGCGGAGGAGAGGGAGAGAGTGAAATTAATAAGGTGGTGATCAGAGAGAGGGTAAGGATAGTTGGAGAGGTTGAATGGAGTGCATAGGTGGGAAAAGACAAGGTCAAGGGTATTGCCTTTGGAGTGAGTAGGAGGATGTATCCATTGCTTCAGGTCAAAGGAGGAGGTTAGACTGAGAAGTTTGGAAGTCGCAGGAGTGTTAGTATTAGTAGGGATGTTGAAGTCGCCAAGAATGAATGTGGGGATTTCAGAAGAGAGAAAGTAGGGTAGCCAGGCAGAGAAGTCATCAAGAAAGGAAGATACTGGACCGGGGGGCCGGTAGACCACAGCTATTCTTAGAGAAACTGGGGAGAAGAGACGAATACAGTGAGCCTCAAATGTGGAGAGTGACCGAGAGGGAGGTGGGGTGAAGTACCTGAAAGGTGCTATGTGGGGCTAAAAGGATTCCAAAACCCCCTCCTTTGCGTCCACTGGATCTGGGGGAGGTGAGTCCAGAGATGACCACCGCGGGATAGAGCAGCAGAAGACGCAGTGTCGGATTCGTGAAGCCAGGTTTCGGTGACGGCGAGTAGATTAAATGAGTTAGCGATAAAGAGATTGTGGAGGGAGGTGAGTTTGTTACAGACAGAGCGAGCGTTCCAAAGGGCGCAAGAGAAAGGGAGTCTGGTTTTGGGAAGGAGAGGAATGGGAACTAGATTGTGTGCATTGCGGCTGCGGCCAGAGGGTGTAGGGTAATGGGTGCGTTGAGCACAATTAGATGAAGGAGGCCCAGGGTTTGGGGATACATCACCAGAGGTGAGGAGAAGCAGAAGGGCGAGGGAGGTAATGAGGAAATGTGATTTATATGAAGGGACATACCCCAGTGGTTTGGAGTATTGGGTGTGTGAATTTAGAATTTGGTGGGTGCAGTAATAGGGAGAAGACAGAAGTGAGGGTGATATATATAAGGTGTGGGGTGGAGGAGAGGAGTGCAGGAGAGACAGTTTAAGGATACAAGACACAGCTGTCAGGAGTGGTAGACAGTGCATTTTAGAAGGAGGAGGAAGAGCTGAAAATGTAAACAAGGTCACCTGTTTGGAAGTTTAAGGCGTTTTCTTGTGTTCCTTTGCCTTGTGCATTCGCCGAAGTGCAGAGTCAGAAGTGCTCCCACTTATAGAAAAACACCCACTTTGAGAAAGAACCCCATATATATATATCTATAGAGAGAGAGAGAGAAATAAAAATAAATGAAATGATACTGGAAGTTGTTTATAAAATGAATAATAGTGACGATAATAGTTTACACACATCATCGCTATTATTATTATTCATTTTCCCAGTATATTTCTTACATTTTTTCCCCCCACTATTTTGAAGAAACAAATATCACATGTAATATTCAGATGTATTTTTGTAATAAACGAAAATAGTAAATGAACAAACATGAATATTTATCTTATATAGTTTATTTTATAACAATAAATATATATTGTGTAAAAAAACAAAACAAAAAAAAACACATACATATATATATATATATATATATATATATATATATATATATATATATATATATATATATATAAAATGTGTAACGGGTGGTTACATTTAGGGGAGGCATCTGAGTGATAACAGGCTCAGATGCAGCAATTGTTGGGGTTCATGGACCAATTTATGCCAGTGGAGGATATCAATGGTGTCCAGTTCCCTGCGGCCTATAGGTGGCGCTGTCGCCATAGGCCGGGGTTAAACCACCATTGGAGGTCTGTGCCTTTTTGTCCTCTCTCAGCAGTGGTACAGTGGGGGGGAACCTGCTGTGCATGCTGGGAGAGGGGAAAAAAAGGGGCGGACATCTTCCGCTCGGGGTCCACGCCCAGGCACCTTCAGCCTGGGTGTGAGTGCTGGTGGTCTCCGGGCACCCTCGGCCCGGGGACGGAGCTGCGATTCCACCCCTGACACCTTTAGTCTGGGGTGAGGTACTCTCTGGAGGCCTGGGGCTCAGTACCTTCGACTGGGTCCCGCATGGGATGGAGGCCTCCTAGGGTGTCCTCCGGTATTGGACACCCGAATCTAGGGCGAGGGGGACCAGAGAGGTGACCTTCCCGGAGATCCAGCACAGCATTGGCTGGTGACGGCGGAGGCCTCTGGTGACCGTCCGGATGGATGACTCCCCTGACAGGGGCCGCATCTCAAGAAGGTAGTTCACATTCTCATGGTCGGTGGCAGCGACCCAACTGAAACCCAGGTCGGTGGCAGAGACCTCAAGTCCAATTCACCCCGTCGGTGGCAGCGACCGTGCGCCAAGCCTGTTTGCACATACTGAAACAAGGAGAGTAACAAGTTCATGTTTGTGCCTGGACCTTCCTCTTCACCTTGTCTGTTCGTTGTCTAACCAGTCTGCTCTCAAAGGACTATTTATTGCTCTACAAGAATAAATAAGTGTTGACTTTCAATGGTGTGGAACTTTGCTTTCTGGGAGTTAAAGGTCATTCTCAAGGGAAGTTTTGGCTCTGGACAAAGGCACAGGCCCGAAGGTAATTGGTTATAGCTCACACCTCTACACACTGGAGGATGTGAGTTGGTGGTGCGTCACACTCTCCTCCCTGGTCCCCTAGACGAGAGCCATTGACATTGACAGAGAAGGAGGGAGTGAGAGGTGAGGCCGCTACATATATAATTTAAATATATCTTTTTTTTTACATAATATATTTATTGCTATAAAATAAATGATATAAGATTCATGTTTCTTCATTTAATATTTTTGTTTATTACTAAAATACATCTGAATATTTCATGTGATACATGCTTTATAAATATAGTGGAAACAAACAATTGAAAATATATACACTGAAAATATTATACATTACATTTTATATATACTGGAAATAAAAATAAATTCAATTATACTAGAAGTTATTAATAAAATGAATAATAATAATAATAATAATAATAATAATAATGATGATGATGATAGTTTTCATATAATATATATATATATTTTACATAATATATATATTTTTTATAAAATACATTATATAAGATAATTATTCATGTTTGTTCATTTATTATTTTTGTTTATTACCAAAATACATCTGAATATTTAATGTGATACATTCTTTATGAATATAGTGGAAACAAATTGAAGATATATACTAATATACAGTAAATTTAATATATACTGCAAATAAAAATAAATTACATTATACTAGAAGTTATTTATAAAATGAATAATAATAATGATGATGATACTAGAAGTTTATATATACTGTGTGTGTGTGTGTATATATATATATATGTATATATATATATATATATATATATATATACACTGTGTATATACTGTGTGTATAACTACAAATATATATATATACTGTGTATATATATATATATATATATATATATACACAGTATATCAAAACTATCATTATCATCATTATTATTATTATTATTATTATTATTCATTTTATTAATAACTTCTAGTATAATTTAATTTATTTTGATTTCCTGTATATATCAAATTTAATGTATAATATTTTCAGGATATATCTTCAATTGCTTCCACTATATTCATAAATAAAGCATGTATCACATTAAATATTCAGATGTATTTTGGTAATAAACAAAAATTATAAATGAACAAACATAAATATTTATCTTATATAGTTTATTTTATAAAAAATAAAAAATAAATTATGTAAAAAAATAATAACATATATAATATATATATATATATTTGTTTTTTTTCCCCAGATGAAATACATTTAAATATTACATGTGATACGTGCTTCATGAAAACAGTTGTAAAATATGTAAGCGTTATTAAACTCAAAACTGGAAATGTAATGTGTTTCTGCTTACCATTACCAATCATTAGATGTGGTGGCTGCAGTAGTTTCTTTTTTTTTTTTTTGTCTTTTTTCCCCTCTGTTATCACCTGGTGATCTGATCAGTGACACACCTGTATTAGAGCACACCAACTCTGGATGAAGGAGCACAGGGGGCACAGCAGACAGCAGCATCGTCAGTCTGGGGGGAAGGGAGTATTAGATTTAGCAGATTTACATACACTAACAAAGTGAAGCCAAACTCCAGCTCACACTTTATAACCAGTAACAGCAAACATTTTTTTTTTCTCTTTTGGGATAAAGGTTTCATATAAAGAAAGGCAAATGAATGGCCTGCCCTAATGTGATGCACATGAAAGTGCGTGTGCTTATCGCATCATAACGGACTAGGCTGGTGTAAAACATAGTCATTGGAATATCATGCTTGGCATCCATACATAGACTTTCATGCAATCGACTGTTTGTTTTAATTGCTTGAAGGACTGAAATGATTGATGCAGCATAAAAAGTACATCTTTCAGCATCAGTTCAGCCAATTTCAATGTCAAACGTGTAAGGGAAAATGCAAAGAAGAATCAAAAGTTCTTTCATCGTTTGCTTCATAAACCACACAATCACCTGCAGTCATAATTCTGTACCCCCTCTGGTCCCTTTCATCTTGTCTTGGATTCTGTAAAGTTGGTTAAAATAAACCAAAATTGCATTGAAAAAATAATTAATAAAGGTTAAAAATCCAATTAAATATCTAGTATCCGCTATCATTCACAAACCCCCTCCTTTACAAATTCCCAGAATCCTGAACCATGGTCAGAAGCAATTCAAAAAGTAATCAATAGATGGCACAATCCTAAATAACTAGAACCTTAAATAAATGCCCATGGGCCTGTGTTGGCAGGCGTTTTTCAATGGGCTTTGCAGTCCCATATTGTCTCACTCACCGTGCGCAAGCCAGTGCCCCTCTCCTCTCCAGCACAAAGCCACTCAGCTAATGGACGTCACCTTAAAGGGATAGGTGACACATGTTTTGTTATTCAAGCAATATATTGCTATGCCTAATGCTATACCCCTGTGCCTTCTGAGCTAAACATTGTTTTGGACACCCTTGATCATTTCTTTGTCCTCCTGTCCCATGCCTCCTCTGTGCACTACAGCTGCACCCCTAATGCCTCCAGGCTCTTATGCCTCCAGTGATCCCTGTGGTCCGATGTCTCCAGTGACTTCTGTGCCACCAGTGACCCATGTGGTCCAGTGTCTCCAGTGGCTCCTGTGTCTTGAGTGACCCCTGTGGTCTACTGTCTCGAGTGACTCCTGTGTCTTGAGTGACCCATGTGGTCCAGTGTCTCCAGTGGCTCCTGTGTCTTGAGTGACCCCTGTGGTCTACTTTCTCCAGTGACTCCTGTGTCTTGAGAGACCCATGTGGTCCAGTGTCTCCAGTGGCTCCTGTATCTTGAGTGACCCCTGTGGTCTACTGTCTCCAGTGGCTCATGTGTCTTGAGTGACCCCTGTGGTCTACTGTCTCCAGTGATTCCTGTGTCTTGAGTGACCCCTGTGGTCCGGTGTCTCCAGTGACTTCTGTGTCTCCAGTGTCCTTTGTGGTCCAGTGTCTCCAGTGACCCCTGGGTCTCCAGAGTGACCCCAGCATCCCACTGTGTCTCCAGTGAATCCTATGTCTCCAGTGACCCCAGTGTTTCCAGTAACTCCTGAGCTTCATGTATAACCCAGTGAGCCCTGTGCTCTGGTGTCTCCAGTGACCCATGTGTGCTCTTGTGTCTCTAGTGACCTCTCTGTGCTCCTGTGTCTCTAGTGACCTCTGTGTGCTTCTGTGTCTTCTGTGACCCATGCGTGCGTTTGTGTCTCCAGTGACCCCTGCATGCTCCTGTGTCTCCATTGACCCTTGCATCTTCCTGTGTCTCCAGTGATACTTGCATGCCCCTGTGTCTCCAGTGACCCTTGTATGCTCCTGTGTCTCCAGTGACCCTTGTATGCTCCTGTGTCTCCAGTGACCCTTGTGTGCTCCTGTGTCTTCAGTGACCCCTGCATGCTCCTGTGTCTTCAGTGACCCTTGCATGCTCCTGTGTCTCCAGTGACCCTTGTGTGCTCCTGTGTCTTCAGTGACCCCTGCATGCCTCTGTCTCTTCGGTGACCCTTGCATGCTCCTGTGTCCCTTGCATGCTCCTGTTCCTCCCGTGACCCTTGCATTCTACTGTTTCTCAAGTGACCCCTTTGTGCCTCTGTGTCTCCAGTGACTCCTGTGTCTGCAGTGACCCCAGCATCTCCAGTGACTCCATGCTCCACGGTGTCTTTGGTGATTCCTGTCTCTCCGGTGAACCATGCGATCCACTGTTTCCAGTAAATCTTATGTCTCTAGTGACCCCAGCATCTCTGGTAACTCCTGAGCCCCCTGTGATCTGGTGTCTCCAGTGACCCCAGCATTTCCAGTGATCCCAGCATCTCCTGTGTCTCCAGTGGCCCCTGCGCACCAGTGACTTCATTGAATCCTATGTCTCCAGTAACCCCTGCATCTCCAGTAACTCTTCAGCTTCCTTTGTCACCCAGTGATTCGAGAGCATCCAGCATCACCCAATGACGCCACACGATCCTGTGTCCCCCAATGTTTCGAGAGCATCCTGTGTCCCCCAATGTTTCCAGAGCATCCTGTGTCACCCAATGACCCCAGAGCATCCTGTGTCCCCCCAATGATCCAAGAGCATCCTGTATCCCCAATGACCCCAGAGCATCCTGTGTCCCCCAATGACCCCAGAGCATCCTGTGTCCCCCAATGATCCCAGAGTATCCTGTGTCCCCAATGATCCCAGAGCATCCTGTGTCCCCCAATGATCCTAAAGAATCCTGTGTCCCCAATGATCCCAGAGCATCCTGTGTCCCCCAATGACCCCAGAGCATCCTGTGTCCCCCAATAATCCCAGAGCATCCTGTGTCCCCCAATGACCCAGAGCATCCTGTGTCCCCCAATGACCCCAGAGCATCCGGTGTGCCTTAATGACCCCAGAGCATCCTGTGTCCCCCAATGACCCCAGAGCATCCGGTGTCCCCCAATGACCCCAGAGCATCCGGTGTGCCTTAATGACCCCAGAGCATCCTGTGTCCCCCAATGATCCCAGAGCATCCTGTGTCCCCCAATGATCCCAGAGCATCCTGTGTCCCCCAATGACCCCAGAGCATCCTGTGTCCCCCAATGACCCCAGAGCATCCGATGTGCCTTAATGACCCCAGAGCATCCTGTGTCCCCAATGACCCCAGAGCATCCGGTGTGCCTTAATGACCCCAGAGCATCCTGTGTCCCCCAATGATCCCAGAACATCCTGTGTCCCCCAATGACCCCAGAGCCTCCTGTGTCCCCCAATGATCCCAGTGCATCCTGTGTCCCCCAATGACCGCAGAGCATCCTGTGTCCCCCAATGACCCCAGAGCATCCGGTGTGCCTTAATGACCCGAGAGCATCTTGTGTCCCCTAATGACCACAGAGCATCCTGCCTCATCCAGGGATCCAGAATACCATTGCAACTAGTGACTCCAGACTATTTACAGCACAGTGATAGTGTTGGGTTTTGGGTTGGGTTTGCAAAAACATTTGGTGCACATAAAGTTGATTTATACCCTTTGTGGTTATTGCTGAATTTACTTAGATGAAAGTTTTTGTGCCTGAAGGTCAGCTTACAAGTATTTTGTAATATCTGTGAGATAAGTTGAAAAAAAACAGTTGAACCTGCCAATAATCCAATTAGCTGGTAACTTATTGAACTAGTGCCATCAGCCCTGCTTTCCTGTAACCCTTCCACCCTATGGAGAAGAGGAGGGGGGGGGTTGTTGTGTAGTCCTGTCCTACTCCATAGATTCAGTTGTGTTGTCCCCCTAGGACAGGATGTGTGTTACTGGCAGGATCACCAGGTGAAAATAAAGAAAATATAAGCCCTCAGAATTCTGTCTGCAGTCACAGAGGAGTAAAGAGCGATACTGTCTGTGTTTATTTTCGGGAGACGTATTGGTGACATAGTTGTGAAACACCCAAGAAAAGTATGTTGATTTCCACCCACGGATGCGTGGCGGATGATGTGTGTGGCGGCCGCTCTCTGTGCAGTGCTGGCGGTGGTGGGCTTAGGATAAGCTGATTATATTCTGGGTGTAGACGGTATATTAGCTCGGTATATTTATAGTCACAGCTTTCTAAGCTTTCACAACCGTGCACAACAGCTGAGGGTTTCCTGGTCCTAACGTCAAGGTGCTCCAAACATTTCTATAGCTAAAGTCAGTATGTACTAAAGAACAGACCAGCACCACAGACAGTGCAGACGGGGGGGGGATAAAATGGGACAATCAACCCCCAAAACAGCGTTTCTCAACTGGATCAGCAATGCGCATTGCCATGGTAGAGGCCGGCCATCAGCACCGACAGCATAGCAACCAATAAAGCTCTAGGCTGGGCCAGGATGCACCTGTCCTTCCCGCATCATTGCAATGCATGGCGGTGATCCAGGGTACAGGACATGCAAGGCCACCCCCCTTTTAACTCAGTTTTGTGAATGCTCAATACAGCGCTCCCAAACCACCAAAAAGATGCTGCTTGCAGGACTTTTCCTAACGTCCCGCAAGCGCACCGCCCCAATGTGAAAGTGAAGTGAATGGGAGGCGGTTTTCAGGCGCTATTTAGAGGCCATTTCTAGCGCTAAAACACCTGAAAACCGCCTCAGTGTAAAAGGGGTCTTACATATAAGTTATACATAGTGTGAGGGGGTTAGCTCGGCAGCGGGTGTGTGTGACCCCCTGGATGGGTTCACCACACAAAAACAGGCACAGCAGACAGAGTTTATAGTTGCAAAAACAAAAGGTGCGGTTTCTTTAAACTATTTACAGGGGAAAAACAGCAAAACAAAAAGAAACATAAAAAAAGAAATCCTGGTCAGCTTGACCGCTTACTACACACGTAGGTTCCCTGTCTGACAACTAGGTGCAGCCTTGTGCTGCCCCAGCCCCTATCTCCCTGTTTTTTAAAGGTTTTAGCCACACAGGCTTTGTCTCACCACACAGGACAGAAACACACTCCCCAGTCTTGCGCAACACAAATCTGGTTCCAGGATGGAGCATCTCCCTTAGCATGCTGGGAGTTCTTGTAGAGGCCTTAATGAGCCACTTGATTCAGCTGGGCTCATTAACTCTTCCCCCGCAAGACTCCCAGCACTCCCCCTAGTGGTATGAATCTGCATAAAGCCTGAATCTAGGGCATACATACCTACCATCCTGGATGCAACCTGGTGATTTTACCTGCCCGCTGTCACAATAGTTACATATAAGAGCTTATACGTTATGTATTGTTATATATAGTTACATATAACAGCATATAAGTTATGTATTGTTACATCTAAGTTACAAATAAGTTACATGCAGTATAAGTTACATACAGTTACATATAAAATACAAATAGGTACATATAAATAACATATAGTTACATATAAGTTGTGTATAGTTACAAAGCATAAAAAGTTACATATAAGTTATATATAGTTACATATAAGAGCATATAAGATATGTATTGTTACATATAAGTTACAAATAAGTTACATGCAGTATAAGTTACATACAGTTACATATAAAATACAAATAGGTACATATAAATTACATATAGTTACATATAAGTTGTGTATAGTTACAAAGCATAAAAAGTTACAGATAAGTTATATATAGTTACATACAGTAAAGTATGTTATGTTTAGTTTAGTTATCTTTAGCTATTATTATTATACAGGATTTATATAGCGCCAACAGTTTACGCAGCACTTTACAATATAAAAGGGAGACAATACAGTTATAATACAATAAAATACAAGAGGATTAAGAGGTCCCTGCTCAGAAGAGCTTACAATCGAATAGGGTGGGGCAGGTGGTACAAAAGGTTGTAACTGTGGGGAATGAGCTGATGGAAGTGGTAAAAGGTTAGTTGGAGACGTGATAGGCTTCCCTGAAGAGGTGAGTTTTCAGGGATCGCCTGAAGGTAGAAAGAGTAGGGGATAGCCGGATAGGTTGGAAGGTAGCAAGTTCCAGAGGATGGGAGAGGCTCTGGAGAAATCCTGGAGACGAGCATGGGAGGAGGAGACGAGAGAGCTTGACAGTGGGAGGTCTTGAGAAGAGCGGAGAGGACGGTTTGGGTGATGTTTGGAGACAAGATTGGTGATGTAGCTCGGGGCAGAGTTGTGGATGGCTTTGTAGGTTGCGGTTAGTATTTTGAATTTAATTTGCTGGGTGATCGGGAGCCAGTGTAGGGATTGGAGGAGAGGGTTGGCAGAAGTTACATACAAGTTACATATACGTTATATATAGTTACCTACAGTTACATATACGTTATGTTTAGTTACATATAAGTTATACATAGTTACATATAAGAGCATATACGTTATGTATTGTTATATATAGTTACATATAAGAGCATATGTTATGTATTGTTACATATAGTTAGAAATAAGTTACATACAGTATAAGTTAAATACAGTTTCATATAAAATACAAATAGGTACATATAAATTACATATAATTAGTTACATATAAGTTGTGTATAGTTACAAAGCATAAAAAGTTACATATAAGTTATATATAGTTACATACAGTAAAGTACGTTATGTTTAGTTTAGTTATCTTTAGTTAGATATAAGTTACATACAAGTTACATATAAGTTATATATAGTTACATACAGTAAAGTACGTTATGTTTAGTTTAGTTATCTTTAGTTAGATATAAGTTACATACAAGTTACATATAAGTTATATATAGTTACATACAGTAAAGTACGTTATGTTTAGTTTAGTTATCTTTAGTTAGATATAAGTTACATACAAGTTACATATAAGTTATATATAGTTACCTACAGTTACATATACGCTATGTTTAGTTACATATAAGTTACATACACGTTACATATAAGTTATGTATAGCTACATACAGTATAAGTTACATATACAGTACTGTAGTTACATATCAGTTACAAATAGTTACATATAGTATAAGGTACACACAGTAACATATAAGTTACATACAGTATAGGTTACACACAGTTACATATAAGTTATACATAGTTACCTACAGTTACATATACGTTATAATAAGTTACATATAAGTTATACATAGTTACATATAAGAGCATATACGTTATGTATTGTTACATATATTTACAAATAAGTTACATACAGTATAAGTTAAATACAGTTACATGTAAAATACAAATAGGTACATATAAATTACATATAATTAGTTACATATAAGTTGTGTATAGTTACAAAGCATAAAAATTTACATATGAGTTATATATAGTTACATACAGTAAAGTACGTTATTTTTAGTTATCTTTAGTAGATATAAGTTACATACAATTTACATATACGTTATGTTTAGTTACATATAAGTTACATACACGTTACATATAAGTTATGTATAGCTACATACAGTATAAGTTACATATACAGTACTGTAGTTACATATTAGTTACAAATAGTTACATATAGTATAAGGTACACACAGTAACATATAAGTTACATACAGTATAAGTTACACACAGTTACATATAAGTTACATACAGTATAAGTTACACACAGTTACATATAAGTTACATACAGTATAAGTTACACACAGTTACATATAAGTTACATACAGTATAAGTTACACACAGTTACATATAAGTTACATACAGTATAAGTTACACACAGTTACATATAAGTTACATACAGTATAAGTTACACACAGTTACATATAAGTTACATACAGTATAAGTTACACACAGTTACATATAAGTTACATATAGTATAAGTTACACACAGTTACATATAAGTTATACATAGTTACATATAAGAGCATATAAGATATGTATTGTCATACATAGTTACATATGAGTTACAAATAGTTACATATAATTTATATATAATTACAAACAGTATATGTTACATACAGTTACATATAGTAGCATGTACATTATACTTACATAGTAGTTAAATATAAATGACATATTGTTACACATAAGTTACATATAATTTATATATACTTACATATACTATAAGTTATATATAGCTACATATAAGGCAAAAATAAAATAAAAAGTATTGAGAACTGACCAATAAATAGCAAAAATTATGTAAATCTCTGCTGCGCATGCTTTCCAGAATTCAGGCTACTGTTTTGTAAAAATATATATGTTTTTTGTAGGTTTTGCGGCACCAAAATCACATCAAGAGCAAAGAAAAAAATGACCTGGGGTGTTGGTAGAGTTCTAAGAGACTGAAGGCACCTGTGGTGAAAACACGCCACTATGGTGAAAACACGCCACTCTAAACTGTGCCTCAATTAACCCCTTTTTTCCCTTCTCTACTTAACTAATATTTTTCTGATTTTTTTTTAAATTGCCTTTTTTTCTAACCATTTATATTAAACCTTTTTTATTTTTTTTTTATTTTTTTTTATTTTGATCAACTTTTTTAATAGCACAAAATTGAAAAAACAAACAAAAAAAAAGACAAAAAACAAAACAAAGCCTTTGTTGTTTGTTATTGACACTAAATGATGATTCTGGAACAAAGCATTGCAGAGAGGATATGAGAGATTAGGCTACACCAGCAATTTGGCAAAAAAAAAAAAAAAAAAAAAAATTGCTTTATTAACAAAATGCCTTAAAAAAAAGGAAGGTCACCTCGCCCTCCCCACTTAAAACTGACAATTGTCATAAATAATCTCTGGGAAATACGATGTGTGCAGCACTTAGTCTAAAAACCTGTTTCACATGTGCCACAGTTAGCTCATGCTTATTGTGTGATTTTGAATTGGTGACCTTTATTTTTATATATTATTATTTGTCTATTTGGGAGTTGCACCCCAGCTTTTAATATCTACGTGGCACCAGGGGACGTGGCAATTTAATTTTAAATGTTATTTTTAAATAGGACCAGTGATAGAATAAAACGAATATACTTTTAAAAATTATTTTTAATAATATTTGTTTTTACTTATTCATTTTCAATGGCACAATTAAAAAAACTGATCACAGTGGACGAGAGTACATTTTATTTACAGTTTTGTTTCTTTTTTTGACTATGGATTGCATAAAAAAATAAAATATTTTTTGCAAGACCATACTAGAAAATCCCACAACCTTACACTCGGGGGCAAGGTTGAGTGATAAGCCTTTATATGTACCATTGAGAAATCATGCAAGATTAAAAAATTTTTTTTGCAAAAATATAATTTTTTTGCAAAAATATAAAAAAGTGACATAAAGGACAAAGACCATATTTAAAAACACGGAGTACATATCAGTTAGCTCATGCTTATTGTGTGATTTTGAATTGGTGACCTTTATTTTTATATATTATTATTTGTCTATTTGGGAGTTGCACCCCAGCTTTTAATATCTACGTGGCACCAGGGGACGTGGCAATTTAATTTTAAATGTTATTTTTAAATAGGACCAGTGATAGAATAAAACGAATATACTTTTAAAAATTATTTTTAATAATATTTGTTTTTACTTATTCATTTTCAATGGCACAATTAAAAAAACTGATCACAGTGGACGAGAGTACATTTTATTTACAGTTTTGTTTATTTTTTTGACTATGGATTGCATAAAAAAATAAAATATTTTTTGCAAGACCATACTAGAAAATCCCACAACCTTACACTCGGGGGCAAGGTTGAGTGATAAGCCTTTATATGTACCATTGAGAAATCATGCAAGATTAAAAAAAATTTTTTTGCAAAAATATAAAAAAGTGACATAAAGGACAAAGACCATATTTAAAAACACGGAGTACATATAGTCAAAATAATAGTATTGGCACCTGGAAGCAACACGTTTCGATCAGAAGCTTGCTTCCTCAGGATCCACGCCTTAAGCCTCGTACACACGATCGGATATCCTATGGATTCTAATCCAACGGTTTTGTCCATCGGAAATCCGATGAAGCTGACTTCCATCAGTCTTGCCTACACACCATCAGTCAAAAAACCGACCGTTCCAAACGCAGTGACGTAAAACACTCCGATGAGCCGAGGAAAATGAAGTTTAATGCTTCTGAGCATGCGTCAACTTGATTCTGAGCATGCGTGGGTTTTTTTATCCGATGGACTTGCCCATAGACGATCGGAATTTGCTATCGGTTTTTGATCCATCGGAAAAATTTAAAACATGTTCTATTTTTTAAAACCGATGGAAAAAAGACCGATGGGTCCCATACACGATCGGTTTGTCCGATGAAAAAAGTCCATCGGACTGTTTTCATCGGTAAAACTGATTGTGTGTACAGGGCTACAGATGTATGCATTGAACAGTATGTTCTACAAACACAAACAAAATAAAAACACAATATACAGAAAAATTTGCAGACATCAAATTGTCATGGAGTACATAGAGTACATATAGTCAAAATAATAGTATTGGCATTTTGGACCAAAGCGTTTCGTGAGAGACTTACTTCCTCAGGATCCATGCCTTAGATATATGCCCTTGACAGAATATTCTACAAAGACAAACAAAATATAAACACAATATACAGAAAAATATACAGACATCAAATCATATCCATACAATACTCTTTACCTATAATATATAAATATATATTACAAAACAATAATGCATCGGAGGGAAACAGAGAAGGAAAAAATGCATATTTGTTTTGTACTATATTTTTAGTATGTGAAGATTATTAATATTATAGATACAATTTGATGTCTGTGAATTTTTATCTATAATATTCATAATCTTCAAATATACAAAAAATACCTCTCTACACAGGCAGAGAAACATCAAACAGAGGGTGCTAGACATCTCCTGTGTGCTTGCTGAAAGGATGTCTATTTGCCAGGAAGGAAGGATTTGAGAGCCAATCCGGTTCCCCTGATGAAGTCATGTGTCGTGATGTAACGCGTAGGGTGTGGTTGGATATACCGAACGTACCGGAAGTGATGTAAGCGGCATCTACAATGCTGTCTACAACGCACTGTTTGCACTATACCTGTTTTTATTACTGCTTTTAAATGTAAGAGCCCATTTGGCCTTTAATAATCCTTACTTGTTTATACGTTTTTACGCTATGGGAGTTTTTTTTCTTTGTCCTTACATAATATTTGAAACCTCAAGACCATCATATGATTGGGAGCCTGAAAGTCGCCGTCACCATTAGAAATCTTCAACTTGGTCCAGTACTATCAGGAAACAAAGTTTCCTTGAGGGATTTGGAGCTGGATATTTTCCCTTACCCCAGGAGATCGATAAGGCTGACTTTATTCCTCATTGAGGTAAGAGCTCTGAGAGCATTAGGTTTGCAAGAATCACGAAGATTGAACACAGAAGAATTGTTTGATATACCGTTTTGAGACACATTGTTTGGAAGGACTTTTTTCACATTGCACAGAAATTAGTTGTTTACACAATTTTATATTTTGGGTTTGCTTACACAATTTTAAATTTTATATTGTGGGTTTTGTTTATGTGTTGCATTTGAAGTTATTTGTTTATTTAGATTTAGAAAGTTGCACTGATCACCATTCACTTAGGCCCCTTTCACACTGGGGCGTTTTTCATGCGGTTTAGCGCTAATAATAGCGCTGTTATACCGCATGAAAAATTCCTGCCCTGTAGCCTTCAATGTGAAAGCCCGAAGGCTTTCACACTGAAGCGGTGCGCTAGCAGGACCGCTCCAAAAGTCCTGCTAGCCTCTTCTTTACAGCGGTAAAGGAGCGGTGTGTTCACCGCTCCTTTACCGCGGTCTCCCATTGAAATCAATGGGACACCGCGGTAATACCGCCCGCAAACCGCGGCAATAGCCGCGGTTTGCGGGTGGTATTAACCCTTTTTCAGCCGCTAGCGGGGGTTAAATTCACCCCCCTAGCGACCGCATACCGCGGTAAGAACGACGGTATAGCAGCGCTGAAAATCGTGCTGCTATACCGCCACCGCACCTGCCCGCCCCAGTGTGAAAGGGGCCTAACATACTAAAAATATAGTACAAAACAAATATGCATTTTTTTTCCTTCTCTGTTTCCCTCTGATGCATTATTTGTTTTGTAATATATATATATATATATATATATATATATATATATATATTACAATATATATATATATATATATATATATATATATATATATATATTTATAGGTAAAGAGTATTGTATAGATACAATTTGATGTCTAAATTTTTCTGTGTATTGTGTTTATTTATTTTTTTGTCTTTGTAGAAAATTCTGTTCAGTGGATATATCTAAGAAGTTGGTCCCAGATGCCAATATTATTATTTTGACTATACAGTATGTTACATAGTTACATAGTAGGTGAGGTTGAAAAAAGTCCAACCTATGTGTGTGATTATATGTCAGTATTACATTGTATACCCCTGTATGTTGTGGTCAGTCAGGTGCTTATCTAATAGTTTCTTGAAACCATTGATGCCCCCCGCTGAGACCACCGCCTGTGAAAGGGAATTCTACATCCTTGCCGCTCTTACAGTAAAGAACCCTCTACGTAGTTTAACCAGTTGTCAACCGGCCACCGTCAATTGACGGCGGCAGGAAGACACTGTTATCCTGGGCGGACGTTATATGACGTCGCACCTTTAAAATCCACTAGGGGGCACGCGCCGCGTCACTGGGCACCTGATGCGCGTGCCCGGTGGCCGCGATGGCCGCCGGGCACCCGCGATTGCCCAGTAACCGAGCAGGACCGTCCGTTGATCTGTGTGTGTAAACACAGAGATCCACGTCCTGTCAGGGAGAGGAGACCGATGGTGGGTCCCTTGTACATAGGGACAACCATCGGTCACCTCCCCCAGTCAGTCCCCTCCCCCCACAGTTAGAACACATCTAGGAAACACATTTAACCCCTTCCTCGCCCCCTAGTGTTAACCCCTTGCCTGCCAGTCACATTTATACAGTAATCAATGCATTTTTATAGCAGGGATCGCTGTATAAATGTGAATGGTCCCAAAAATGTGTCAAAAGTGTCCGATGTGTCCGCCGCATTATCGCAGTCATGATAAAAATCGCTGATTGCCGCCATTACTAGTAAAAAAAAATAAAAAAATAAAAAAAATGCTATAAATCTATCCCCTATTTTGTAGACGCTATAACTTTTGTGCAAACCAATCAATATACACTTATTGCGATTTTTTTTACCAAAAATAAGTAGAAGAATAAATATCGGCCTAAACTGAGGAGAATTTTAAAAATAAAAATAAAAAAAGTGACATTTATTCTAGCAAAAAGTAAAAAATATTGTTTTTTTTCAATCTTGTCGCTCTTCTTTTGTTTATAGCGCAAAAAAGAAAACTCTATTTGTGGGAAAAAAGGGACGCAAATTTTGTTTGGCTACATCGTCGCACGACCGCGCAATTGTCATTCAAAGTGTGACAGCGCTGAAAGCTGAAAAAAGGGTTTGGGCAGGAAGGGGGTTTAAGTGCCCAGTAGAGAAAAGGTTAAGGTTAAACCTCTTTTCTTCTAATTTTAATGAGTGGCCACGTGTCTTGTTAAACTCCCTTCCATAAATAAGTTTTATCCCTATTGTGGGGTCACCAGTACGGTATTTGTACATGGAAATCATATCCCCTCTCAAGCGTCTCTTCTCCAGAGATAATAAGTTCAGTGCTCACAACCTTTCTTCATAACTAATATCCTCTAGACCAGTGGTCATCAACCCTGTCCTCAGGGCCCACTAACAGGCCAGCTTTTGTGTATTACCTTGGGGGAGAGGCAGACTAGAATACTGCAATCATTGAGCAGCAAATGATATCACCTGTGATGTATTTCAGTTATCTTGCAAACCTGGCCTGTTAGTGGGCCCTGAGGACAGGGTTGATGACCACTGCTCTAGACCCTTTTTTAGCTTTTTTGCCCTTCTTTGTATTCGTTCCATTTCCAGTACATCCTTCCTGAGGACTGGTGCCCAGAACTGGACAGCATACTCCAGGTGCAGCTGGACCAGAGTCTTGTAGAGCGGGAGAATTATCGTTTTATCTCTGGAGGTGATCCCCTTTTTAATGCATGCCAATATTCTGTTTGCTTTGTTAGCAGCAGCTTGGCATTGCATGCCATTGCTGAGCCTATCATCTACTAGGACCCCCAGGTCCTTTTCCATCCTAGATTCCCCCAGAGGTTCTCCCCCTAGTGAGTAGATTGCATTCATATTTTTGCCACCCAAATGCATTATTTTACATTTTTCTACATTAAACCTCATTTGCCACATAGTTGCCCAACTCATTAATTTGTTCAGATCTTTTTTCAAGGTTTCCACATCCTGCAGAGAAGTTATTGCCCTGCTTAGCTTAGTATCATCCGCAAATATGGAGATTGTATTGTTTACCCCATCCTGCAAGTCGTTTATGAACAAATAGGATTGGTTCCAGCACAGAACCCTGGGGGACCCCATTACCCACCCCTGACCATTCCGAGTACTCCCCATTTATCACCACCCTCTGAACTCGCCCTTGTAGGCAGTTTTCAATCCATGTACTCACACTATGGTCCATGCCAACGGACCTTATTTTGTACAGTAAACGTTTATGGGGAACTGTGTCAAATGCTTTTGCAAAATCCAGATACACCACGTCTACGGGCCTTCCTTTATCTAGATGGCAACTCACCTCCTCATAGAAGGTTAATAGATTGGTTTGGCAAGAATGATTCTTCATGAATCCATGCTGATTACTGCTAATAATACCGTTCTCATTACTAAAATCTTGTATATAGTTCCTTATCATCCCCTCCAAGAGCTTACATACTATTGATGTTAGGCTAACTGGTCTGTAATTCCCATGGATGTATTTTGGGCCCTTTTTAAATATTTGTGCTACATTGGCTTTTCTCCAATCAGCTGGTACCATTCCAGTCAGTAGACTGTCAGTAAAAATTAGGAACAATGGTCTGGCAATTACTTGACTGAGTTGCCTAAGTACCCTAGGGTGCAAGACATCTGGTCCCGGTGATTTATTAATGTTAAGTTTCCCAAGTCTAATTTAAATTCTGTCCTCTGTTAACCATGGAGGTGCTTCCTGTGACGTGTCATGAGGATAGACACTGCAGTTTTGGTTACTGAAGCCCCCAATTCCCTTGTGAAGACTGAAGAGAAGAATAAATTCAATACCTTCGCCATCTCCCCATCCTTTGTAACCAGATGTCCTTCCTCATTCTTTATGGGGCCAATATGGTCTGTCCTCCCTTTTTTACTGTTTACATACTAAAGAATTTCTTGGGATTTTTTTTGCTCTCCTCCGATATGTGTCTTTCATGTTCTATCTTAGCCGCCCCAATTGCACCCTTACATTTCTTGTTGCATTCTTTATAAAGTTGAATGCTGATGATCCCTCAACCTTGTATTTTTTGAAGGCCTTCTCCTTTGCCTTTATATGCATTTTTACATTGGAGTTAAGCCATCCAGGACTTTTGCTCGCTCTTTTGAATTTATTACCCAATGGGATGCATTGGCTAATGCCCTTATTTAATATGCTATTAAAGCAAACTAATCTCTCCTCCGTGTTCTTTGTTCCTAAGATTTTATCCCAGTTTATGCCTTCTAGCAAGGTTCGTAGTTCAGGGAAGTTGGCTCCTTTGAAATTCAGTGTCTTTGTATTCCCCTTATGTTTTTCTATTTGTGTGATTTATATACTGAAGCCAATTGACCTGTGATCGCTGTTACCTAAATTGCCCCGTATTTCCACATCCGTGATCAGGTCTGTATTGTTGGTAATCAGTAGATCCAGTAACGCTTAATTTCTAGTTGGTGCGTCTACCATCTGACCCATAAAATTGTCCTGCGAGACATTTAGGAACTGGCGAGCCTTAGATGAATGCGTAGTTCCTTCCGCCAGTCTATGTCTGGATAATTAAAATGTACTTTATGTACTCCATGACAATTTGAGGTCTGTGAATTTTTCTGTATAATGTTTATTTATTTTTTGTCTTTGTAGAATATTCTGTTCAGTGCATATATCCAAGACGTGGATCCCGAGGAAGCAAGTCTCTTCCAAAACACGTTGGTCCCAGATGCCAATATTATTATTTTGATCAAACAGTATGTACTTTATGTAATCCATGACAATTTGATGTCTGTGAATTTGTCTGTATATTGTGTTTATTTTATTTTTTTGTTGTTGTAGAATAGTCTGTTCAGTGCATATAGCTAAGACGTAGATCCAGCGGAAGCAAGTCTCTTCTGAAACACGTTGGTCCCAGATTCCAATATTATTATTTTAACTATACAGTATGTACTTTATGTACTCCATGACAATTTGATATCTGTGAATTTTTCTGTATATTGTGTTTATTTTTTGTTTGTCTTTGTAGAATATTCTGTTCAGTGCATATAGCTAAGACGTGGATCCCGAGGAAGCGAGTCTCTTCTGAAACACCTTGGTCCCAGATGCCAATATTATTATTTTGACTATACAGTACCGTATATACTCGAGTATAAGCCGAGTTTTTCAGCACATTTATTTGTGCTGAAAATGCCCCCCCTGGCTTATACTCGAGTCACCTTTTTGCGCCTGATCTTCCTGAATTTGGGGACCCGGTACCAAACTTGGCACACATGTAGCCCCACTCTTCCTCTACAAGTGTGCAAAGTTTTTTGTCCGCGGGACCTACGGCCGGGGAGCACCGATTTTTCAAAGCCGGGCGCCCCTTCCATAGACTCCCATGTTAAACTGTCATTTCTCTGGTGACTTTGGGGACCCGGTACTGGCCGATTGTAGGTCCCCTGGACCCGGAACTTAGCACACATGTAGCCCCATTTCTTCTTTACAAGTGTGCAAAGTTTGTTGTCTGGGGGACCTATGGCCGGGGAGCACCGATTTTTCAAAGCCAGGCGCCCCCTCCATAGACTCCCATGTTAAACATCAGTCTAGTCATGGACACAGTGAGGCATGGGCACAGTGAGGCATGGACACAGTGAGGCATGGGCACAGTGAGGCATGGGCACAGTGGGGCATGGACACAGTGAGGCATGCACATGGACACAGTGAGGCAAAGTGAGGCTTATACTCAAGTCAATCAGTTTTCCCAGTTTTTTGTGGTAAAATTAGGTGCCTCGGCTTATATTCGGGTCGGCTTATACTCGAGTATATACGGTATGTACTCTATGTACTCCATGACAATTTTATGTCTCTGAATTTTTCTGTATATTGTGTTTATTTTTTGTTTGTCTTTGTAGAATATTCTGTTCAGTGCATATATCTACGACGTGGATCCTGAGGAAGCGAGTCTCTTCCGAAACACGTTGGTCCCAGATGCCAATATTATTATCTTGACTATACAGTATGTACTTTATGTACTCCATGACAATTTTATGTCTCTGAATTTTTCTGTATATTGTGTTTATTTTTTGTTTGTCTTTGTAGAATATTCTGTTCAGTGCATATATCTACGACGTGGATCCTGAGGAAGCGAGTCTCTTCCGAAACACGTTGGTCCCAGATGCCAATATTATTATTTTGACTATACAGTATGTACTTTATGTACTCCATGACAATTTGATGTCTGTGAATTTTTCTGTATATTGTGTTTATTTTTTGTTTGTCTTTGTAGAATATTCTGTTCAGTGCATATATCTACGAAGTGGATCCAGAGGAAGCGAGTCTCTCCCGAAACTCGTTGATGGCAATATTAATTATTTTTTACTACGTATATGTACTCCATGTTATGGTCTCCGTTTTATATGTGACTTTTATACTTTTTGAAAAAAAGAATAAAAATTGGCATTTTAATCTTCTATGATTCCTTGGTGGCACAAAGTCCCAACCCCGCCCCCCTATGAGAGTGTAAGAGTGTGGGATTTCCTTGTATGGTCTCGATTTCTAGGGATGGTGACCACTGAGAAATAGATGTATATTTATTTTGTTCACAGAGTATCTCCATGTATTATTTTTTTTATTTTATTTTTTGCAAGAATCACCACCAAAATAATTTATTTTATTTTTTTACGGACAAAGTAATGACAAAATTGTCACTGAATAGACAGGCCCATAGCAGAAATATAGAAATGTCTCTGCTCCATAGAGGGGTGTACAGAGGGGAGAGCCGAAAGGGTTAATATAACCTGAGATGGGGCAATCAACTCATCACGCAGCGAGACAAGAAGAGCATTAATACAGGTTATGAGAGAGATAATAAATCTGGCCCAGGGCTTGAATGTAGCATAACAGCAATATATTTCACACCCCTGACCAGTTATTAGGTGTGTGCGTGTCTGACAATAAATCTGTAGCAGGTTTTTATCAGCTGTCTAGGATCGCAGGTGTAGAGGATGTACACTACAAACGGTTGCAAATCATTTGCTCTGTGAGAGGGATCATGATTAGCACTAGGATCTGTTGGCCCAACTCCAGCCAAAACCTTTTTGTATTATAGCCTTGGGTAGAGTAGGGTAGGGGTAGAACGTCTGTCAGATTTTATATGCCAAACGTCAAGCTATATATATTTTTTTATTATTTTCTTTTTTCTTTTTTTATGTATGCTGCAATACTTCCCTTTAATCCAAAGCTGTCTCCTGCACTACTCTCTTTCACCACTGGATGTCCTCTACCAGCTTCTTTTAACTTGGAAGACTGAGGAATGACGGTGAGTGCAGAGTCTCATGACCCCACCTCCTGAGCAGGGTGCCCTGCACTCACAGTGTAGATGGATTACATCAGCACCGCCGCCGACCACATCAAGGAAGAGGACCCAGCACAGGTCACGTGACTGGCCTGGAAAACATCAGAATAAGGGGGTCCCCTGGGCATAGGGGGCTCACAGAGCTTGGAGTTGGGCTTTAAATGCTGCACCCTATTTCATGTTTCTGTAATACGTTAATGTTTTCTTTTGCTGTGTCTTTATAGAGGAGATTTTTCTTCTTTTCCTCTTGTGTCTGACACCTGCCTCCTGGACAGGAAATGAGGAATAATCTCTCTCATGGGGATACAGGCATCAATACAAACTGTACACAGCATCTAAACATTCTCATTTTACTTGTTCTCAGTGTCCGTGGGGGAGGAAATTCCCTTCACTTCCTGTTCTGCCTGACACCCATTGATTAGACAGGTCGTGGGTAGATTTTCCCTCACTTCCTGTTCTGCCTGACACACATTGATTAGACAGGTCATGGGTAGATTTTCCCTCACTTCCTGTTCTGCCTGACACACATTGATTAGACAGGTCATTGATAGATTTTCCCTCACTTCCCATTCAGCCTGACACCCATTGATTAGACAGGTCATGGGTAGATTTTCCCTCACTTCCTGTTCTGCCTGACACCCATTGATTATACAGGTCATGGTTAGATTTTCCCTCACTTCCTGTTCTGCCTGACACCCATTGATTAGACAGGTGATGGGTAGACTTTCCCTCACTTCCTGTTCAGCCTGACACCCATTGATTAGACAGGTCATTGGTAGATTTTCACACACTTCCCATTCAGCCTGACACCCATTGATTAGACAGGTCATGGGTAGATTTTCCCTTACTTCCTGTTCTGCCTGACACCCATTGATTATACAAGTCATGGTTAGATTTTCCCTCACTTCCTGTTCTGCCTGACACCCATTGATTAGACAGGTGATGGGTAGACTTTCCCTCACTTCCTGTTCTGCCTGACACCCATTGATTAGACAGGTCATGGGTAGATTTTCCCACACTTCCTGTTCTGCCTGACACACATTGATTAGACAGGTCATGGGTAGATTTTCCCACACTTCCTGTTCTGCCTGACACCCATTGATTAGACAGGTCATGGGTAGATTTTCCCACACTTCCTGTTCTGCCTGACACCCATTGATTAGACAGGTCATGGGTAGATTTTCCCACACTTCCTGTTCTGCCTGACACACATTGATTAGACAGGTCATGGGTAGATTTTCCCACACTTCCTGTTCTGCCTGACACCCATTGATTAGACAGGTCATGGGTAGATTTTCCCTCACTTCCTGTTCTGCCTGACACACATTGATTAGACAGGTCATTGATAGATTTTCCCTCACTTCCCATTCAGCCTGACACCCATTGATTAGACAGGTCATGGGTAGATTTTCCCTCACTTCCTGTTCTGCCTGACACCCATTGATTATACAGGTCATGGTTAGATTTTCCCTCACTTCCTGTTCTGCCTGACACCCATTGATTAGACAGGTGATGGGTAGACTTTCCCTCACTTCCTGTTCAGCCTGACACCCATTGATTAGACAGGTCATTGGTAGATTTTCCCACACTTCCCATTCAGCCTGACACCCATTGATTAGACAGGTCATGGGTAGATTTTCCCTTACTTCCTGTTCTGCCTGACACCCATTGATTATACAGGTCATGGTTAGATTTTCCCTCACTTCCTGTTCTGCCTGACACCCATTGATTAGACAGGTGATGGGTAGACTTTCCCTCACTTCCTGTTCTGCCTGACACCCATTGATTAGACAGGTCATGGGTAGATTTTCCCACACTTCCTGTTCTGCCTGACACACATTGATTAGACAGGTCATGGGTAGATTTTCCCACACTTCCTGTTCTGCCTGACACCCATTGATCAGACAGGTCATGGGTAGATTTTCCCACACTTCCTGTTCTGCCTGACACCCATTTATTAGACAGGTCATGGGTAGATTTTCCCACACTTCCTGTTCTGCCTGACACACATTGATTAGACAGGTCATGGGTAGATTTTCCCACACTTCCTGTTCTGCCTGACACCCATTGATTAGACAGGTCATGGGTAGATTTTCCCACACTTCCTGTTCTGCCTGACACCCATTGATTAGACAGGTCATGGGTAGATTTTCCCTCACTTCCTGTTCTGCCTGACACCCATTGATTAGACAGGTCATGGGTAGATTTTCCCTCACTTCCCGTTCAGCCTGACACCAATTGATTAGACAGGTCATGGGTAGATTTCCCTCACTTCCTGTTCTGCCTGACCCCCATTGATTAGACAGGTCATGGGTAGATTTTCCCTTACTTCCCGTTCAGCCTGACACCCATTGATTAGACAGGTCATGGGTAGATTTTCCCTCACTTCCCGTTCAGCCTGACACCCATTGATTAGACAGGTCATGGGTAGATTTTCCCTCACTTCCCGTTCTGCCTGACTCCCATTGATTATACAGGTCATGGGTAGATTTTCCCTCACTTCCCGTTCAGCCTGACACCCATTGATTAGACAGGTCAAGGGTAGATTTTCCCTCACTTCCAGTTCTGCCTGACTCCCATTGATTAGGCAGGTCATGGGTAGATTTTCCCTCACTTCCTGGTCAGCCTGACACGGTGTCAGGCTGAACAGGAAGTGAGGGAAAATCTACCCTTGACCTGTCTAATCAATGGGTGTCAGTGACACCCATTGATTAGACAGGTCAAGGGTAGATTTTCCCTCACTTCCTGTTCTGCCTGACACCCATTGATTAGACAGGTCATGGCTAGATTTTCCCTCACTTCCTGTTCTGCCTGACACCCATTGATTAGACAGGTGATGGGTAGACTTCCCCTCACTTCCTGTTCTGCCTGACACCCATTAATTAGACAGGTCATGGGTAGATTTCCCTCACTTCCTGTTCTGCCTGACACCCATTGATTAGACAGGTCATGGGTAGATTTCCCTCACTTCCTGTTCTGCCTGACACCCATTGATTAGACAGGTCATGGGTCGATTTTCCCTCACTTTCTTTGCTGTCTGGCAGTCTGGCACCCATCGAATAGACAGGTAATGAGTAGATTTTCCCTCACTTCCTGTTCTGCCTGACACCCATTGATTAGACAGGTCATGGGTAGATTTTTCCTCACTTCCAGTTCTGTCTGGCACCCATTAAAAAGTCAGGTTAAGGGTAGATTTTCCCTCACTTCCTCTTCTGCCTGATACCCACCAAATAGACAGGACATGGAGAATTTTTTCGCTTACTTTTGCCCGTCACCTATCCAATAAACAGGACATGAGTAGTTTTCCCTCACTTCCTGTGCTGTTTGGAAACCATTTAAATTAAGATATAAGTTTGAAACTATTGGGTAAGCAGGATAAGGCCAGCATTCTTAAAAGGTATTCAATGTTAAAATCATATACACTCATTAATGCTCTCATGTGCTCATAATGTCACAGCCGTATAAAGATGTATATTCCCAACATGTTTTGCCCACTTAGGGCTTCTTCAGGGGATACCCCTGAAGAAGCCCTAAGTGGGCGAAATTTTTTGGGAATACACATCTTTATACGGCTGTGACATTATGAACACATGAGAGCATGTCATGAGTGTATATGATTTTAACATTGAATACCTTTTAATTATGATTGAATAAATTGTGAATTTTATCACTTTCAAGTCTATAATTGTTCATACCGAGCACCTTCAAAGTTCCAACAAACTGTTCCTGAGCTCTCATGAAATATTACATGCAGCTTTTAGTCTCTTTCCATGTGTTCCAGGCTTGTCCTTTGTTTGTTTGATTAAGGAGACTGTTGTCTACAGAGCTCAATAACTGAAGATGAAATTTACACACTTCTACTCACACGGTCTTAAAACCAAAACTGTTGATGCCATTTCTCAAATATTTATGTCACTGTGTTGGACCATCATCTTGAGAGCTCTGGAATACTCTGCATTTCGTGGGATTTTACCTAATGGGTGATACCACCTCATTCCCTGCAGTATGGAAAGAAGATTATATTTTTCTAAAGCTGCTATTTTATGATGGTGGAGGGAGGGGCTCCGATATATTAAGCCAGGGATCTCCCAACTCCGGCCGACTACAGGATTTTATTTGGTCTAAAGCTAGGGTCCATGGCCAATCCTCAATGTGCAGAGATTGAGGATTAAGGTCAGCAGAGGCTCTGCGTCAACTCCCCAACCCACACCTGGACTCTCTAAGGTGGGGAATCTCATGAGGACACTGATAGAGACCCTGACGTAAGAGGAACTGTGATGGGGACTCTGATGTAGGGGGGACTCTGATGGGGACTTGAATGTACAAGGGGACGCTGGAGGGGACCCTGAAGTAAAAGGGGCTCTAATGGGCCCTGACATAGGGGGGTACTATAATGGGTACCCTGATGTATGGGAGAATGTTGGTGTAAGGGAGACTCTGATGGAGACTCTGATGTATACCCTGTTGTAGAGGAGAACTGTAATGGGGACTTAAATGTAAGGGTGGACTCTAATGGGGACCCTGATGTTAGGCAGGACTTTGATGTAAGAGGGACTCTGATGGAGACCCTGATGTAAGTGGGGACTGTGATTTAAGGGTGAACTTGATGAGGACTTTGAAATAAGGGGGGGGCTTTGATGTAGAGAGCACTATGACGGAGACCCTGATGTAAAAGGGTATCTAATGGGGCCTTGACATAAGGGGGTACTCTAATGGGGAACCTGATGTATGGGAGAACTTTGGTGTAAGGGCGGACTCTGATGGGGACCCTGAAGTGAGTGGGGATTCTGGTGGGGGCCCTGATGTAAGTGGGGGCTCTGATGGGGACCCTGATGTAAGTAGGGACTCTGATGAGAACCCTGATGTAAGGGGGGGCTCTGATGTGGACCCTGGTGTAAGTAGGAACTCTGATGTGGACCCTGATGTAAGTAGGGACTCTGATGGGGACCCTGATGTAAGTGGGGGCTCTGATGTGGATCCTGATGTAAGTAGGGACTCTGGTGAGGACCCTGATGTAAGTAGGAACTCTGATGGAGACCCTGATGTAAGGGTGGATTCAATTGGGAACCATGATGTTAGAGAGGACTTTGATGTAAAGGGAACTTATTGAGAACTTTGAAATAAGTTGGGCTTTGATGTAAAGAGCACTACGAAGGAGACCCTGATGTAAAAGGGTATCTAATGGGGCCATAACCTAAGGGGGTACTCTAATGGGGACCTTGATGTATGGGAGAACTTTGATGTAAGGGGGGACTCTGTTGGGGACCCTGATGTTAGGGAAGACTTTGATATAAGGGTGACTCTGATGTATGGAGATCCTGATGTAAGTGGGGACTCTAAAGGGGACCCTATTGTTAGTGGGGACTCTGATGGGGACCCTGATGTACGGGTGGATTCTAATAGAGACCCCGATGTTAGGAAGGACTTTGATATAATGTGGAATCTGATGGAGAGCCTGATGTAAGTGGGGACTGTGAAGGGGCTTTGGTTGTAATGGTGGAGTCTAATGGAGACCCTGATGTTAGGGAGGACTTTGATATAAAGGGGGAATCTGATGGGGACCCTGATGTTAGGGTAGACTTTGATATAAGGGGGATCTGATGGAGACCCTTATGTAAGTGGGGACTCAGATGTAAGGGTGGATTCTAATGAGGGCCCTGATGTTACGGTAGACTTTGATATAAGGGGGGATCTGATGGAGACCCTTATATAATTGGGGACTCGGATGTAAGGGTGTATTCTAATGAGGGTCCTGATGTTACTGTAGACTTTGATATAAGGGGGATCTGATGGGGACCCTGATGTAAGTGGGGACTCTGATGTAAGGGTGGATTCTAATGAGGACCCTGATGGTAGGGTAGACTTTGATATAAGGGGGGGATCTGATGGAGACCCTTATATAATTAAGGACTCGGATGTAATGGTGGAGCCTAATGACGATCCTGATGTTAGGGAGGACTTTGATATAAGGGGAACCTGATGGAGACCCTTATATAATTGGGGACTCAGATGTAAGGGTGGATTCTAATGAGGACCCTGATGTTAGGGTAGAGTTTGATATAAGGGGGGGATCTGATGGAGACCCTTATATAATTGGGGACTCAGATGTAATGGAGGAGTCTAATGGCGATCCTGATGTTAGGGAGGACTTTGATGTAAGGAGGACTCTGATGTGGACTTTGATGTAAAGGGCACTATGATGGGGACCCTAATGGGCACTCTGATGTAAGGGGGGGGGACTGTGGTGTGTGGGGGATGCACTATGATGTCAGAGGGGACTCTGATGGGGATTTTCTTGGCTCACAACAAATATTTGAAAAATATACAGTGTGGTCCCGTACTGAAAGATTTGGAGCCCCCTGTATTGAGTGGACGTTGTTTTTTCCTGAGAGGAGCACTTTAGGTGGCTCCAGTTATGTGAAGATAATATTTCTTTGGCTTGTTGTTCTTTATTAATCCCTCTACCTTCTCCAGTACGGAACTCCTGATAACCCTCATCCCTCCCAGTCATATTCTTGTTGAACAACTCCTTTGAAATGGCAATAGGTAAGACGGGTTATAAATGAAAGCAGTACCTCTCTGTGTCTGCTCTCCTCCTCTATTGGCACCAGGGTGGGATCGGCTCAGGGATGGACTGGCCATAGGGACTACCGGGAGTTTCCCGGTGGGCTGATGGCTCAGTGGGCCGTTTTAAAAAATAAATAAAAATAATAATTTTTTCGTTTTTGTGGGGCGTATTTTTATGCAGTTCGGCGGCAGTGGGAGCGTGGCAACAAACAGCGGCCCACAAAAAAAATAAAGAAAAAATTTTGCGGCCCGATTTTTTATGCAGTTCGGCGGCAGCGGGAGCGTGGCAGCAAACAGCGGCGGGGATTCAGGGAAGGTGGCCAGCGAGGAGGGCAGTTAGATGTAAAATTCCGAGGAGGGAGAAGAGCTCCACCCCCTCCCTGACCACCGAAGAGGCGAACAGTAGCGAGCGCGGCCACCCCGGCTCCCAGAACCTCGATTCCTCCACATTCTCTCTGCTCCAGGAACCATGGGGCCTGGGCCGGAGGGCAGGCTGACTGGGAGCCCGGAGGAAAAGAACATACGCCACTGTAAGGAGCAGAGCAGCGAGAGCACCCCCCGGATCAAGAGCGAGACTCGGCGCTGCCGCTGCTGACCATCAGGTACCCGGCATCCCACACAAACATGCCAGAACACTGAGACAGCGGGGAGGTGAGCAGAGGAGGGACTGCAGAAAGGGACAGTGCTATGTGGTCTGTCTCAGCCCTCCCCTCTGTCTTTCTGCCCCCTCTGTCTCTCAGTCTCCCCCTCTGTCTCTCAGTCCCCCCTCTGTCTCTCAGTCCCCCCTCTTTCAGCCCCCTCCTCTGTCTCTCAGACCCCCCACTATCTCTCAGACCCCCACTGTCTCTCAGCCCCCTCCTCTATCTCTCAGCTCTCCCCCTCTGTCTCTCAGCTCCCTCCCTCTGTCTCTCAGCCCCCTCTGTCTCTCAGCTCCCCCTGTCTCTCAGCCCCCTCTGTCTCTCAGCTCTTCCTCTGTCTCTCAGCTCCCCCTTCTGTCTCTCAGACCCCCCTGTCTCTTAGACCCCCCTCTGTCTCTCAGACCCCCCTCTGTCTCTCAGTCCCCCCCTCTGTCTCTCAGTTCCCGTGTCTCTCAGTCCCCCCTCTTTTAGCCCCTCCTCTGTCTCTCAGCTCCCTTCTATCTCTCAGACCCCCCTCTGTCTCTCAGACCCCTCCTCTGTCTCTCAGCTCTCCTCCTCTGTCTCTCAGCTCTCCTCCTCTGTCTCTCACGTCCCCCTTCTGTCTCTCAGCTTCCCCCTTTGTCTCTCAGCCCCCTCTGTCTCTCAGCCCCCTTTCTCTCACCCCCACTCTGTCTCTCAGACCCCTCCTCTGTCTCTCAGACCCCTCCACTGTCTCTCAGCCCCCTCCTCTATCTCTCAGCTCCCCCCTCTGTCTCTCAGCTCCCCCCTCTGTCTCTCAGCTCCCCCCTCTGTCTCTCAGCCCCCCTCTGTCTCTTAGCTCCCCCTGTCTCTCAGCCCCCCTCTGTCTCTCAGCTCCCCCTCTGTCTCTTAGACCCCCTCTGTCTCTTAGACCCCCCTCTGTCTCTCAGATCCCCCTCTGTCTCTCAGTTCCCGTGTCTCTCAGTCCCCCCTCTTTTAGACCCTCCTCTGTCTCTCAGCTCCCCTCTATCTCTCAGACCCCCCTCTGTCTCTCAGACCCCCCTCTGTCTCTCAGACCCCTCCTCTGTCTCTCAGACCCCTCCTCTGTCTCTCAGACCCTTCCTCTGTCTCTCAGACCCCTCCTCTGTCTCTCAGCTCTCCTCCTCTGTCTCTCAGCTCTCCTCTCTGTCTCTCAAACCCCTCCACTATCTCTCAGCCCCCTCCTCTATCTCCCAGTTCCCCCTCTGTCTCTCAGCTCCCCCCTTTGTCTCTCAGACCCCTCCTCTGTCTCTCAGCCCCCTCCTCTGTCTCTCAGCCCCCTCCTCTGTCTCTCAGCCCCCTCCTCTATCTCTCAGCTCTCCCCCTCTGTCTCTCAGCTCCCCCCTCTGTCTCTCAGCTCCCCCTGTTTCTCAGCTCCCCCTGTCTCTTAGCTCCCCCTCTGTCTCTCAGCTCCCCCTCTGTCTCTCAGCTCCCTCCCATTATCTCTTAACTCCCCCCTCTGTCTCTCAGCTTTCCCCTCTGTCTCTCAGCTCCCCCTCTGTCTCTCAGACCACCCCTCTGTCTCTCAGACCCCTCCTCTGTCTCTCAGCCCCCTCCTCTGTCTCTCAGCCCCCTCCTCTGTCTCTCAGCTCTCCTCCTCTATCTCTCAGCTCTCCTCCTCTATCTCTCAGCTCCCCCTCTATCTCTCAGCTCCCCCTCTATCTCTCAGCTCCCCCTCTGTCTCTCAGCTCTCCTATTCTATCTCTCAGCTCCCCCTCTGTCTCTCAGCTCCCCCCTCTGTCTCTCTGCCCTTTCCTCTGTCTCATTCACTCCCTGACTCTTAGGCTGCTTTCACACTGGGGCGGGCATTGACGGTAAAACACTGCTAGTTTTAGCAGCACTTTACTGTCGTTTTAGCTGCGCTATTCAGCTTCTAGCAGGTGCTTTTAACCCCGGCTAGCAGCCAAATTAAGGTTAAATGCACCCGTGTAGCGCTGCTGCCGAAGTGCTTTGCAGGCTCTTTAGCAGCGGTGGCCATTCATTTCAATGGGCAGGAGCGGTGTGTACACCGCTTCTCCACCGCCCCAAAGATGCTGCTTGGAGGACTTTTTTAACGCATTGGCAGCGCCCCAGTGTGAAAGCACTCGGACTTTCACACTGGGACTGCAGCGAGGCGTTTTTCAGGCACTTTACAGGCGCTATTTTTAGCCCAAAAGCGCCTGAAAAACGCCTCAGTGTGAAAGGGGTCCTACACTCACCCCCTCTCTTTTACACTCACTCCCTCTCTCTTACACTCACCCCCTCTCTCACCCACCCCCTCTCACCACCTTTCCCGCAACCCTCCCTTTTCCTCAACCCTCCCTCTCTCTCTCTCTCTCATTTCCCTCTCGCTCACCCTCTCATGCTATACAATAATGGATGTAGGGGCCTTTTGGTGGGCGTGATTTTTTTGGGGGGCAGCATTTTATTGAATTAAAGTGGGCCGGACTGGAGGAAGTCCAGGGCCAAATTTTTGTCCCAGTCCAGCCCTGGATCGGCTCGATCGTTGTGCTCCCTCTGGCATGCAGTCATGAATACAAACAGCTACAGGTAATGCTACGCTTATAACACTGCCATGAGCGCTGTGCCCAATCCATGCTGCCTCGTTCCACAAAAACCACAGGCCTAACAAACGTTTAATGGAACATGCCGAGCAGCATCTGACCCCTAAAGAAGGGCACCCAGACCAGCAAAAACTGAAGTCCAATCTGCTTATATTTGACCTTCCCTGGTTCCGCCTCATCAAGACTTTAATTACATTTTAAAATAAAGCTTTTCTGTTTTCATTACATAATTTATTTTGGACCCACTGGGTCTATGTGCCTCTTTATACAATACAGACAGATCATGGGGGTGGGAGGGGCCAGCAGGGCGTTGTACATAGCTTCCTGAAAACATCACAGCCCCCTGCCCCAGTACTCCTCTCAAGAGTCCTCAGTCCTGATACAAGCAGTGGGCTTGACCCTTGGAAGTCAGTATGCAAATATATAATTGCCTTGATGGGTGTGTGTCATTCTGAAGGGGAGGGCATTCCTAGGTAGGTTGCATTTGAATACAGACTTCTCTAGGTAATGCTGAGCCTCCATAAATGAAAGACCAGTGAATGAAAGGGGTGGGCCAGGGACAGTCAGGTTGGGGGGGAAAGGGGATGTGTGGAAGCAGTGGTCTCTCTGCAGAGATCAGACACGCGTCCTAAGGAGTCAGAGCTAAAACTTTCCAATCAGCATGAGGTTTCCTGACTACAGAGCTAGAGGTGTGCCACAGCAGGGGGAATCTGGAAGGAGAAAGATGCAGCTCCACTGTGAAGAGAGGTGCAGGCCAAAAACAGATAACCCCCCACTTCTGGTGGACACAAAGCTAAAAGCCAGCTGCATGCCAATGATGCCATCAGTTGTAAAACTTGATTGTTGATTGTGTTGATTGACCCAAAACCCTTCTCTCCCTGAGGCATTTCACTGAACAAGGGATTAACCACAGTATATCTAATTTACAATGTCGGGCGAAATGCGTCACAGTAAGGAGGAGCCTGCTACACTCCAATGACACCAGCAGATGTAGAACTTCATTGTTCCATACATCACATACAGAAGGTCTACCCAAAAATGCTTCTCTCCCTTAGGCATTTCAGCCAACAAGGGATCAACTGCAGTCTATCTAATCTACGTCGGGCGAAATGCGTCACAGTGAGGAGGAGCCTGCTACACTCCAATGACACCAGCAGTTGTAGAACTTCATTGTTCCATACATCACATACAGAAGGTCTACCCAAAACGCTTCTCTCCCATTGGCATTTCACCCAACAAGGGATGAACCGCAGTCTATCTAATCTACGTCGGGCGAAATGCGTCACAGTGAGGAGTAGCCTGCTGCATTCCAATGATGCTCATTCTGATTTGATTTTCTATCACTGACTTTTCGGGGAGGGGGGGTGTCAGATCTCTGCAGAGAGACCACTGCTTCCACACAGCCCTTTCCTCCCTAGCCTGACTGTTCCTGGCCCACCACCCTTTTCATTCTTTGGCTTTCAGATCTTTTAGTTATGGAGGCTCAGCATTGGAAAGTTCTGGCTCTGACTCATCGTGTTGGACCTTTGCAGAGAGACCATTGTTTCCACATATAGAGCGAAGGTCCTTCTCTGCAGCATGCTGGCAGGGGACAGGCTTTTTTTTTTTTTTACTCAGGCTGGGGCTGCTTTCTAAAGAAAATGACCTGTAAGACTTTGAATGCTTTTTTTTTTTAACCACTTCAGCCCCGGACCATTTGGCTGCCCAAAGACCAGAGCACTTTTTGCGATTCGGCACTGCAACGCTTTAACTGACAATTGCGCGGTCGTGCGACGTGGCTCCCAAACAGAATTGACGTCCTTTTTTCCCCACAAATAGAGCTTTCTTTTGGTGGTATTTGATCACCTCTGCGGTTTTAATTTTTTGCGCTATAAACAAAAAAAGAGCGTCAATTTTGAAAAAAAAAAACAATATTTTTTACTTTTTGCTATAATAAATATCCCCAAAATATATAAAAAAACATTTTTTTTCCTCAGTTTAGGCCGATACGTATTCTTCTACATATTTTTGGTAATAAAAAAATCACGATAAGCGTTTATTGATTGGTTTGCGTAAAAGATATAGCGTTTACAAAATAGGGGATAGTTTTATGGCATTTTTTATTAATATTTTTTTTTTTACTAGTAATGGCGGTGATCAGCGATTTTTATCGTGACTGGACATTATGGCGGACACATCAGACACTTTTGGCACTATTTTGGGACCATTCACCATCAGTGCTATAAAAATGCACTGATTACTGTGTAAATTTGACTGGCAGTGAAGGGGTTAACCAGTAGGGGGCGCTGAAGGGGTTAAGTGTGTCCTAGGGATGTGTTCTAACTGTAGGGGGGGATGGGCTACGTGTGACACGACACTGATCACCGCTCCCGATCACAGGGAACTGTGATCAGTGTCCTGTCACTAGGCAGAATGGGGAAATGCTTGTTTACATCAGCATTTCCCCCGTTCTTCCCTCTCCGTGAGACGATCACCGGTATCCCCGCGGACATCGACTCCGCGGGACCCGCGGTCAGACTCACGGAGCTTACGGCGGGCAGGTGTGCGCGCCCACAATGCCGCGTCTTAAAGGGGACGTACCCATACTGTAATGGATTTGATAAAATTACTATATTATGTCTATGTTATCGCTCTCTTCTAACCACTCAGATATTGTTATTTTCTTTCCTTCTTTATTATTTTTATTGTTTCTTTTCTTTTTTGTTGCGATGTGTATATATGTGTATGTATGTGTGTACACACACACACACACATATATATATATATATATATATATATATATATATATATTGTAAGATTGGGGGTTGTTAGCTCTCGTAGTAGATGCGTTTTTCAGTGATGCAAGCCAGTCAGCAACTCTGTTTAAGGGCATGGTAGCCCATTTTTATTTAAAAGCACAACAGTTCACAAACACGTCTGTAGTATTCACAGGGGGGTTCCACCATTCCTGTATCTTTCATACTAACAGTAACCTCGTAGCTTTACCTTCTAGTGATCCAGGCCTTTAGCCTAGGCCTGACGGTCTGTTCCTCAGACCCAAACAGTGTCCAAGAGTTTCAGCTTTCTCCTAGCTTCTCCTGGTCAGCACCTTTGTTGCTATATCACTAACGATGTCTGCCTCCTGCAGACATGCACCGCCTTTGACTCCACTTCAGAGGAAGAGAGCCCACCTGTCTCTCATGCACACAGACTTCCTCTCTGTTGGGTGGAGCCCTGATCCGTAATCACCTCTGAACTAAATAGCCCAAGACACAGCTGTTCCATCAGCGTGTCTTTCTTTACCAAATGTGGCAAAAACCAACCCTCTTGAAGGTCGCACAAAGTCGCACCCTCACAATATATATATATATGTATGTGTGATAATTTTATATATATATATATATATATATATATATATATATATATAAAATATGTGTGTGTGTGTATATATCTTAGTAATCTTATAACAAGCCAGCAGTAAGTTTCCTTAAAAAGAGAAACAGATGTTTCATCCACTCCTCACTCCTTCACCCCCTCCTTTCAGCCCCTCCCACCATGCAAAGCTAAAATGGCTGCCGAGCTAAGGAATGTGGAAGCCTCGTGGCAAAACAGACATCGAGAGGAAAAGGACCATATACAGATGAACCAATGATATACACACATAGGTGATGACGTTTGCTTATGTCACTTTGTTTATATAAGGGGCTGTGACCTGAATAAATCCCGGCTGTTGTTGATGTGGAAGAGCTCATACTGACCAGTGTGTCTCAGTGTGTGATCCTTTTAGCATGCATGCATTTACATCACCTTGAATTTGGGTCAGAGGCAGAATAGTACATACATCCTGGAATTGGACCAGGGATAAATTTATTACAATACGTCCATATGCCCAGCCGTGCCATTCTGCCGACGTATATCGCCGTGCGCTGGTCGGCAAGCGGTTAATGCACCTGGAATAAAGTTGGCTGATTCAAACTGAAAGTTTGGTTGGGCTCTAGGAAGGTGCTGAAGTGAAATCTGTCTGTTCTTCTAGCATCATAGGCGTGCGTACAGGGTGTGCCAGGTGTGCCCAGGCACACCCTAATCACTCCCTGCAGTGCAAATTCCCCCTGCTGCCCGGTGTCCCCTCCCACAGCATGGCTGGCTTCCCTCCTCTCCCATTGGCTACTGCAGTGGGCACACATAGATGATATTTCAGGATGCGTGGGGGAAGGGGTAATGTCATTTACCAGCCCCTTCCCTTTCTTAATGAACACAGTGAGAGATCGGTACCGTGTTTTTGAGCTTTCAGGTGCACACCCTAATGCAACAGGCTGCGCATTACTAGGTGTAGCATACTGTACACCTGGTCATAAAGACCTAAAAATGACGAAAAGGGTCAATGCCTGGGGACAGTGGAGCTTCAATAACATATGAACAGATCTAGGCCTGCAGGTGAATGATATTCTGGTCGTCAGCATCCGAGCACAGCGAGGAAATAGTCTCACTGACCCTATTAGTTAATTATCTGTCCTACAGATGGCTCTCCCTGTAATCCGCTTTTGGTCATCATAATCCATTTCAAAGTGACCACTCAGAGGGAATCAGATTCCTTTTCCACGTGGATCAGCAAACATGCCCAGAACCAGGAAGGATCTTGACCAAGCCCCAGTGCAAGAACCTTTTTCTTGATATTTTTTATCGGAGAAAACCTTCTTCTGAGAATGGGCCCGGAGTATGGTGGTGGTGAAGCAGTGACCTGTACCGAGGCGGATTACTTCTCAGGCACCAAATAATCTACTAACGAGGTCATAAATAAGGTAAGACGCTCTAAAATATCTTAGAAGGATTGCAGCTGCTTCCATTTTCATTGTACTTTTAGGTTTGTGTTTTAGCTCAAGGAGCAGTCGGCCCAAGGTGGGTACTTTGGGTTTTGGTAGGTGTTGGAGAGGTTTAGGCCAACAAATAGATTCCTAGAGGGGCTTCAGTGAGATAATCTTCAATTATTTGTTAAACGTTTAAGGACCGTGTCACGCCGATATACGTCGGCAGAATGGCACAGCTGGGCAGATCAACATATACCGTATATACTCGAGTATAAGCCGAGTTTTTCATTTTTTTGTGCTGAAAGTGCCCCCCCTCGGCTTATACTCGAGTCACCTTTTTGTGCCTGATCTCCCGGACTTTGGGGATGAGTTACCGGCCGGACGTAGGTCCCCTGGACCCCAAACATGGCACACAAGTAGCCCCAGTTCTCCTCTACAAGTGCGCAAAGTTTGCTGTTTGGGGGACCTACAGCCGGGGAGCACCGATTTTTCAAAGCCGGGCACCCCTTCTATAGACTCCCATGTTAAACGGTAATTTCTCCGGTAACTTTGAGGACCCAGTACCGACCGGCCGTAGATCCCCTGGACCCGAAACTTGCCACACATGTAGTGTGCAAAGAGACCCACGGTCGGGGAGCACCGATTTTTCAAAGCCGGGCACCCCTTCCATATACTCCCATGTTGAACATAAGTCTAGTCATGGGCACAGTGAGGCATGGACACAGTGAGGCATGGGCACAGTGAGGCATGGGCATAGTGAGGCATGGACACAGTGAGGCATCAGCACAGTGAGGCATGCACATGGACACAGTGAGGCAAAGTGAGGCACAGTGAGGCATGCAGATGGACACCCTAGGCTTATACTCGAGTCAATACGTTTTCCCAGCTTTTTGTGGTAAATTTAGGTGCCTTGGCTTATATTCGGGTTGGCTTATACTCGAGTATATACGGTATATATGTTGCCCTTTAAGAGCGGCATTGTGGGCGCGTCGCCGGCGGCGTGTGCCCGCCGCGAGCTTCGTGAGCATAGCTCCCAACTGTGGGGCTCTGATGAAGAAGCTTTACGCTTCGAAACGCGTTAGCCGGCAGTGACTCTCATCACGTCTTCCATGACCGGTTGGAGTGTGGTTTGAGTCTACATGCTGCAGCTACCTATGGAACATTTTATTCACTGCGAACCTTTCTACTACTTTTGTGAGTAGCTTTTATATTGTTTTTTTAATAAATCTATCCTAACGATAATACACTAGGCTGGTGCATCCTTGTTCTTCTTATTTTCGTTAGCTCCCAACTGTCCCTGATTTCAAGCAATGTCCCTCTGTCCCCCTTTCCTCCTCATTTGTCCCTTATTTTGGTCTGATCTATATAGTTGTATATAAATTGCACTTTTTATCTTTCAAAAAGTGTTTCCCAGCGCTAAACCTTTCATCCAATTTCTAAATTGCTGCATTTGTACATTTTAAAAGCCAATATAAAGGAATAGGATAGGTAAAAAAAAAAAAAGCCCTTGTCGATTAAATTAACCTTTTTTTTTGGTTAATTCTCCTTTAAGGGGGTGTGGCAGTGGGCGTGTCCTATGTCTACATACGTTTGCTAGTACGTGTCCCTCATTACTATCTCAAAATGTTGGGAGGTATGTCCGTGAGTCCGACCGCGGGTCCCGCGGACTCGAACTCGATGAAGAACGGGGGAAATGCTGATGTAAACAAGCTTTTTCCCATTTTTCCTAGTGACAGGACACTGATCACAGTTCCCTGTAATCAGGAGCGGTGATCAGTGTCGTGTCACACGTAACCCATCCCCCCTACAGTTAGAACACATGCCTAGGACACACTTAACCCCTTCAGCGCCCCCTAGTGGTTAACCCCGATCGGGGACCCGATCGCCGCCGGTGTCCCGCGATCGGTTCCCAGAGCTGAAGAACGGGGAGATGTTAGTGCAAACACAACATCTCCCTGTTCTGCATAGTGACCATTGGCGTGTGCAAGGGGTGTGCCAGGTGTGCCTGGGCACACCCTAATCCTGGGGTTGGCAACCTGTCAATGGTGGGCAGGTGACATGTAAACCGTAATCCTAACTTACCGACCCTCAGAACCTGGACAGGAGAGGTTGCGCGGGTGGAACTTAGTGGCACAGATCTGTCTTTTCCTCCTGCAGCAGCTGAAAGTAGGCTTCTCCTCCTCTTCCTTTTGTCAACATTCAGCTGCCACAGGAGGAAAATATAGGGGGTCAGTACTAATATACTGTATGCCACCCCTCCTTTTCCTGTTCCTCTTCCTTCTGTTGCCCGGTCCCCCATGTGCTCCCTTGGTCCCCCTTCCTCCCATTGTTTCAGGATGGAGAGCGGGGAAGAGGCCGGTAAATATGTCAAGCGCATATGTGTTGGAGCTTTGGGGTGCACACCCTAATGCAATAGGCTGCGCACACTTATGCTAGTGACACTGTCACTGATCGTGTTCCCTGTCATCGGGAACAGCGATCAGTGACGTGTCACGGCAAGCCACGCCCCCTAACAGTTAGAATTACTCCCTAGGACACACTTAACCTCTTCAGCACCCTCTAGTGGTTGACCCCTTCACTGCCAGCATCATTTTTACAGTAATCAGTGAATTTTTATAGCACTGATCGCTGTAAAAATGACAATGGTCCCAAAATAATGTCAAAAGTTTCCGATGTGTCCGCCATAATGTCGCAGTCACTATTAAAATCGCTGATCGCCGCCATTACTAGTAAAAAAATAAATAAATAAAAAATAATAAAAATTTGTAGACACGATAACTTTTGCGCAAACCAATCAATAAACGCTTATTGCGATTTTTTTTTACCAAAAATATGTAGAAGAATACATATCAGCTGAAACTGAGGAAAAAAATGATTTTTTTTATATATTTCTTGGGGATATTTATTATAGCAAAAAGTAAAAAATATTGCTTTTTTTTTTTTTTAATTGTCGCTCTATTTTTGTTTATAGCGCAAAAAATAAAAACCGCAGAGGTGATCAAATACCACCAAAAGAAATTTCTATTTGTGGGGGAAAAAAAAGACGTCAATTTTGTTTGGGAGCCACGTGGCACGACCGCGCAATTGTCAGTTAAAACGACACAGTGCCGAAACGCAAAAAGTGCTCTGGTCTTTGGCCAGCCAAATGGTCCGGGGCTGAAGTGGTTAATTCTATGAAGAATCCATGAAACTATAAATGTGATTTGTTACAGCTGTAATAAGTGGTCCAAACTGGGAATCATTAGTGGTGATGATATCCCTTTACCGATGAAAACCTTGAGAGATCTATGATGACTTTATGGTGTTTATAAAGAATTTGTGTAGCTATCCGTGCATTGGAATGTTTGTAGGCCATTTTCTCTTCTGAATGAATGTTCAGAGCTGTAAATACCACATTGCAGCTACTAGAAGATGCTAGAGGGAATTAGCAGATGAATGTAACCATTGGTTCTCTACAATTGATACAAATTCAGGTACTTGTGCTTTCTGTTTTTTTTCTCTTCTCTCTGTCCTCTGAGCTGTACATATCTGTACGCTTCTGCCCCCAACTCTATCTCACCTCTGGACCCTACTGGATGGGATCCCTTAAAGGGTTACTAAAGCTTCGATTATTTTTTTTTAAATAACAACTCTGTCATACTTACCTCCACTGTGCAGTTCGTTTTGCAGAGAGTGGCCCCCGACCTCCTGTTCTGGGGTCCCACGGCGACTCTCGCGGCTTCTCCCTGCAAGAGCTAACCCCCTCTGGGAAGCTCTCTCCCGAGGGGGTTATCTTGTGGGCGCGCTCCCGTGCCATACAATCGCCATCCATAGACGCCGATTGTAAGACTCAGGCCCGCCCCCCGGTGGCTGTGTCATTGGATTTGAATGACAGCATCCCCTATTTTGTAGACGCTATAACTTTTGTGCAAATCAATCAATATACGCTTATTGCGAATTTTTTTTTACCAAAAATATGTAGAAGAATACGTATCGACCTAAACTGAGGAAAATTTTAATTTTTTTTTTTTTTTAAATGGATATTTATTATAGCAAAAAGTAAAAAAAATGATCAAATACCACCAAAAGAAATCTCTATTTGTGGGAAAAAAAGGATGCAAATTTGATTTGGGCACAGCGTCGCACGACCGCGCAATTGTCATTCAAAGTGTGGCAGCGCTGAAAGCTGAAAAATGGCTTGGGCAGGAAGGGGGTGAAAGTGCCCAGTAGGCATGTGGTTAAGCTTTCTGCTTGACTCCCTTACTCTGCCCAGGTAAATATGGCTGCTGACTCTTAAGCTTCCAGCACAATGCCCCCTCTTGCCTAAGGCCCAGCCGGCCGTCGGCCCATAAAATTCCATCCCAACTCCCCACCCGACTCCCTCCTCCTCTTTTTCCCTCCCATGGGCAGAGGGGGTGCACTGCCCTCCTCCTCTAACCCAGCTCTCCGTGTGGCCAAGCTGCCCCATTTAGGGTGGAGAGCCAGAGGGAGAGGTCCCAGAGAGGCAGGTGTGCACCCTCATGGTTCACTCTTTCCAGCACCCTCTGACCGAGTAGGTCAGGTTGGCCGGCATCTCTTGCCATCCCTCCAGACCAACAGGCTCAGTTGACCAGTGGGCATTGTTGCTCATGGGCTTCTTTTCTACCTGTCTCTCTCCTTGTGACCAAGCTGTGCCATTCAGGGAGGAGAGTTAGAGGGTGTGGTCCAAGGGAGGCAGCTGTGCACCCTCATGGTCAGTGCTGGGACAAGGTCATCTAAAGCCTATGCCAAACTGCGCCCCCTGAGATGTATGAGCATTATGTGTCAGCAAACCCCTCAAAAAATAAAAACTGAGCACTAATGTTCATGCTTACCCCCCAAAGCATACATTTCCCAGTACAGAGTCCACTCCCTGTTGTAATCCCCCCTGCCAGTGAAAATCTTTGCCCTCCAAATACCCCAAGCACAATCCCCCCCCCCCAACAAAAAAAAATCACCCCTCCTAGTACAAAACCTCTATTTTTCGAATTCCTCAAATTTCCACTCCGAGTACACACCCTCTTTCCAAATCCCCTCTCCTAGCACAAATCCCCCCCCCCTCCAATTTTCTCTCTACTAGCACAATTCCCCCCAAAAAACATTTCCCTTCCTAGCACAATTCTTTTCCTCTTACCATATCATCTCTCTTAGCACAACACCCCCCAATCTCCCCTCCTATTACAAAACCTCTTCCCTCATCCCCCCTCCCAAAACAGATCCCCCTAAATCAGCATTCCTAGCACCCCCCCAATTTCCCCTCCTTTAACAATTCTTACCCCCTGCTACCCCCCAAATTCCCCCTTCTAACACAAATCCCCATCTCCCCAATCTTCTTGCGCCCCCCCATCTCACATGATATGACAATGCCCAGGGCAGCTTCCCCTCCTACCCACCCCTTATCCCGGCCCTGCTCATGGTTGTCCTTTTTCCGCACCCTCTGACTGAGCAGGCCAGGCTGGTCAGCATCTCTTGACCCCATGGGAAACCCTTCCAGACCAATGGGCTCAGCTGACCATTTTTGCTCATGGGCAAAGGAGGTGCACTTTACTTGGCTCTCTCCTTGTGGCCAAGCTGTCCCATTCAGGGTGGAGAGTCAGAGGGGGAGGTCCTGGGGAGGCAGCTGTGCACCCTCATGGTCGACTTTTTGCTGCATCCTCTGACTGAGCAGGCCAGGCTGGCTGGCATCTCTTGACCCCGTGGGCCACCCCTCCAGACCACTTGGCTCAACTGAACAGTTGGCATTTTTTCTCATGGGCAGAGAGGGTCCTCTTCTATCCATCTCTTTCATTGTGGTCAAGATGTCCCAAACAGGGTGGTGAGTTCGATGGGGAGATCCCAGGAAGGCAGCTGTGTATCCTCATGGTCGACCTTGCCCCGCACCATCAGACCGAGCAGGCCAGGCTTGTCGGCATCTCTTGACCCTGTGGGCCACTCCTCCAGACCAATGGGCTCAGCTGAACAGTGGGCATTTTGTGCTCAAGGGCAAAGGAGGTGCACTACCCTCCTCCTCTACTCAGCTCTCTCCTTGTGGCCAAGCTGTCTCATTCAGGGTGGAAAGTCAGAGGGGGAGGTTCCAGTGAGGCAGCTGTACCCCTTTATGGTCGACCGTTTCCGCACCGTCTGACCAAGCAGGCCAGACTGGTCGGCATCTCTTGACCCCATGGGCCACCCCTCCAGACCAATGGGTTCAGCTAATTTTTGTTAATGGGCACAGGGGGTGCACTGTGCTCCTCCTCTACCTAGCTCTCTCCTTGTGGCCAAGCTGTCCTATTCAGGGTGGAGAGTCGGGGGGGGGTGGTCCCAGGGAGGCAGCTGTGCACCTTCACGGTCGACCTTTTCCCACACCCTTCCCCCAAAAAAGACAAAATCTTGGGTTAAAGAATGACTAGTTTGCAGCAAGGTAGCTGATTTGTTACGCACAAAACCTTGACCCAAAATGATTTAGTACTGGGTTCCCAACGAATGTTAAATGTGCGCAAGGAGGGTTGGCCTACGTCACTCCATACCCTGGTCCTGAGGCAAGTGGTGCTATATCCTGTCCTTCACCCCAGGGAGGGAGGTCAGGTAGCTATCCTAGGCTATCCTGGGCTTTCCGTCACTGCGGTATGGTCACCTTCAGGGGGTGCTCAGTCATAATTCCACACCTGGAAGCTTTCGCTCCACTCTCTCAAGTCATAATAAACACAAGTGCTCATTGTACTAGCCAGACAACTGGCATCTTCAAAATGGCAATGGCAGCACCACGTGCAAGTACCCATGTACTCTATGTGGGAAAGACATAAACCCTTTTTTTCAGATATAGTTTGAATTTATATGTACCCGGGGATGGTATTTGTTCCTCCAATTTCTGTGCTAATTGAAAACGATAGAATCTTGGCAATAATGTTTGATAGGCACAGACCACATGACATAGAACCCATTCAGGCCCCATTCACACTTATCAATTTGGAATCGCCGGCAGAATCGTCATGTGATTTTAAATCGTGGTCAAACATGCAACGCGCGTTTGGGTGCCATTCAATCTCAATGGCACCTCAAACACGGTGCACTTTTGCTGTGATCCTCACGCAACAGAGTCACGGCAAAGTGTGTTGCCTAAAAGGAGCAGGAGCTTCTTTTGGGCAACAAACACGCTATTTTAAGTGAATGGACTGCCCTATGTGCGACACACGGAAACGCAAGCAAATCGATGAGATCTGAACGGGGCCTTACACGTTCCTATGTGTTGTATCAATGCGTGTTGTGTCACGCTTTGGCAGGGCCTTTTTTTTATTTGTGTGCGGGGTTCCCCTTAATATCCACACAAGACCCAAAGGAGCTGGTAATGGGCTGGGGGGGGGTACCCATGCAATTTTTTTCAATGATTTTCATACATATTGCTGGGACCAGACATTACATTAAAGCCGCAAGCAGTTTAAATGACTTTTTTTCCTTTAGAAATGTTATTTTGTGCAGGGACAGTTCTAAACACGGCCACTTCACAGGCATAATTTAGACACCCCCAGGTACGATATTTAAAGGAATATTTCACTTTTTTTTTTTCACTTTAAGCATCATTAAAATCACTGCTCCCGAAAAAACGTCCGTTTTTAAAACTTTTTTTTGCACTGATACATGTCCCCTGGGGCAGGACCCGGGTCCCCAGACCCTTTTTAGGACAATAACTTGCATATTAGCCTTCATAATTAGCACTTTTGATTTCGAACATTCGAGTCCCATAGACTTTAATAGGGTTCTAAAGTTTGCGTGAACTTTCGGTCCGTTCGCAGGTTCTGGTGCGAACCGAACCGGGGGGTGTTCGGCTCATCCCTATTTACCAATCTCAAGACACAAAGATATTTAATGGGCTAGTACACTTATCTCAATTATGGGTGGCCAGCTGACAGAATGAATCACACACTAGTTTCTTGTATATCTTGGATACTCCTTTGACATGGCTGTCTGTGAGAATAACCACAAGGATATTCAACTTTGCCCCTACCCCAACAATATCATTCCTACCACTGCATTCTCTTGGCAAATAAAAAGAATACCTAAAAGAAACAGTTCAAACACTTAAAAGTCTTCTGGAAAAATGGCACCAAAGGCTGCTCCAATGGCTGTTTCTTCTTTCCATCTCCTTCTTCTGTTGCCTGATACCTTGACTGCCACTCCCATCAGGTCCACCCTTCCATCCTAGTGTAGCGGGGTGTTACATTTAGGGGGCAGGTGTCTAAGTGTAATCAGGCTCAGATGCACTATTGCTAGGGTCTATGGACTATATTTTCCTGTGGAGGAGATCAATGGTGCCTAGTTCCCTGCAGTCTATAGGTGGCGCTGTCGCAATAGACTGGGGTTGAACCATCGTTGTAAGGTTGTGCCCTTTTGTGTCCCCTCTTGGTGGTGGTATGGTGGGGCGGGGAACCCGCTGTGCCTGCTGGGAGGGGGTATAAAAGAGGTGGCCATCTTCCACACGGGGCCCCAGTCCCAGGCACCTTCAGCCTGGGGCTGCTGTTCCGGTTCGCCCGCGCCCAGGTGCCCTTTGCCTGGGTGTAGGGGATTGAATGCCATCCCAGGCACCTTCGGCCTAGGGTGAGGTACTGCTTGAGAAGGCCTGGGGCCCAGTACCTTTGACTGGGTCCCGCGAGGGATCGAGGAATCCTAGGGGTCCACCGAATGAGGGAACCCGAATCTAGGACGAGGGGGACCAGAGAGGTTACCCTTCCCAAAGACCCATTGCAGCAATTTGGTGACGGTGGGGCCTCTGGTGACCGTCCGGATGGATGTCTGCTCCCTGACAGGGGTTGCAACTTTTTGAAGGTAGTCCACGTTTTCATGGTCTGTGGCAGGGACCCAACGTGAATCAGGTCGGTGGCAGAGACCCAACAATCATGGTCTGTGGCAGGGACCTTATTTCACCTGGCAGCGACTGTGCGCCATAACTGTTGTGAAATCCTAACAGTTTAGTTTCATTGATAGGATTGTGCCTGGACCTCCTTCCCACTTTGTTCTGAACTGTTCTGTGTCTGACCAGTCGCTCTCAAGGGACTATTTATTGCTCTGAAGAATAAATAAGTGTTGGACTTTCAGTGGTGTGGAACTTGACTTTCTGGGAGCGTGGAGGGTGGGAGTCATCCTCGAGGGAAATTTTGGCTCTGCACAGGGACACAGGCCGAAGGTAAAAAGTTATAGCTCACACCTCTGCACACAAGAGGATACGAGCTGGTGGTGCGCCACACTCTCCTCCCTGGTCCCCTAGACGAGAGCCATTGACTGAGAAGAGAAAGAGGGAGTGAGAGGTGAGGTCGCTACACTAGTATCCCTGGTAGAATTTTGAACAGAAGGGGCTCAGTCAGTTTTTTGGCCTCCAAACCATTCTGTACAACCTTGTATACTTTTATGCTCTGTAATATACAATTTTTTTTTGAGTTTTTTGGGGATTTGACTTCAATGAGACTTAAGTGAGGCACACACTATAATAAAATAGGGCGAATGATTCTCCAATTTTCCTCATTGTTTCAAAGCAAATCGTAAACAATGAATGAAAATTCGTCTGAAAATTCTTGTAAGACAAAGGCATTTTTTTTGTTGTTTATTGTTTCTGATCATGCAAAGTCTTTCATTCCAGTACACAATAAACAAAAATCATTCATTCTGTTCCCTTACGAGAAACATTTTGGAGCTTGTCTCTTTGGAAATTTTCGTTCAGAAAGTCGGAATCGACTGTAGAAAGTTGTGTACACACTATACGAAAATCATTCAAAAGTTTCTTCGACAGGTACGATGATTTTCTTATGGTGTGTACGAGCCTTTACAGTTCAAAAATTAAAAATTTTGTAGGTTTGCAAATTTTTTAAAAGTTTAGCTGAACCACAACTGATGGAACTTTTTCAGAAGTTCTCTCATCTCTAGTAAAAAAGTAACAAAAGCATTAGTAGAACGGTTCAGCAAGTCCTACATCTTTGTCACCAAACTGTTTGGAAGAGAGAATCACCATGAAACAATGGGTGACAAAGTGGGCTCTGACTTTAGTGGAACTACAAAATTCACAAGAACTTACTGGGTTATAGGGCTAAGAAAAAACGATTGTCCAACTGTTTAAAATATGGATATTTAATGTTCTAGTCAAGTGGTCTCCAAACTGTAGCCCCGAGGCCGGATGTGACCCGTTGCATACCTTTATTCGGGCCCTAGGGCATTATTCCTCCTGCTGACAGTAACAATGGGACATAATTCCTGCCAAAGACACCAACAGAAGGGCACTATTCCTCCCACTGACACTAATGATGGGGCACTATTCCTCCCACTGACACAAATGATGGGGCACTATTCCTTCCACTGACACCAATGATGGAGCACTATTCCTCCCACTGACACCAACAATGGGGCATATTCCTCCCACTGACACCAACAATGGAGCACTATTTCTCCCACTGACACCAACAATGGGGAACTATGGATCCCCGTGACTAAGCTAAGGCGAAGCAAAATGCGTTGGGGGCGTGGCCTGTCCGGAGGAGAACATGGATGTGCAGTTGCAGGGATTCCCTTCTGAATTGAGCTTTTGCAGGAGCTGGGATGAGCTCCATCCTGTGCCGGCACCCCCAGTGGGGGATGCTTCTGGATTTCCAACCCATCTTAGAGAGCCTGAGCGACACACTAAGCTGTATTAGGTCACAACCAATAATTGGGTATTATTCCTCCCACTGACACCAATGATGGGGCACTATTCCTCCCACTGACACCAACGATGGGGCACTATTCCTTTCACGAACATCAATAATGGGGTATTGTTACTGACGTCAGGACATGTTCTACTCCCACTGGGCCGTTTAAGAGCTGAAGGATAGTAAACTGGCTCTGTGTTTAAAAAGTTTGGAGACCCTTGTTCTAGTTATGTGTCATAAGGCTTGGAGGGAGCCCAAGCCCCATCAACAGGCCTAAAGGAACTTATTGACACTTGTTCTTGCCTCCTGGGCTTTTGCCTAGTTAGGATGGCACTGTAACAACTATCTTTTTCCCAGGCCTTTGGGCCTTGGTATTGGAGTGCCACAAGGATCTCCCCTTCTTTGAGGAACCTGGAAGATGCTGGCTGTCATGGATGTTCTACCTGGGCTTAGAGGAAGGAAACTGCAGTTGCCCACCACAGTGGAGGTGGTAAGTGGCCAACTGAATGGAAAGTGATGACAAGAACATTTCCATGTTGTCCTGTCTAAATACAAAGACTGAGATACCAGTAGAACCTTAGTTGTCAAGGAGCCAGCATAGTGAAAGAGGAGCCCAGAAGTTGTCAAGCAACCAGCATAGCGCAAGAGAGGACTAGAGGTTTTCAAGGAGCCAGCATAGTGAGAGAGGAGCCCAGAAGATGTCAAGGGGCCAGCATAGCGAGAGAAGAACCTAGAGGTTGTCAAAGAGCCAGCATAGTGAGAGAGGAGACCAGAAGATGTTAAGGAGCCAGCATAGCCAACAAGGGGCCCAGAAGATGTCAAGGGGCCCCGGGCCAGCATAGCAAGAAAGGATTCTAGAGATTGTCAAGGAGCCAGCATAACGAGAGAGGAGCAAAATAGATGTCGAGGGGCCAGCATAGCAAAAGAGGAGCCTAGAGGTTGTCAAGGAGCCAGCATAGCAAGCGAGGAGCCCAGAAGATGTCAAGGAGCCAGCATAGCAAGAGAGGAGCCCAGAAGATGTTACCAAGCCAGCAGAGCGAGAGAGGGGCCTAGAAGTTGTCAAGGAGCCAGTATAGTGAGAAAGAAGCCTAAGGGTTGTCAAAGAGCCAGAATAGCGTGAGAGAAGCCCAGAAGTAGGGATGAGCTTCGTGTTCGAGTCGAACCCATATTCGACTCGAACATCGGCTGTTCGCCGAATTGCGAACATTATGGGCCGTTCGCGCCAAATTCGAGTGGCGCATCATGGCCCATAATTCATTGCGGCATTGCAGTGCATTGCTGGCTGATGATTGGCCAAGCATGCACTATGACCCGCATGCTTTGGCCAATCACACCGCGGTAAGAACGGAGAGACATAATTAGCCAAATCCAGGGTGGCTTTGGCCAATCATGGCTCAGAGGAGTAGGTACACGCCCCACACTATATAAGGCCGCCGGCTTGGCGGCCTTATGTGGTGTGTTGGCCTTGGTTAAAGAGACAGAGAGAGATAGACAGTGTCATTTATATTGAGTTAGATAGAGCAGGCAGGCGAGTCAGTTAGCTGCAGTTACAGTGTGTAGAGCACTGGTTCTTAACCTGGGGGTCAAATGATGATTTGCCAGGGGTCACCGAATCCTGGGCTGTTCCTGAAGCCCGCACTGCACTCCCAGCCTTTTTGCAGCCGCCCAGCAGGGCTGTTAGTGGAGCCCGCGGCCGCCCATTCAGTTCACAGCATGGCTGGGGGGCAGAGACTAGAGGTCAGCTGACTGGTGAGGAATGTTAAGTGGGAGGGGCTTGAGGAGACCCTATCTCCTGATTTTGGCATAGATGTCACTGCTACGAGACACCACAAAGCCGGAGACACAGTGAGTAACACTACCTGTGATTAGAGTTGCCAATAAAAGTCCCCACTACAGTTCTCAGATCAGCAGATGACCTTGATCAAGAGCACCTAAGTTGGCTGATCAGAACTCCCCCCTAGCAATGCTACTCATCCCAAACCAGCCCACCAAGGAGTAAGAGAAGGAATAAAAATAGAGAATACATGTGTAGCGCTACCCCCAGTTAAGAGAGCCGCTGATATTGACTTGGGCCCCGCAGTGCACCGCTGTCAACCCCTGGCAATCGGCTCTAACCTCCCGTGGCACAGCTGGTGATAGAGGGATAGGACCGCGTGACCGCAACTGTTGGTGACGCAGTCCTACAACAAACATACACAGAATACACTTCAAAACTCCCATTCAAGTAAGCGGAACTGACACCAAATGTACTCCCCCCAGACATTTCACCGAGGCCAATGGGCAAGTAATAAACAACAGCACAACAAGTTGCAGATCCCTGCAATAAACAGTAATAAAGATAAACAGAGTAATCAGAATAATTAAGTATTGCTATGCAACTCTAGCGCTGCCCTTTTACAGCCACTTCCCCTCATGGGCAGACCAACACCCAGCAATGTCTACCCATGCAGTCAGGCCTGACTGATCTAAATGGAAGTTCAGTGAAACAATATTTGCTAGCAATCTCTCGGTGGTGCACTTGAAGAACAACTTTGTAATCCCAACGAATAGTAAAGATAAAGTATCTGTCCTTAAACAGCTCTCACCACCTGGACAAGTCCAAGTCCCTTTCCCCCATCGATTCGTCTAGGAACAGGAATCCACCGACATCCAAGTCTTCAATCCTTCTGGTGTACTGCAGCAAGGAGGATTAGATGTCTCTAAGGCTCTGCTAGGCTGGCAGAGGGCTCTTTGGAAAGGAGCACACGGCCCGGGCTTCAGGCCTTGTGCACACAGCAGTTCAGCACAGACATCCTCTTGCTAGGAGAGGGGGGTCCAAAGAGGCCGACCAAAACTCCGCCTCCCCTTTATAAAGTCTGCCCCAGCAGTCTCTGTTCTGGAGCAATGCACCCTGGGTGCTGCAAGATGTACTGGGAGATGTAGTCTCTCTCTCCTCTGCTTTCACTTCCATAATGTCTCTTTACTTCCTCCCGACTCACCTCTCATCTGGAACTTCTTGTCTCTCTGCATTAAAGGGGAACACCCCGCTACACACTCCCCCCACTTGAACTCTTTGGTCCCCAAAGATAAACTTCAACAAATACTGTTTACCATTTTGGACAATGTCGAGCATGATGTTGGCATAGGGAATTCCCACCAAAACTTTGGGATGGAACTCTCTTGCCCACAGGTCACACTACCATGAGTGGCCTGCCTAACTGTGCCAGAGAGTGAGCTGGGGTTGCCCTCCACCAAATGGACGGTGGAAGGATCAGGTTGTTCAACACTTCTCCTAGCCGTTACAACAGAGTCCTCTGAGCTCGTCCCCATTTGGGGGTAAGTTAGTTTCTTGGGAGGCCTGATGACTCTGCGAGCCCTCTGCTCTCTTGGTGCTTCTGACTCTGGCACCACAGGCTCTTCTTCAGGAGTAAGTTCAGGTAACATTGCTGGTTCTGGAACCTCTGATTCAGAAGTCAACTGACGTATGGAATCTCTAGAGTCCTCCTCTGCGCAAGTGTCAGGAACATCTTCCCAGTAATCAGCTGAGGGACTGAAGGGTATGAATTCAGTAGCCTCCGGATTCAGCGTTGCATCTGGGGTATCCCCTCCATTTGGGAGATCTATGGCGGACGTTCCCAGAGTCGAGGGAGGCCACAGCCAGTCCAGTTCTCCACCTTCTTCTGTACTCAATTGGGAGGCCTCCCCATCTTTGGCTCGAGAGGTCTGGGACCGAGTGTTCGGCCTAGGAATATCCAGGATAGAGGCCGGTTCAGGGGAGTCTCTCACGGGAGGTATTCTGACTGCCTCAGCAAGTGGGAGCAGGTGGTTCCGATGCCACGTCTTCAGTGGACCCACCTTTCCTTCTGGCTTTAGTTTGTAGACAGGCAAACCGGGCAACTTCCTACAGACAACATAGGGCTCAGATCTCCACCTGTCGGCAAGCTTGTGTTTTCCAGGGACCCCCAGATTGCGTAGCAGTACTCGGTCCCCGGGCTGCAGATCTTGCACTCGAACCTTCAGATCAAAATTTCTCTTGTTGCGGGCCCCCCTTTGATCCGAAGCCGCCTGGGCTTGTTCATAGGCCACCTGCAAGCTACGTCTAAGTCTGTCCACGTATCCCTTGTGGGATGTAGCTGAGGTATTGTCTATAGAAGTGCCAAAGGCCAGGTCCACAGGTAGCCTTGCTTCTCTCCCAAACATAAGTCGATAAGGGGATTAGCCAGTGGCGTCACTTGTGGTACAGTTATAGGCATGTACTAGGGCTGATATGTGCTGACTCCAGTGTTGCTTCTTCTCTGTTTCTAAGGTTCCCAACATGTTGAGCAGGGTCCGGTTAAATCTCTCCGGCTGAGCATCTCCTTGTGGGTGGTAAGGCGTGGTTCTGGTCTTCTTTATTCCTAATGAATCCAAAAGTCTTCGGATCAACCGACTCTCAAAGTCCCTTCCTTGATCTGAGTGGAGTCTCTGTGGTAGACCGTAATGGACAAAATACTTCTCCATAAGTATCTTGGCCACGGTGGATGCCTTCTGGTCTTTGGTTGGGAAAGCTTGAGCATAGCGGGTGAAATGGTCGGTTATTACCAGAACATTCCCCAATCCACTCAGGTCGGGTTCGAGGCAGAGAAAGTCAATGCATACCAGATCCATTGGGCCTTGACTCTGTAAATGGCCCATTGGGGCAGCTTGATGGGGTAGGGTCTTTCTCTGAATGCATCGTGCACAGGAATGGCAATACTCCTCTACTTCTGCCCTCATGCAGGGCCAATAGAACCGATTTCTGACAAGCTGGAAGGTCCTTTCTGCCCCTAGGTGACCATGATGGTCATGCAGGGCAATTAGTACAGTCTCTCGGTGCTTCTCTGGAAGAAATAACTGCCACTTATCTTCTGAGTCATCAGAGGGGCCCCTTCGGTAGACCACTCCCTGATGTACCTGTAGCCTGTCCAATTCCTTCCTCAACAGGCGAGCCTCCTTTGAGGGGTGATGTAGGAATTTGTTGGGATCCTGATTCTCCAGGGCTTCGAGGACCAATCTCCCCATGGGGTCTTCCAATTGGTCACACCTCAACTCCTTCTTGGACAGTCTCGGTAGGTTGTCTTCCTCCAGTTGAGTTACCCCACAATAGTGTTTGGGGACTCCTACCATGGTAACCCCTATTTCTTCTGCTCTGGAGCCTCCTCTGGCTTGGAATTCAGCCCCTTGACAAAGGGCCCGCACCCCGTCCGGTGCCACTTGGGTCCAATCTTCCCAGTCATTTGTCGTGGCATGAGACCTCCGGGACAGGGCATCTGCATCCCTATTTCCGGCTCCTGGTCTGTACTTCAGACTGAAGTTGAATCCAGACAATGCGGCCAACCACCTGTGTCCGGTGGCATCTAGTTTCGCGGTGGTGAAGAGGTAGGTCAGGGGGTTGTTGTCTGTCTTCACAGTAAACTCTGCCCCATACAAGTAGTCTTTTAGCTTGTCTACTACCGCCCATTTGAGGGCCAGGAATTCCAGCTTATGAGTGGGGTAATTCTTTTCTGAGGGGGTCAGGCTCCTGCTCACATAGGCCACTGGTCGCAGTTGTCCTTCATGTTCTTGGTAGAGTACACCACCTAGACCCTCATGGCTGGCATCCACATGTAATTCATAAGGTCTGGTAGGGTCGGCGTAGGCCAGGACTGGGGCAGTGGTTAAGCTCCTCTTCAGAGCATGAAAGGCCTCTTCACACCTTGGGTTCCACTGATCTTGAACTGACTCACCAGGCCTCCTGGGCCCTGAGTCATCCTCTTCCCCTTCTGCCTTTAGCAATTCATTCAACGGGCGGGCAATCCGAGCAAACCCCTCCACAAACCTCCTATAATAGGAGCAGAACCCCAGGAAGGATCTGAGCTCTGTTACTGTGGTGGGTCGTGGCCAGGAAGTGACTGCTTCCAACTTCTCAGGATCTGTGGCCACCCCTTCTTCAGACACTATGTGCCCCAGATAGTTCACAGAAGACTGGTAGAACCGACACTTCTCGGGGGAAAGCTTAAGTCCCTCTTCGCTGAGTCTTCTCAATACTTTCTCCAACCTGGCTTCATGTTCTTCCAAGGTTCTTCCAAAGACAATGACATCGTCCAAGTACACAAGGACTTCTATAAGATTCATGTCTCCAACAGTCTTCTCCATAAGGCGTTGAAAGGTAGCAGGAGCTCCAGACAGACCCTGAGGCATCCTATTGAATTCGAAGAATCCCACCGGGGTTATGAAGGCTGTCTTCTCCCTGTCTTCTGGGTGCATAGGGATTTGATAGTACCCACTCTTGAGGTCCATCACACTGAACCATTTGGCTCCAGACAAACTTTGTAGGGCATCTTCTATCCTTGGCGTGGTGTATTGGTCAGGGATGGTTCTCCTGTTGAGAGTCCTGTAATCGATACAAAGCCTCAACAACCCATTCTTCTTTCTGACCACCACGATTGGGGAGGCATAGGGACTTCTAGACTCCCGGATCACACCAGTCTTCTTTAGTTCTACAAGTTGTTCCCTCAGATCCTCCAGATCTGCCAGGGGGACCCGCCTGACCCTCTCTCGGAAGGGCTTATCTTCTTGGTGGCGGATCCGATGGGTGGCACTTCTTGCACACCCCACATCGAATTCATCTTCGGAAAAGATCTTCTCCCACCTGGACAGCTGGGCCTTGGCTCTTTCTTTCCAAGCCCTGGGTAGGTTCGGGTTTTCCACGGACAGTTTCTCCCAAACATCTCCTCCGTCACCCGTCCCCTTGACTTCGGACCAAGTGACCGGGGCAGCAGGGCTCACCTGACCAAGCAACACTCTGGCAGGGATCTCCATGGGTCCTCCCGTAGTGTTCCTAACACTCACCGGAACTCTGCCATGGGCCTTCTTCAGGGCCTTGAACGGAATCACTTCTGGTATCACTTCCAGGCCTGAGGACTCTTCCCTTGGGTCTGATTCCAGCATGACAAAGGGGCCAGGTTGTTCCCACAAAAGCTTCACAGTGGCCCTAAGACAGGTTACTTCTCCGGGCTGTAGCACTACTCCTTCTCTGCCAAGTCTCCACACCTTCCCTATCCCCTCTCCCGGGGTCTTCTGCTCTAAGACCAGTCGTTGGTAGGCCGTCTTTAGCATGGGATGGATTTTGGTGGCTGAATGGTTTCTCTCTTTCACTAGAGGGGTCAGGAGTCTCCTGACTAGATCCGTGTTTGTCCCAATGATCAGGGAAATCTTGCTGGCTCCAGGCGGCCGGGGACACACAACTGCCAGGGTGTCAAACACTTCAGCCTTCCCAGCCACGGATGGGTCGAAAGTCATCTTTATGGGCAGGTACCCATCATAAGGGAAACTCTGGGTTCCAAGTCCCCATATCTCCAGCTCTTCTATCTTCTGGATAGGCAGATGACTCAAGTGCCTATCATAGAAGTCCCGGTATAGTAAAGTCACCTGTGCTCCGGTGTCCAAAAGAGCTTTAGTATAGACTCCTTCCACTTGAATGGGCACAGTAGGAGACGGGCCCACCAGTTCCTTTGGGTATGGCCGGACTGGGGTCACCTCTTTTTTTTGGCTTTCGACCCTTGCCCTGCTCCTTTTGGACTTTAATTTTTCCTGAGCCTGGCATGCATTGACTTTCTCCCTCTCAATGGGGGCACAAACCCGCTGAGGGATGTTATTGTTCCTTTTAGGTGGATGTTCCTTCTTTGGGGTGCTGTACTTCCACTGAGGGGTCTTGCCCCCTCCCTCTGGGGTACATCTTGGTGGGGGTGTACTATACCTCCTCCTAGGAGTTTTGTCTCCTCCATTCTTGGCCTTTTTTTTTAGTTTGGAGCGCACTGAAGATGATGGGCACCCGGTTGACTCCTTCACCGGGGCCCTTTGGAGTTTCCCGCCGGCTTGCAATTATCTGTTCTCTTCTTCTTTGGGCTGGAGCATACGTTTGCAAAGTGGCCACTCCCTCCGCAGTTATAGCAAATCACCTCTTCTCGGTCCTGTAGGGAGGCCGGTGCTGAGGTGTTCGGGAACAACTCCTTTCTTGGGCTTGGTTTCTCTCGTCTTCTCTGATCTTTCTCCATCAAAGAGGTCAGCATCTCCAACACTTGGGCCATTTGCGATTTCAGAGTGTCAACCTCCGCTTCTCTTTCTGGGCTCTTGACCGAATGTACCAACACTGGTACAGGTGTGACATTCGCCTTGGCCACCTGCTGATCTTCCTCCAGCGCCTCTTCGTCCCTAATAATTTTTATTAGATCAGAGTAGGTTAGTGACATTCCTCCTCCTGAGGTTTTCAGGTGCAGCCAGACCGGGTCTGAGCGCCGCGCTCCCCTCATGATCTGCTTCATGTGTGCTTCATCTGCATCTTTGGGCAGCATTCCCTTCTTCAGTACAATCTTGCATAACTGCCTGTTCAGCCTTCTAACATATTCTGACAGTTTCTCATTCGGCTGCTGGAGAGTGTGTTCAATTTGATAAATCATCTCTGACACCTTCTCCAGCTGACCAAACTCTTCCTGCAGCATGGCCAGGCAATCTTGAGCTGTACAGTTTTCATTTCCAAACCGGAAGCTCTTCACCGATTCTGCCGCGGCACCTTTCAGACTTTCTAAGACTCGCTGTCTCTTCTGTGCCTCAGGCACCTCCCATGCTTCTACTGCCTGCAATGCCTGTTCCACCCAAGTGTCAAAATCTTCCTCCCCCGCAGGGACGGGGAGCTTCCCTGAGAAGGTGCTAAGCTTCTGGTAACCGGCCTCCACATGCACCGTACTGCTTTTCAGGCACTTAATTACAAGGTCTCCTAGAGCATTCAACAATTCAGGCCCTATAGCGGCCAGCGGTGATCCCGGGCTTAATAGTTCCTTAAGCTTTTCTGCTTTAGGGGATAGTGGTGGAGATAATTGTGGGAGTGATGGCTTTGGTGTCTGAAACCATTCTTCCTTCACTGGCAGCGTATGTATCAAGTGATAGATCTGATTATCTATGGCTTGTATACTCTGACTTTTAAAATGCTCTGGGATTTCGTTTTTCCATTCTACCAGTGCGTATGTAAACGAGATCACTGGATCTGGCCTAAAATCCATCACCCATGCTTTGTGGCTCGGAGACAGTAACAATACGAGATGTTTTATCTCCTCTTCCATCTTTCCCCCGGGAGTACAATGACTACCGCCGCGGTTGGATCGGCGCCAATCGCTGCGCACCACTGTGATATTGCCAGCGGGTCCATGCTGGTACTTCTGACCGGCTTGATTGCAGCGTGCAACGTACAAGGATCCCGGACTCGAGCCCCCACGTGTAGCGCTACCCCCAGTTAAGAGAGCCGCGGATATTGACTTGGGCCCCGCAGTGCACCGCTGTCAACCCCTGGCAATCGGCTCTAACCTCCCGTGGCACAGCTGGTGATAGAGGGATAGGACCGCGTGACCGCAACTGTTGGTGACGCAGTCCTACAACAAACATACACAGAATACACTTCAAAACTCCCATTAAAGTAAGCGGAACTGACACCAAATGTACTCCACCCAGACATTTCACCGAGGCCAATGGGCAAGTAATAAACAACAGCACAACAAGTTGCAGATCCCTGCAATAAACAGTAATAAAGATAAACAGAGTAATCAGAATAATTAAGTATTGCTATGCAACTCTAGCGCTGCCCTTTTACAGCCACTTCCCCTCATGGGCAGACCAACACCCAGCAATGTCTACCCATGCAGTCAGGCCTGACTGATCTAAATGGAAGTTCAGTGAAACAATATTTGCTAGCAATCTCTCGGTGGTGCACTTGAAGAACAACTTTGTAATCCCAACAAATAGTAAAGATAAAGTATCTGTCCTTAAACAGCTCTCACCACCTGGACAAGTCCAAGTCCCTTTCCCCCATCGATTCGTCTAGGAACAGGAATCCACCGACATCCAAGTCTTCAATCCTTCTGGTGTACTGCAGCAAGGAGGATTAGATGTCTCTAAGGCTCTGCTAGGCTGGCAGAGGGCTCTTTGGAAAGGAGCACACGGCCCGGGCTTCAGGCCTTGTGCACACAGCAGTTCAGCACAGACATCCTCTTGCTAGGAGAGGGGGGTCCAAAGAGGCCGACCAAAACTCCGCCTCCCCTTTATAAAGTCTGCCCCAGCAGTCTCTGTTCTGGAGCAATGCACCCTGGGTGCTGCAAGATGTACTGGGAGATGTAGTCTCTCTCTCCTCTGCTTTCACTACCATAATGTCTCTTTACTTCCTCCCGACTCACCTCTCACCTGGAACTTCTTGTCTCTCTGCATTAAAGGGGAACACCCCGCTACACATGGAAGGGAAAAGAAAAGAGGGGGAGTAACAAAGAAAAAGGCAGAGAACAAATAGGAAATGCGGCTAGAGAGGGATGGGGGGGAAAAAAAAAAAAGGAAATTAGGATAGAGAGAGATAAAAGGGAAAGAAAGGAAAACAAAGAGAAAGAGTGGTACATCCTAAAATGTACCATAAGGGGTTTGGAAGGGACTCAGGGAGCGCTAAATGTCCCTGGGTTAGGGGAGCAAATTACTTGTCTTACCTTGGGTGCTGACAACCCACGCTACCAAAATAATTTTACTGTTAGGGGTCCCCACAACTTGGGAAATTTTTATCAAGGGGTCACGACACTAGAAAGGTTGAGAACCACTGGTGTAGAGGATATATATGCATCCTAGGTGTTGTATATATATTTATACACTGTATTCAGTTTAGCTAGATCCGTTCCTGTTATTCTCTATACTGTAACAGGCAGGCAGGTGATTGTGCTAGCTGCAGTCAGTGTTTCACTTAGTGTACTGTGTGCTTTGCATAGCGTTCACCTAAAGCTTACCTGAATACAGTTAGTGGTGTTCTCATAATAAAACCACAGGCAGAGAACTGCAAGTATTTTCAGTTAGTGTACTGTGTCCTCTGCACAGTGTTCACCTAAAACTAACTGAAGACAATTGCTGCTTTTCTCATACTAATACCACAGCAGGCAGTTGATTTTGATAGCTGCATTATCAGTACATATATATATATATATATATATTGTGACAGCAGGAAGGTAAAGTCACCTGGTTGCATCCAGGGGGGTAGATATATTTCGCCCAGATTCAGGCTTTACGCCGACTTATACAACTAGGTGGAGAGTTGTATAAGCCCAGCTAAGGCTAGTGGGCTCATGGATGACTCATACCTCTAGGGAGAGGGCTGGGCGTCGTGCAGGCAGGGAGTTGATGAGGCCAGCTGAAGCTTGTCAGCTCATTTAGGCCTCTATAAGAACTCCCAGCTTCATTAGATGTTAGCTCATGCCTGGAACCAGACCTGTGTGGACTGTCTAGGGAGAGTGAACCCCTGTGCGGTGAGAAAAAGCCTGTGTGGCTATTTGCTTGGACATTTAAAACCAGGGACTTAGGGACTAGGACAGCACTAGGCTGATCCCAGTTGTTAGTTAGGAAACCTGTATGTTTAGTCAGAGGTCAAGTTGACCAGGATTTATTTTGTTTATATGTTTCTTTTGGCTTTGCTGTGTTTTGTCACTGTAAATAGAAAATAAACCGCACCTTTTTTTTTGATTTTGAAAACCACAACCTCCGTTTGCTGGGCCTGTTTTTGTGTGGGGAGCCCATCCCGGGGGTCACACACACCCGCTGCCGAGCTAACCCCCTCACAGTTGGTGGAGAACCAGTGGCAGTTTTTTTTAAGCCAGCATGGAGGAGATACTGAAGCAGCTGGCTCTAGCAAATGCCAATCAACAGCAGACAAATGCAGGTTTGCAAAAGAGCCTTGCAGCTCAACAACAGAACTTCGCAGCCCAGCAGCAAGCTCATCAACAGAGCCTTGCAGCCCAGCAGCAAGCTCACCAACAGAGTCTGGAAGCTCAGCAACAAGCCCAGCAGCAATCTGAGGCCCGCTTCATAGACCTGTTACAGAAGCAAGAGCAGAGACTACAACAAATGGAAGCAGTAATGCAGCAACGTCCGCAGACCAGTGAGGAAAGCCGTCCCACTAATACCGCGTCCTTTGGGGTGAGTCGTTTATTGACAAAAATGACTGGAGAGGATGATCCAGAGGTATTTTTGACCACATTTGAAAGGACTGCTGAAAGAGAAAAGTGGCCTGAGGAGCAGTGGGCTGGACTGGTGGCTCCTCTGTTAACTGGTGAATCGCAGAAGGCTTACTATGACCTAGAGCCTGACCAAGCAAAAGAATATGTGATGCTAAAAGCTGAGATATTGGCAAGGCTGGGTGTCACCCAGGCTGTCCGGGCTCAGCGTGTGCATAACTGGACTTTCCAGCTTGGAAAACCCCCCAGGTCTCAAATGTATGATCTCATTCACCTGAGCAGAAAGTGGCTACAGCCAGAGACTTTGTCCGCACCAAAGATTGTGGAACGTGTTGTAATGGATCGGTTTTTGAGAGCTCTTCCTACTGCCATCCAAAACTGGGTAAGCCATGGAGACCCAGAGACGGCCGATGGTCTTGTGGATCGTGTGGAGAAATACTTGGCTACAGAGAACCTGACGGCCTCTTCCAGAGACACTCGGACTTTCCACCCTAAGACCAGACCATCCCCAGGGGCGGATAAGAGGATTCCAAGGGGTAAGGGTGGAGAGAGTGAGAGGGTGGGAGCTCTACCCCAAGTTTGGCGAGAACAGCCTGGGAAATCAGCGGCTCAAGAGGCGGCAAGAAGGATCGTTTGCTACCGCTGCCGGCAAGCGGGACATATTGCAGCCAATTGCCCGGTTGTGGAGGAACTCATGCAGTGTGACTTTCTGACGGGCAGACGTCAGTCGCTGTGTGCGACAGTCGCATGCACTGCCATTCGAGGAATTGAGAAACATTTATGCAAAATGTGTGTTAATGGTAGAAATGTTGTGGTATTGCTGGATTCAGGTAGCCTTGTGACCCTGATAAATGCTGAGTTAGTTAAAACAGAGGTCTCTGGGAATAGCAAGGTAGCTGTTATTTGTGTGCATGGGGACACCCGAGAGTATCCAGTGACTACAGTGTGTTTCGAGACCCCCAAAGGTACCCTCTCTCATCCAGTGGGCTTAGTATCTCAGTTACCGTATGACGCCATTGTGGGAAGGGATTTTCCGAAGTTCTGGGAACTGTGGGATGATCCTGAGCCCCCCACTGGTGCCCCTATGTACCAGGAATGTGATAGCCAGAACTCCCCTGAGAGTGGTGAGGACTCTCCGGAATTTCCCTTATCAGTATTGGCAGGGGAGACTCAAGAAACTGGAGAGGAGCCCACCTCCTCAGACGAAAACCTACCGTCTGTGGAGTTTTCTGATCTTGAGGTTCACAGGGAAAACTTTGCCACAGAACAGTTGAAAGACCCCGCCCTAATAAAGGCACGCGAAAACGTAGTGAAAATAGATGGCGAGTTAGTGAACCCAGATAATACCTGCACTTACCCATACTTCAGCGTAGAGAAGGACCTACTGTATCGGGTGGCAAAAAGGGCAGAAGAAACCGTTGAGCAGCTTGTGGTGCCCAAACCTTACAGGAAGTTGGTGTTGGAGTTGGCCCATGGGCACATTCTTGGAGGTCATCTGGGGACAGAGAAAACCCGAGAGAGGGTATTACAGAGATTCTATTGGCCGGGGGTGATGAAGGACATAGAAAATTATTGTTCCTCCTGCCCTGTGTGTCAGAGGTCGGCCCCGATGCCACATTTCCGTAGCCCGCTGGTCCCTCTACCCATCATTGAGGTCCCGTTTGAGAGGATCGCCATGGATTTGGTAGGTCCTATAATCGAGTCCGCTAGGGGGCACCAGTACATATTAGTTATAATGGACTATGCCACCCGTTATCCAGAAGCGATCCCTCTCTGAAATACCTCGGCCAAAACCATAGCCAAAGAGCTATCTCTTGTGTTTAGCCGGGTGGGTATTTGTAAAGAACTGCTTACGGACCAAGGTACACCCTTTATGTCCCGGGTTATGAAGGAGCTGTGTAAATTGTTCAAAGTGACGCAATTACGTACATCTGTGTATCACCCCCAAACCGATGGGCTGGTTGAAAGATTCAACAAAACCCTAAAACAAATGTTGAAGAAAGTGGTGGATAGAGATGGAAAGGATTGGGACTGTCTACTTCCTTATCTGATGTTTGCTATTAGGGAGGTGCCCCAATCCTCTACGGGATTCTCCCCCTTTGAGTTACTGTATGGGAGACACCCAAGAGGGCTGTTGGATATTGCCAAGGAAACTTGGGAAAGTGAGAGTTCTCCCCACAGGAGTGTGATTGAGCATGTCGCCCTGATGCAAGACCGAATTGCACAGGTAATGCCCATCGTGAAGGAACATTTGGCCCAAGCGCAGTTAGCACAGCAGAGAGTGTACAACCGTGGAGCCAAGACCCGTACCTTTTCCCCGGGGGATAGGATACTGGTACTTGTCCCTACGGTTGAAAGTAAATTCCTTGCCAAATGGCAAGGCCCCTACGAGATAATGGAAAAAGTGAGTGAAGTGAATTACAAGGTCAGACAACCAGGAAGGCGAAAGCCCGAACAGATCTATCACGTTAATCTGTTGAAAGCCTGGAGGGATAGAGAGTCCCTAGTCGCAGACACTTGGTCACCAGCTCAAACTGGTTGCGTGATTCCTGAGGTTGGAATAGCAGCCACCTTGTCACAACCCCAACAACAGGAGGTTAAGGAGTTTGTGCTTCGCAACAAGGAGGTATTCTCTGAGCTGCCGGGACAAACATTTGGGGTAGAGCATGACATCATTACCCCGCCCGGTGAAAGGGTGAAGTTAAAACCCTATCGGATCCCAGAGGCCCGACGGGAGGCAATACGGGAGGAAGTACAGAAAATGCTGAACTTAGGGGTGATAGAGGAGTCCCAAAGTGATTGGTCTAGTCCCATTGTGTTGGTGCCTAAACCGGATGGGAGCTGGCGATTTTGTAACGATTTTCGTCAGTTGAACAAAGTTACAAAATTTGACACCTACCCCATGCCACGTATAGATGAGTTGATCGACCGGCTGGGAACAGCCCGATACATGACGACTCTTGACCTCACAAAAGGGTATTGGCAAATCCCCCTGGCCAAATTGGCCAAAGAGAAAACCGCATTTGTAACCCCAGACGGGGCGTTCCAATATAAAAGAATGCCGTTCGGGTTACAGAATGCGCCGGCCACATTCCAGCGGAAAATGGACCAGATGCTGAGGCCCCATCGGAAGTATGCTGCGGCTTACCTGGATGACGTAATTGTCCATAGCACAGATTGGGCCTCACATCTGCCAAAAGTGCAAGCAGTCCTGGACTCTGTTCGGGAAGCGGGGTTTACGGCTAACCCCAAGAAGTGTACCATTGGGCAGGAGGAGGCCAAATATCTTGGGTACACCATTGGGAGGGGAGTAATAAAACCCCAACTCAACAAAGTCGAGGCCATCCAGAGTTGGCCACGTCCCAACAGCAAGAAGCAGGTACGAGCCTTTCTGGGAATCGCTGGGTATTATCGGCGATTCATTCCCCACTTTGCTTCTAAGGCTGTGCCCCTAACCAACCTGACGAAGGGGAAAGGGTCGGTCATGATTAAATGGACCCCCGAGGCTGAGGCAGCATTCCAATTCTTGAAACAAGCCTTATGTAGCCAGCCAGTGTTGTACTCACCCGACTTCTCTAAAGACTTTGTCGTACAAAGTGATGCGTCAGATGTGGGGTTAGGAGCAGTATTGTCCCAGGTCTGGAACGGGGAAGAGCACCCAGTCATTTACCTCAGCAGGAAGTTGAAGTCCCATGAGGTAAATTACGCCACCGTTGAAAAGGAGTGTTTAGCGGTGAAGTGGGCTCTAGATTCCCTTCGGTACTACCTGCTAGGTAGGCACTTTGACATGGTTACGGATCACGCTCCGTTAAAGTGGATGGCTCAAAACAAGGAAACAAATAGAAGAGTGAATAGGTGGTTCCTGGCCCTCCAGGAATTCAACTTCACAGTAAAGCATCGCCCTGGCGTTCAAATGGGGAATGTGGATGCTTTGTCTCGAGTACATGAATGCCTGATTGCTGGTGTTCCAACCCCGAGGTTAAAACAAGAGGGGGGGGGTATGTGACAGCAGGAAGGTAAAGTCACCTGGTTGCATCCAGGGGGGTAGATATATTTCGCCCAGATTCAGGCTTTACGCCGACTTATACAACTAGGTGGAGAGTTGTATAAGCCCAGCTAAGGCTAGTGGGCTCATGGATGACTCATACCTCTAGGGAGAGGGCTGGGCGTCGTGCAGGCAGGGAGTTGATGAGGCCAGCTGAAGCTTGTCAGCTCATTTAGGCCTCTATAAGAACTCCCAGCTTCATTAGATGTTAGCTCATGCCTGGAACCAGACCTGTGTGGACTGTCTAGGGAGAGTGAACCCCTGTGCGGTGAGAAAAAGCCTGTGTGGCTATTTGCTTGGACATTTAAAACCAGGGACTTAGGGACTAGGACAGCACTAGGCTGATCCCAGTTGTTAGTTAGGAAACCTGTATGTTTAGTCAGAGGTCAAGTTGACCAGGATTTATTTTGTTTATATGTTTCTTTTGGCTTTGCTGTGTTTTGTCACTGTAAATAGAAAATAAACCGCACTTTTTTTTTGATTTTGAAAACCACAACCTCCGTTTGCTGGGCCTGTTTTTGTGTGGGGAGCCCATCCCGGGGGTCACACACACCCGCTGCCGAGCTAACCCCCTCACAATATATATATATATATATATATACACACATCCCACCTTTGTGCAGCTACATCTCACTGCAGGCCATTAGTATGTCTGGAAGGCAAACAAGGAGAGGCAGACAGTCACGAGGCAATAAAAGAGGGCAAGCAGGCTCTGTGTCTAGAGGCAACAGTGCTGGTCGTGGACACGGAGCATCCTCATCAGCACGTGGCCGTGGGACAAGCTTGTCCTTTTCGGCAGCTGGCCATGTTGAGCCGCAACATGCCCAAGACTTGGTATAGTGGATGACCAAGCCGTCCTCCTCCTCCTCATCCTCTCTCACCCAGGCTCAGGGTACTTTGTCTGGTAAAGCAGCTGCCAAAGCGGCCTCTTCCCTCGGCTCAATGGCATCAGTCACTCCTTCCCTAGCCCCACCATGTCCTCCTGAGGAGTCCCCCGAACTGTTTGACCACAGTGTTGGGTACATGCTCCAGGAGGATGCCCAGTGTTTTTAACGCTCCAATGATGGAACCCAGCTAGAGGAAGGCAGTAACGTGAGCCCAGAGAGAGGGGGTAGTAACATGAGCCAAGAGAGAGGGGCTGCCCAACAAGGACAGCTATCTGGCAGTCATGTTCCCCCAGCTGCAGCATACTGCCAGATTTTCTCCAGTGATGAGGAGGGAGGGGATGATGAGGTCACTGACTCCACGTGGGTGCCTGATAGGAGAGAGGAGGAGGAGGAGGAGCCACATCTGTCCTATGAGGCAGGATGCCCTCCAGGGGCCAGCTTAAGGGCAACCCCCCCCGACTGCATTTACACCGCAGAAGTCCGCATGTGCAGGGGGCTGCTGTCTCTGCGCTTTATTCCAAAAGTTCTTTAGTGTGGGCCTTTTTTCAGACGTGTGCAGCAGATCGCACCATTGCCATTTGCAACATATGTCTAAAGCGTATCTCGCGTGGCCAAAACATCAGCCACTTGGGCACCACGTGCTTGACCAGACATATGTCGACCTGCCATGCAGTTTGTTGGCAAGCCTACCTAAAAGACCCACACCAAAGAACAAAGCGGTCCTCTCCTTGCTCCTCATCAGCTGGGATCTTCAATCCCACTATACCTTCAGTCCTCTCTAAAACCTGCACTGAGAGGAATGAAGGTGTAGAATTAGGTGTGTCACAGCCAAGTACTTGCGGGCAATCTGCTATCGGTACACAGATTCCAGCTCTCTACCGGCATGTGGAAGGCAATGTCTTGGCCACGCTGGACAGGGCGGTCAGCGGCAAGGTGCATATTACCGCTGACTCGTGGTCCAGCAGGCATGGACAGGGACGTTACCTATCTTTCATGGCGCATTGGGTGACTCTGCTGGCAGCTGGGAAGGATGCAGGACAAGGTGCAGTAGTGTTGGAGGTTGTTCCGCCACCACGCCTCCAAAATGTTACTACTGGTGATTCTGACACACCTCTCTCCTCCACCCCCTCCTCTTCTTCTTCCTCCATGGCCTATACCTGTGCTTTGTCCTCAGAACCAGCGGTGCTCCCTAGGTGTTCAATGGGCTACGCAAGTACGCAGGCAAAAAGATGCCATGCGGTGCTTGAGCTGGTGTGCTTGGGGGACAGGAGCCACACTGGGGCAGAGATTCTGTCAGCTCTGCAGGGGCAGGCTCAGAGGTGGTTGATGCCACGCCAGCTTAAGCCAGGAAAGGTGGTTTGCGACAGTGGCACCAACCTCCTCTCTGCCCTCCGACAGGGACAACTGACCCATGTTCCCTGTTTGGCTCACGTCCTTAACTTGGTGGTGCAGCGGTTCTTGGGCAGGTACCCGGGCTTACAGGAGGTCCTGAAACAGGCCAGGAAGCTCTGTGGGCATTTCCGCCGGTCATATAATGCCAGTGCTTGGCTGGCTGACCTGCAAAAGGAATCCAACCTGCCCAAGAACCGTCTAATCTGTGACATGCCCACCAGGTGGAACTCTACGTTGGCCATGCTGCAGTGGCTGCGCACGCAGCAGAGGGCCATCAATGAGTATCTGTTGCAATATGGCACCAGGACAGGGTCAGGGGAGCTTGGATTTTTCCCCCCACGCCAGTGGGCCATGATCAGGGATGCATGCACTGTCCTGGCACCATTTGAGGAGGCCACGAGGATGGTGAGCAGTGACAGTGCATGCATCAGTGACACTGTCCCTCTTGTCCACCTGTTGGAGCACACGCTGCGTGGAATAATGGACAGGGCACTTAAGGCAGAACAGAGGAAGGAAGAGGAGGACTTCCTTACCTCTCAAGGCCCCCTTTATCCAGACAGTGTTCCTGCTGGCCCAGCTATCACACAGGAAGAGGAGTAGGAGGAGGAGGAGGAGGAGGATTATTGTGTCAGCATGGAGGTGGAGCCTAGCACTCAGCATCAGCAGCAGTCTTCAAGGGATCATTTACAGTCCCAAGACCCCATGGACTTGTACGTTGCTGAGAGGAGGTGGCTGCTGATCATGTCGTCCTGAGTGACCCAGAGGACTCCGGACCAAATGCCTCAGCAAACCTACGCTGCATGGCCTCCCTGATCCTGCAAAGCCTGCAAAGGGATCCTCATATTCGTGCGATCAAGGAGAGGGATCATTACTGGCTGGAAACCCTCTTTGATCCACGTTACAAGGGTAAGGTTGCGGACCTTATCTTGCCGTCGCAGAGGATGCAGAGGATGAAGCATCTTCGGGAGGCCTTGCAGAAAGGTCTGTGCAACGCGTTCCCAGAGACTGGGATCTTACAAATTCCTGGTCCTGGACAACGTGTTGCTGTGGCTTCGGTCAGTCAAAGAAGGAGCTGTGGAGAAGGTGGCCGTCTGACCGATGCGTTCAAGCAATTTTTTTAGTACGCAGCCCTAAGGTATGATCGGTTCCAGCAACCATCGCCAGCGTCTGATTTACATGGTGCAGGAATACCTAGGGGCAAGATCAGACTTGGACACCTTTCCCACCGAAAATCCTCTGGGTTACTGGGTCTTGAGGATGGATCACTGCCAGAGCTTGCACAGTATGCAATTGAGATACTGGCCTATCCTGCATCCAGCGTTCTTTCGGAATGCACATTCAGTGCTGCTGGAGGCTTTGTAACCGATCACAGGGTGTGCCTGTCCACCGACTCGGTCGATCGACTGACCTTCATAAAAATGAATCAGCCTTGGATCTCCACCAGCTACCAAGCACCTGATGCTGATGTAACCGATTTTTTTTTTTTAAATGTCAGATCCCTTCAAGACTATGCCTATGCTAATGCTGAGTGACTATCCTGTTATGCTGAGTGGCTATCCTCTTCCTCCTCAATGATCATGCTGATAGCTTGTAAGAACATTTTTGGTTCTGGGCACCGCCACCAGTGGCTAAGGCCCAATTTTTCAGCCCCTGTTTAACAGGGGCGTGTATTTACAATTTTTGATGCAATACTTTTCAGCAAGGCTCATTGCTGCGCTCCAACTACAGTATCTGTGAGGGGTTGCAGTGTTGTGGCACCAGTGCCTAAGGCCCAATTTTTATGCCCCTGTTTAACAGGGGCATGTAATTACAATTCTTGATCTAATAATTCACAGCAGGGCCCATTCCTGCGCCCACCAAGAGTAACTGTGAGGGCTTACAGTGTTGTGGGAACACCATCACCACCAAAGGCCCAATTTTTCTGCCCCTGTTCAACAGGGGCATGTAATTACAATTTTTGATCTAATATTTCACAGCTGGGCCCATTCCTGCACCCACCAAGAGTAACTGTGACGACTTACAGTGTTGTGGCACCACCACCAAAGGCCCAATTTTTCCTACCACTGTTCAACAATGGCATGTAACTACAATTCTTGATATAATAGTTCACAGCAGTGCGTTCCAGCGCCCACCAAGAGTAACTGTGAGGGCTTACAGTGTTGTGGCAACACCAACACCTAAGAGCCAAATTTCTGCAGAATATATACGGCAGGCCCCTACTTTCAAACATCCAACTTACAAACGACTCCTACTTGCAAACGGAAGGAGACAACAGGAAGTGAGAGGAAATCTACTCTTAGGAAGGGCAATTCTCTCCTGTAAGAGTTAATATGGGAAAAAGGTGTCTCCTCTCCACTGATGCTTTATCACCAATCCTTGTTTCAATAAAACCCTCAAATTTTCAAAAAACATTTGTCATTGGGACGGAAAGTGAGGTGAAATGTTCTGAACAGGTGCACAGACAGCAAAACAAATGTTACATGGGTGATAACCCTTCCCTATGTTTTCCAAAAAGCTTAAAAATAGATTTTTTGCCTGGAGCTACACTTAAAAAATGTACCTGTTCCAAATTACGAACAGATTGTACTTAAGAACAAACCTACAGTCCCTGTCTTGTTTGCACCGCCTGTATACTGCTGTTCAGAGTATATAGGGCCTTTTTTTAATTTGGGTGCGGGGTTCCCCATAATATCCATACAAGACCCAAAGGGGCTGGTAGTGGGCTGGGGGGGGGGGAGGGTACCCATGCCATTTTTCTCAATGATTTTCATCCATATTGCTGGGATCAGACATTACATTAAAGCCGAAAGCAGTTTAAATTACTTTTTTTCCCTTTAGAAATTGTGCAGGGACAGTTCTAAACACGGGAAACATGTGCCACTTCACAGGCATACTTTAGACACCCCCCAGGTACGATATTTAAAGGAATATTTCACTTTTTTTTTTCACTTTAAGCTTTATTAAAATCACTGCTCCCGAAAAAACTGCCGTTTTTAAAACTTTTTTTTACATTGATACATGTCCCCTGGGGCAGGACCCGGGTCCCCAAACCCTTTTTAGGACAATAACTTGCATATTAGCCTTGATAATTAGCACTTTTGATTTCGAACGTTCTAGTCCATTGTATTTAATAGGGTTCTAAAGTTTGCGCGACCTTTCGGTCCGTTCGCAGGTTCTGGTGCAAACCGAACCGGGGCGTGTTCGGCTCATCCCTATCCAGAAGATGTCAAGGAGCCAGCATAGTGAGAGAGGAGCATAGAGGTTATCAAGAAGCCAGAATAGCGAGAGAGGGGACCCAGAAGATGTTAAGGAGTCAGCATTGCGAGAGAGGAGCCTAGAGGTTGTCTTGCATAGTAAGAGAGGGGCTCAGATGTGAAGGAGCCAGCATAGCTAGAGGGGAGCCCAGAAGATGTCAAGCAGCCAAGAAAAGTGACAGCGAGGCCCAGAAAGTTTTGAAAGATGTGCAAAAGGCCAGAGGCTGTTCTATGTAGAAACCTTCAGGTGTCCTGGGCTCCCTCCTCCCTCCTTTCTCATCTCCATGCACTAGTGCAGTGGTTCCCAACCTCAGTCCTGGTGTACCCTCAACAGGCCATGCTTTGTGAGTTTCCCATAAATATAACTGTTATAAAAAACAATCCTTCAACGTTGATGTAAAGGTACAGGAAATTATAAAAACATGACCTGTTAGTTGTGCTTGAGGACTGAGGTTGGGAACCACTAACCTAGTGCAAAACACATGACAGAAAACCCAATGAAATTGACATCAAAGCCTTGTAGTTTCCTTGTACCAGAAGAAATCTAAACAACTAATGTTACTAGGCAATGATCCGGGATTAGCTTCTTTTTTTTTTTTGGTTACTGCATTGCTGTCTCTTTAGCTAAACCATACTCCTCTGGGGATCCATTTTCCTGTATTATCTATTTGTAAAACAAACATTGTATGCATATAGTAAAAAATGTTATAAAAAAAACTGAATGCAGAGGGTCAGGAGTAAAGGTAATGTACAACACAACAAACTGAGTACAGGAATCAGGAATGTAATCTAAAGAGTTCAGAGTGCAAGGATCAGGAGTAAAAGTAATGTATGACCCAACAAACAGGGTGCAGAGATTAGGAATGTAAAGTACAGATACGGGTTCAGGGGTGTTTAACATACAGAGTGGTCAGGAATATATATTGCACAGAATGCAGGAGTCAGAAGTATGTAATGTACAACTTTCAGGGCTTAGGAGTATGTAATTTACAGAGTGCAGGGGTCAGGGGCAGAGGCATTGCTAGGGGGGTGCGGGGGGTGCGGTCCGCCCCCGGGTGACACCCGCTAGAGGGGTGACACCCTCCCTTTTTTTTTTTTTTTTTTTTTTTTTTTTTTTTTTTTTACAGCTGACCCATTCATTGATTAATTTCACCCCGCTGGGCTGGAAGCCTGGAACAACACCTCCAGCGCCGCGGCCGCGCCTGGTGTGTGTCCTCCGGCTCCTTATTCTTCCTATTCCTAAATTCCAATCCTCCTCCCTACCCTACAGAGCCAGCGAGCGACTCAGCCTGTCACATCATCACACTGCACTGTGATGATGTGACGACACGCACTAGCGTTGCTAGCCAGGTGCGGGGGGGGCGGGCCGCACCCGGGTGACACCCACCAGAGGGGTGACACCCGTGGGTAGCGCAGCGGCACCACACTGACATTGCCCGCTGCCCTGTGCCTTAGGCTCACGCTGCGGCTGTGTCCCTCAGCGGAGCGGAAGGAAGCCACCGCCCCCTCTGCCTCCTCTCTGTTTACATCCACAGAGGAGGAGGAGGAGCCCACGCTCGAGAGACACACCGCTGTGTGTATCTGCCGCTCTGTTCTGAGGTCTGTAAGGTAAGGGGGGCATCTTTACTGATGGGGGGAGGGGGTGTCTGTACTGCTGGGGTCTGCACTAGGGGGAGTTTGCACCAGGGGGCTGTAACTGAGGGGGTGTCTGTACTGAGGGGGGTCTGGTACCAAGAGGGTGTCTGTACTGAGGGGGGTGTCTGTACTGAGGGGGGTGTCTGTAACTGAGGGGGTGTCTGTACGAGGGGTGTCTGGTACTGTGGGGGGTGTCTGTAACTGAGCAGGGTGTCTGTAACTGAGGAGGTCTGCACTGAGGTGGGGGTGTCTGTACTGATGGAGCGGTCTGTACTGAGGTGGGGGTGTCTGTACTGAGGGGGTGTCTGTACTGAGGGGGGTGTATGTACTGAGGGGGGTGTCTGTAACTGAGGGGGGTGTCTGTAACTGAGGGGGGGTCTTTAACTGAGGGGGGTCTTTAACTGAGGGTGTGTCTGTAACTGAGGGGGTGTCTGTAACTGAGGGGTGGTCTGTACGAGGGGGAGTCTGTACGAGGGGGTGTCTGTACTGAGGGGGGTGTCTGTACTGAGGGGGGTGTCTGTACGAGGGGTGTCTGTAACTGAGGGGGTGTCTGTAACTGAGGGGTGGTCTGTACGAGGGGGAGTCTGTACGAGGGGGAGTCTGTACGAGGGGGTGTCTGTTACTGAGGGGGGTGTCTGTACTGAGGGGGGTGTCTGTACTGAGGGGGGTGTCTGTACGAGGGGTGTCTGTAACTGAGGGGGGGTGTCTGTAACTGAGGGGGTCTGCACTGAGGTGGGGGTGTCTGTACTGATGGAGCGGTCTGCACTGAGGTGGGGGTTCATACTGAGGGAGGCGGGTCTATATTGATGGCGGAGAGTCTGTACTTAGTGGAGCGGGTTTGTACTGAGGGAAGGGATCTATACTGTGGGAGTGGGGTCTGTAGTTAGTGGAGGGGGGTCTGTACTGAGGGGGGACTATAGTTGTTGGGGGGTGACACCATTTTTTTTCGCACCGGGTGACACCAACCCTAGTGACGCCACTGGTCAGGGGAGTGTGTTATGTACACAGTCTAGGAATCAGACATATGTTATGTACAGATTGCAGGGGTTAGGAGCAGTGTTGAGCGGACCCGAACTGTAAAGTTCGGGTCCGTACCGAATTTTGGCTTTTTCCCGACCCCGGACCCGGATTTTGCGCTAAAGTCCGGGTTCCGGTTCGGATTCGGGAATTTAATGGCGCAGTTAGAAATGCTTCAGGGGCCAGCCAATCACCATTTGATTAGCTGGTGTGCCCTTAGAAGCCATCATAGCCATGCCTACTAATGGCATGGCTGTAATTGGTCAGTGCAACATGTGACCCAGCATGTGACCAGCTTCTATATAAGAAAGAGGCACACAGCACAGATCGTCACTCTGCTTTTAGACAGTGTAGGGAAAGGATCCTGGCTGCTGTTGCTGTGAGGGAGAGAATAGGAGTTAGTCCTGATTCTGCAATCTACTGATAGAAAAGATAGGGAGACAGTGTAGTGTAGTGTAGTGTAGGGGCAGGATCCTGTTTGTGCTTTCAGGGAGAGAGATTTAGATAGGAGTCCAGATTGAGAGATATAATAGCTCAGCGATCTGCATAGGTTTATCTGTTTGTGTTGCAAGCTCAGTGCACCAGCACTGCATTACGTTGAGTGATACACCTATTCCATACTGTGGCTGTATTGTGCTCTTGCTAAAAGACCTATTTTGGTCAGAAAAAAAAAAAGGCACTTTATTGTGCTTTTGCTAAAAAGACCAATTTTTGGGCCCCAAAAAAAAAAAAAGGCACTTTATTGTGCTGTTGCAAAAAAAAAAACGGCACTTTGTTGTGCGCAAAAAAGACCTATTTTTGGGCAAAAAAAATATTTTGCAGTGTATATCTCTAGTTGTGTGAAATAACCAATTTCTATATATTTTTCTTGTACTATGCTATACTAAAAAAAAAAAAAAAACTTTTTTTTGAATAGCATTCTCTGCAGCTGTGCGATTCAGCGGTTATATACTGTGGTTGTGTTGTGCTCTTTCAAAAAACGCCATTTAGGGCCACAGAAAATATTTTGCAGTGTGAAATACACATGTGGAGGTGTGTAAAATAAACAATTTCTATATATTGTACAGTGCTATACTAAAAAAAACAACATTTTTTTTGAATAGCATTCTCTGCACTTCTATAGCTGTGCGATTCAGTGGTTAAATACTGTGGTTGTGTTGTGCTCTTTCAAAAAACGCCATTTAGGGCCACAGAAAATATTTTGCAGTGTGAAATACACATGTGGAGGTGTGTAAAATAAACAATTTCTATATATTGTACAGTGCTATACTAAAAAAAAAAACATTTTTTTTGAATAGCATTCTCTGCACTTCTATAGCTGTGCGATTCAGTGGTTAAATACTGTGGTTGTGTTGTGCTCTTTCAAAAAACGCCATTTAGGGCCACAGAAAATATTTTGCAGTGTGAAATACACATGTGGAGGTGTGTAAAATAAACAATTTCTATATATTGTACAGTGCTATACTAAAAAAAACAACATTTTTTTTGAATAGCATTCTCTGCACTTCTATAGCTGTGCGATTCAGTGGTTAAATACTGTGGTTGTGTTGTGCTCTTTCAAAAAACGCCATTTAGGGCCACAGAAAATATTTTGCAGTGTGAAATACACATGTGGAGGTGTGTAAAATAAACAATTTCTATATATTGTACAGTGCTATACTAAAAAAAACAACATTTTTTTTGAATAGCATTCTCTGCACTTCTATAGCTGTGCGATTCAGTGGTTAAATACTGTGGTTGTGTTGTGCTCTTGGAAAAAACGCCATTTAGGGCCACAGAAAATAAATTGCAGTGTGAAATACACATGTGGAGGTGTGTAAAATAAACAATTTCTATATATTTTCCTTGTACTGTGCTATACTAAAAAAAACAACCTTTTTTTTTGAATAGCATTTTCTGTAGCTGTGCGATTCAGCGGTTACGTGCTGTGGGTGTGTTGTGGTCTGGCAAAAAACGCCATTTAGGGCCACAGAAAATATTTTGCAGTGTGAAATACACATCTGGAGGTGTGTGTAAAAAAACAATTTATATATATTTTCCTTGTACTGTGCTATACTAAAAAAAACAACCTTTTTTTTTGAATAGCATTTTCTGCAGTTCTGTAGCTGTGCGTTTCAGCCATTACGTACTGTGGGTGTGTTGTGGTCTTCCAAAAAACGCCATTTAGGGCAAGATCCTAAATTTGGAAAATATGAGGGGAAGGTCAAAGGGACGTGGTGGCCCCGGTCGTGGTGCTGCTGGTGGAGCTCCTGTTGCAGGGAGAGGACGTGGTGGATCTGTGCCAGCTACACGCACAAGTGAAACACCTTCCTCAGGTGCGAGTAGGCGACCGAGCCTGCGGCGGTATTTTGTCATGCCTAATGAGGCTGTACCAATGTTTAGGCCAGGACAAGTACAGGCGATAGTAGATTGGGTTGCTGACAGTGCCTCGGGTTCCTTCACATTGTCTCCCACCCACTCTTCTGCTGAAAGATCAGAGTTGGCACCTGAAGCCCATGTCCATCAGTCTTTCACCTCACCCCCTTGCAAATCAGCCAAGCAGTCTGAGCCCCAAATCATGCAGCAGTCTCTTCTGCTTTTCGATGACTCTGTTAGCAGGGTTTCCCAGGGCCATCCACCTAGCCCTGCCCCAGAAGTGGAAGAGATTGAGTGCACCGATGCCCAACCACTTATGTTTCATGATGGGTACATGGGAGGACCATCGCAGCACGTCTCGGATGATGACGAAACACAGGTGCCAACTGCTGCTGCTTTCGCAATTGTGCAGACAGACATGGAGGGCAGGGGTGAAGACTGGGTGGAAGATGATGTGGAGGACGATGAGGTCCTCGACCCCACATGGAATCAACGTTATGCAGGTGACCAGTGTAGTTCGGAGGAAGAGGCGGTGGTCGCACAGAGCCGCCAGCACAGCAGAAGAGGGAGCAGGGTGCAAAAACGGAGCATTCGTCCCCTAGACAGTACATCTGCTACTGCCCAACGCAGCAAGGGACCGAGCACACCAAAGCCAGGTCCAAGGACTTCCCTAGCGTGGCAGTTCTTCACACAGTGTGTTGATGACAAGACACGAGTGGTTTGCACGCTGTGCAATCAGAGCCTGAAGCGAGGCATAAACGTTCTCAACCTGAGCACAAGCTGCATGACCAGGCATCTAAGTGCAAAGCACGAGCTGCAGTGGAGTAGACACCTCAGAAACCAAGAAAGGTCTCTGGCTCCTCCTGCTTCCTCTTCTGCTGCAGTCTCGGCCTCTTCATCCACCTCTGTAGTGACAGTGGCACCTGTCACCACGCAAACAGAGGATCTGCCAGCAACACTACCACCTGGGTCACCGACCATCTCCACAATGTCCCATGGAAGCGTTCAGCTCTCTATCTCCCAAACATTGGAGCGGAAGAGGAAGTACCCCCCTAGCCACCCGCGATCCCTGGCCCTGAATGCCAGCATTTCAAAATTCCTGGCCTTTGAAATGCTGTCATTCCGTCTGGTGGAGACGCAGAGTTTTTAAAGCCTGATGGCATTGGCTGTCCCGCAGTACGTCGTGCCCAGCCGCCACTACTTTTCCAGGCGAGCCATCCCTTCCCTGCACAACCAGGTGGGGGACAAAATCAGGTGTGCACTGCGCAACGCCATCTGTGGCAAGGTCCACCTAACTACGGATGCGTGGACCAGTAAGCACGGTCAGGGACGTTATATCTCCCTAACAGCACACTGGGTAAATGCAGTGGCTGCTGGGCCTGAGGCAGATAGCAGTTTGGCGCATGTCCTTCCACCACCGAGGATTGCAGGGCGCTTCAGTTTGCCTCCTGTTGCTAACTCCTCCTACTCCGCTTCCTCATCCTCTACCGCCTCCTCATCCGGTCAGCATAACACCTTCACCACCAACTTCAGCACAGCCAGGGGTAAACGACAGCAGGCAGTTTTAAAACTTTCCTGTTTGGGGGAAAATCCCCACACCGCGCAGGAGTTGTGGAGGGACATGGAACAACAGACCGATGAGTGGTTGCTGTCAGTGAGCCTCAAGCCCGGCCTGGTGGTGTGCGATAATGGGCGAAATCTCGTAGCAGCTCTGGGTCTAGCCGGTTTGACGCACATCCCTTGCCTGGCGCATGTGCTGAACTTGGTGGTCCAGAGGTTCCTTAAAAATTACCCCAATATGCCAGAGCTGCTGCAGAAAGTGCGGGCTGTGTGTGCGCACTTTCGGCGTTCTCACCCTGCTGCTGCTCGCCTGTCAGCGCTGCAGCGTAACTTCGGCCTTCCAGCTCACTGCCTCATATGTGACGTGCCCACAAGGTGGAACTCCACCTTGCACATGCTGGCCAGACTGTGCGAGCAGCAGCAGGCAATAGTGGAGTTTCAGCTGCAGCAATCACGCGTGAGTCGCTCTGCGGAACAGCACCACTTCACCACCAATAACTGGAGCGGGATCGTAAGATGCGCGAGTACAAGCGCACGCTGGTAGACGCGCTGCTGGTGGCATTCCCACCTGACAGCGGGCGTACGGTGGAAGCACAAGGCGAAGGCAGAGGAGGAGGAAGAGGTCGCCAACGCAGCCGGGGCACCGGCAGCACCTCAGAAGGCAGGGTTAGCATGGCCGAAATGTGGAAAAGCTTTGTCAGCACGCCACAACAACCAGCACCACCAGCTGAGATGGAACGTCTTAGCAGGAGGCAGCATTTCACCAACATGGTTGAGCAGTATGTGTCCACAGGCCTACACGTACTGGATGACGGGTCTGCCCCCTTTAACTTCTGGGTCTCCAAATTGGGCACATGGCCTGAGCTTGCCGTTTATGCCTTGGAGGTGCTGGCCTGCCCCGCAGCCAGTGTATTATCTGAACGTATATTTAGCACGGCAGGGGGCGTTATCACAGACAAGCGCAGCCGCCTGTCCAGAGCCAATGTGGACAAGCTCACGTTCATTAAAATGAACCAGGCATGGATCCCACAGGACTTGTCCGTACCTTGTGCAGAATAGACATGTATACCGGTGTTGTGACAAAAACTGTCCGGCCATCGGATTGTGCCCGGCCCGTACTGCGCAGGCGCAGCGCTTGCGCAGTACAGAGGACAAGGAGATTCACAAAATCTCCGAAGATGAACGGCGCCTGCGCTGTGAGTGCAGGTTCAAGCCCCACCATCCAAGAGGACATACGGTAGCACATAGTAACAGGGCCCCTCACGGGCTCGCTTCGATCGCGGCCTTGCTTGGCTCGGCTTGAACCACGGATGGTGTGGCCTGAACTCAACACGCAGGCGCCGTTAGTCTTGGGAGATTTTTGAAATCCCCTTGTCCTACATACTCAGCAAGCGCAGTACAGGGCGGACACTATTCGACAGGGGACAGAATTCGACACATCACCGGCCTTACCCAGCCATTGTTGTATTTTTGAACCAGTGTTGGCTACCTCGTCCTCCTCCACCGCCGCTTCCACCTACACAGCCACATCCACCGCCACCTCAACCTCCTACTCCATATGGACCTCGTCCTGCTAGGCCAAGATTAAAATTTTTATTTTATTTTTTTGTAGCGCACAGATCCTTTCCCCCTTACCTGCCTTTATGTTGTTGGCTCTTCGCAGGAGGGAGAAAGGCACACCGCACTACCAGCCCGTATCCTCCTATATAAAGAGGTTGAGCGGTGTACTTGACGGGCCGTGTCCACAGCCGGAGTCAAAACTCCTCCAGAGGATGATTCTCACCTCTACTGTAGGTAGAGGCAAGTCCTTTAATTGCCAGTAAAGTCAATGTCCACACCAGCTGAAACTCCAACTCTTATTCTCTCATGGCAAAATAAACTGTACTCAGATAGAAAAGGTTAGAGCAAAGAAACAGGACAGCTTAAGGTGTGGAGGAGGTCCAGGCACAAACGTAGCACATTCACTTCACTGCTTAGGTTTCTCAAACAGTTTTTGGCGCACGGTCTCTGCCACAGACATTGAGGTTGGTCTCTGCCACAGACCGGGTGTACAAGGCCCCTGCCACGGGCCTGGAGAACTTTGGTCTCAGCCACAGACCAGGGTGTATAAGGCCCCTGCCACGGGCCGGTTGAATAAGGCCTCTGATACAGTCAAGGTGACCTTGAGCTTCTCCTTCTACGAACCTAGCCCATATCAAGGGGAAGACATCTCTCCAGGGAGTCAACAGACCATTCCTTCACCGTGACTCCCGCATCGGTCCATCAGAATGATCCTCCCTTCCCTGGAACAGGGTCCCCTACACGAGGCGGCTCTGGACTCCAGGCTTTACTCCCGCCCCTAGGCCTCCATACCCAGGGCAGCAAGAACTCCAGGATAGTACCTCACCCCGGGCTAAAGGTGCCCGAGATGGAACAGGAACACATGCACCCAGGCCGAAGGCACCTGGGCGCGGACCCCACTGGACATCAGCCCCCAGGCCAAAGGTCTGCCCCTTTTATATGCTCTCCCGGCATGCACAGCAGGTTCCCCGCCCCGCTGTACTACTGCCAAGAGGGGACACAAAAGGCGCCACCTGTAGGCCGCAGAGAACTGCACACCAATACTGTCCCCCGAGGACAAAATGGTCCATGAATCCTACAGAATTAGGGTATTTGAGCCTATTTACCACTCAAACACTTTCCTTAAATTTAGCACCCCGCTACATTTTTATTTCAAAGTATTTTATTTTCCCACTAGCTTATCCATTAAATTAAATAATTTATTCCAGAAAGGGCGTATTCTGGGGCATTCCCACCATATGTGTGGCATTGTGCTGTTGAGTTTCTGAGGTTCTTAATGACTTCCTGTACCTCTTCTGCTGAAAAGGGGGCCTCCAGCATATTTTTTTTTTTTTTTTTTTTTTTTATGTTCTTTTAAGTTATTTCCTATCCACATTTGTTTGCAGAGCACTTGCCATGTTCTTAACAACATTTTGCTGCCATTTGCAGCCCTCTAGCCCTTTCCATTACTTTTTTAGAGCCTTTTTAGTCGTCAGAAGTCCGGGTCCCCATTGACTTCAATGGGGTCCGGGTCCGGGTTCGGGTTAAAGTTCGGTCCCGAATCCGAACTTTTTTCCGAAGTTCGGCCGAACCCGCCGGACCCGAATATCCAGCTACCCGCTCAACACTAGTTAGGAGTATGTAACATACAGAGTGCAGGGTTTAGGGGAGTGTGTTATAAATACAGTCCAGGGATCAGACGTATGTTATGTACAGAGTACAGGGGTTAGGAGTATGTAATGCACAACATGCAGGGCATAGGAGTATCTAATATTGAGAGTGTGGGGGTCAGGGGAATGTGTTATGAAAATAGTCCAGGGATTAGACGTATGTTATGTACAGAGTCAGGAGTTAGAATTATGTAATGTACAACATGCAGGGCATAGGAGTATGTAATATTGAGAGTGTGTCTCCGGGTTCGGATGGCTTGCCGGCAGAGGTGTATCAGCGCTACTTCGATATACTGATACCGCATTTGCGGGAAGTATTTGTGGATGCATTGGAGAAGGGAAGTCTGCCTTAGTCATGAATGAAGCGATAATTGTCCTGTTGTTGAAACCCGGTAAGGAGGCCCATTCCCCGGATTCTTATAGGCCCATTTCATTGTTAACGACTGACGTGAAGCTAGTGGCGAGGGTGTTAGCTACCAGACTGACTACAGTTATACACAAACTAATCCACAAAGACCAATCAGGATTCATCCTCTCCAGGTCAACAGCCCTTAATATTCTACGCCTGTTTCTTAATCTCCAAATTCCTGCTGACAACACAGGTCAGAGAGCGATTCTCTCCTTGGACGCTGCCAAAGCTTTTGAAAGCGTTGAATGGCCTTATTTATGGGAAGTTTTGAGATGCTTTGGCCTAGGTGACACTTTCATCAAATGGGTGAGGTTGTTGTATGCAGCCCCCACGGCTAGGATCCGCGTAAATGGGGACCTGTCAGACTCTTTTCCTCTTTTTAGGGGCACGAGACAGGGGTGTCTATTGTCACCCCTGTTGTTCGCGCTAGCCCTTGAACCACTTGCAGCTCTGAAATGCTCATCGCCATCAATCATTGGCTTTAATAGGGGTGTGAGTGTGGAGAAGGTTTCCCTTTACGCGGATGACATGCTGTTGTATTTAGGGGATGTGGACACATCCCTTACCGCAGCTATGGAGTTGATTCAACTCTTTGGCTCCTTGTCAGGATTCTCCATCAATTGCCTATAGACGACCCAATAACTTCATTGCCGGTTGCTGCGAGGTCCCTCAAGATAGTCTCCTTGTTTAAATATCTAGGTGTGCAGGTGTCGGCTAGCCCATTGACGTATCTGGAGGCGAACCTCCTGCCTCTTTTTAAAAGACTCCAACAGACATGTAATACTTGGTGCAAACTCCCACTGTCAGTCATATGCAAGATAAACCTAATTAAGATGGTGTGGTGCCCCCAGCTGTTGTATATCATGCATAATTCCCCTCAGTGGATACCCCGTGGGTGGTTTACTCACATAGATACCCTATTTAGGTCCTTAATTTGGAAAAAAAGAGTGGCTAGGATTAGTCTCTCTACTTTACAATACGGTAAGGATCAAGGACGAGCGGCAGTTCCTAACCCTAAACTATATTTTCTGGCCTCCCAGCTGCAGCACCTGGGTGGGTTGGGGCACTTGAGTGAATCTGATTCTATTGAGGGCCTGTTGAGGACAGGGACACAGAATACTTCAGTGCTGGCGAACTTGGAGGCGAGATTTCCTCACCTGCCACAGGCGGCGCCTACTGTAGTCCTCCTGAAAAAACTCTGGTCCACGGTAAGGTCTAGCTTGCGTATCTCTGGATTTATTGCTGACACGCCACTTTGGGATAATCCCAATTTAGCGGAAGTATTTAAACTGGACGGCTTCCAATCTTGGAGACAGGCTGGTATCTGCAATATTGCTCAACTGTACTCTCTGAACTTTCTTAAATCATTTCAGGACTTACAGACTGAATTTAACCTCCCTAGACACCAATTTTATAGATACCTCCAGGTCCGCCATGCTCTGCAGGCCCAGGGTCAGATTTCTGTCCTCCTACTTTCCAGTCACTCCCTGATTAACGACATCTTTTTTGGTCAGGACAAAAAGGGCCTAATATCCCATATTTATTCAAGTCTACTGTCGACCGTACAAGACTCAGCGACTTTACCGCGTAGAAGGGGCTGGACAAAAGACCTGGGGGTCTTCGATGGTGAAACATGGGACAGACTGTCTCACTTGTTTTTATTGCATATGGCCTACAAGCACGCCTATACAATTGTTTCGCTGGGGAAGAAGAGATTCCTCTCTATGCCCTAAACAATGCGGGGGGGAGGGATCGCTCATTCATCTGATGTGGCGCTGTCCCAAGTTACACCGGTATTGGTGTGATGTTACGGAAGTTATTTCCTCGGTTTATCAGGTTAGGGTCCCTTTGGACCCCCTAATCTGCATACTGGGTGCAGTCGATGAAGAAATATACCCCCATCCAACTAATATTGCAGTGATCAGACTATTATATTTAGCACGTAAGTTGGTGGCTAGGTTTTGAATTTCTCCACGTGTCCCGACCAGAAAACAATGGATTGAGCAGGTTAATCTCATCCTTATTCGGGAACACCTTACGTATCAGCATAGAAATGCTGCCCGGAAATTTTATTCCATATGGCAGCCCTGGCTGGAGACCCCTGGGTTAGCACCCCCACGACTGATTTTGACTCGGTTGCTGCAAGTTAGTGATGAGCCGAACACCCCCGGGTTCGGTTCGCACCAGAACCCGCGAACGGACCGAAAGTTCGAACGAACATTAGAACCCTATTAAATACAATGGATGCGAACGTTCGAATTCTAAAGTGCTAATTATAAAAACTATTATGCATGTTATTGTCCTAAAAAGGGTTTGGGAACCCGGGTTCTGCACCAGGGGACATGTATCAATGCAAAAATAAGTTTTAAAAACGGTCGTTTTCCGGGAGCAGTCATTTTAATGATGCATAAAGTGAAAAAAAAAAAGTCAAATATTCCTTTAAATATCGTACCTGGGGGGTGTCTAAAGTATGCCTGTGAAGTGCCACGTGTTTCCCGTGTTTAGAACTGTCCCTGCACAAAATGACACTTCTAAAGGAAAAAAAAGCCATTTAAAACTGCTTGCGGCTTTAATGTAATGTCTGGTCCCGGTAATATGGATGAAAATCTTTAAGAAAAATGGCATAGCTACCCCATGACCCCCCCCCTACCCCAGCCCATTACCAGCCCCTTTGGGTCTTGTATGGATATTAAGGGGAACCCCGCACATAAAATAAAAAAGGCCCTATATACTCAGAACAGCCGTATACAGGCGGTGCATACAAGACAGGGACTGTAGGTTTGTTCTTATGTAGAATCTGTTTGTAATTTTGAACAGGTACATTGTTGAAGTGTAGCTCCAGACCAAAAATCTATTTTTAAACTTTTTGGAAAACATAGGTAAGGGTTATCACCCCTGTAACATTTGTTTTGTTGTCTGTGCCCCTGTTCAGAACATTTCACCTCACTTTCCGTCCTAATGACAACTGTTTTTGAAATGTGGTGTTTTTCTTGAAACAAGGATTGCTGATAAAGCATCAGTACAGAGGAGACACCTTTCTCCCATATTTATTCTTACAGGAGAGAATTTTCCTTCCTAGTGGTAGATTTCCTCTCACTTCCTGTTGTCTTCTTGCGTTTGCAAGTAGGAGTCGTTTGTAAGTTGGATGTTTGAAAGTAGGGACCTGCCGTATATACTCTGCAGAAATAGGCCCCTTAGTTGTTGGTGTTGGCACAACACTGTAAGCACTCACAGTTACTCTTGGTTGGTGCTGGAACGCCCTGCTGTCAACTATTATATCAGGAATTTTAATTACATATAATTGTTGAACAGTGGTAGTAAAAATTGGGCCTTTGATGGTGGTGCTGGTGCCACAACACTGTAAGCCCTGACAGTTACTCTTGGTGGGTGCAGCAATGGGCCCTGCTGTGAATTATTAGATCAAGAATTGTAATTACATGCCCCTGTTGAACAGGGGCTGAAAAATTGGGCCTTAGGCACTGGTGGCACAACACTGCAACCCTTCACAGATACTGTACTTGGAGCACAGCAATGAGCCCTGTTGCAAAGTATTGCTTCAAAAATTGTAATGACACGCCCCTGTTAAACAGGGGCTGAAAAATTGGGCCTTAGGCACTGGTGGCACAACACTGCAACTCCTCACAGATACTGTACTTGGAGCACAGCAATGAGCCCTGTTGCAAAGTATTGCTTCAAAAATTGTAATTACACGCCCCTGTTAAACAGGGGCTGAAAAATTGGGCGTTAGGCACTGGTGGCGGCACCCATAAACAAAAATGATCTTCCAAGCTATCATCATCAATCGTATCATTGAGGACTCGGAGGAGGAGGATAGCCAGTCAACATAACAGCACAGGCACTCAGCATCAGCATCAGTCTTGAAGGGATGTGACATTTTAAAATCAATTAGTCTGTTATATCAGCATCAGGTGTGTGGTAGCTGGTGGTGATCCAAGACTGGTTCATCTTGATGAAAGTCAGTCGATCAACCGAGTCGGTGGACAGGCGCACCCTGTGATCCGTGACAAATCCTCCAGCAGCACTGAATGTGCGTTCCGAAAGAACGCTGGATGCAGGACAGGCCAGTAGCTCAATTGCATACTGTGCAAGCTCTGGCCAGTGATCCATCCTCAAGACCCAGTAAGCCAGAGGATTTTCGGTGGGGAAGGTGTCCAAGTCTGACCTTGCCCCTAGATATTCCTGCACCATGTTTATCAGACGCTGGCGATGGTTGCTGGAACCGATCATACTTTGGGGCTGCGGACTAAAGAATTGTCTGAACGCATCGGTCAGACGGCCACCTTCCCCACCGCTCCTTCTTTGACTGGCCGAAGCCTCAGCAACTCGTTGTCCAGGACCAGGAGTTTGCAACCTCCCAGTCTCTGGGAACGCGTTGCACAGACCTTTCTGCAAGGCCTCCCGGAGTTGTCTCATCCTCTGCTCCCTCTGCGACGGTAACATAAGGTCCGCAACCTTACCCTTGTACCGTGGATCAAGGAGAGTGGCCAGCCAGTAATGGTCCCTCTCCTTGATCCGAAGAATACGAGGATCCTTCCGCAGACTTTGCAGGATCAGGGAGGCCATGCAGCGTAGGTTTGCTGAGGCATTCGCTCCGGAGTCCTCTGGGTCACTAAGGACGACATGATCCGCAGCCACCTCCTCCCAGCCACGTACAAGTCCACTGGTTTCTTGGGACTGTAAATCATCCCTAAAAGACTGCTGCTGATGATGCTGAGTGCCAGCCTCCACCTCCATGCTGACACAATCCTCCTCCTCCTCCTCCTCCTCCTCCTCCTCCTCTTCCTGTGCGATGGGTGGGACAGAAGGAACACTGTCTGGGTAAAGGGGGCCTTGAGAGGCAAGGAAGTCCTCCTCTTCCTGCCTCTGTTCTGCCTCAAGTGCCCTGTCCATTATTCCACGCAGCGTGTGCTCCAACAGGTGGACAAGAGGTACAGTGTCACTGATGCATGCACTGTCACTGCTCACCATCCTCGTGGCCTCCTCAAATGGTGCCAGGACAGTGCATGCATCCCTGATCATGCCCCACTGGCGTGGAGAAAAAAAACCAAGCTCCCCTGACCCTGTCCTGGTGCCGTAGTCGCACAGGTACTCATTGATGGCCCTCTGCTGCGTGTGCAGCCGCTGCAGCATGGCCAAAGTTGAGTTCCACCTGGTGGGCATGTCACATACAAGGCGGTTCTTGGGCAGGTTCAACTCCTTTTGCAGCTCAGCCAGGCGAGCACTGGCATTATAAGATCTGCGGAAATGCACACAGACTTTCCTGGCCTGCCTCAGGACATCCTGTAAGCCCGGGTACCTGCCCAAGAAGCGCTGCACCACCAGGTTAAGGACGTGAGCCACACAGGGCACATGGGTCAGTTGTCCCTGTCGGAGGGCGGAGAGGAGGTTGGTGCCATTGTCGCAAACCACCATTCCTGGCTTAAGCTGGCGTGGCGTCAACCACCTCTCGGCCTGGCCCTGCAGAGCAGACAGGACCTCTGCCCCAGTGTGGCTTCTGTCCCCCAAACACACCAGCGCAAGCACGGCATGGCATCTTTTTGCCTGCGTACTTGCGTAGCCCCGTGAACGGCTACGGAGCACCGCTGGTTCATAGGACAAACCACAGGAAGAGGCCATGGAGGAAGAAGAAGAGGAGGGGGTGGAGGAGAGAGGTGTGTCACAACCAGTAGTAGCATTTTGGAGGCGTGGCGGTGGGACAACCTCCAACACTACTGCACCTTGTCCTGAATCCTTCCCAGCTGCCAAAAGAGTGACCCAATGGGCCGTGAAAGAAAGGTAACGTCCCTGTCCATGCCTGCTGGACCATGAGTCAGCGGTAATATGCACCTTACCGCTGACCGCCCTGTCCAGCGAGGCCAAGACATTGCCTTCCACATGCCGGTAGAGAGCCGGAATAGCCTTCCGTGAGAAAAAGTGGCGTTTGGGAACCTGCCACTGAGGAACCGCACATTGCACAAACTCACGGAAGGGGGCCGAGTCTACCAACTGAAAAGGCAGCAGTTGAAGCGCTAGCAATTTAGCCAAGCTAGCATTCAACCGCTGGGCATGTGGATGGCTGGGAGTGAACTTCTTTCGACGGTCCAGCAGCTGGGGCAGGGAAATTTGCCTGCTAGAATCGGACGTCGGTGTACTGCTAGCAGAGTGGGCGCAAGTACTTGGCTGTGACACACCTAATTCTACACCTTCATTCCTCTCAGTGCATGTTTCAGAGAGGACTGAAGTTATAGTGGGGTTGGAGATCCCAGCTGATGCGGTGCAAGGAGAGGTCCGCTTGGTTCTTTGGTGTGGGTCTTTGAGGTAGGCTTGCCAACGAGCTGCATGGCAGGTCAACATATGTCTGGTCAGGCATGTGGTACCCAAGCGGCTGATGTTTTGGCCACGCGATATACGCTTGAGACATATGTTGCAAACAGCAGCTGTGCGATCTGATGCACTAGCCTCAAAAAAGGCCCACACCAAAGAACTTTTTGAATGACGGGCAGAGGCAGCGCCCTGCACAGGCGGAGCTCTGCGGTGTGATTCCGTCGGTGTACTGCCCTTACGCTGGCCACCAAAGGGCATCCTGCCTCGTTGGAGATGTGCCTCCTCCTCATCCTCCTCCTCCTCCTCTCTCCTATTAGGCACCCACGTGGAGTCATTGACCTCATCATCCCCTCCCTCCTCATCACTGGAGCCAATCTGGCAGTATGCTGCAGCTGCTGGAACATGACTGCCAGATTGGTGTCCTTCTTGAGCATCCCCTCTGTCTGCTCTCACGCTACTGCCTTCCTCTAGCTGGGTTTCATCATCAGACCCTTCGAAACGCTGGGCATCCTCCTGGAGCATGTACCCAACACTGTGCTGAAACAGTTCGGGGGACTCCTCAGGAGGAGGACATGGTGGGTCTAGGGAAGGAGTGACTGATGATTTGTCTGACATTGATACCAGGGAAGACGACGCTTTGGCAGCTGCTTTTCCAGTACCCTGAGCCTGGGTGAGAGAGGATGAGGAGGAGGAGGAGGGCTTGGTCATCCACTCTACCAAGTCTTCGGCATGATGTGGCTCAACATGTCCAGCTGCCGAAAAGAAGGACAAGCGTGTCCCATGGCCATGTGCTGATGACAATGCACCGCGTCCACGACCAGCACTGTTGCCCCCAGACACAGAGCCTGCTTGCCCTCTTTTATTGCCTCCTGACTGTCTGCCTCTCCTTGTTTGCCTTCCAGACATTCTAATAGATGGCCTGCAGGGAGATGGGAAAAAAGCAATAAGGGCTACCTTCAGGTGTCCTTCTCTGTCCCTTGAAACAAGGACTTTCACAGTGAAAGAAACTGACACTGTCCCTACCTAGAGTTTTCTGTCCCTAGAATAAATGTTTTTTTTAATCACAATATAGCACAAGGACAATTCACTCAATGTCTCTCCAGGTCCCTGGAAACAAGGACTTGCAGAGTGAAAGAAACTGACACTGTCCCTACCTAGAGTTTTCTGTCCCTAGAATAAATGTTTTTTTTAAGCACAATATAGCACAAGGACAATTAACTCACTGTCCTTACAGGTCCCTGGAAACAAGGACTTGCAGAGTGAAAAAAAAAAAACACTCTCCCTACCTACAGTTTTCTGTCCCTAGAAAAAATGTTTTTTTTAAGCACAATATAGCACAAGGACAATTAACTCACTGTCCTTACAGGTCCCTGGAAACAAGGACTTGCAGAGTGAAAGAAAAAAAACACTCTCCCTACCTACAGTTTTCTGTCCCTAGAAAAAATGTTTTTTTTAATCACAATATAGCACAAGGAAAATTAACTCACTGTCCTTACAGGTCCCTGGAAACAAGGACTTGCAGAGTGAAAGAAAAAAAACACTCTCCCTACCTACAGTTTTCTGTCCCTAGAAAAAATGTTTTTTTTAATCACAATATAGCACAAGGAAAATTAACTCACTGTCCTTACAGGTCCCTGGAAACAAGGACTTGCAGAGTGAAAGAAACTGACACTGTCCCTACCTAGAGTTTTCTGTCCCTAGAATAAATGTTTTTTTTAAGCACAATATAGCACAAGGACAATTAACTCACTGTCCTTACAGGTCCCTGGAAACAAGGACTTGCAGAGTGAAAGAAAAAAAACACTCTCCCTACCTACAGTTTTCTGTCCCTAGAAAAAATGTTTTTTTTAATCACAATATAGCACAAGGAAAATTAACTCACTGTCCTTACAGGTCCCTGGAAACAAGGACTTGCAGAGTGAAAGAAACTGACACTGTCCCTACCTAGAGTTTTCTGTCCCTAGAATAAATGTTTTTTTTAATCACAATATAGCACAAGGACAATTAACTCACTGTCCTTACAGGTCCCTGGAAACAAGGACTTGCAGAGTGAAAGAAACTGACACTGTCCCTACCTAGAGTTTTCTGTCCCTAGAATAAATGTTTTTTTTAAGCACAATATAGCACAAGGACAATTAACTCACTGTCCTTACAGGTCCCTGGAAACAAGGACTTGCAGAGTGAAAGAAAAAAAACACTCTCCCTACCTACAGTTTTCTGTCCCTAGAAAAAATGTTTTTTTTAATCACAATATAGCACAAGGAAAATTAACTCACTGTCCTTACAGGTCCCTGGAAACAAGGACTTGCAGAGTGAAAGAAACTGACACTGTCCCTACCTAGAGTTTTCTGTCCCTAGAATAAATGTTTTTTTTAATCACAATATAGCACAAGGACAATTAACTCACTGTCCTTACAGGTCCCTGGAAACAAGGACTTGCAGAGTGAAAGAAACTGACACTGTCCCTACCTAGAGTTTTCTGTCCCTAGAATAAATGTTTTTTTTAAGCACAATATAGCACAAGGACAATTAACTCACTGTCCTTACAGGTCCCTGGAAACAAGGACTTGCAGAGTGAAAGAAAAAAAACACTCTCCCTACCTACAGTTTTCTGTCCCTAGAAAAAATGTTTTTTTTAATCACAATATAGCACAAGGAAAATTAACTCACTGTCCTTACAGGTCCCTGGAAACAAGGACTTGCAGAGTGAAAGAAACTGACACTGTCCCTACCTAGAGTTTTCTGTCCCTAGAATAAATGTTTTTTTTAATCACAATATAGCACAAGGACAATTAACTCACTGTCCTTACAGGTCCCTGGAAACAAGGACTTGCAGAGTGAAAGAAACTGACACTGTCCCTACCTAGAGTTTTCTGTCCCTAGAATAAATGTTTTTTTTAAGCACAATATAGCACAAGGACAATTAACTCACTGTCCTTACAGGTCCCTGGAAACAAGGACTTGCAGAGTGAAAGAAAAAAAACACTCTCCCTACCTACAGTTTTCTGTCCCTAGAAAAAATGTTTTTTTTAATCACAATATAGCACAAGGAAAATTAACTCACTGTCCTTACAGGTCCCTGGAAACAAGGACTTGCAGAGTGAAAGAAACTGACACTGTCCCTACCTAGAGTTTTCTGTCCCTAGAATAAATGTTTTTTTTAATCACAATATAGCACAAGGACAATTAACTCACTGTCCTTACAGGTCCCTGGAAACAAGGACTTGCAGAGTGAAAGAAACTGACACTGTCCCTACCTAGAGTTTTCTGTCCCTAGAATAAATGTTTTTTTTAAGCACAATATAGCACAAGGACAATTAACTCACTGTCCTTACAGGTCCCTGGAAACAAGGACTTGCAGAGTGAAAGAAAAAAAACACTCTCCCTACCTACAGTTTTCTGTCCCTAGAAAAAATGTTTTTTTTAATCACAATATAGCACAAGGAAAATTAACTCACTGTCCTTACAGGTCCCTGGAAACAAGGACTTGCAGAGTGAAAGAAACTGACACTGTCCCTACCTAGAGTTTTCTGTCCCTAGAATAAATGTTTTTTTTAATCACAATATAGCACAAGGACAATTAACTCACTGTCCTTACAGGTCCCTGGAAACAAGGACTTGCAGAGTGAAAGAAACTGACACTGTCCCTACCTAGAGTTTTCTGTCCCTAGAATAAATGTTTTTTTTAAGCACAATATAGCACAAGGACAATTAACTCACTGTCCTTACAGGTCCCTGGAAACAAGGACTTGCAGAGTGAAAGAAACTGACACTGTCCCTACCTAGAGTTTTCTGTCCCTAGAATAAATGTTTTTTTTAAGCACACTATAGCAGAAGCACAAAACACACTGACACTCTCCCTACCTATCCTTCTCTTTCCCTAAACTAAAGGAATCCAGGTTAAGCAAGAAAGAAATAACAGTCACTGTCCCTGCCTATGCTACTCTATCCCTGCTCCGGAACACACTACACTAGGCCGCCGTGCTGGCGGCCTTTTATAGTGTGGGGCGTGTACTAAACACCCTCAGCAATAATTGGCCACAGGCATCCTGCCTGTGGCCAATCATTGCTCTCCTCGCTGCCGGCGCTGTGATTGGCCAAGCATGCGGGGTCACAGTGCATGCTTGGCCAATCACAGCGCCTGGATGACACTGCGATGGCGTAGTGCATTGTGGGCCGTTCGCGTCACTCGAATTTGGCGCGAACGGCCCAAATCGTTCGATCTTCGTCGAACGATCGAACAGCCAATGTTCGAGTCGAACGTATGTTCGACTCGAACACGAAGCTCATCCCTACTGCAAGTTTAAAAGACACTTCTATTCATAGAGGAGATTTCACTCTATTTGGAATACGCATCACATGGGTACTGCAATTTAGGCACCAGTTTTTGGTTTTACGGTGGGTACGGGTTTAAAAATACAGGCAGACTGTGGGACGTAGAGTTTAGGGTGTGGCCCATTGGCCTTCAGTTGGGTCGTATTGGGGGGGTGGGGTTGCACTTGCCCGCCCGGTGCTGCCTACCTTTTCTTTTCTCGTTACTTGTGTCTAGATAGTACTTTTGGTGCCACTGTCTCATTTTTCCACTGTACACATGCTTCAATGATGTAACAAATTCTGTTTTGTTTTTTGAACTGTGGTATGTAACCTGTGTTCTATATCTTTTTTTTGGCACAATAAAACATCTATCTGATTTTTTTTTTAAATATTGAGAGTGTAGGGGCCGAGGGATCAGACGTAGGTTATGTACATAGTGCAGGGGTTAGGAGTATGTAATGTACACAATGCAGGGTTTAGGAGTATGTAACATAGAGAGTGCGGGGGTCAGGGGAGAGTGTTATGAACACAGTCCAAGGATCAGATGTATGTGTAGTGGCCTCCACCCTCTCACTCCGCTGTTGGCTGGTTTCTGCTTGTCTAGGGGTACCTTGGAGGAGAGAGTGCGGGGTCACCACGCCAAGCCTTCACCGCAGATGTTTATGTGGTGTAAGCAAAGTTCCTTTACCTTCGGGTCGGTGTTCTGAGTTTGGAGCCTCCGCCTCTTCTGTGGAACAGTGTCTGCCAGTAAATGAGCCCCACACCAATAAAAGTCCAACACTCCTTTATTCTTCAATGTCAGGATGAAACACAATCAGTTGGACTCCCTCAAAGAACAGACAGGCGGTGTGGATACGAGTAGGCCCAGGCACAATGAACTCTCCTATTCCTCTATCAGCGAATAGGTTTGGCACATGATCTATGCCACCTGTTGAGAATCTTGGTCGCTGCCACCGACCGGATGAACGGTGAACCTTCCTCCTGACTGCACTCGGCCACTGTTTGGGAAGATCTCCTGAGGCTCACCCGGCACCGGCAATCTGCTGCACCAGGTCTTCGGGTGAGTAGCTCCACCGGTCCCTTACGCCTCTGGATTCGGGTACCCCACTCCCGGGGTCCCCTAGGAAATCCTTCCCTCGCGGAGCCCAGCGGAGGACACTGGGCCCCAGGCCTCCAACCGAGTACCTCTCCCCAGGCTGAAGGTGCCTGGGGTGGAACACGAGCTCCGGGTGTCCAGGCCTAGGCCGCCTGGACACCGACCACGAACCACAGCCCTCAGGCTGAAGGTGCCTGGGACTCGACGACCCCGTGACCAAAATGGCCGACCCCTTTATACCCTCCCCCAGCAAGCCCAGCGGAGCCCCCGCCCCGCTGTACTCATGCTGTGAGAGGCCAAAAAGGGTATGCCACTGCAACGATGGCTCAACCCCGGGCCCAAAGTGACAGCGCCACCCGCTGGGCCCCAGGGAACCACACATCCCAGATCCCCCACCAAATTTAAACATAATAGAAAAGCATATACCCGCTACATATGTTATGTACATAGTGAAGGGGTTATGTAATGTACACAATGCAGGGTTTAGGAGTATGTAACATACAGAGTGCAGGGTTTAGGGGAGTGTGTTATGAACATAGTCCAGGGATCAGACGTATGTTATGTACAGAGTACAGGGATTAGGAGTATGTAATGTACAACATGCAGGGTAGTGATGAGCCAAACACCCCCGGGTTCGGTTCGCACCAGAACCCGCGAACGGACCGAAAGTTCGCACGAACTTTAGAACCCTATTAAATACAATGGATGCGAACGTTCGAAATCTAAAGTGCTAATTATAACGACTATTATGCATGTTATTGTCCTAAAAAGGGTTTGGGAACCCGGGTTCTGCACCAGGGGACATGTATCAATGCAAAAAGACGTTTTAAAAACGGCCGTTTTTCTGGAGCAGTCATTTTAATGATGCATAAAGTGAAAAAAAAAAAGTCAAATATTACTTTAAATATCGTACCTGGGGGGTGTCTAAAGTATGCCTGTGAAGTGCCACGTGTTTCCCGTGTTTAGAACTGTCCCTGCACAAAATTACATTTCTAAAGGAAAAAAAGCCATTTAAAACTGCTTGCGGCTTTAATGTAATGTCTGGTCCCGGTAATATGGATGAAAATCTTTAAGAAAAATGACATAGCTACCCCATCACACCCCCCCCCCCCCCTTACCCCAGCCCATTACCAGCCCCTTTGGGTCTTGTATGGATATTAAGGGGAACCCTGCACACAAAATAAAAAAGGCCCTATATACTCTGAACAGCCGTATACAGGCGGTGCATACAAGACAGGGACTGTAGGTTTGTTCTTATGTAGAATCTGTTTGTAATTTTGAACAGGTACAGGCATACCCCACTTTTACACAATGGGACCAGAGCATGTATGTAAAACGAAAATGTACTTAAAGTGAAACAATACCTTTTTTCACTTCTAGGGTGTAGTGGGGGGTCAGGGGCTGTAGTGGGGGTGTCAGGAGCTGTAGTTGAGGTCTCAGGGGCTGTAGTGGGGGTGTCAGGGGCACACTGGAAGAGGGCGGGCTATGCTCTCTGAGCTTCAGCTCCTTCTACTGCGGCTTCAAAATGTCTGTACAGTACTTGTGAGGCACTTTACATACACTCATGGGTATGTCCTTACTCGTGAGTGTATGTAAAGTGAGTGTACTTAAAGCGGGGTATGCCTGTACATTGTTTAAGTGTAGCTCCAGCCAAAAAATATATTTTTAAGCTTTTTGGAAAACATAGGGATGGGTTATCACCCCTGTAACATTTGTTTTGCTGTCTGTGCAGTGTGCACCTGTTCAGAACAGTTCACCTCACTTTCCGTCCTAATGACAAATGTTTTTTGAAAATTTGGGGTTTTTATTGAAACAAGAATTGGTGATAAAGAATCAGTGTAGAGGAGACACTTTTTTCCCATATTAACTCTTACAGGAGAGAATTTGCCTTCCTAGGGGTAGATTTCCTCTCACTTCCTGTTGTATCCTTCCGTTTGCAAGGAAGAGTCGTTTGTAAGTTGGATGTTTGAAAGTAGGGGCCTGCCGTATATACTCAGCTGAAATTTGCCCCTTACATGTTGGTGTTGCCACAACACTGTGAGCCCTCACAGTTACTCTTGGTGGGCGCATGAATGGGCCCTGCTGTGAATTATTAGATCAAGAATTGTAATTGCATGCCCCTGTTGAACAGGGGCTGAAAAATTGGGCTTTTGGTGGTGGTGGTGGTGTTGACACAACACTGTAAGGCCTCACAGTTAGTCTTGGTGGGCGCAGGAATGGGCCCTGCTGTGAATTATTAGATCAAAAATTGTAATTACACGCCCCTGTTAAACAGGGGCTGAAAAATTGGGCCTTAGCCACTGGTGCTGGTGCCACGACACTGCAACCACTCCCAGATACTCTACTTGGAGTGCAGGAATGAGCCCTGCTGCAAAGCATTGCATAAAAAATTGTAATAACACACCCCTGTTAAACAGGGGCTGAAAAATTGGGCCTTAGCCACTGGTGGCGGCACCCAGAAACAAAAATGTTCTTCCAAGCTATCATCGTCAATCGGATCATTGAGGAGGAGGAGGATAGTCAGTCAACATAACAGGACAAACTCTCAGCATCAGCATCAGTCTTGAAGGGATGTGACATTTGAAAATAAATTTGTCTGTTATATCAGCTTCAGGTGTTTGGTAGCTGGTGGTGATCCAAGACTGGTTCATCTTTATGAAGGTCAGTCGATCAACAGAGTCGGTGGACAGGCGCACCCTGTGATCCGTGACAAATCCTCCAGCAGCACTGAATGTGCGTTCTGAAAGAACGCTGGATGCAGGACAGGCCAGTAGCTCAATTGCATACTGTGCAAGCTCTGGCCAGTGATCCATCCTCAAGACCCAGTAAGCCAGAGGATTTTCGGTGGGGAAGGTGTCCAAGTCTGACCTTGCCCCTAGGTATTCCTGCACCATGTATATCAGACGCTGGCGATGGTTGCTGGAACCGATCATACCTTGGGGCTGCGGACTAAAGAATTGTCTAAACGCTTCAGTCAGACGGCCACCTTCTCCACCGCTCCTTCTTTGACTGACCGAAGCCTCAGCAACTCGTTGTCCAGGACCAGGAGTTTGTAACCTCCCAGTCTCTGGGAACGCGTTGCACAGACCTTTCTGCAAGGCCTCCCGGAGTTGTCTCATCCTCTGCTCCCTCTGCAACGGTAAGATAAGGTCCGCAACCTTACCCTTGTACCGTGGATCAAGGAGAGTGGCAAGCCAGTAATGGTCCCTCTCCTTGATCCGAAGAATACGAGGATCCTTCCGCAGACTTTGCAGGATCAGGGAGGCCATGCAGCATAGGTTAGCTGAGGCATTCAGTCCGGAGTCCTCTGGGTCACTAAGGACGACATGATCCGCAGCCACCTCCTCCCAGCCACGTACAAGTCCACTGGTTTCTTGGGACTGTAAATCATCCCTAAAAGACTGCTGCTGATGATGCTGAGCACCAGGCTCCACCTCCATGCTGACACAATCCTCCTCCTCCTCCTCCTCTTCCTGTGCGATGGGTGGGACAGAAGGAACACTGTCTGGGTAAAGGGGGCCTTGAGAGGCAAGGAAGTCCTCCTCTTCCTGCCTCTGTTCTGCCTCAAGTGCCCTGTCCATTATTCCACGCAGCGTATGTTCCAACAGGTGGACAAGAGGTACAGTGTCACTGATGCATGCACTGTCACTGCTCACCATCCTCGTGGCCTCCTCAAATGGTGCCAGGACAGTGCATGCATCCCTGATCATGCCCCACTGGCGTGGTGAAAAAAACCTGAGCTCCCCTGACCCTGTCCTGGTGCCGTAGTCGCACAGGTACTTATTGATGGCCCTCTTCTGCGTGTGCAGCCGCTACAGCATGGCCAACGTTGAGTTCCACCTGGTGGGCATGTCACATATAAGGCGGTTCTTGGGCAGGTTCAACTCCTTTTGCAGCTCAGCCAGGCGAGCACTGGCATTATAAGATCTGCGGAAATGCACACAGACTTTCCTGGCCTGCCTCAGGACTAGGGATGGGCCCGGTGCTCGATTCGAACCCATGTTCGAATCGAGCATCGGGCGTTCGCTCGCTCGTCGAGCCCAGAACTATTTGGGCCGTTCGCATCACATTCGTGTGATGCGAGCGGCCCCCGCAATGCATTGCGGCCGGCGCGGCCGGCGCAGTGCATTGCTGGCTGATGATTGGCCAAGCATGCACTGTGACCCCGCATGCTTGGCCAATCACAGCGCCCGAAACTCGGAGAGCAATAATTGGCTACAGGCAGGACGCCTGTAGCCAATTACAGCTCAGGGGCTTTAGTACACGCCCCACCATTTAAAAGGCCGCCACGCCATCGGCCCCGGTCACATGAGTTCCGGCTTTAGGAGAGATTAGTCTGCTGATTCTGTCTTTGCTTGATACTGAAAGATTTGCTCTTCTTTGCTAAACCATTGGCTATTTCTTTGCTAAACCATTGCTACCTAAGTCATTGATCGTTCATTGCTGCTGATTGCACAGTTAGTGTGTTATTAGCTGCTGCTGGGGATTAGTCTGGTGCGTGCTTACTGTTAGTACAGTATTGCAGTAGTACCAACCGCAGTGCTGTTAGCACAGCATTGCACCCCAACAGCACCCATAGGACTTCTAGTGTGTTAGTGGCAGCAAACAGAGCTCCTATATTTTCTTCTCAGCAGCACCCATAGGACTTCTAGTGTGTTAGTGACATCACACAGAGCTCCTATATTTTCATCTCAGAAGCACCCATAGGACTTCTACTGTGTTAGTGGCTTCACACAGAGCTCCTATATTTTCTTCTCAGCAGCACCCATAGGACTTCTAGTGTGTTAGTGGCATCACACAGAGCTCCTATATTTTCTTCTCAGCAGCACCCATAGGACTTCTAGTGTGTTAGTGGCAGCAAACAGAGCTCCTATATTTTCTTCTCAGCAGCACCCATAGGACTTCTAGTGTGTTAGTGGCAGCAAACAGAGCTCCTATATTTTCTTCTCAGCAGCACCCATAGGACTTCTAGTGTGTTAGTGGCAGCAAACAGAGCTCCTATATTTTCTTCTCAGCAGCACCCATAGGACTTCTAGTGTGTTAGTGGCAGCAAACAGAGCTCCTATATTTTCTTCTCAGCAGCACCCATAGGACTTCTAGTGTGTTAGTGGCAGCAAACAGAGCTCCTATATTTTCTTCTCAGCAGCACCCATAGGACTTCTAGTGTGTTAGTGGCAGCAAACAGAGCTCCTATATTTTCTTCTCAGCAGCACCCATAGGACTTCTAGTGTGTTAGTGGCATCACACAGAGTTCCTATATTTTCTTCTCAGCAGCACCCATAGGACTTCTAGTGTGTTAGTGGCATCACACAGAGCTCCTATATTTTCTTCTCAGCAGCACCCATAGGACTTCTAGTGTGTTAGTGGCAGCAAACAGAGCTCCTATATTTTCTTCTCAGCAGCACCCATAGGACTTCTAGTGTGTTAGTGGCATCACACAGAGCTCCTATATTTTCTTCTCAGCAGCACCCATAGGACTTCTAGTGTGTTAGTGGCATCACACAGAGCTCCTATATTTTCATCTCAGAAGCACCCATAGGACTTCTAGTGTGTTAGTGGCAGCAAACAGAGCTCCTATATTTTCTTCTCAGCAGCACCCATAGGACTTCTAGTGTGTTAGTGGCAGCAAACAGAGCTCCTATATTTTCTTCTCAGCAGCACCCATAGGACTTCTAGTGTGTTAGTGGCATCACACAGAGCTCCTATATTTTCTTCTCAGCAGCACCCATAGGACTTCTAGTGTGTTAGTGGCAGCAAACAGAGCTCCTATATTTTCTTCTCAGCAGCACCCATAGGACTTCTAGTGTGTTAGTGGCATCACACAGAGCTCCTATATTTTCTTCTCAGCAGCACCCATAGGACTTCTAGTGTGTTAGTGGCAGCAAACAGAGCTCCTATATTTTCTTCTCAGCAGCACCCATAGGACTTCTAGTGTGTTAGTGGCAGCAAACACAGCTCCTATATTTTCTTCTCAGCAGCACCCATAGGACTTCTAATGTGTTAGTGGCATCACACAGAGTTCCTATATTTTCTTCTCAGCAGCACCCATAGGACTTCTAGTGTGTTAGTGGCAGCAAACAGAGCTCCTATATTTTCTTCTCAGCAGCACCCATAGGACTTCTAGTGTGTTAGTGGCAGCAAACAGAGCTCCTATATTTTCTTCTCAGCACCACCCATAGGACTTCTAGTGTGTTAGTGGCATCACACAGAGCTCCTATATTTTCTTCTCAGCAGCACCCATAGGACTTCTAGTGTGTTAGTGGCATCACACAGAGCTCCTATATTTTCATCTCAGAAGCACCCATAGGACTTCTAGTGTGTTAGTGGCAGCAAACAGAGCTCCTATATTTTCTTCTCAGCAGCACCCATAGGACTTCTAGTGTGTTAGTGGCAGCAAACAGAGCTCCTATATTTTCTTCTCAGCAGCACCCATAGGACTTCTAGTGTGTTAGTGGCATCACACAGAGCTCCTATATTTTCTTCTCAGCAGCACCCATAGGACTTCTAGTGTGTTAGTGGCATCACACAGAGCTCCTATATTTTCTTCTCAGCAGCACCCATAGGACTTCTAGTGTGTTAGTGGCATCACACAGAGCTCCTATATTTTCATCTCAGAAGCACCCATAGGACTTCTAGTGTGTTAGTGGCAGCAAACAGAGCTCCTATATTTTCTTCTCAGCAGCACCCATAGGACTTCTAGTGTGTTAGTGGCAGCAAACAGAGCTCCTATATTTTCTTCTCAGCAGCACCCATAGGACTTCTAGTGTGTTAGTGGCATCACACAGAGCTCCTATATTTTCTTCTCAGCAGCACCCATAGGACTTCTAGTGTGTTAGTGGCATCACACAGAGCTCCTATATTTTCTTCTCAGCAGCACCCATAGGACTTCTAGTGTGTTAGTGGCATCACACAGAGCTCCTATATTTTCTTCTCAGCAGCACCCATAGGACTTCTAGTGTGTTAGTGGCAGCAAACAGAGCTCCTATATTTTCTTCTCAGCAGCACCCATAGGACTTCTAGTGTGTTAGTGGCAGCAAACAGAGCTCCTATATTTTCTTCTCAGCAGCACCCATAGGACTTCTAATGTGTTAGTGGCATCACACAGAGTTCCTATATTTTCATCTCAGCAGCACCCATAGGACTTCTAGTGTGTTAGTGACATCACACAGAGCTCCTATATTTTCTTCTCAGCAGCACCCATAGGACTTCTAGTGTGTTAGTGGCATCACACAGAGCTCCTATATTTTCTTCTCAGCAGCACCCATAGGACTTCTAGTGTGTTAGTGGCAGCAAACAGAGCTCCTATATTTTCTTCTCAGCAGCACCCATAGGACTTCTAGTGTGTTAGTGGCATCACACAGAGCTCCTATATTTTCTTCTCAGCAGCACCCATAGGACTTCTAGTGTGTTAGTGGCATCACACAGAGCTCCTATATTTTCTTCTCAGCAGCACCCATAGGACTTCTAGTGTGTTAGTGGCAGCAAACAGAGCTCCTATATTTTCTTCTCAGCAGCACCCATAGGACTTCTAGTGTGTTAGTGGCAGCAAACAGAGCTCCTATATTTTCTTCTCAGCAGCACCCATAGGACTTCTAGTGTGTTAGTGGCAGCAAACAGAGCTCCTATATTTTCTTCTCAGCAGCACCCATAGGACTTCTAGTGTGTTAGTGGCAGCAAACAGAGCTCCTATATTTTCTTCTCAGCAGCACCCATAGGACTTCTAGTGTGTTAGTGGCAGCAAACAGAGCTCCTATATTTTCTTCTCAGCAGCACCCATAGGACTTCTAGTGTGTTAGTGGCATCACACAGAGCTCCTATATTTTCTTCTCAGCAGCACCCATAGGACTTCTAGTGTGTTAGTGGCAGCAAACAGAGCTCCTATATTTTCTTCTCAGCAGCACCCATAGGACTTCTAGTGTGTTAGTGGCATCACACAGAGCTCCTATATTTTCTTCTCAGCAGCACCCATAGGACTTCTAGTGTGTTAGTGGCATCACACAGAGCTCCTATATTTTCTTCTCAGCAGCACCCATAGGACTTCTAGTGTGTTAGTGGCAGCAAACAGAGCTCCTATATTTTCTTCTCAGCAGCACCCATAGGACTTCTAGTGTGTTAGTGGCAGCAAACAGAGCTCCTATATTTTCTTCTCAGCAGCACCCATAGGACTTCTAGTGTGTTAGTGGCAGCAAACAGAGCTCCTATATTTTCTTCTCAGCAGCACCCATAGGACTTCTAGTGTGTTAGTGGCAGCAAACAGAGCTCCTATATTTTCTTCTCAGCAGCACCCATAGGACTTCTAGTGTGTTAGTGGCATCACACAGAGCTCCTATATTTTCTTCTCAGCAGCACCCATAGGACTTCTAGTGTGTTAGTGGCATCACACAGAGCTCCTATATTTTCTTCTCAGCAGCACCCATAGGACTTCTAGTGTGTTAGTGGCAGCAAACAGAGCTCCTATATTTTCTTCTCAGCAGCACCCATAGGACTTCTAGTGTGTTAGTGGCATCACACAGAGCTCCTATATTTTCTTCTCAGCAGCACCCATAGGACTTCTAGTGTGTTAGTGGCATCACACAGAGCTCCTATATTTTCTTCTCAGCAGCACCCATAGGACTTCTAGTGTGTTAGTGGCAGCAAACAGAGCTCCTATATTTTCTTCTCAGCAGCACCCATAGGACTTCTAGTGTGTTAGTGGCAGCAAACAGAGCTCCTATATTTTCTTCTCAGCAGCACCCATAGGACTTCTAGTGTGTTAGTGGCAGCAAACAGAGCTCCTATATTTTCTTCTCAGCAGCACCCATAGGACTTCTAGTGTGTTAGTGGCATCACACAGAGCTCCTATATTTTCTTCTCAGCAGCACCCATAGGACTTCTAGTGTGTTAGTGGCATCACACAGAGCTCCTATATTTTCTTCTCAGCAGCACCCATAGGACTTCTAGTGTGTTAGTGGCAGCAAACAGAGCTCCTATATTTTCTTCTCAGCAGCACCCATAGGACTTCTAGTGTGTTAGTGGCAGCAAACAGAGCTCCTATATTTTCATCTCAGCAGCACCCATAGGACTTCTAGTGTGTTAGTGGCATCACACAGAGCTCCTATATTTTCTTCTCAGCAGCACCCATAGGACTTCTAGTGTGTTAGTGGCAGCAAACAGAGCTCCTATATTTTCTTCTCAGCAGCACCCATAGGACTTCTAGTGTGTTAGTGGCAGCAAACAGAGCTCCTATATTTTCTTCTCAGCAGCACCCATAGGACTTCTAGTGTGTTAGTGGCATCACACAGAGCTCCTATATTTTCTTCTCAGCAGCACCCATAGGACTTCTAGTGTGTTAGTGGCATCACACAGAGCTCCTATATTTTCTTCTCAGCAGCACCCATAGGACTTCTAGTGTGTTAGTGGCAGCAAACAGAGCTCCTATATTTTCTTCTCAGCAGCACCCATAGGACTTCTAGTGTGTTAGTGGCAGCAAACAGAGCTCCTATATTTTCTTGTCAGCAGCACACATAGTACCTATAGTGTGTTAGTGTCAGCACCCATAGGACCTACAGTGTGTTGTGAGCACACATAGGAGTTCTATTTTTTATACTATATACACTACCGACTACAATGGCTGGAAGACCGCCAAGGAGAGGCAGAGCGTGCCGAGGCAAGAACACAGGGCAGGCAGGCTCTGTTTCTAGAGACAACAGTGCTGGCCGTGGACGTGGTCGTGCATCGTCATCAGCACGTGGCCATGGGACACGCTTGTCTTTGTTTTCGGCAGCTGGACATGTGGAGCCGCATCATGCCGAAGGCTTGGTAGAATGGATGACCAAGCCCTCCTCATCCTCCTCATCCTCTCTCACCCAGGCTCAGGGTACTGGCAGAGCAGCTGCCAACGCGTACTCAATGGCATCATCAGCCACCCCTTCCCTAGACCCACCATGTCCTCCTGAGGAGTCCCCCGAACTGTTTGAGCACAGTGTTGGGTACATGCTCCAGGAGGATGCCCAACGATTCGAAGGCTCGGATGATGATACCCAGCTTGAGGAAGTCAGTAGTGTGCGCGCAGAGAGAGGGGATGCTGAAGGACAGCAATCTGGCAGTAGTGTTCCACCAGCTGCAGCTTACTGCCAGGTTTGCTCTAGTGGTGAAGAGGGAGGGGATGATGAGGTCACTGACTCCACGTGGGTGCCTGAAGGGAGAGAGGAGGAGGAGGAGGAGGATGCAGCGTCACATGTCCAATGAGGCAGGATGGCCCCTGGAGGCCAGCTAGAGGCCAGCACAGCAACTGTACCACACCGCAGAGCTCCGCCTGTGCAGGGCGCTGCCTCTGCACATTATCACAAAAGTTCTTTGGTGTGGGCCTTTTTTGAGACGAGTGCATCAGATCGCACCACTGCTATTTGCAATATTTGTCTCAAGCGTATCTCGCGTGGCCAAAACATCAGCCGCTTGGGCACCACAAGCATGAGCAGACATATGTCGACCTGCCATGCAGCTCGTTGGCAAGCACACATAAAAGACCCACACCAAAGAACAAAGCGGACCTCTCCTTGCTCCTCATCAGCTGGGATCTCCATCCCCACTATATCTTCAGTCCTCTCTGAAAGCTGCTCTGAGAGGACTGAAGGTGTAGAATTAGGTGTGTCACAACCAAGTACTTGCAGTACACCGACGTCTGATTGTAGCAGGCAAATTTCCCTGCCCCAGCTGCTGGACCGTCGAAAGAAGTATACTCCCAGCCATCCACATGCCCAGCGGTTGAATGCTAGCTTGGCTAAATTGCTAGCACTTCAACTGCTGCCTTTTCAGTTGATAGACTCGGCCCCCTTCCGTGAGTTTGTTCAATGTGCGGTTCCTCAGTGGCAGGTTCCCAAACGCCACTTTTTCTCACGGAAGGCGATTCCGTCTCTCTACTGGCATGTGGAAGGCAATGTCCATGCCTCGCTGGACAGGGCGGTCAGCGGTAAGGTGCATATTACCGCTGACTCATGGTCCAGCAGGCATGGACAGGGACGTTATCTTTCTTTCACGGCCCATTGGGTCACTCTATTGGCAGCTGGGAGGAATGCAGGACAAGGTGCAGTAGTGTTGGAGGTTGTTCCGCCACCACGCCTCCAAAATGCTACTACTGGTTGTGACACACCTCTCTCCTCCACCCCCTCCTCTTCTTCTTCCTCCATGTCCTCTTCGAGTGCTCTGTCCTCGGAACCAGCGGTGCTTCGTAGGCGTACAAGGGGCTACGCGAGTACGCAGGCAAAAAGATGCCATGCCGTGCTTGCGCTGGTGTGTTTGGGGGACAGGAGCCACACTGGGCCAGAGGTTCTGGCAGCTCTGCAGGGGCAGGCCGAGAGGTGGTTGACGCCACGCCAGCTTAAGCCAGGAATGGTCGTTTCTGATAATGGCACCAACCTCCTCTCCGCCCTGCGACAGGGGCAGCTCACCCATGTGCCCTGTATGGCTCACGTCCTCAACCTGGTGGTGCAGCGGTTCTTGGGCAGGTTCCCAGGCTTACAGGATGTCCTGAGGCAGGCCAGGAAAGTCTGTGTGCATTTCCGCCGATCTTATAATGCCAGTGTTCGGCTGACTGAGCTGCAAAAGGAGCTGAACCTGCCCAAGAACCGCCTAATATGTGACATGCCCACCAGGTGGAACTCAACGTTGGCCATGCTGCAGCGACTGCACACGCAGCAGAGGGCCATCAATGAGTACCTTTGCGACTACGGCACCAGGACAGGGTCAGGGGAGCTTGGCTTTTTTTCCCCACGCCAGTGGAGCATGATCAGGGATGCATGCACTGTCCTCTCACCATTTGAGGAGGCCACGAGGATGGTGAGCAGTGACAGTGCATGCATCAGTGACACTGTACCTCTTGTCCACCTGTTGGAGCATACGCTGCGTGGGATAATGGACAGGGCACTTGAGGCAGAACAGAGGCAGGAAGAGGAGGACTTCCTTGTCTCTCAAGGCCCCCTTTATCCAGACAATGTTCCTTCTGTCCCACCCATCACACAGGAAGAGGAGGAGGAGGAGGAGGAGGAGGAGGATTGTGTGAGCATGGAGGTGGAGCCTGGCACTCAGCATCAGCAGCAGCAGTCTTTTAGGGATGATGTACAGTCCCAACAAACCAGTGGACTTGTACGTGGCTGGGAGGAGGTGGCTGGCGATCATGTCATCCTCAGTGACCCAGAAGACTCCGGACCGAATGCCTCAGCTAACCTACGCTGCATGGCCTCCCTGATCCTGCAAAGCCTGCGGAAGGATCCTCGTGTTCTTCGGATCAAGGAGAGTGACCATTACTGGCTGGCCACTCTCCTTGATCCACGATACAAGGGTAAGGTTGCGGACCTTATCTTGCCGTCGCAGAGGGAGCAGAGGATGAGACATCTCAGGGAGGCCTTGCAGAAAGGTCTGTGCAACGCGTTCCCAGAAACTGGGAGGTTACAAACTCCTGGTCCTGGACGACGAGTTGCTGAGGCTTCGGTCAGTAGCAGAAGGAGCGGTGGGGAAGGTGGACGTCTGACCGATGCGTTCAGACAATTTTTTAGTCCGCAGCCCCAAGGTATGATCGGTTCCAGCAACCATCGCCAGCGTCTGATATACATGGTGCAGGAATACCTAGGGGCAAGGTCAGACTTGGACACCTTTCCCACCGAAAATCCTCTGGCTTACTGGGTCCTGAGGATGGATCACTGGCCAGAGCTTGCACAGTATGCAATTGAGCTACTGGCCTGTCCTGCATCCAGCGTTCTTTCCGAACGCACATTCAGTGCTGCTGGAGGATTTGTCACCGATCATAGGGTGCGCCTGTCCACCGACTCGGTTGATCGACTGACCTTCATAAAAATGAATCAGTCTTGGATCACCACCAGCTACCAGACACCTGAAGCGGATATAACGGAATAATTTATAATGTCACATCCCTTCAAGACTGCCTATGCTGATGCTGAGTGACTGTCCTGTTATGTTCACTGACTATCCTCTTCCTCCTCCTCAATGATCCATGCCACCACACCAGTGCCTAAGGCACAATTTTTCAGCCCCTGTATAACAGGGGCGTGTAATTACAATTTTTTAAAAAGATGCTTCGCAACAGGTGTGACTGCTGTGCTCAGAGTACAGTATCTGTGAGGGGTTGCAGTGTTGTGGCACCAGCACCAGTGCCTAAGGCACAATTTTTCAGCCCCTATTGGGGCGTGTAATTGCAATTTTTAGGCAATGCTTTGCAACAGGTCTCATTGCTGTGCTCAGAGTACAGTATCTGTGAGGGGTTGCAGTGTTGTGGCACCAGCACCAGTGCCTAAGGCACAATTTTTCAGCCCCTGTATAACAGGGGCGTGTAATTACAATTTTTTAAAAAGATGCTTCGCAACAGGTGTGACTGCTGTGCTCCAAGTACAGTATCTGTGAGGGGTTGCAGTGTTGTGGCACCAGCACCAATGCCTAAGGCACAATTTTTCAGCCCCTGTTTAACAGGGGCGTGTAATTACAAATCTTGATCTAATAGTTCACAGCAGGGCCCATTCCTGCGCCCACCAAGAGTAACTATGAGGGCCTACAGTCTTGTGGCAACACCGTCCACCACCACCACCACCACCAAAGGCCCAATTTTTCTGCCCTGTTCAACAGGTGCATGCAATTACAAATCTTGATCTAATAACTCACAGCAGGGCCCATTCCTGCACCCACCAAGAGTAACTGTGAGGGCTTACAGTCTTGTGGCAACACCGTCCACCACCACCACCACCACCACCAAAGGCCCAATTTTTCTGCCCGGTTCAACAGGTGCATGCAAGTACAAATCTTGATCTATTAACTCACAGCAGGGCCCATTCCTGTGCCCACCAGTCTTGTGGCTACACCAACATCTAATAGGGCAAATTTCTGCAGAGTATATACGGCAGACCCCTACTTTCAAACATCCAACTTACAAACGACTCCTACTTGCAAACGGCAAGAGAAAACAGGAAGTGAGAGGAAATCTACCCCTAGGAAGGAAAATTCTATCCTGTTAGATTTAATTTGGGAAAAAGGTATCTCCTCTCTACTGATGCTTTATCACCAATCCTTGTTTCAATTAAAACCCCACTTTTCCAAAAACATTTGTCATTGGGACGGAAAGTGAGGTGACATGTTCTGAACAGATGTGCAAAGACAGCAAATGTTACAGGGGTGATAACCCCTCCCTATGTTCTCCAAAAAGCTTAAAAATTGATTTTTTTGGGATGTAGCTACACTTCATAATGTACCTGTTCAGATTCTACTTAAGAACAAACCTACAGTCCATGTCTTGTTTGCACCACCTATATACTGCTGTTCAGAGTATATAGGGTTGTAGGTATAGGGTTTTATTTTGGGTGCGGGGTCCCCCTTAGTATCCATACAAGACCCAAAGGGGCTGGGGTGGGGGGGGGGTGATGGGGTAGCCATGCCATTTTTCTCAAGGATTTTCAGCCATATGGCGGCCAGGACAAGACATGACATTAAAGCCGCAAGTGGTTTTAAATGGCTTCTTTTTTTCCTTTACAAATGTCATTTTGTGCAAGGACAGTTCTAAACACGGGAAACACATGCCACTTCACAGGCATACTTTAGACACCCCCCAGGTACCATATTTAAAGGAAAATTTCACTTTTTTTTTTTTCACTTTATGCATCATTAAAATGACTGCTCCCGAAAAAACTTTAGTTTTTAAAATTTCTTTTTGCATTGATATATGTCCCCTGGGGCAGGACCCGGGTCCCCAAACCTGTTTTATGACATTAACATGCATATTGGCCGTTGTAATTAGCAATTTTGATTTCGAACGTTCGCGTCCATTATAACGAATAGGGTTCGAAAATTCGCGCAAACTTTTGGTCCGTTCGAAGGTTCTGGTGCGAACCGAACCCGGGGGTGTTCGGCTCATCCCTACTCAGGACATCCTGTAAGCCTGGGTACCTGCCCAAGAACCGCTGCACCACCAGGTTAAGGACGTGAGCCACACAGGGCCCATGGGTCAGTTGTCCCTGTCGGAGAGCGGAGAGGAGGTTGGTGCCATTGTCGCAAACTACCATTCCTGGCTTAAGCTGGCGTGGCGTCAACCACCTCTCGGCCTGCCCCTGCAGAGCAGACAGAACCTCTGCCCCAGTGTGGCTCCTGTCCCCCAAACACACCAGCGCAAGCACGGCATGGCATCTTTTTGCCTGCGTACTTGCGTAGCCCCTTGAACGCCTACGGAGCACCGCTGGTTCAGAGGACAAAGCACAGGAAGAGGCCATGGAGGAAGAAGAAGAGGAGGGGGTGGAGGACAGAGGTGTGTCACAACCAGTAGTAGCATTTTGGAGGCGTGGCGGTGGAACAACCTCCAACACTACTGCACCTTGTCCTGCATCCTTCCCAGCTGCCAAAAGAGTGACCCAATGGGCCGTGAAAGAAAGGTAACGTCCCTGTCCATGCCTGCTGGACCATGAGTCAGCGGTAATATGCACCTTACCGCTGACCGCCCTGTCCAGCGAGGCCAAGACATTGCCTTCCACATGCCGGGCACAGGCTAGCACAGGCACTGGAGACAGCGTTAAGCCAAGCAGGAGGCTGGTGCAGGATCACAAGGGTGGCCGGGTTCGGTAGCAGACGGGCAGCGAGGTACTGGAAAAGGCCCCAAAAATCTTGGGCCAAGCTTCCTCGAGGGGCAACTTAGTTTCAAGTTCGCTGTGGAAAGCCAGACCTTATCTCCAGGTTCAAGATTCAAATTGCCTCTTCTCTTCTTGTCGAAGAACTTTTTATTATCTGCCTGGGTCTTGGAGATTGTATCCTGCAGTAATTGGTAGTTGGAGTTAAGGAAGTTCAACCTGTCTTGTACGGCAGGTACAGAAGAATCAATAGGCAGCTCAGGCAAGAAACAAGGATGGTATCCATAATTGGCGAAAAAAGGTGACTGTTTGGTTGCCGAATGGGTGGAATTATTGTATGAAAATTCCGCGAGTGGGAGAAGTGATAGCCAGTCATCCTGTGCAAAAGAAGAAAAGCATCGTAGGTACTGTTCAAGGGTTTGATTGACCCTTTCAGTAGCGGTAATATACACCTTACCGCTGACCGCCCTGTCCAGCGAGGCCAAGACATTGCCTTCCACATGCCGGTAGAGAGCCGGAATCGCCTTCCGTGAGAAAAAGTGGCGTTTGGGAACCTGCCACTGAGGAACCGCACATTGCACAAACTCACGGAAGGGGGCCGAGTCTACCAGCTGAAAAGGCAGCAGTTGAAGCGCTAGCAATTTAGCCAAGCTAGCATTCAACCGCTGGGCATGTGGATGGCTGGGAGTGAACTTCTTTCGACGGTCCAGCAGCTGGGGCAGGGAAATTTGCCTGCTAGAATCGGACGTTGGTGTACTGCTAGCAGAGTGGCCGCAAGTACTTGGCTGTGACACACCTAATTCTACACCTTCATTCATCTCAGTGCAGGTTTCAGAGAGGACTGAAGGTATAGTGGGGTTGGAGATCCCAGCTGATGCGGTGCAAGGAGAGGTACGCTTTGTTCTTTGGTGTGGGTCTTTAAGGTAGGCTTGCCAACGAGCTGCATGGCAGGTCAACATATGTCTGGTCAAGCATGTGGTGCCCAAGCGGCTGATGTTTTGGCCACGCGATATACGCTTGAGACATATGTTGCAAACAGCAGCTGTGCGATCTGATGCACTCGCCTCAAAAAAGGCCCACACCAAAGAACTTTTTGAATAACGGGCATAGGCAGCGCCCTGCACAGGCGGAGCTCTGCGGTGTGATTCCGTCGGTGTGCTGCCCTTACGCTGGCCACCCAAGGGCATCCTGCCTCGTTGGAGATGTGCCTCCTCCTCATCCTCCTCCTCCTCCTCTCTCCTATTAGGCACCCACGTGGAGTCAGTGACCTCATCATCCCCTCCCTCCTCATCACTGGAGCCAATCTGGCAGTATGCTGCAGCTGCTGGAACATGACTGCCAGATTGGTGTCCTTCTTGAGCATCCCCTCTCTCTGCTCTCACGCTACTGCCTTCCTCTAGCTGGGTATCATCATCAGACCCTTCGAAACGCTGGGCATCCTCCTGGAGCATATACCCAACACTGTGCTCAAACAGTTCGGGGGACTCCTCAGGAGGAGGACATGGTGGGTCTAGGGAAGGAGTGACTGATGATGACATTGATACCAGGGAAGAGGACGCTTTGGCAGCTGCTTTGCCAGTACCCTGAGCCTGGGTGAGAGATGATGAGGAGGATGAGGAGGGCTTGGTCATCCACTCTACCAAGTCTTCGGCATGATGTGACTCAACATGTCCAGCTGCCGAAAAGAAGGACAAGCGTGTCCCATGGCCATGTGCTGATGACAATGCACCACGTCCACGACCAGCACTGTTGCCCCCAGACACAGAGCCTGCTTGCCCTCTTTTATTGGCTCCTGACTGTCTGCCTCTCCTTGTTTGCCTTCCAGACATTCTAATGGCCTGCAGGGAGATGGGAAAACCAGCAATAAGGGGTAGCTTCAGGTGTATACTGTGCAGGAGGCTTAGCAACAATGACACTGACACTGTCCCCTGCCTATCCTTCTCTCTCCCTGCACACAAGGTTTAGCAAAGAATATGACACTGACACTCTCCCTGCCTATCCTTGTCTGTCCCTACAAACAAGGTTTAGCAAAGAATATGACACTGACACTCTCCCTACCTATCCTTGTCTGTCCCTACACACAAGGTTTAGCAATATGGTTAAGCACACTAGGTTTAGCAAAGAATATGACACTGACACTCTCCCTGCCGATCCTTGTCTGTCCCTACAAACAAGGTTTAGCAAAGAATATGAAACTGACACTCTCCCTGCCGATCCTTGTCTGTCCCTACAAACAAGGTTTAGCAAAGAATATGAAACTGACACTCTCCCTGCCGATCCTTCTCTGTCCCTACAAACAAGGTTTAGCAAAGAATATGACACTGACACTCTCCCTGCCTATCCTTCTCTGTCCCTACACACAAGTTTGAGGTACAAATAGCACTGACACTGTCCCTGCCTATGTAACTCTTTCCCTGCGCCGGAACACACTACATGAGGCCGCCGCGCTGGCGGCCTTTTATAGTGTGGGGCGTGTACTAAACCCCCTCAGCAATAATTGGCCACAGGCATCCTGCCTGTGGCCAATCATTGCTCTCCTCACTACCGGCGCTGTGATTGGCCAAGCATGCAGGGTCACAGTGCATGCTTGGCCAATCACAGCGCCGGGATTACACTGCGATGGCGCAGTGTATTGTGGGACGTTCGCGTCACTCGAATTTGGCGCGAACGGCCCAAATCGTTCGTTGTTCGCCGAACGCGCGAACAGCCGATGTTCGAGTCGAACCTATGTTCGACTCGAACACCGAGCTCATCCCTAATGCAGGGCATAGGAGTATGTAAAATGGAGAGTGTGGGGGTCAGGGGAGTGTGTTATGAACACAGTCCAGGGATCAGACGTATGTTATGTACAGAGTACAGGGGTTAGGTGTATGTAATGTACAACATGCAGGGCATAGGAGTATGTAATATGGAGAGTGTGGGGGTCAGGGGAGTGTGTTATGAACACAGTCCAGGGATCAGACGTATGTTATGTACAGAGTACAGGGGTTAGGAGTATGTAATGTACACAATGCAGGGTTTAGGAGTATGTAACATAGAGAGTGTGGGGGTCAGGGGAGTGTGTTATGAACACAGTCCAGGGATCAGACGTATGTTATGTACAGAGTACAGGGATTAGGAGTATGTAATGTACACAATGCAGGGTTTAGGAGTATGTAACATAGATAGTGTGGGGGTCAGGGGAGTGTGTTATGAACACAGTCCAGGGATCAGACGTATGTTATGTACAGAGTACAGGGATTAGGAGTATGTAATGTACAACATGCAGGGCATAGGAGTATGTAACATACAGAGTGCAGGGTTTAGGGGAGTGTGTTATGAACATAGTTCAGGGATCAGACGTATGTTATGTACAGAGTACAGGGATTAGGAGTATGTAATGTACACAATGCAGGGTTTAGGAGTATGTAACATAGATAGTGTGGGGGTCAGGGGAGTGTGTTATGAACACAGTCCAGGGATCAGACGTATGTTATGTACAGAGTACAGGGATTAGGAGTATGTAATGTACAACATGCAGGGCATAGGAGTATGTAACATACAGAGTGCAGGGTTTAGGGGAGTGTGTTATGAACATAGTTCAGGGATCAGACGTATGTTATGTACAGAGTACAGGGATTAGGAGTATGTAATGTACACAATGCAGGGCATACGAGTATGTAATATGGAGAGTGTGGGGGTCAGGGGAGTGTATTATGAACACAGTCCAGGGATCAGACGTATGTTATGTACAGAGTACAGGGGTTAGGAGTATGTAATGTACAACATGCAGGGCATAGGAGTATGTAATATGGAGAGCGTGGGGGTCAGGGGAGTGTATTATGAACACAGTCCAGGGATCAGACTTTGGTTATGTACAGAGTGCAGTGGTTAGGAATGTGCAATGTACAGAGTGGGAGGGTTAGAATTATGTAACATACAGAGTATAACCCATTCACATCACAGCAGTAGCCGCTATGACTCATTTCAGGGGATGGCATTCTGAGCAGAAGTTTTGTGAGCCCAGGTGGGTATGATGGCATGCCCTGTGATGCTGTCTCTGTGACAATGTGGACTCACAGGAAGCCATGTAGGTAGCACATTGTTTTCATTGAGTCCGCTGGCTGAAATCTGACCTCCAGCCTCACCTTCAGTCTTGCTTAAAACGGTAGGGAATTTCTCACATTGTGCATTAGAAGCTGCAATAAGTCATATAGAGCCTGATTTATTTCCTGGCTGGAGGACACCTAGCATCATCTAGCCAATTCCTCCCCAGCCTGACTGTCCCGCCCCTTAATTTTTTATTTTTTTTTAACCTCAGTTCTTTCAATGATAGAGGCTTAACATCACATGTGGGTGTTACCTAGGGCAGTCTTAATGTAAATACAGCCAACTTAGGAACCCCCTCTCCTTCAGACTGACACCCACCCATGAAGACATGGGGGCTCTTGAGAGGTGTACTGAGGCAGCGGGCTGTGATGTTTTCATGTACAGCAACCCGACAGCCCCTCTCCACTAGCCATGAACTGCCTGCATTGCATAGAGAAGTGCAGAGATCCGACATGACTGGATCTAAAATAAGCAGTAAAGCACAACCATTGCATAGCATGGCAAAGCTTGAAGCATGTTTTAATTATTAACACATGTTGGGGTTGATTTACGAAAACTGGAGCACGCAGAATCTGGTGCAGTTGTGCATAGTAACCAATCAGCTTCTAACTTCAGCTCGTTGTTAAAGTGGTTGTAAACCCTTTACAGCCATTTTATGCTACAGGTAAGCCTATATTAAGGCTTACCTGTAGCTACCCAGGATAGCCGTACAGGTTTAAGAGATATCCCCTTTCCCCTGCATGTGCCGATGTCATCGGCACATGCGCACTGGGGCAAACTGAAGCAATGGCACGTATGTGCCGTTGCTTCAGTCCGTCATCGGGAGTGACGTCATCGTGGCTCCGGCCAATCACAGCGACAGGGCCGCGATACCCGGAAGTAACCCCCGGGAGTGATGTCGGCGGCCGGAGGGGGAGACCAGGACGGCTGCGGGGCTTCGATCTGAGGTAAGTAATACATAATGAGCTAGTATGCTATGCATACTAGCTCATTATGCCTTTGTCTTGCAGGGTTTTTTTTTTTTTTTTTTTTTTAGGGTTTACAACCACTTTAAGCTTTCACAATAAAACCTGAAAGCTGATTGGTTACTATGCACATCTGCACCAGATTATGTGTGCACCAGTTTTAGTATATCTCCCCAATTTTTTGCTCCTTCTGTAAAAAAGAAACAAAAAAAAAAAAAAAAAGTACGTATTACAAACAGAGAGAAAACGATGAAGCGCTTGTTATAGAAGAGCCCGGGCACAGTGGCAGAGATTCGACCCTAATCCCCAGCAGCCCATGATGACCCGATTAACATTAACGTCTCCTGAAGAAGGATTAGCGCTGCAAGCTTCTGCCTCTGTAGGAGGCCATGACTACAAGTAACACATTACATGATCAGCCCAATGTCAGCCTGTCCATACAGTCATTTTATAACGATCCCCTTTCATGAGCAGCCAGCAGATAACTAAACACCTCCTTACCACACCAGAGCCTGGCATATCGAATGTCCCACAATATCTGCCAGTGGGTGTCTGGGTTCAAACCAGGGCAGATCTTTATTGATTGAGAGAGAAATGACTGAATACATTGTATCGAGTTATGGTGCCAGCTGTGTCCAAAATCCTTCCCAGCTTATAGCAGCTCTATACTCTGAGACATTGTTACAAAGCGGAGATGTGATTTTTTTTTTCTCTAATCTCTGCTGTAATGGCAACAATCACTGCCAGACCCATACCAGGGGTCTCCAGAGATTTAAGCAGGAGGACCACATAAGGTTGCCACTGTATAGAGACCCTGCATAGACACCAGAGACCCCACATAGTAATCAGAGACCCTGCATAGCCACCAGAGACCCCACATAGCCACCAGAGACCCCACACAGCCACCAGAGACCCCACATAGCCACCAGAGACCCCACATAGCCACCAGAGACCCCACACAGTAATCAGAGACCCCACACAGCCACCAGAGACCCCACACAGCCACCAGAGACCCCACATAGTAATCAGAGACCCCACACAGCCACCAGAGACCCCACATAGTAATCAGAGACCCTGCATAGCCACCAGAGACCCCACATAGCCACCAGAGACCCCACACAGCCACCAGAGACCCCACATAGCCACCAGAGACCCCACATAGCCACCAGAGACCCCACACAGCCACCAGAGACCCCACATAGCCACCAGAGACCCCACATAGCCACCAGAGACCCCACATAGCCACCAGAGACCCCACACAGTAATCAGAGACCCCACACAGCCACCAGAGACCCCACACAGCCACCAGAGACCCCACATAGTAATCAGAGACCCCACATAGCCACCAGAGACCACACACAGCCACCAGAGACCCCACATAGTAATCAGAGACCCTGCATAGCCACCAGAGACCCCACATAGCCACCAGAGACCCCACATAGCCACCAGAGACCCCACACAGCCACCAGAGACCCTGCATAGTAATCAGAGACCCTACATAGCCACCAGTGACCCCACACAGCCACCAGAGACCCTGCATAGTAATCAGAGACGCTGCATAGACACCAGAGACCCCACATAGTAATCAGAGACCCTGCATAGTAATCAGAGACCCTGCATAGCCACCAGAGACCCCACATAGCCACCAGAGACCCCACATAGCCACCAGAGACCCCACACAGCCACCAGAGACCCTGCATAGTAATCAGAGACCCTACATAGCCACCAGTGACCCCACACAGCCACCAGAGACCCTGCATAGTAATCAGAGACCCTGCATAGACACCAGAGACCCCACATAGTAATCAGAGACCCTGCATAGCCACCAGAGACCCCACATAGCCACCAGAGACCCCACACAGCCACCAGAGACCCCACATAGCCACCAGAGACCCCACATAGCCACCAGAGACCCCACACAGTAATCAGAGACCCCACACAGCCACCAGAGACCCCACACAGCCACCAGAGACCCCACATAGTAATCAGAGACCCCACACAGCCACCAGAGACCCCACATAGTAATCAGAGACCCTGCATAGCCACCAGAGACCCCACATAGCCACCAGAGACCCCACACAGCCACCAGAGACCCCACATAGCCACCAGAGACCCCACATAGCCACCAGAGACCCCACACAGCCACCAGAGACCCCACATAGCCACCAGAGACCCCACATAGCCACCAGAGACCCCACACAGTAATCAGAGACCCCACACAGCCACCAGAGACCCCACACAGCCACCAGAGACCCCACATAGTAATCAGAGACCCCACATAGCCACCAGAGACCACACACAGCCACCAGAGACCCCACATAGTAATCAGAGACCCTGCATAGCCACCAGAGACCCCACATAGCCACCAGAGACCCCACATAGCCACCAGAGACCCCACACAGCCACCAGAGACCCTGCATAGTAATCAGAGACCCTACATAGCCACCAGTGACCCCACACAGCCACCAGAGACCCTGCATAGTAATCAGAGACGCTGCATAGACACCAGAGACCCCACACAGCCACCAGAGACCCCACATAGTAATCAGAGACCCTGCATAGCCACCAGAGACCCCACATAGCCACCAGAGACCCCACATAGCCACCAGAGACCCCACACAGTAATCAGAGTCCCCACACAGCCACCAGAGTCCCCACACAGCCACCAGAGTCCCCACACAGCCACCAGAGACCCCACACAGCCACCAGAGACCCCACATAGCCACCAGAGACCCCACATAGCCACCAGAGACCCCACACAGCCACCAGAGACCCTGCATAGTAATCAGAGACCCTACATAGCCACCAGTGACCCCACACAGCCACCAGAGACCCTGCATAGTAATCAAAGACGCTGCATAGACACCAGAGACCCCACACAGCCACCAGAGACCCCACATAGTAATCAGAGACCCCGCCTAGCCACCAGAGACCCCACACAGCCACCAGAGACCCCACATAGCCACCAGAGACCCCACATAGCCACCAGAGACCCCACACAGCCACCAGAGACCCCACACAGTAATCAGAGACCCCACACAGCCACCAGAGACCCCACACAGCCACCAGAGACCCCACACAGCCACCAGAGACCCCACACAGCCACCAGAGACCCTGCATAGTAATCAGAGACCCTGCATAGCCACCAGAGACCCCACACAGCCACCAGAGACCCCACATTGTAATCAGAGACCCCACATAGTAATCAGAGACCCCACATAGCCACCAGAGACCCCACATAGCCACCAGAGACCCCACACAGCCACCAGAGACCCTGCATAGTAATCAGAGACCCCGCATAGCCACCAGAGACCCCACACAGCCACCAGAGACCCCACACAGTAATCAGAGACCCCACACAGACACCAGAGACCCCACACAGCCACCAGAGACCCCACATAGCCACCAGAGACCCCACATAGCCACCAGAGACCCCACACAGCCACCAGAGACCCTGCATAGCCACCAGAGACCCCACACAGCCACCAGAGACCCCACATAGTAATCAGAGACCCTGTATAGCCACCAGAGACCCCACACAGCCACCAGAGACCCCACACAGTAATCAGAGACCCCACACAGCCACCAGAGACCCCACATAGCCACCAGAGACCCCACATAGTAATCAGAGACCCCACATAGCCACCAGAGACCCCACATAGCCACCAGAGACCCCACACAGCCACCAGAGACCCTGCATAGTAATCAGAGACCCCGCATAGCCACCAGAGACCCCACACAGCCACCAGAGACCCCACGTAGCCACCAGAGACCCCACAAAGCCACCAGAGACCCCACACAGCCACCAGAGACCCCACAGAGCCACCAGAGACCCCACACAGCCACCGGAGACCCCACATAGTAATCAGAGACCCCACATAGCCACCAGAGACCCCACACAGCCACCAGAGACCCCACATAGTAATCAGAGACCCTGTATAGCCACCAGAGACCCCACACAGCCACCAGAGACCCCACACAGTAAGCAGAGACCCCACACAGCCACCAGAGACCCCACATAGCCACCAGAGACCCCACATAGCCACCAGAGACCCCACACAGCCACCAGAGACCCTGCATAGTAATCAGAGACCCTGCATAGCCACCAGAGACCCCACACAGCCACCAGAGACCCTGCATAGTAATCAGAGACCCTGCATAGACACCAGAGACCCCACACAGCCACCAGAGACCCCACACAGCCACCAGAGACCCCACATAGCTACCAGAGACCACACACAGCCACCAGAGACCCCACATAGTAATCAGAGACCCTGCATAGCCACCAGAGACCCCACACAGCCACCAGAGACCCTGCATAGCCGCCAGAGACCCCACATAGCCACCAGAGACCCCACATAGCCACCAGAGACCCCACACAGCCACGAAAAAACCCCACCCAGCCACCAGAGACCACGCATAGCCACCAGAGACCCCACACAGCCACCAGAGACCCTACATAGCCACCAGAGACCCCGCAGAGTCCTCTGTTACATTTCAGGGTGCAGGGCAGAAGGGAGTAAGCCAGGGGGAGGAAGAGATCTGAGCAGAGGAAGTCTATTCCTCCTGTAAATGCTGGTGATTGGGCAATGATGTCATTCGTTGCTGGGATGCTGGTAGTCCTAGCAACCAACTGTGGCGATTAAAGGGGGAGAGAGAAATCTGCGCTGAGGACTGGGTAGTCACAGCTGGCTGGCAATAGATGCACTGGTATCCATATTTCTCTGTATTTCATACACAGACTTGTGCATTCACAGCCAGCCAGCTGGGTTATATTCATGGACAGTTGCTGTGGGCTGGATAGAATCTTGTAACAGACTAGATGTGGCACAAGGGCCATAATTTGCTTCATAGTGTGGCAAAAAATCGACCCCTATCGGGTTCGGTGGGCAGTACTGTCATTCAAGTGAATGGGCCCAGGTTGCACCTGTGGACCAATTGCTAGGCTCACAGTTGCGGCACAGTATTCTCCTTCAGAACCCCCCCCCCTTCAGTCCTCCAGCGCTGTGCTGTCAATGCTCCTGCGGGACACAGGCGATCTTCTCAGTCTTCCTCCTGGGGTCAGGCTCCTCTGCCACTTGACTGACTGGGCTGATGACATCACACGTGCACATGCGCATGGGATTCACATCATCACATCACAGAGCGGTGCAGTGAAATCCGACTTTTTTTTTTTTCAGGTTTAATTCCGATCTAACCTCTTGTCTACCAGAGCCATTTTTAAAAAATTTTGCACACATGTTAACCACTTCCCTACCGCTGGACGTCATATGACGTCCTGGACTTTAGGGGGGATATCTGAGTGATGCCTGTAGCTACAGCCATCATTCAGATATCCTTATTTTCAGCCGACGATTCTGCGCACCATAAGAATGATCATAGCAGCAGTTCCGCCGCTTGATCGTTCTTATAGGCGACGGGAGGGGACATCCCCCCCCTCCATCCGGTGTTTTTCCGGGCTCTCCCGTGCCATCGGGGGGGCCAGGAGAACTAATTGGCCGGCGCCGGATGACGAGGATAGAGATTTCCAGTGACCAGATGGTCACTGGTCATCTCTATGACCATCGGAGGCCCAGGCGCGACGTTATGACGTCACGCCCGGATACCCGGAAGTAAACAAAGCTGCAATCAAGGCTGTCAGCATGAGATCGGTGAATTTTTTTTCCCGATCTCATGCTTTCCAGCCTGGAGGAGAGATGTGGGGTCTTATCGACCCCGCATCTCTCCATAAAGAGGACCTGTCACAATTTATTCCTAATAGTAATAAAAGTGATAAAAAAAAAAAATGTAAAAAAAAGTGTAAAAATAAAAACAATTAAGTAAAAAAAAAAAAAAAATTTAAAACGCCCCTGTACCCGGTAGCTCGCGCTCAGAAGCGAACACACACGTAAGTCCCGCCCACATATGTAAACGTCATTCAAACCACACATGTGAGGTATTGCGTGCGTTAGAGCGTGTGCAACAATTCTAGCACTAGACCTCCTCTGTAACTCTAAAATGGTAACCTGTAAAAAAATTTAAAGCGTTGCCTATGGAGATTTTTAAGTACCGAAGTTTGGCGCCATTCCATGAGTGTGCGTCATTTTAAAGCATGACAAGTTAGGTATCTATTTACTTGGCGTAACACCATCTTTCACATTATACAAAAAAATTGGGCTAACTTTACTGTTTTGTTATTTTTTACTTCATGAAACCGTTTAAAAAAAAAAAAAGAAATTTTAAAAATTATTGCGCAAATACCGTGCGAGATAAAAAGTTGCAATGACCGCCACTTTATTCCCTAGGATGTCTGCTAAAATATATATATATATATATATATATATATATATATATATAAAATGCTTGGGGTTCTGAGTAATTTTCTAGCAAAAAAATGATGATTTTTACATGAAGGAGAGAAGTGCCAGAATAGGCCCGGTAGGAAAGTGGCTAAAATCCACATTTTAGAAATGAAGATTAGTTAAACCCCCTAAACAGGGCTTTAATATTGATTAGACCCTGAGAAAACATTCCCCCCTCCCCCCATGCAGTTTCATTCTCCACCTGCTCTAAGACATACAAAAAAATAGCAGTTTACTGAATCAGATCCGGCAGCGATTGCGATTGGTTGCAGAGGTTATAGTGTATCATTACCGCTCACTGACTTGCTGCTAGAGGTTACAGCAAATATTATGGCTCACTGGTTATTTGCTAGAGGTTACAGCACATGATTTCTGCTTGTTTTTTGATTGCTAGAGATTACTGTACATCAATACTGCTCACTGATTAGTTGCTAGAGGTTACTGGACATCCTTACTTTTCACTATTTGGTTGCTAGAGGTTACTGAACATTATTACTGCTCACTGATTGGTTGCTAGAGGTTATTGAATTTCCTTACCGCTCAATGATTAACTGCAAGAGGTTAGTGCACATCATTACTGCTCACTGATTGGTTGCTAAAGGTTACAGCACATCATCTCCTCTACTGCCTGCACACCATGGGACTGGGAAGGTGAGGGGCCCATCAATAGACAGAAAACTCCTAGGGATCCTAGGACTCCTGGGATCAGTGGCACTGTTGGGGGGGTGTGATCAGTGGCAATGCTGGGGGTTGATGGGATTAGTGGCAGTGGTGGGTGGATGGGATTAGTTAGGAGGCAGTACAATTTCTGAATCATGTAGAGCAAAGCTGGAAATCTTTGGCAAGTACATAATGGTAGATTCTACACTGACCACTAATGTAATGGGGAATATAAATGACCACCAAAGTGAGGGCGATATACACTGACCACCAATGCAAAAGGGAATTTGCACTGACCACCATGTAACGGGGGATTTTACACCACCCACCAATATAAAGAGGGAGTTCTACACTGACACCAATGTAATAGGAGCATTTACACCAACCACCAGTGTAGGGGGGAATATACAATGACCTCCATGTAAGGGGGGATTTACACAGAAGACCATTGTCGAGGAGATTTGTACTGACCACTAATGTAAGGTGACACTTCTACACCGACCACCAATGTTAGAAGAGGATTTACACTGACCACCAATGTAAATGGGGATTTACACTGACCACCAATGTAATGAAGAATTTACACTGACTAGCAATGTAATAGGGGATTTTACATCAACAACCAATAAAGGGTGATTTCTACACTGGCCACCAACGTAAGGGGAGATTTACACTTAACACCAATTTAAAGGGGGCTTCTACATGGACCACCAATGAAAGGGAGAATTCTAAACTGACCACAAATGCAAGTTTGGATTTTTTTTTCAGATTACCATATTAACCAGAGTTTTTTCACTGGCCACCAATGTAATGGGGATTTACACTGACCGCTAATTTAATAGGAGCATTCACAGTAACCATCATTCTAAGGAGGGATTTACACTGACCACCAATGTAAGGGGACCTTCACACTGGCCACTAGTATGAATGAAAGATTATACATCAATGAGAAGACTTCCACTGACCACCAATGTAACTGAGACATTTAGACTGCGTTCACATTTGTGTGTGTCAGCAACGCATGCAAAATCGCTTTCCTGACACCACAGAAAACGTGCTGCCCTTAGCAGATACACAGCAGTGTCATTAATTGTTATTGACGCCCTCACGCATCTGCTAAGATGTGCGTATTCACATGCACCAATATTCACGGGGCTATGGCACCATGTTTTTTTGAAAAAGGGTTCCACCTCCAATATGCTTACTTTTTCAGAACAGGCTGATGTTAGGCTTAATGACCACAGTTGTAGGCAGGACTTTCAAGCATGCCCCTTTACCTCCCCAGTGGGCAGCATTCAGCAGAAGTGATGGTGGATATGATCTCAGGGGGGCATGATATACATATGAATGCCGCCTCTATTTACGCCTCTATTTACATATCAATGCTGCCGATCCACGGCTATTTACATATTATTGCTGCCGCTATTTACATATCAATGCAGGTTATTTACATGTAAACACAGGTGAGTCATCTGTACATAGCAATAGGGCAGATCTGGGCAGCATTAGTAACTGACCTTCACACTGAGATATTGGGACACAGCACGGGACTAAAACTTCAAGGCACAAGGGAAATCTAAACTGGGATAGTTTGCAAGTATAAGGCAGCTGCTTTGGGCCCCACAACAATGATGGGGCCCCGGCCATCTGCCCCCTTTGCCCTGCCTTGAAGACGGCTCTGCTCCTAAACATGATATATATTTTCTGAAATAAGAAACCTCTGGAGAATAAAATGGTTGTAGTTGCAATTTTATTAGTGCACATGTTTATCAAGCCTATATTTTCAGTTAAAAAATACACTAGAGTTAACTTCAGTGCACACAAACACAATCTATTACCCATTTTTGGGGTAAAATATGAAAGATGCTTTTGCATCGAGTAAATGGATACCAAATATGTCATGCAAAAATTTACTGACAAACATCAGTACCCAAAATTGCAGCTCGGGGGCTGGATTTCTTTTATCCAGCCCTTGGGGGCTTTGCTTTCTTTTATCCAGCCCTCAAGGGCGTTGCTTGCTTTTATCCAGCCCTCAAGGGCGTTGCTTGCTTTTATCCAGCCCTCAAGGGCTTTGCTTGCTTTTATCCAGCCCTCAAGGGCGTTGCTTGCTTTTATCCAGCCCTCAAGGGTGTTGCTTGCTTTTATCCAGCCCTCAAGGGCTTTGCTTGCTTTTATCCAGCCCTCAAGGGCTTTGCTTGCTTTTATCCAGCCCTCGAAGGCCGGATTGCTTTTATCCATCCCTCAAGGGCGTTGCTTGCTTTTATCCAGCCCTCAAGGGCGTTGCTTGCTTTTATCCAGCCCTCAAGGGCTTTGCTTGCTTTTATCCAGCCCTCAAGGGCTTTGCTTGCTTTTATCCAGCCCTCGAAGGCCGGATTGCTTTTATCCAGCCCTCAAGGGCGTTGCTTGCTTTTATCCAGCCCTCAAGGGCTTTGCTTGCTTTTATCCAGCCCTCGAAGGCCAGATTGCTTTTATCCATCCCTCAAGGGCGTTGCTTGCTTTTATCCTGCCCTCGGGCATTATTCCCCCCACTGTCAACAGACTAACTATGTAACTATGAATCCTGCTCAAACCAAACCCAGAGCAGTTTGGCTCACCCCTATTAAAGTGTTGGCTGGCGTTCAGTGTTACTTTGTTAGTGAAGTCCATCTAAATCTGCCAGTCTATTTAACACTACACACCCCTCAGAGGCTCAGACTGAAAATGCTGCTGTCCAAAGGTGTCTCCCTTGCCCCTTCAGTGGAGTGGAGACCCCCTAAGGCTTGGTTCACACCTATGCAGTTTGCATTCGAATTGATTCTGCAGTGCTTTTTGTGGTGCATTTTGCGCTTTTGAAAAAGTTATTTTTTCCGCATTTTTCTGGAGTTTTTTGATGCATTTTGCATTTTTTATGCACCAGAATACACATTTCCCAATTTAAGGTGAAAAACAAAAGAGGGGGGAAAAATGCATTGGAGAGAATCAAAAACGTGTCAAAACTCCACCAGAAACACGTCACAAACGTGCATGTAGAAATGCATCCGTACTGCGTTTCTATGGTGTGAACTGGCCCTCAATGGGGACATGTGCATTCCGGTGTGTTTTTGGTGCATTCCAGTGCAGTTTTTTATGCGTTTTACCATGTTTCAGTGCAGTTCAGTGCAAAATGAATGCAGCATGTTCCACTTTTTTTTCTGGAACTGGAACAGCTTGGAACTGACTGCACTGGTGTGAACCATACCATTAGAAACCATATAACCTACTATCCATTCATTTCTGATGCAGAAAAAAAATCACTGGACTGCATGTGGCGTGAACCATCCCTAAAAAAAGAAAATTAATTCAGCCACTAGAGATGGGCCGAACACCCCCTGGTTCAGTTTGCGCCAGAACTCCCGAACATAGTAAAAGTTCGGACCCGAACCACAAACCCTATTGAAGTTTATAGGACCATAAATAAAAAAAATCAAAAGTCGCTATTTTGAAGGCTTTCTTTGCACGTTATTAGTCATTAAAAGGGTATGGGGGCCCGGGTACTGCCTTGGTGGATATGTATCAATGCAAAAAAAAAAACTTGCAAAAAGATTGTTTTTAAAGGAGCAGTGATTTTACTGATTCTTCAAGTGAAACAATATATTTTTTTTAATATTCTTTAAATATAGTGCCTTGAGGGCCCCCTTAGGCCCCATGTACACTGCTGTTGCTAAACGGACATTCAGAGGCAGTTGGATGCTTTTTTCAACTGCCCCTGGACTCATTTAATGTTGTCTTATCTGTCCATGTACACAGGGTCGTTTATAGTAGTTTCTTGGCAGTTGACTTTAGAGACGTTTTTTGGAAAGCAAAAAAATTAGTTCAGACACTGAGTTTAGAGGCATTTCAAGCGCCAAATGCTTCTAAACGTGGCTAAACGCATTCCCCCCGCGTTTAGCAGCTTTTCGTTTATAGGCGTTTTTTGTTTTTGCCCATTTAAAAAAATAATAATAATATTTTCTGAAACGCTTCTAAACGAAAACGCGGCAAAACACTGCTAAACGCGGCATGTAAACACGGCAAAATGGACGTTTTAAACGTGGGTTACTATCTGTCAAGTTAAATCGTTCAGGAGAGGTTGTAAAAACGTCCCGTGTACATGGGGCCTAATGCTGGCCATAAACTATACGAAAAATCGGCCGAAATTCGATCATTTAGACAGTTCGTTAGTTTTTCGGACAGTTAATGGGCACAAAATCGATAATCGTTGGGACGTTTTTGAGCCGAAAAAACGAAGGACAAGTTTGGAAATTTTCTGCCGAATGAACGATAAATTGAAAGGTTAATGCGTTTCCTGTCCGAACTGTCTGCACTGGGTATATGTAAAAAAAAACAACCAAATTTTTTTTAATTATGTCCTGTGAACGATTTATCGGTCATTACATGATGGCACCATCGTTTGCGCTCACGGCCGAATGTTAGTTTTTTGAAAATGGGTTTGGCCGATTTTTCGTATAGTGTATGACCAGCATTAGTCTGCCTGTAAAGTGGTGCATCTGTACCATGTATAGAACCTGCTGAAGCAAAACTGACATTTACTGTATAAAGAAACAAAAAAGACATTCAAATAGATTTTCCCTGCAAGCTTTCTTTATTTTGTAAACAAAGGCTTCGGGAGCCAGATGAGGCCACAATTTTCTGCCCTCAGAACAGGTTTTCGAGATTTTTTGGATAAATCCTGGGGTCTCTTTGGCAGACTTTGGATGGAAATAACAAAGTTTTGCACCACAGTGAGCAAGCCTTATGTGTAGAAGCCAAATTATAGTACACTCAGGCCAAGATTAACGTGTTTTTTTTAGATAAAGACTGGTGTCTGTTTCGCAGACTTTGTATAGAAGTAACAGGTGCAGAAAAATTGGTCTTTGGGTGTCCTTGGTGACTTCACACTGTAAACCCTATAGAGGTACTCTTGATGAAAGCAAGAATTGGCCTTGCTGTAAATAATTGATATTTGACGTCAAACAGTTGCTGAAAAATTGGTAACATGACTGCCAATTTGTTGTTTATCAGTGTTCTCCCCTCTCTGTAGGCTCATGTTCCTACCTTCTTCTACCTCAGAACCAACATCAGAATCAAGGAATGTCTGTGCATCCTCAAGGAGCAAGTGGCTGACGCTGTGTTCACATTATTCAGCTGACTCCTCCATGCCCAATGCCGGGGCTATGGCAGGAGTAGCTGTGGACAAGGAGGCAGAATAAGCCACTCTGGCAGCTGCAATGGATTGCGCACATAGGCGTGCGCACAGGGTGTGCCAGGTGTGCCTGGGCACACCCTAATCACCCCATTTACATTAGCATTATTGCTCTGTGTGCCGGTGGGGAGATGGGAAAAATCTCCAAATGAGCGATTCTGCTTAAAATAAGTGTGGAAGCCTTTCTTCCCACTCTAATCTGCAGGCATGGAGATCATGTACTGATGAGGCAGAGTGCTGCAAGGAAGACTGTATGTACAGTATACATACAAACGCACACATGTGTGTTTGAGCTTTGGTGTGCACACCCTAATGCCACAGGCTGCGCACACCTATGACTGCGCACTAGTCTCTGCTTGGGTGATGGAGGATGAGGAGGTTGAGGAAGGTTTAGTAAGCCAGTCCACCATCTCCTCTGCATGCTATGGCTGGATAGCATGGGCAACATCACTAAACAGAGGGAATGATGCCCTGCCTGAGGACTGACCATGTCCACTTTTGGCCGTGGACACAAACGCTGCTGGCCCCCTCATAGTGGCATGGGAAAGTCTGCCTCTCCTTGTTGGCCTCCCAGACATGATTGGGGGGGAATTTAATAGAAACTTGGGGGAAAAAAAAGGGGGCACCCTAGCGTCGCAGTCAGGAAAACTACGGCTGACAATTAAAAAAAAAAGGGGGTCAGGCAGGGGGAAAAAAAAGGCAAAAAAACCCCAGAATAAAATACCCAGAATAAAAAACCCAGAATAAAATACCCAGAATAAAAAACCCAGAATAAAAGAAAAAAACACGCAGCACCAAAAAAAGGGGTATACAGCACTGTAGGCAGCACTAAATGTTATGTAATGCTGTGTTAAACACTGCACTACACTCACACTACACTATACTGACACACTAAACTCACTACACTATACTGACACACTACACTCACACTACACTATACTGACACACTACACTCACACTACACTATACTGACACACTACACTATACTGACGCACTACACTATACTGACACACTACACTATACTGACACACTAAGCTGACACACTACACTATACTGACAGACATAGGCGTGCGCACAGGGTGTGTCAGGTGTGCCCAGGCACACCCTAATCACCCCATGTGGTTTCCGGAAACCCTTACCTCTCCCACCGGCTGCTGCTGCGGGCACACACAGATGATGTTTCAGGATAAGTGGTAATGTCATTTACCGGCCCCTTACCTTTGTGAATGAACACAGTGATTGGTACCAGGTGTTTGCGCTTTGGGGTGCACACCCTAATACAATAGGCTGCGCACACCTATGCTGACAGACTATACTGACACACCACACTCACACTACACTATACTGACAGACTACACTCACACTACACTATACTGATACACTACACTCACACTACACTATACTGACAGACTACACTCACACTACACTATATTGACAAACTATACTGACACACTACACTCACACTACACTATACTGACACACTACACTCACTCTACACTATACTGACAAACTATACTGACACACTACACTCACACTACACTATACTGACAGACTACACTCACACTACACTATACTGATACACTACACTCACACTACACTATACTGACAGACTACACTCACACTACACTATATTGACACACTACACTCACACTACACTATACTGACACACTACACTCACACTACACTATACTGACACACTACACTCACTCTACACTATACTGACAAACTATACTGACACACTACACTCACACTACACTATACTGACAGACTACACTCACACTACACTATACTGATACACTACACTCACACTACACTATACTGACAGACTACACTCACACTACACTATATTGACAAACTATACTGACACACTACACTCACACTACACTATACTGATACACTACACTCACACTACACTATACTGACAGACTACACTCACACTACACTATATTGACAAACTATACTGACACACTACACTCACACTACACTATACTGACACACTACACTCACTCTACACTATACTGACAAACTATACTGACACACTACACTCACACTACACTATACTGACACACTACACTCACACTACACTATACTGACACACTACACTCACACTACACTATACTGACAAACTATACTGACACACTACACTTACACTACACTATACTGACACACTACACTCACACTACACTATACTGACACACTACACTTACACTACACTATACTGACACACTACACTCACACTACACTATACTGACACACTACACTGACAGATTACACTCACACTACACTATACTGACACACTACACTCACACTACACTATACTGACACACTACACTCACACTACACTATACTGACACACTACACTCACACTACACTATACTGACAAACTATACTGACACACTACACTTACACTACACTATACTGACACACTACACTCACACTACACTATACTGACACACTACACTCACACTACACTATACTGACACACTACACTTACACTACACTATACTGACACACTACACTCACACTACACTATACTGACACACTACACTGACAGATTACACTCACACTACACTATACTGACACACTACACTGACAGATTACACTCACACTACACTATACTGACACACTACACTGACAGATTACACTATACTGACACACTACACTCACTCTACACTATACTGACAAACTATACTGACACACTACACACACACTACACTATACTGACAAACTATACTGACACACTACACTTACACTACACTATACTGACACACTACACTCACACTACACTATACTGACACACTACACTGACAGATTACACTCACACTACACTATACTGACAAACTATACTGACACACTACACTCACACTACACTATACTGACACACTACACTGACAGATTACACTCACACTACACTATACTGACACACTACACTGACAGATTACACTCACACTACACTATACTGACACACTACACTGACAGATTACACTCACACTACACTATACTGACACACTACACTCACACTACACTATACTGACACACTATACTGACACACTACACTCACACTAAACTATACTGACAAACTATACTGACACACTACACTCACACTACACTACACAAATAGGGATGAGCTTCGAGTTCGAGTTGAACTCATGTTCGACTCGAACATTGCCTGTTCGCACGTTCGTCGAACAGCGAACAATTTGGGGTGTTTGCGGCAAATTCAAAAAGCCGCAGAACACCCTGTAAAAGTCTATGGGAGAAATCTAAAGGGCTAATTTTAAAGGCTTATATGCAAGTTATTGTCATAAAAAGTGTTTGGGGACCCGGGTCCTGCCCCAGGGGACATGTATCAATGCAAAAAAAAGTTTTAAAAACGTCCTGATGGGGAACTTGAGAAGGGGCGGGGTCTATTCATTTATTACACTGTGGAGGAAGTTCCCCATCAGGTCCGCTCAGCCAATGACGTTTCGTGTGGAGTGCAGACTGCAGCGCTGGACATCGGATAACCGCGGGACACTGGATTACATCGCTGGAATGGGTTTTTTATATTTATTTTTTTATTTTTAATAAAGGACTTTCCCATCTGTGTCTGTGTGGTTTTTTTACAATTTTTTTTCACTTTCTTTGTGAAATGTACAATGTACCCCTTACCAATTCACATAGGGGGGGGGCGGGATCTGGGGTCCCCTTTGTTAAAGGGGTCTTCCAGATTTTCCGATAAGCCCTCTGCCCGCAGACGCCCACAACCACCGGGCAAGGGTTGTGGGGATGAGGCCCTTGTCCCCATCAACATGGGGACATGGTGCTTTGAGGGGTCACAGACCCCCAAAGCATCCTCCCCATGTTGAGGGCATGTGGCCTGGTACGGTTCAGGAGGAGGGGCGCTCTCTTGTCCCCCCCTTCTTTTCCTGCGGCTTGCCAGGTTGCGTGCTCGGATAAAGGGTCTGGTATGAATTTTTGGGGTGAACTCCACGCCATTTTTTTTTTAAATTTGGCGTGGAGTTCCCCTTAAGATCCATACCAGACCTGAAGGGTCTGGTATGGATATTTGGGGGGAACCCCACGTAAAAAAATTTTTAAATTTGACACAGGGTTCCCCTTAATATCCATACCAGACCTGAAGGGCCCGGTAATGGACTTTTCTCTGTATTGCAGGGAGCCGACAATTCATTAAAGCCGCAAGTGCTTTTAAATTACTTTTTTTCCCTTCAGAAATGACACTTTGTGCAGGGACAGTTCTAAACACGGGAAACAAGAGCTACTTTACAGGCATACTATACACCCCCCCCCCCCAGGTACGAAATTTAAAGGATTATTTCACTTTTATTTTTTTAAATTTTTGTTTTTTATTGAAATTTTTCATGTATACAAAAAACAGATACGAAAAATAGTCAGAATAGGAAAAAAGCATACAGTACAAAATAAAAGCGTATCAATAAATTCACATTCAAAATATAAAGAACACCCGCGCTAGCCAGACTGGGCAGATGGGGCCAAACGGTGGGAGGGACACTGCAGAAAACACCAGGGGGTCCAATCCAGAATAGACAAATTGAAAATATAAATAAGTGATGGTGACTGCGCTGTGATTAAACTATAGTGGAAAAGTGAGGGAAGGGGCTAGGGCCAATCTAAATAAAGGAGGACCAGAAAATGAGTGATGTGATAACATCAAATGAGTGACACAAATGCAAAAAAATGTTGATACATATAAATGTCACATATAGTGACCGTGAACACTTGCAAAAAAATACAGATATACAGGTCCTTCTCAAAAAATTAGCATATTGTGATAAAGTTCATTATTTTCTGTAATGTACTGATAAACATTAGACTTTCATATATTTTAGATTCATTACACACAACTGAAGTAGTTCAAGCCTTTTCTTGTTTTAATATTGATGATTTTGGCATACAGCTCATGACAACCCAAAATTCCTATCTCAAAAAATTAGCATATCATGAAAAGTTTCTCTAAACAAGCTATTAACCTAATCATCTGAATCAACTAATTAACTCTAAACACCTGCAAAAGATTCCTGAGGCTTTTAAAAACTCCCAGCCTGGTTCATTACTCAAAACCGCAATCATGGGTAAGACTGCCGACCTGAATGCTGTCCAGAAGGCCATCATTGACACCCTCAAGCAAGAGGGTAAGACACAAAAATTTCTGAACGAATAGGCTGTTCCCAGAGTGCTGTATCAAGGCACCTCAGTGGGAAGTCTGTGGGAAGGAAAAAGTGTGGCAGAAAACGCTGCACAACGAGAAGAGGTGACCGGACCCTGAAGAAGATTGTGGAGAAGGACCGATTCCAGACCTTGGAGGACCTGCGGAAGCAGTGGACTGAGTCTAGAGTAGAAACATCCAGAGCCATCGTGAACAGGCGTGTGCAGGAAATGGGCTACAGGTGCCGCATTCCCCAGGTCAAGCCACTTTTGAACCAGAAACAGCGGCAGAAGCGCCTGACCTGGGCTACAGAGAAGCAGCACTGGACTGTTGCTCAGTGGTCCAAAGTACTTTTTTCGGATGAAAGCAAATTTTGCATGTCATTCGGAAATCAAGGTGCCAGAGTCTGGAGGAAGACTGGGGAGAGGGAAATGCCAAAATGCCTGAAGTCCAGTGTCAAGTACCCACAGTCAGTGATGGTCTGGGGTGCCATGTCAGCTGCTGGTGTTGGTCCACTGTGTTATCAAGGGCAGGGTCAATGCAGCTAGCTATCAGGAGATTTTGGAGCACTTCATGCTTCCATCTGCTGAAAAGCTTTATGGAGATGAAGATTTCATTTTTCAGCATGACCTGGCACCTGCTCACAGTGCCAAAACCACTGGTAAATGGTTTACTGACCATGGTATTACTGTGCTCAATTGGCCTGCCAACTCTCCTGACCTGAACCCCATAGAGAATCTGTGGGATATTGGGAAGAGAAAGTTGAGAGACGCAAGACCCAACACTCTGGATGAGCTTAAGGCCGCTATCGAAGCATCCTGGGCCTCCATAACACCTCAGCAGTGCCACAGGCTGGTTGCCTCCATGCCACGCCGCATTGAAGCAGTCATTTCTGCAAAAGGATTCCCGACCAAGTATTGAGTGCATAACTGAACATAATTATTTGAAGGTTGACTTTTTTTGTATTAAAAACACTTTTCTTTTATTGGTCGGATGAAATATGCTAATTTTTTGAGATAGGATGTTTGGGTTTTCATGAGCTGTATGCCAAAATCATCAATATTAAAACAAGAAAAGGCTTGAACTACTTCAGTTGTGTGTAATGAATCTAAAATATATGAAAGTCTAATGTTTATCAGTACATTACAGAAAATAATGAACTTTATCACAATATGCTAATTTTTTGAGAAGGACCTGTATAATGTCCTGAATAAGTAAAAATAGTGCAAAAACAAAAAGTGTGTTACAAGAAAAAAACTCAGCAATGTGTGAACTGCAAAAAATAAGTCCAAAATGTACCCAACTAATGGTGACGGGATTCACTACAGTACTGAACTTTCATCCTTTAGAGTTTATTGGGTACATTTTGGACTTATTTTTTGCAGTTCACACATTGCTGTGCTGCGTTTTTTTCTTGTAACACACTTTTTTTTTTTGCACTATTTTTACTTATTCAGGACATTATATATCTGTATTTTTTTGCAAGTGTTCACGGTCACTATATGTGACATTTATATGTAACATTTTTTTGCATTTGTGTCACTCATTTGATGTTATCACGTCACTCATTTTCTGGTCCTCCTTTATTAGATTGGCCCTAGCCCCTTCCTTCACTTTTCCACTATAGTTTAACCACTTGCCGACCGCGCCATAGCCGAAAGACGGCTACAGCGCGGTCGAGTTATTCTGGGAGGGCGTCCAGGGACGTCCTCCCAGAATCTTGCTCCCCCGCGCCCCCTGGGGCGCGCTCCTGGAAATATCCGTGACCGCTGGGTCCGGAAGACCAGGCGCATCACGGATCACGGTAGATGGCTGCTAATCGCGGCCGTTTACCACGTGATCGTTCCGTCAAATGACGGAGCGATCACTTGTAAACAAACCGGCGCCGGTTTCCTCTCTCCCCTCTGTGTACCGATCGGTACAGTGTGAGAGGAGAGGGGAGAGAGTGGATGGCAGCAGCGCTGTGGGCTGGATGTGTAGTGCCCACAGCGCTGCTCTGTGACAAGTAAAGTCACAGATCCATCCATCCCTGCTCAGCCATCACTGCAATACCCTGCCCAGACTCTGCGATACCCTGCCCATACTCTGCGATACCCTGCCCATACTCTGTGATACCCTGCCCATACCCTGCGATACCCTGCCCATACCCTGCGATACCCTGCCCATACTCTGCGATACCCTGCCCATACTCTGCGATACCCTGCCCATACTCTGCGATACCCTGCCTATACTCTGCGATACCCTGCCCATACTCTGCGATACCCTGCCCATACCCTGCGATACCCTGCCCATACTCTGCGATACCCTGCCCATACTCTGCGATACCCTGCCCATACTCTGCGATACCCTGCCTATACTCTGCGATACCCTGCCTATACTCTGCGATACCCTGCGATACCCTGCCCATACTCTGCGATACCCTGCCCATACTCTGCGATACCGTGCCTATACTCTGCGATACCCTGCCCATACCCTGCAATACCCAGCCATACTCTGCACTACTCTGCACTACCCTGCCATACCCTGCCATACTTGGCCATGCTCGGACATTCCAGCCATGCTTAACTTTGTGTTAAAAAAAAAAAAGCATTTTAACCACTTCCCGCCCACCGGCCGTCATATGACATCCTTGAATTTGTGCAGGGATATCTGAATGATGGGTGCAGCTACAGTCATCATTCAGATATCAGCTTTTTCAGCCGGCGATTCCCTACACCATAAGAATGATGATAGCGGCTGTTCCACCACTTGATCGTTCTTACGGGAGGCGAGAGGGAACGTCCCCCCCCTCCCGCCGCCCTCCTGTGCTTCTACCGACTTACCGGTACGATCAAAGCCAGGATCATTTTTTTGTTTTTTATTTCAGGCTTCCCAGCCTAGAGGTGAGATGTGGGGTCTTATTGACCCCATATCTCACTGTAAAGAGGACCTGTCATGCTATATTCCTATTACAAGGGATATTTACATCCCTTGTAATAGGAATAAAAGTGATCAAAAAAATTATTTTTGGGGAAAAAAGTGTCAAACTAAAATAAATAAAGTAAAATGAACAATAAATTGTATTTTTTTTTAAAGCGCCCCTGCCCCCGTGTGCTCGCATGCAGAAGCGAACGCATACGTAAGTCCCGCCCACATATGAAAACGGTGTTCAAACCACACATGTGAGGTGTCGCTGCGAACGTTGGAGCGAGAGCAATAATTTTGGCCCTATACCTCCTCTGTAACTCAAAACACGTAACCAGTAAAAAAAATTAAAATGTTGCCTATGGGGATTTTTAAGTAGCGAAGTTTGGCGCCATTCCACGAGCGTGTGCAATTTTGAAGGGTGACATGTTGGGTATCTATTTTCCCCAAAAAACGCGTTTGAAAAATTGCTGCTCAAATACCGTGTGAGATAAAAAGTTGCAACAACCGTCATTGTATTTTCTAGGGTCTTTGCTAAAAAAACATATATAATGTTTGGGGGTTCGGTGTAATTTTCTAGCAAACAAATGAGGATTTTTACATGTAGGAGAGAAATGTCAGAATTGGCCTCGGTGCTCCAGAACGCCTGATGGTGCTCCCTGCATGTTGGGCCTCTGTATGTGGCCACGCTGGGTAAAAGTCTCACACATGTGGTATCGCCATACTCGGGAGTAATAGCAGAATGTGTTTTGGGGTGTAATTTGTGGTATGCATATGCTGTGTGTGAGAAATAACCTGCTAATATGACAATTTAGTGAAAAAAAAAAAAAGAAAAAAAAAATCTTGATATTGCAAAGAATTGTGGTAAAAAATTACAACTTCAAAAAACTCACAATGCCTCTTTCTAAATACCTTGGAATGTCTTCTTTAAAAAAAGGGGTCATTTGGGGGGTATTTGTACTTTTCAGGCATGTTAGGGTCTCAAGAAATTAGATAGGCCGTCAGTACTTCAGGTGTGATCAATTTTCAGATATTGGCACCATAGCTTGTGGACTCTATAACTTTCACAAAGACCAAATAATATCCACCAATTTGTACTTATTTTTACCAAAGATATGTAGCAGTATAAATTTTGGCCAAAATTTAGGAAGAAACATTACTAATTTGATACATTTTATAACAGAAACAAAGAAAAATTAATTTTTTTTACAAAATTTTCAGTCTTTTTTCTTTTGTAGCACAAAAAATAAAAAACCCAACGGTGATTAAATACCACCAAAAGAAAGCTCTATTTGTGTGAAAAAAAGGACAAAAATTTCATATGGGTACAGTGTTGTATGACTGAGTAATTGTCATTCAAAATGTGAACGCAAAATTGGTCTGGTTAGGGGTTTAAGTGCCCAGTGGTCAAGTGGTTAATCACAGCGCAGTCACCATCACTTATTTATAATAAATTCACATTACTGCCAACATACAAATATCATGGGACATTAGCCACAAAGAGGGAATTGAGCGAGTGAGTAAATATCCAGTGAGTGGGCGAGACAAAATAATATACCATATAACACATGTAAGCAAGATGATATTCACTGGGTCTGGTGACAGTGAGACTCCCAGGGTGCCCACCCAGAAATCGAGGGCACCACGCAGGTATCTCACCTATTGTTAAAAATAAAAATAAAAATAAACAATAAAGAGAGAAAGGGGGTCAAGGGGAAGGGGATGAGGGAAAGCACCATGGAATCTTCAAGGGGAACAGTTAACAAACCTCAACAATCTAACTTTGGGAGAAATGGTCAAGGAAGAGTCTCATCGCTGGAAGATAAGGAAGTGACACCAGGGTTGAAATCTGAATGTTCCCAAATATCCCACACTTTCAAAAATTGAGAAAGTGTGTCGTGCACCATTGCAGTGAGGCGTTCCATTTTACAGATCAGTCCCAATATTTGAAGGACCTGTGGAAGTGTGGGTGGGGAAGGGGACAACCACTGTGAGGGTATAGCCCGTTTCGCTGCCAAAAGGATATAGGTAGCCAATTTTTGGGTATGTTTGGAGATGCCAGGGATCGGCAAGACTAGTAGGATGTGAACCGGGTCCAGCGGGAGAGTGACGTCCAACAACTGCTGTAGAAAGGTCTGGATAGAAGACCAAAATGGGCGAATCAAGGGACATTCCCAAAAAATGTGGAAATGAGAGCCAACGTCGCCCCGGCATCTCCAACACACACGGGGGGGGGGGGGGTCGCGGGATCATATTTATGTAGTATTTCAGGGGTTCTATACCAAAAATATAATATTTTGTATGTATTTCACTTTTATTGTTTCACTTTAAGCATTAATAAAATCACTGCTCCCGAAAAAAACTGCAGTTATTAAAACTTTTTTTTGCATTGATACATGTCCCCTGGGGCAGGACTCGGGTCCTCAAACACTTTTTAGGACAATAACTTGCATATTTGCCTTTATAATTAGCACTTTTGATTTCAAACGTTTGCGTCCATTGTATTTAATAGGGTTCTAAAGTTTACACGAACATTCTGTCTGTTCGCAGGTTCTGGTGGGTGTTCGGCTCATCCCTACTGACAAACTATACTGACACACTATATACTCACACTACACTATACTGATACACTACACTATACTGATACACTACACTCACACTCACACTACACTATACTGACACACTACACTCACACTCCACTATACTGACACACTACACTATACTGATACACTACACTATACTGACACACTACACTCACACTACACTATACTGATACACTACACTATACTGACACACTACACTCACACTACACTATACTGATACACTACACTATACTGATACACTACACTCACACTCACACTACACTATACTGACACACTACACTCACACTCCACTATACTGACACACTACACTATACTGATACACTACACTATACTGATACACTACACTCACACTCCACTATACTGATACACTACACTATACTGACACACTACACTCACACTCCACTATACTGACACACTACACTATACTGACACACTACACTATACTGATACACTACACTCACACTACACTATACTGACACACTACACTCACACTACACTATACTGACACACTACACTATACTGATACACTACACTATACTGACACACTACACTCACACTACACTATACTGACACACTACACTCACACTACACTATACTGACACACTACACTATACTGATACACTACACTATACTGATACACTACACTATACTGACACACTACACTCACACTACACTATACTGATACACTCCACTATACTGACACACTACACTCACACTCCACTATACTGACACACTACACTCACACTCCACTATACTGACACACTACACTCACACTCCACTATACTGACACACTACACTCACACTCCACTATACTGACACACTATATACTCACACTACACTATACTGATACACTACACTATACTGATACACTACACTATACTGACACACTACACTCACACTACACTATACTGACACACTACACTCACACTCCACTATACTGATACACTACACTATACTGATACACTACACTCACACTCACACTACACTATACTGACACACTACACTCACACTCCACTATACTGACACACTACACTATACTGATACACTACACTATACTGATACACTACACTCACTCTACACTATACTGATACACTACACTCACACTCCACTATACTGATACACTACACTCACACTACACTATACTGACACACTACACTCACACTCCACTATACTGACACACTACACTATACTGATACACTACACTATACTGATACACTACACTATACTGACACACTACACTCACTCTACACTATACTGATACACTACACTATACTGATACACTACACTATACTGACACACTACACTCACTCTACACTATACTGATACACTACACTATACTGATACACTACACTCACACTCCACTATACTGACACACTATACTCACACTCCACTATACTGATACACTACACTATACTGATACACTACACTATACTGACACACTACACTCATTCTACACTATACTGACACACTACACTCACACTCCACTATACTGACACACTACACTATACTGATACACTACACTATACTGACACACTACACTCACTCTACACTATACTGACACACTACACTCACACTCCACTATACTGACACACTACACTCACACTCCACTATACTGATACACTACACTATACTGATACACTACACTATACTGACACACTACACTCACTCTACACTATACTGACACACTACACTCACACTCCACTATACTGACACACTACACTCACACTCCACTATACTGATACACTACACTATACTGACACACTACACTATACTGATACACTACACTATACTGATACACTACACTATACTGACACACTACACTCACTCTACACTATACTGATACACTACACTATACTGACACACTACACTATACTGACACACTACACTCACACTCCACTATACTGACACACTACACTCACACTCCACTATACTGACACACTACACTCACACTCCACTATACTGACACACTACACTCACACTCCACTATACTGATACACTACACTATACTGATACACTACACTATACTGACACACTACACTCACTCTACACTATACTGATACACTACACTATACTGATACACTACACTATACTGACACACTACACTCACACTACACTATACTGACACACTACACTCACACTCCACTATACTGACACACTACACTCACACTCCACTATACTGATACACTACACTATACTGATACACTACACTATACTGACACACTACACTCACTCTACACTATACTGATACACTACACTATACTGACACACTACACTATACTGACACACTACACTCACTCTACACTATACTGATACACTACACTATACTGACACACTACACTATACTGACACACTACACTCACACTCCACTATACTGACACACTACACTCACACTCCACTATACTGACACACTACACTCACACTCCACTATACTGATACACTACACTATACTGATACACTACACTATACTGACACACTACACTCACACTACACTATACTGACACACTACACTCACACTCCACTATACTGATACACTACACTATACTGATACACTACACTATACTGACACACTACACTCACACTACACTATACTGACACACTACACTCACACTCCACTATACTGATACACTACACTATACTGATACACTACACTATACTGACACACTACACTCACACTACACTATACTGACACACTACACTCACACTCCACTATACTGATACACTACACTCAACACTCCACTATACTGACACACTACACTCACACTCCACTATACTGACACACTATATACTCACACTACACTATACTGATACACTACACTATACTGATACACTACACTCACACTCACACTACACTATACTGACACACTACACTCACACTCCACTATACTGATACACTACACTATACTGACACACTACACTCACACTCCACTATACTGACACACTACACTATACTGATACACTACACTATACTGATACACTACACTCACTCTACACTATACTGATACACTACACTCACACTCCACTATACTGACACACTCCACTATACTGACACACTACACTATACTGATACACTACACTATACTGATACACTACACTCACACTACACTATACTGACACACTACACTCACACTCCACTATACTGACACACTACACTATACTGATACACTACACTATACTGACACACTACACTCACTCTACACTATACTGATACACTACACTATACTGATACACTACACTCACACTCCACTATACTGACACACTATACTCACACTCCACTATACTGATACACTACACTATACTGATACACTACACTATACTGACACACTACACTCACACTACACTATACTGACACACTACACTCACACTACACTATACTGACACACTACACTCACACTCCACTATACTGATACACTACACTATACTGATACACTACACTATACTGACACACTACACTCACACTACACTATACTGACACACTACACTCACACTCCACTATACTGATACACTACACTATACTGACACACTACACTCACACTCCACTATACTGATACACTACACTATACTGACACACTACACTCACTCTACACTATACTGACACACTACACTCACACTCCACTATACTGACACACTACACTCACACTCCACTATACTGATACACTACACTATACTGATACACTACACTATACTGACACACTACACTCACTCTACACTATACTGACACACTACACTCACACTCCACTATACTGACACACTACACTCACACTCCACTATACTGATACACTACACTATACTGACACACTACACTATACTGATACACTACACTATACTGATACACTACACTATACTGACACACTACACTCACACTACACTATACTGACACACTACACTCACACTCCACTATACTGACACACTACACTCACACTCCACTATACTGATACACTACACTATACTGATACACTACACTATACTGACACACTACACTCACTCTACACTATACTGATACACTACACTATACTGACACACTACACTATACTGATACACTACACTATACTGATACACTACACTATACTGACACACTACACTCACTCTACACTATACTGATACACTACACTATACTGACACACTACACTATACTGACACACTACACTCACACTCCACTATACTGACACACTACACTCACACTCCACTATACTGACACACTACACTCACACTCCACTATACTGACACACTACACTCACACTCCACTATACTGATACACTACACTATACTGACACACTACACTATACTGATACACTACACTATACTGATACACTACACTATACTGACACACTACACTCACACTACACTATACTGACACACTACACTCACACTCCACTATACTGACACACTACACTCACACTCCACTATACTGATACACTACACTATACTGATACACTACACTATACTGACACACTACACTCACTCTACACTATACTGATACACTACACTATACTGACACACTACACTATACTGATACACTACACTCACACTACACTATACTGACACACTACACTCACACTCCACTATACTGACACACTACACTCACACTCCACTATACTGACACACTACACTCACACTCCACTATACTGATACACTACACTATACTGATACACTACACTATACTGACACACTACACTCACACTACACTATACTGACACACTACACTCACACTCCACTATACTGATACACTACACTATACTGATACACTACACTATACTGACACACTACACTCACACTACACTATACTGACACACTACACTCACACTCCACTATACTGATACACTACACTATACTGATACACTACACTATACTGACACACTACACTCACACTACACTATACTGACACACTACACTCACACTCCACTATACTGATACACTACACTATACTGATACACTACACTCACACTACACTATACTGACACACTACACTCACACTCCACTATACTGATACACTACACTATACTGATACACTACACTATACTGACACACTACACTCACACTCCACTATACTGATACACTACACTATACTGATACACTACACTATACTGACACACTACACTCACTCTACACTATACTGATACACTACACTATACTGACACACTACACTATACTGATACACTACACTCACACTACACTATACTGACACACTACACTATACTGATACACTACACTCACACTCCACTATACTGACACACTACACTATACTGACACACTACACTCACACTCCACTATACTGATACACTACACTATACTGATACACTACACTATACTGATACACTACACTCACACTACACTATACTGACACACTACACTCACACTCCACTATACTGATACACTACACTATACTGATACACTACACTATACTGACACACTACACTCACTCTACACTATACTGATACACTACACTATACTGACACACTACACTATACTGATACACTACACTCACACTACACTATACTGACACACTACACTCACACTCCACTATACTGATACACTACACTATACTGACACACTACACTATACTGATACACTACACTCACACTACACTATACTGACACACTACACTCACACTCCACTATACTGACACACTACACTCACACTCCACTATACTGATACACTACACTATACTGACACACTACACTCACTCTACACTATACTGATACACTACACTCACACTCACACTACACTATACTGACACACTACACTCACACTCACACTCCACTATACTGACACACTACACTCACACTCCACTATACTGATACACTACACTATACTGATACACTACACTATACTGACACACTACACTCACTCTACACTATACTGATACACTACACTATACTGACACACTACACTATACTGACACACTACACTCACACTCCACTATACTGACACACTACACTCACACTCCACTATACTGACACACTACACTCACACTCCACTATACTGACACACTACACTCACACTCCACTATACTGATACACTACACTATACTGACACACTACACTATACTGATACACTACACTATACTGATACACTACACTATACTGACACACTACACTCACACTACACTATACTGACACACTACACTCACACTCCACTATACTGACACACTACACTCACACTCCACTATACTGATACACTACACTATACTGATACACTACACTATACTGACACACTACACTCACTCTACACTATACTGATACACTACACTATACTGACACACTACACTATACTGATACACTACACTCACACTACACTATACTGACACACTACACTCACACTCCACTATACTGACACACTACACTCACACTCCACTATACTGACACACTACACTCACACTCCACTATACTGATACACTACACTATACTGATACACTACACTATACTGACACACTACACTCACACTACACTATACTGACACACTACACTCACACTCCACTATACTGATACACTACACTATACTGATACACTACACTATACTGACACACTACACTCACACTACACTATACTGACACACTACACTCACACTCCACTATACTGATACACTACACTATACTGATACACTACACTATACTGACACACTACACTCACACTACACTATACTGACACACTACACTCACACTCCACTATACTGATACACTACACTATACTGATACACTACACTCACACTACACTATACTGACACACTACACTCACACTCCACTATACTGATACACTACACTATACTGATACACTACACTATACTGACACACTACACTCACACTCCACTATACTGATACACTACACTATACTGATACACTACACTATACTGACACACTACACTCACTCTACACTATACTGATACACTACACTATACTGACACACTACACTATACTGATACACTACACTCACACTACACTATACTGACACACTACACTATACTGATACACTACACTCACACTCCACTATACTGACACACTACACTATACTGACACACTACACTCACACTCTACTATACTGATACACTACACTATACTGATACACTACACTCACACTCCACTATACTGATACACTACACTATACTGATACACTACACTATACTGACACACTACACTCACTCTACACTATACTGATACACTACACTATACTGACACACTACACTATACTGATACACTACACTCACACTACACTATACTGACACACTACACTCACACTCCACTATACTGATACACTACACTATACTGACACACTACACTATACTGATACACTACACTCACACTACACTATACTGACACACTACACTCACACTCCACTATACTGACACACTACACTCACACTCCACTATACTGATACACTACACTATACTGATACACTACACTATACTGACACACTACACTATACTGATACACTACACTCACACTACACTATACTGATACACTACACTATACTGACACACTACACTATACTGACACACTACACTCACACTCCACTATACTGACACACTACACTCACACTCACACTACACTATACTGATACACTACACTCACACTCCACTATACTGATACACTACACTATACTGATACACTACACTATACTGATACACTACACTATACTGACACACTACACTCACTCTACACTATACTGATACACTACACTATACTGACACACTACACTATACTGAACTATACTGACACACTACACTCACACTCCACTATATTGATACACTACACTATACTGACACACTACACTCACTCTACACTATACTGATACACTACACTCACACTACACTACACTATACTGATACACTACACTCACACTACACTACACTATACTGATACACTACACTCACACTACACTACACTATACTGATACACTACACTTACACTACACTACACTATACTGACACACTACACTCACACTACACTACACTATACTGATACACTACACTCACACTACACTACACTATACTGACACACTACACTCACACTACACTATACTGACACACTACACTATACTGATACACTACACTATACTGACACACTACACTCACACTACACTATACTGACACACTACACTCACACTACACTATACTGACACACTACACTATACTGATACACTACACTATACTGACACACTACACTCACACTACACTATACTGACACACTACACTCACACTACACTATACTGACAAACTATACTGACACACTACACTCACACTACACTATACTGACACACTACACTCACTCTACACTATACTGACACACTACACTCACTCTACACTATACTGACAAACTATACTGACACTACACTATACTGACACACTACACTGACAATACACTATACTGACACACTACACTCACACTACAGTATACTGACAAACTATACTGACACACTACACTATACTGACACACTACACTCACTCTACACTATACTGACACACTACACTCACACTACACTATACTGACACACTACACTCACACCACACTATACTGACAAACTATACTGACACTACACTATACTGACACACTACACTGACACTACACTATACTGACACACTACACTCACACTACACTATACTGACAAACTATACTGACACACTACACTCACACTACACTATGCTGACACACTACACTCACACTACACTATACTGACACACTACACTCACACTCCACTATACTGATACACTACACTATACTGATACACTACACTATACTGACACACTACACTCACACTACACTATACTGACACACTACACTATACTGACACACTACACTCACACTACACTATACTGACACACTACACTCACACTACACTATACTGACACACTACACTCACACTCCACTATACTGATACACTACACTATACTGATACACTACACTATACTGACACACTACACTCACACTACACTATACTGACACACTACACTCACACTACACTATACTGACACACTACACTATACTGATACACTACACTATACTGACACACTACACTCACTCTACACTATACTGATACACTACACTCACACTCCACTATACTGATACACTACACTATACTGATACACTACACTCACACTACACTATACTGACACACTACACTCACACTCCACTATACTGATACACTACACTATATTGATACACTACACTCACTCTACACTATACTGATACACTACACTATACTGACACACTACACTATACTGATACACTACACTCACACTACACTATACTGACACACTACACTCACACTCCACTATACTGACACACTACACTCACACTCCACTATACTGATACACTACACTATACTGATACACTACACTATACTGACACACTACACTCACTCTACACTATACTGATACACTACACTATACTGACACACTACACTCACACTCACACTACACTATACTGACACACTACACTCACACTCACACTACACTATACTGATACACTACACTATACTGATACACTACACTATACTGATACACTACACTATACTGACACACTACACTCACTCTACACTATACTGATACACTACACTATACTGACACACTACACTATACTGAACTATACTGACACACTACACTCACACTCCACTATATTGATACACTACACTATACTGACACACTACACTCACTCTACACTATACTGATACACTACACTCACACTACACTACACTATACTGATACATTACACTCACACTACACTACACTATACTGATACACTACACTCACACTACACTACACTATACTGATACACTACACTCACACTACACTACACTATACTGACACACTACACTCACACTACACTACACTATACTGATACACTACACTCACACTACACTACACTATACTGACACACTACACTCACACTACACTATACTGACACACTACACTATACTGATACACTACACTATACTGACACACTACACTCACACTACACTATACTGACACACTACACTCACACTACACTATACTGACACACTACACTCACACTACACTATACTGACAAACTATACTGACACACTACACTCACACTACACTATACTGACACACTACACTCACTCTACACTATACTGACACACTACACTCACTCTACACTATACTGACAAACTATACTGACACTACACTATACTGACACACTACACTGACAATACACTATACTGACACACTACACTCACACTACAGTATACTGACAAACTATACTGACACACTACACTATACTGACACACTACACTCACTCTACACTGTACTGACACACTACACTCACACTACACTATACTGACACACTACACTCACACCACACTATACTGACAAACTATACTGACACTACACTATACTGACACACTACACTGACACTACACTATACTGACACACTACACTCACACTACACTATACTGACAAACTATACTGACACACTACACTCACACTACACTATGCTGACACACTACACTCACACTACACTATACTGACACACTACACTCACACTACACTATACTGACACACTACACTCACACTACACTATACTGACACACTACACTCACACTACACTATACTGATACACTACACTCACACTACACTATACTGACACACTACACTCACACTACACTATACTGACACACTACACTCACACTACACTATACTGACACACTACACTCACACTACACTATACTGACACACTACACTCACACTACACTATACTGACACACTACACTCACACTACATTATACTGACACACTACACTCACACTACACTATACTGACAAACTATACTGACACACTACACTCACACTACACTATACTGACACACTACACTCACTCTACACTATACTGACACACTACACTCACTCTACACTATACTGACAAACTATACTGACACACTAAGCTGACACACTACACTCACACCACACTATACTGACAAACTATACTGACACTACACTATACTGACACACTACACTCACTCTACACTATACTGACAAACTATACTGACACATTAAGCTGACACACTACACTCACACCACACTATACTGACAAACTATACTGACACACTACACTCACACTACACTATACTGACACACTACACTGACACTACACTATACTGACACACTACACTCACACTACACTATACTGACAAACTATACTGACACACTACACTCACACTACACTATACTGACACACTACACTCACTCTACACTATACTGACACACTACACTCACACTACACTATACTGACACACTACACTCACACCACACTATACTGACAAACTATACTGACACTACACTATACTGACACACTACACTGACACTACACTATACTGACACACTACACTCACACTACACTATACTGACAAACTATACTGACACACTACACTCACACTACACTATGCTGACACACTACACTCACACTACACTATACTGACACACTACACTCACACTCCACTATACTGATACACTACACTATACTGATACACTACACTATACTGACACACTACACTCACACTACACTATACTGACACACTACACTCACACTCCACTATACTGATACACTACACTATACTGATACACTACACTATACTGACACACTACACTCACACTACACTATACTGACACACTACACTCACACTCCACTATACTGATACACTACACTATACTGATACACTACACTATACTGACACACTACACTCACACTACACTATACTGACACACTACACTCACACTCCACTATACTGATACACTACACTATACTGATACACTACACTCACACTACACTATACTGACACACTACACTCACACTCCACTATACTGATACACTACACTATACTGATACACTACACTATACTGACACACTACACTCACACTCCACTATACTGATACACTACACTATACTGATACACTACACTATACTGACACACTACACTCACTCTACACTATACTGATACACTACACTATACTGACACACTACACTATACTGATACACTACACTCACACTACACTATACTGACACACTACACTATACTGATACACTACACTCACACTCCACTATACTGACACACTACACTATACTGACACACTACACTCACACTCTACTATACTGATACACTACACTATACTGATACACTACACTCACACTACACTATACTGACACACTACACTCACACTCCACTATACTGATACACTACACTATACTGATACACTACACTATACTGACACACTACACTCACTCTACACTATACTGATACACTACACTATACTGACACACTACACTATACTGATACACTACACTCACACTACACTATACTGACACACTACACTCACACGCCACTATACTGATACACTACACTATACTGACACACTACACTATACTGATACACTACACTCACACTACACTATACTGACACACTACACTCACACTCCACTATACTGACACACTACACTCACACTCCACTATACTGATACACTACACTATACTGATACACTACACTATACTGACACACTACACTCACTCTACACTATACTGATACACTACACTCACACTCACACTACACTATACTGACACACTACACTCACACTCACACTCCACTATACTGACACACTACACTCACACTCCACTATACTGATACACTACACTATACTGATACACTACACTATACTGACACACTACACTCACTCTACACTATACTGATACACTACACTATACTGACACACTACACTATACTGACACACTACACTCACACTCCACTATACTGACACACTACACTCACACTCCACTATACTGACACACTACACTCACACTCCACTATACTGACACACTACACTCACACTCCACTATACTGATACACTACACTATACTGACACACTACACTATACTGATACACTACACTATACTGATACACTACACTATACTGACACACTACACTCACACTACACTATACTGACACACTACACTCACACTCCACTATACTGACACACTACACTATACTGATACACTACACTATACTGACACACTACACTCACACTACACTATACTGACACACTACACTCACACTCCACTATACTGATACACTACACTATACTGACACACTACACTCACACTCCACTATACTGATACACTACACTATACTGATACACTACACTATACTGACACACTACACTCACTCTACACTATACTGATACACTACACTATACTGACACACTACACTATACTGATACACTACACTCACACTACACTATACTGACACACTACACTCACACTCCACTATACTGACACACTACACTCACACTCCACTATACTGACACACTACACTCACACTCCACTATACTGATACACTACACTATACTGATACACTACACTATACTGACACACTACACTCACACTACACTATACTGACACACTACACTCACACTCCACTATACTGATACACTACACTATACTGATACACTACACTATACTGACACACTACACTCACACTACACTATACTGACACACTACACTCACACTCCACTATACTGATACACTACACTATACTGATACACTACACTATACTGACACACTACACTCACACTACACTATACTGACACACTACACTCACACTCCACTATACTGATACACTACACTATACTGATACACTACACTCACACTACACTATACTGACACACTACACTCACACTCCACTATACTGATACACTACACTATACTGATACACTACACTATACTGACACACTACACTCACACTCCACTATACTGATACACTACACTATACTGATACACTACACTATACTGACACACTACACTCACTCTACACTATACTGATACACTACACTATACTGACACACTACACTATACTGATACACTACACTCACACTACACTATACTGACACACTACACTATACTGATACACTACACTCACACTCCACTATACTGACACACTACACTATACTGACACACTACACTCACACTCTACTATACTGATACACTACACTATACTGATACACTACACTCACACTACACTATACTGACACACTACACTCACACTCCACTATACTGATACACTACACTATACTGATACACTACACTATACTGACACACTACACTCACTCTACACTATACTGATACACTACACTATACTGACACACTACACTATACTGATACACTACACTCACACTACACTATACTGACACACTACACTCACACTCCACTATACTGATACACTACACTATACTGACACACTACACTATACTGATACACTACACTCACACTACACTATACTGACACACTACACTCACACTCCACTATACTGACACACTACACTCACACTCCACTATACTGATACACTACACTATACTGATACACTACACTATACTGACACACTACACTCACTCTACACTATACTGATACACTACACTATACTGACACACTACACTATACTGATACACTACACTCACACTCCACTATACTGACACACTACACTCACACTCACACTACACTATACTGATACACTACACTCACACTCCACTATACTGATACACTACACTATACTGATACACTACACTATACTGATACACTACACTATACTGACACACTACACTCACTCTACACTATACTGATACACTACACTATACTGACACACTACACTATACTGAACTATACTGACACACTACACTCACACTCCACTATATTGATACACTACACTATACTGACACACTACACTCACTCTACACTATACTGATACACTACACTCACACTACACTACACTATACTGATACACTACACTCACACTACACTACACTATACTGATACACTACACTCACACTACTCTACACTATACTGATACACTACACTTACACTACACTACACTATACTGACACACTACACTCACACTACACTACACTATACTGATACACTACACTCACACTACACTACACTATACTGACACACTACACTCACACTACACTATACTGACACACTACACTATACTGATACACTACACTATACTGACACACTACACTCACACTACACTATACTGACACACTACACTCACACTACACTATACTGACACACTACACTATACTGATACACTACACTATACTGACACACTACACTCACACTACACTATACTGACACACTACACTCACACTACACTATACTGACAAACTATACTGACACACTACACTCACACTACACTATACTGACACACTACACTCACTCTACACTATACTGACACACTACACTCACTCTACACTATACTGACAAACTATACTGACACTACACTATACTGACACACTACACTGACAATACACTATACTGACACACTACACTCACACTACAGTATACTGACAAACTATACTGACACACTACACTATACTGACACACTACACTCACTCTACACTATACTGACACACTACACTCACACTACACTATACTGACACACTACACTCACACCACACTATACTGACAAACTATACTGACACTACACTATACTGACACACTACACTGACACTACACTATACTGACACACTACACTCACACTACACTATACTGACAAACTATACTGACACACTACACTCACACTACACTATGCTGACACACTACACTCACACTACACTATACTGACACACTACACTCACACTCCACTATACTGATACACTACACTATACTGATACACTACACTATACTGACACACTACACTCACACTACACTATACTGACACACTACACTCACACTCCACTATACTGATACACTACACTATACTGATACACTACACTATACTGACACACTACACTCACACTACACTATACTGACACACTACACTCACACTCCACTATACTGATACACTACACTATACTGATACACTACACTATACTGACACACTACACTCACACTACACTATACTGACACACTACACTCACACTACACTATACTGACACACTACACTATACTGATACACTACACTATACTGACACACTACACTCACTCTACACTATACTGATACACTACACTCACACTCCACTATACTGATACACTACACTATACTGATACACTACACTCACACTACACTATACTGACACACTACACTCACACTCCACTATACTGATACACTACACTATATTGATACACTACACTCACTCTACACTATACTGATACACTACACTATACTGACACACTACACTATACTGATACACTACACTCACACTACACTATACTGACACACTACACTCACACTCCACTATACTGACACACTACACTCACACTCCACTATACTGATACACTACACTATACTGATACACTACACTATACTGACACACTACACTCACTCTACACTATACTGATACACTACACTATACTGACACACTACACTCACACTCACACTACACTATACTGACACACTACACTCACACTCACACTACACTATACTGATACACTACACTCACACTCCACTATACTGATACACTACACTATACTGATACACTACACTATACTGATACACTACACTATACTGACACACTACACTCACTCTACACTATACTGATACACTACACTATACTGACACACTACACTATACTGAACTATACTGACACACTACACTCACACTCCACTATATTGATACACTACACTATACTGACACACTACACTCACTCTACACTATACTGATACACTACACTCACACTACACTACACTATACTGATACATTACACTCACACTACACTACACTATACTGATACACTACACTCACACTACACTACACTATACTGATACACTACACTCACACTACACTACACTATACTGACACACTACACTCACACTACACTACACTATACTGATACACTACACTCACACTACACTACACTATACTGACACACTACACTCACACTACACTATACTGACACACTACACTATACTGATACACTACACTATACTGACACACTACACTCACACTACACTATACTGACACACTACACTCACACTACACTATACTGACACACTACACTCACACTACACTATACTGACAAACTATACTGACACACTACACTCACACTACACTATACTGACACACTACACTCACTCTACACTATACTGACACACTACACTCACTCTACACTATACTGACAAACTATACTGACACTACACTATACTGACACACTACACTGACAATACACTATACTGACACACTACACTCACACTACAGTATACTGACAAACTATACTGACACACTACACTATACTGACACACTACACTCACTCTACACTGTACTGACACACTACACTCACACTACACTATACTGACACACTACACTCACACCACACTATACTGACAAACTATACTGACACTACACTATACTGACACACTACACTGACACTACACTATACTGACACACTACACTCACACTACACTATACTGACAAACTATACTGACACACTACACTCACACTACACTATGCTGACACACTACACTCACACTACACTATACTGACACACTACACTCACACTACACTATACTGACACACTACACTCACACTACACTATACTGACACACTACACTCACACTACACTATACTGATACACTACACTCACACTACACTATACTGACACACTACACTCACACTACACTATACTGACACACTACACTCACACTACACTATACTGACACACTACACTCACACTACACTATACTGACACACTACACTCACACTACACTATACTAACACACTACACTCACACTACATTATACTGACACACTACACTCACACTACACTATACTGACAAACTATACTGACACACTACACTCACACTACACTATACTGACACACTACACTCACTCTACACTATACTGACACACTACACTCACTCTACACTATACTGACAAACTATACTGACACACTAAGCTGACACACTACACTCACACCACACTATACTGACAAACTATACTGACACTACACTATACTGACACACTACACTCACTCTACACTATACTGACAAACTATACTGACACATTAAGCTGACACACTACACTCACACCACACTATACTGACAAACTATACTGACACACTACACTCACACTACACTATACTGACACACTACACTGACACTACACTATACTGACACACTACACTCACACTACACTATACTGACAAACTATACTGACACACTACACTCACACTACACTATACTGACACACTACACTCACTCTACACTATACTGACACACTACACTCACACTACACTATACTGACACACTACACTCACACCACACTATACTGACAAACTATACTGACACTACACTATACTGACACACTACACTGACACTACACTATACTGACACACTACACTCACACTACACTATACTGACAAACTATACTGACACACTACACTCACACTACACTATGCTGACACACTACACTCACACTACACTATACTGACACACTACACTCACACTCCACTATACTGATACACTACACTATACTGATACACTACACTATACTGACACACTACACTCACACTACACTATACTGACACACTACACTCACACTCCACTATACTGATACACTACACTATACTGATACACTACACTATACTGACACACTACACTCACACTACACTATACTGACACACTACACTCACACTCCACTATACTGATACACTACACTATACTGATACACTACACTATACTGACACACTACACTCACACTACACTATACTGACACACTACACTCACACTCCACTATACTGATACACTACACTATACTGATACACTACACTCACACTACACTATACTGACACACTACACTCACACTCCACTATACTGATACACTACACTATACTGATACACTACACTATACTGACACACTACACTCACACTCCACTATACTGATACACTACACTATACTGATACACTACACTATACTGACACACTACACTCACTCTACACTATACTGATACACTACACTATACTGACACACTACACTATACTGATACACTACACTCACACTACACTATACTGACACACTACACTATACTGATACACTACACTCACACTCCACTATACTGACACACTACACTATACTGACACACTACACTCACACTCTACTATACTGATACACTACACTATACTGATACACTACACTCACACTACACTATACTGACACACTACACTCACACTCCACTATACTGATACACTACACTATACTGATACACTACACTATACTGACACACTACACTCACTCTACACTATACTGATACACTACACTATACTGACACACTACACTATACTGATACACTACACTCACACTACACTATACTGACACACTACACTCACACGCCACTATACTGATACACTACACTATACTGACACACTACACTATACTGATACACTACACTCACACTACACTATACTGACACACTACACTCACACTCCACTATACTGACACACTACACTCACACTCCACTATACTGATACACTACACTATACTGATACACTACACTATACTGACACACTACACTCACTCTACACTATACTGATACACTACACTCACACTCACACTACACTATACTGACACACTACACTCACACTCACACTCCACTATACTGACACACTACACTCACACTCCACTATACTGATACACTACACTATACTGATACACTACACTATACTGACACACTACACTCACTCTACACTATACTGATACACTACACTATACTGACACACTACACTATACTGACACACTACACTCACACTCCACTATACTGACACACTACACTCACACTCCACTATACTGACACACTACACTCACACTCCACTATACTGACACACTACACTCACACTCCACTATACTGATACACTACACTATACTGACACACTACACTATACTGATACACTACACTATACTGATACACTACACTATACTGACACACTACACTCACACTACACTATACTGACACACTACACTCACACTCCACTATACTGACACACTACACTATACTGATACACTACACTATACTGACACACTACACTCACACTACACTATACTGACACACTACACTCACACTCCACTATACTGATACACTACACTATACTGACACACTACACTCACACTCCACTATACTGATACACTACACTATACTGATACACTACACTATACTGACACACTACACTCACTCTACACTATACTGATACACTACACTATACTGACACACTACACTATACTGATACACTACACTCACACTACACTATACTGACACACTACACTCACACTCCACTATACTGACACACTACACTCACACTCCACTATACTGACACACTACACTCACACTCCACTATACTGATACACTACACTATACTGATACACTACACTATACTGACACACTACACTCACACTACACTATACTGACACACTACACTCACACTCCACTATACTGATACACTACACTATACTGATACACTACACTATACTGACACACTACACTCACACTACACTATACTGACACACTACACTCACACTCCACTATACTGATACACTACACTATACTGATACACTACACTATACTGACACACTACACTCACACTACACTATACTGACACACTACACTCACACTCCACTATACTGATACACTACACTATACTGATACACTACACTCACACTACACTATACTGACACACTACACTCACACTCCACTATACTGATACACTACACTATACTGATACACTACACTATACTGACACACTACACTCACACTCCACTATACTGATACACTACACTATACTGATACACTACACTATACTGACACACTACACTCACTCTACACTATACTGATACACTACACTATACTGACACACTACACTATACTGATACACTACACTCACACTACACTATACTGACACACTACACTATACTGATACACTACACTCACACTCCACTATACTGACACACTACACTATACTGACACACTACACTCACACTCTACTATACTGATACACTACACTATACTGATACACTACACTCACACTACACTATACTGACACACTACACTCACACTCCACTATACTGATACACTACACTATACTGATACACTACACTATACTGACACACTACACTCACTCTACACTATACTGATACACTACACTATACTGACACACTACACTATACTGATACACTACACTCACACTACACTATACTGACACACTACACTCACACTCCACTATACTGATACACTACACTATACTGACACACTACACTATACTGATACACTACACTCACACTACACTATACTGACACACTACACTCACACTCCACTATACTGACACACTACACTCACACTCCACTATACTGATACACTACACTATACTGATACACTACACTATACTGACACACTACACTCACTCTACACTATACTGATACACTACACTATACTGACACACTACACTATACTGATACACTACACTCACACTCCACTATACTGACACACTACACTCACACTCACACTACACTATACTGATACACTACACTCACACTCCACTATACTGATACACTACACTATACTGATACACTACACTATACTGATACACTACACTATACTGACACACTACACTCACTCTACACTATACTGATACACTACACTATACTGACACACTACACTATACTGAACTATACTGACACACTACACTCACACTCCACTATATTGATACACTACACTATACTGACACACTACACTCACTCTACACTATACTGATACACTACACTCACACTACACTACACTATACTGATACACTACACTCACACTACACTACACTATACTGATACACTACACTCACACTACTCTACACTATACTGATACACTACACTTACACTACACTACACTATACTGACACACTACACTCACACTACACTACACTATACTGATACACTACACTCACACTACACTACACTATACTGACACACTACACTCACACTACACTATACTGACACACTACACTATACTGATACACTACACTATACTGACACACTACACTCACACTACACTATACTGACACACTACACTCACACTACACTATACTGACACACTACACTATACTGATACACTACACTATACTGACACACTACACTCACACTACACTATACTGACACACTACACTCACACTACACTATACTGACAAACTATACTGACACACTACACTCACACTACACTATACTGACACACTACACTCACTCTACACTATACTGACACACTACACTCACTCTACACTATACTGACAAACTATACTGACACTACACTATACTGACACACTACACTGACAATACACTATACTGACACACTACACTCACACTACAGTATACTGACAAACTATACTGACACACTACACTATACTGACACACTACACTCACTCTACACTATACTGACACACTACACTCACACTACACTATACTGACACACTACACTCACACCACACTATACTGACAAACTATACTGACACTACACTATACTGACACACTACACTGACACTACACTATACTGACACACTACACTCACACTACACTATACTGACAAACTATACTGACACACTACACTCACACTACACTATGCTGACACACTACACTCACACTACACTATACTGACACACTACACTCACACTCCACTATACTGATACACTACACTATACTGATACACTACACTATACTGACACACTACACTCACACTACACTATACTGACACACTACACTCACACTCCACTATACTGATACACTACACTATACTGATACACTACACTATACTGACACACTACACTCACACTACACTATACTGACACACTACACTCACACTCCACTATACTGATACACTACACTATACTGATACACTACACTATACTGACACACTACACTCACACTACACTATACTGACACACTACACTCACACTACACTATACTGACACACTACACTATACTGATACACTACACTATACTGACACACTACACTCACTCTACACTATACTGATACACTACACTCACACTCCACTATACTGATACACTACACTATACTGATACACTACACTCACACTACACTATACTGACACACTACACTCACACTCCACTATACTGATACACTACACTATATTGATACACTACACTCACTCTACACTATACTGATACACTACACTATACTGACACACTACACTATACTGATACACTACACTCACACTACACTATACTGACACACTACACTCACACTCCACTATACTGACACACTACACTCACACTCCACTATACTGATACACTACACTATACTGATACACTACACTATACTGACACACTACACTCACTCTACACTATACTGATACACTACACTATACTGACACACTACACTCACACTCACACTACACTATACTGACACACTACACTCACACTCACACTACACTATACTGATACACTACACTCACACTCCACTATACTGATACACTACACTATACTGATACACTACACTATACTGATACACTACACTATACTGACACACTACACTCACTCTACACTATACTGATACACTACACTATACTGACACACTACACTATACTGAACTATACTGACACACTACACTCACACTCCACTATATTGATACACTACACTATACTGACACACTACACTCACTCTACACTATACTGATACACTACACTCACACTACACTACACTATACTGATACATTACACTCACACTACACTACACTATACTGATACACTACACTCACACTACACTACACTATACTGATACACTACACTCACACTACACTACACTATACTGACACACTACACTCACACTACACTACACTATACTGATACACTACACTCACACTACACTACACTATACTGACACACTACACTCACACTACACTATACTGACACACTACACTATACTGATACACTACACTATACTGACACACTACACTCACACTACACTATACTGACACACTACACTCACACTACACTATACTGACACACTACACTCACACTACACTATACTGACAAACTATACTGACACACTACACTCACACTACACTATACTGACACACTACACTCACTCTACACTATACTGACACACTACACTCACTCTACACTATACTGACAAACTATACTGACACTACACTATACTGACACACTACACTGACAATACACTATACTGACACACTACACTCACACTACAGTATACTGACAAACTATACTGACACACTACACTATACTGACACACTACACTCACTCTACACTGTACTGACACACTACACTCACACTACACTATACTGACACACTACACTCACACCACACTATACTGACAAACTATACTGACACTACACTATACTGACACACTACACTGACACTACACTATACTGACACACTACACTCACACTACACTATACTGACAAACTATACTGACACACTACACTCACACTACACTATGCTGACACACTACACTCACACTACACTATACTGACACACTACACTCACACTACACTATACTGACACACTACACTCACACTACACTATACTGACACACTACACTCACACTACACTATACTGATACACTACACTCACACTACACTATACTGACACACTACACTCACACTACACTATACTGACACACTACACTCACACTACACTATACTGACACACTACACTCACACTACACTATACTGACACACTACACTCACACTACACTATACTGACACACTACACTCACACTACATTATACTGACACACTACACTCACACTACACTATACTGACAAACTATACTGACACACTACACTCACACTACACTATACTGACACACTACACTCACTCTACACTATACTGACACACTACACTCACTCTACACTATACTGACAAACTATACTGACACACTAAGCTGACACACTACACTCACACCACACTATACTGACAAACTATACTGACACTACACTATACTGACACACTACACTCACTCTACACTATACTGACAAACTATACTGACACATTAAGCTGACACACTACACTCACACCACACTATACTGACAAACTATACTGACACACTACACTCACACTACACTATACTGACACACTACACTGACACTACACTATACTGACACACTACACTCACACTACACTATACTGACAAACTATACTGACACACTACACTCACACTACACTATACTGACACACTACACTCACTCTACACTATACTGACACACTACACTCACACTACACTATACTGACACACTACACTCACACCACACTATACTGACAAACTATACTGACACTACACTATACTGACACACTACACTGACACTACACTATACTGACACACTACACTCACACTACACTATACTGACAAACTATACTGACACACTACACTCACACTACACTATGCTGACACACTACACTCACACTACACTATACTGACACACTACACTCACACTCCACTATACTGATACACTACACTATACTGATACACTACACTATACTGACACACTACACTCACACTACACTATACTGACACACTACACTCACACTCCACTATACTGATACACTACACTATACTGATACACTACAGTATACTGACACACTACACTCACACTACACTATACTGACACACTACACTCACACTCCACTATACTGATACACTACACTATACTGATACACTACACTATACTGACACACTACACTCACACTACACTATACTGACACACTACACTCACACTCCACTATACTGATACACTACACTATACTGATACACTACACTCACACTACACTATACTGACACACTACACTCACACTCCACTATACTGATACACTACACTATACTGATACACTACACTATACTGACACACTACACTCACTCTACACTATACTGATACACTACACTATACTGACACACTACACTATACTGATACACTACACTCACACTACACTATACTGACACACTACACTCACACTCCACTATACTGACACACTACACTCACACTCCACTATACTGATACACTACACTATACTGATACACTACACTATACTGACACACTACACTCACACTCACACTACACTATACTGACACACTACACTCACACTCACACTACACTATACTGATACACTACACTCACACTCCACTATACTGATACACTACACTATACTGATACACTACACTATACTGATACACTACACTATACTGACACACTACACTCACTCTACACTATACTGATACACTACACTATACTGACACACTACACTATACTGAACTATACTGACACACTACACTCACACTCCACTATATTGATACACTACACTATACTGACACACTACACTCACTCTACACTATACTGATACACTACACTCACACTACACTACACTATACTGATACATTACACTCACACTACACTACACTATACTGATACACTACACTCACACTACACTACACTATACTGATACACTACACTCACACTACACTACACTATACTGACACACTACACTCACACTACACTACACTATACTGATACACTACACTCACACTACACTACACTATACTGACACACTACACTCACACTACACTATACTGACACACTACACTATACTGATACACTACACTATACTGACACACTACACTCACACTACACTATACTGACACACTACACTCACACTACACTATACTGACACACTACACTCACACTACACTATACTGACAAACTATACTGACACACTACACTCACACTACACTATACTGACACACTACACTCACTCTACACTATACTGACACACTACACTCCCTCTACACTATACTGACAAACTATACTGACACTACACTATACTGACACACTACACTGACAATACACTATACTGACACACTACACTCACACTACAGTATACTGACAAACTATACTGACACACTACACTATACTGACACACTACACTCACTCTACACTGTACTGACACACTACACTCACACTACACTATACTGACACACTACACTCACACCACACTATACTGACAAACTATACTGACACTACACTATACTGACACACTACACTGACACTACACTATACTGACACACTACACTATACTGACAAACTATACTGACACACTACACTCACACTACACTATGCTGACACACTACACTCACACTACACTATACTGACACACTACACTCACACTACACTATACTGACACACTACACTCACACTACACTATACTGACACACTACACTCACACTACACTATACTGACACACTACACTCACACTACATTATACTGACACACTACACTCACACTACACTATACTGACAAACTATACTGACACACTACACTCACACTACACTATACTGACACACTACACTCACTCTACACTATACTGACACACTACACTCACTCTACACTATACTGACAAACTATACTGACACACTAAGCTGACACACTACACTCACACCACACTATACTGACAAACTATACTGACACTACACTATACTGACACACTACACTCACTCTACACTATACTGACAAACTATACTGACACATTAAGCTGACACACTACACTCACACCACACTATACTGACAAACTATACTGACACACTACACTCACACTACACTATACTGACACACTACACTCACACTACACTATACTGACAAACTATACTGACACACTACACTCACACTACACTATACTGACACACTACACTCACACTACACTATACTGACACACTACACTCACACTACACTATACTGACACACTACACTCACACTACACTATACTGACACACTACACTCACACTACACTATACTGACAAACTATACTGACACACTACACTCACACTACACTATGCTGACACACTACACTCACACTACACTATACTGACACACTACACTCACACTACACTATACTGACACACTACGCTCACACTACACTATACTGACACACTACACTCACACTACACTATACTGACACACTACACTCACACTACATTATACTGACACACTACACTCACACTACATTATACTGACACACTACACTGACAATACACTATACTGACAAACTATACTGACACACTACACTCACACTACACTATACTGACACACTACACTCACTCTACACTATACTGACACACTACACTATACTGACAAACTATACTGACCCACTAAGCTGACACACTACACTCACACCACACTATACTGACAAACTATACTGACACTACACTATACTGACACACTACACTGACACTACACTATACTGACACACTACACTCACACTACACTATACTGACAAACTATACTGACACACTACACTCACACTACACTATACTGACACACTACACTCACACTACACTATACTGACACACTACACACACACTACACTATACTGAAACACTAAGCTGACTCACTACGCTCACACTACAATATAGCTTATATAGAGAAAATCGCGCTAAAGAGTCCTCATGGAAATTGTTTATATACTGAATAAAGTTCAATGTGGCAGGCTGGTATGGAAAAACGCAAAAACTCCCAATTAATAAATGGACCTTGAGAAATTCATGCTTACCAGACAAGTAAGCCAATAAAGCAGATGGCTTTAGCCCAGCCAAGGCCTTTGGTTAGCACCAAGATAGCCGCTTCACCAGGAAAGTAATGAATACGATAGCTGGAACTATGACTCCATGATGATGATGTTAATCAGCCCAAAAAGAAAAAGAAAAGCACATAGCGTAATCCTGCCACAATAAATGATCTATGGGGATCAGTGTTGTGGACAACACCCAGTGTGAGAAACATGCAGGAGTGAACCACCACCTCACAATCAATCTCCTTACCAGATTGCACTAAATAAAAACCTTAAGCAGATATAAGGCAAAAACACCCCAAACACAAAGGTTGTGATCCGCCACCTCTCAAATAGTCTTCTTACCAGATAGACACCACTATAAAGCTTGATGTATATAGGTGACGATTTTAGATCAGGATCCTATGGACAACTGCAGACTCAGATGGTAAAGGGATGGAGATGGAGTCTCCTAGCTGGGACTGTAAATCCACGTATGCGGTAAAATCATCAAGTACCCAAGAGGAAACAAAGAGACTCGATAGTGTAATACCATCAATGCATTTAATAAAAAAAGGCAGTTACACTTACATATAGTTGTATAAATTCAAGCAGAGAAACGAAGCCGGCCGGCTACAATATAAAACTCCCGTCCTACGAACGTGGTGACGTCAGCACGTACCCCCTCAGACGCGTTTCGTCATCAAAGACATTCTCAACAAGGGATGGGTAGCGTGCTGACTCACCACCATTTATAGGACCAAGCCTCGTTTTGAATCGCGGGCAAGGTGACGGTTCGCCACCTTGTTTGATGGCAAACCTAATGTTATTACTCGACTCAGTCCAATATTTGCCCTTTTCCATTAGAAGCAATACAAAAAGTCTCAACGGAAGAATATAATGACAAATAACCTCAGTCTGAGCCCCGGACATGAATAATCTATTGCCATTGATTACTGGCGGAACTAATAGAAAAATAAAAAATAAATAAAAAAATTAAACCTTTGTCACGAGGATTAATCAAGTGAACCCAGATTTAATATGAATATTGGAACAAAAAATATTAAAAAAATATTAAAAAAATATTAATAATAGCGAGGACAAAAATCATCAGGACAAAATAATTATTATATAACCACCACTAGAGTGGCATATATCATAAATTCGTAATTTATTGATAAAAATAAATTTAAATTAATAGTATAATATTTAATATATTTATGTGCCATTTTAAACGGAACACATCATATAGTCCCAGTAAACCAGCCACACTTACCACCTCTAGTGGTAAGTGCATGGAATAAACCTTATTTACTGGCTGGAACTGTGTATTGATATTGGAACTATGAAACCAAAATTGTGATGAATAGTGAACTGAATGTAAGACCATTCCAATGCCTAACCCCGCATTGGATGGTATTAAGCAGTTATTTTGTAGCTTAATTGTGTACGTGTTAATGTATATAAAATTAAATTATATGATCGAAAAATGCATTTGACATGAAAATGTGTGAAACATAAAAAAGTGAATGTATATTTATATCGGTGTGAGGATAAGACCTCACACACATTATATGCATCCCATCGTGACTATATAAATCATCGATTGGATGGAAATATTTAATGAAAAAGAGAAAAAAAAATGAAATTGTGAAAAAGCTTAATGAATGCTACCCCACCTCTGAAAATCTATTCATAAAGATAATAAATATAAAAATAAAAAAATAAAAAAATAAAAAAATAATATAAATAGGAGATCTACATAGAGAACTATATATGAAACAGTCTCCATGTATACACCTAGTGAAAATAAACCCATTGATAGTCGTGGACAAACCCATAAACCCCAAACCATATTCGTATGACGTAAAAGAAGAGAAAAATTTAAATTAAAAACTGAAAGTTAAAAATTAAAAACCTTATATAAAAATTGGGACATATGTATTGAAAAATATATGATCATATACGTGACTCAGACCAAGTATACAATAAACCATATTTTAAGAATTGTCAATAAAAGCATTAACGTCTACATCAACATTCAACCCATAAGGTACATAGGTTTTAACCTTAAAAATCCAAGACATTTCAAGTTTGGATATTTCTCTTACTAGAGAACTCCCCCTCCGATTGGGGTTATATTTGTCAATACCCAAAAATAACGTTTTTGAAGGATCTCTATTGTGAAATAAACGATAATGTTTGGATACAGAATGTTTTTTAAAACCTGTTTTAATGTTAGTGATGTGTTCGTTTAGTCTGACCTGTAGGGGACGTTTAGTCCTCTCAATATACTGTAACCCGCAAGGGCATTGAAGCAGATAGACCACGCCTACAGAAGAACATGTGATAAGGGGCTTAATATCATGGCTGATATGTGTACTAGTAGACAGAAAACTAGTAGTCCTCCTATGGGTGCAACTATTTAAAGAGCAAACCCTACATCTACGGCATTGGTAGTACCCCGTTAGTTGACTAAAAGAATTGAAAAAATTTAATCTAGAGGGGGGATCGAGAATATTAGGGGATACCCTATTTCTTAATGACGGTGCCCCTCGAAACACCACCTGAGGTATATCAGGCAGAATTTCTCTCAAAATACGGTCACTATTTATAATGTGCCAGTGTCGGGACAACATTTGTTTGGAACAGTTCCTTCTAAGTCTAGTATACTGGCTTTTTGGGACTGACGCAAGCCACGGCCTATGATGGCAACTACTTACTGGTATAAAGGAGTTCCTATCCGTGGGTTTAAAATGTGTAGACGTAGTCAATTTCTCACCTTCAACTCTAATTTTCAAGTCTAAAAAAATAATTTCTGTACAACTAAACTCATATTTAGTTCAAGGCCTCTTTGGTTGTCATTAAGGGAGGTCATAAAGTCGTGAAGAGATGTTAAATCACCATCCCATAAGAGGAGGATGTCATCAATATACCTAGCCCATAGGACAAGCTGGGGTCTGTCCTGGGCATAGATGACATCCTCCTCCCACTTGGCCATAAACAGATTGGCCAAACTGGGGGCATATTTAGCCCCCATTGCCACGCCCCTAATAGTTATGAGTTGCTGCAAACTCTAAGAGATCCATCAAAAAAGAAATCTGATCTGGATGAAGTCCAGAATCTCTAATAAGAAAACAGCGAACAGCCTCGAATCCCAGGTTATGGGGAATAACTGTATATAGTGACGTGACGTCAGCTGTCACTAAAAAGGTACCTGATTTTACTCGCAATCCAGATAAAATATTAATAACATGCAGAGAATCTTTAATAAAGGACGGCATCTGACCTACAAGGGGCTGAAGGTAAAAATCGATATATCTGCCCACCCGGGACGTCAATGAATCAATTCCACTGACTATAGGGTGACCCGGGGGGCAGACAGGATCTTTATGTACCTTCGGTAAGTAATAGATAGTTGGCGTTCTAGGAGCCAGAGGAACCAAATATAGACTTTCTTTTTTATTTAAGATGCCTACAGACAATCCTCTAGATACAATTCTAGTCAGATCTCGTAAATAACCAGCTTTTGGATCTGAGGACAAAGGGGTATAGGTATCAGAGTCGCCCAAAATTCTGTGCATTTCTGCCATGTAGTCCTTTTTATCAAGGACCACAATCCCACCCCCCTTGTCTGCAGGTCTAATTACTAGGTCTTTGTTTTGACACAAAGTATTTAGTCCTAATTGCATCAGTTTGCTATTTCTAGCTTTCTTTAGTTCCAGGGACTCTAAATCTCTAATAAGTACATCCCTAAAAACTTTCAGGGATGGTGCCAGGACTCCCGGGGGGTTAAACAAAGAGGCATTGGCCAGACCGGAATGCCGGTAATCTCCAGGCCTTTGATTACTAATACTGGAGATTGGGTTAATGGTCCTATACCTCTTAATGTTTAATTTCCTTACAAAGCGATGTATATCCATATATGTTTGGAACTTATCCAAACTTCTCGGGGGTGCAAACTTGAGCCCTTTATCTAGAACCAATTTCTCTGGGTCAGTTAAAACTTGGGTACTAAGATTAAAATTACCCTGGCCTATTACAGCCTGGGCCTTTTCTGCTGATCGTAGGCGCCTCCCCCCTCTGACTCCTCGTTTTTTTCCCCTGGCCTTTTTATGCCTTGATTTGGCAGAGAAAAACCCCAATTCCCCGAACCATTACTGGCCGGGCGTCTAGGTGTACCAAACCTTGGTGGGGGGTAAGATGTATTTGAAGGCCCTTCTCTATATTGAACATGCTGAGAATCATAATAACCCAAATCTTCATCGCCATTATCTCTATCCCTTAGGGGAAAGAAACTATTCCTATAGGAAGGATTGTTAGATCCCCAATTTGGGTCATTGTGTGGTCCATGTGGTGAATATTGACTAGATTCATCACCCCTCCACCAATCTGGGTTTCCTGTCTTATTCCCACGTCCCTGGTTGGGAGGATTTCGACCCCTTTGGGGTAATGGCATCCTATACCAAGATGGCTGGTTTGACATCTGGGTCCCATATTCCTGCATATGGTAGGATCTATTACTAGGTCCCCAATGTTGGTATGATCCTTGTTGGGTAAATGGCCCTCTCTGGCTTTCTGAAAACCTATGGGGGGATTGGTATGTGTTCTGCCCACCTCCTTTCTGTGATTTTGAAGCCCCTCCACTTTTTTGGGGGGGTTATTTGAATGAGGTTTAGACTGTTGTGGCAATACACCTGAATTGCTTTCTGCGACCTGAGTAGCAACTTCCATCTCTGAATTGATGGTGTTGGCTTGCTCATTCAGCAGTTTTTTTTGCCATTCAAACACAACATTATTCTGATAATCTGATAAATCACAATTATATTTTTTCTTTTTTTTAAATTTCTGATCTTTGTCCTCTTTTTCAATAACTTTAAGTAAACTCTGTGATTTGTCTCTATACTCATCACTATCTTTCATAGGATTAAGTTTCTCTTTGATGGTTTTGATTTCCTTATCCAATTTGGCCAATTTAATGGTTTTCCTATCAATCAGAAATCTCAAACAAGAGATACCCGCCTTGTTAAAGTAGCTGAACCACTCTTCCAAATTGGTATCTCCCTTTTGAGGGGTTACTTCCCATCTAAGGCTCCTAGGGACCATTGTATTTTTAATATAAGTCTCCAAGTAGGCTATATCCCACCGAGTGTGGGTCTCAGATACAAGGAGATTTTTTAATCTTATAAACAGCCCCCCCAGGTTGCCCTCTTCCTCCCTATAGAGTTCGAAGACCCCATCTACATTGACCACCTTAGTGGCCCTAAAGTCAAAGATATCCATGATGATATCACGACAGTTCAAAACGACAGGCAGCAGCAGTGATAATATCAGAACAATACAATAAAGGGAAAAAAAACCGCACTTGCTATCAAATTTTAAATAGGTTAAAACTTGAAAATAGGATAAAATAAGATAAAATTTAGAGAGAATTCCTTATAGCAGCAATAAAAGTGGGATAAACACAAATAGAAATAGGAAAGAAAATTGCGCTAAAGAGTCCTCATGGAAATTGTTTATATACTGAATAAAGTTCAATGTGGCAGGCTGGTATGGAAAAACGCAAAAACTTCCAATTAATAAATGGACCTTGAGAAATTCATGCTTACCAGATAAGTAAGCCAATAAAGCAGATGGCTTTAGCCCAGCCAAGGCCTTTGGTTAGCACCAAGATAGCCGCTTCACCAGGAAAATAATGAATACGATAGCTGGAACTATGACTCCATGATGATGATGTTAATCAGCCGAAAAAAAAAAAGCACATAGCGTAATCCTGCCACAATAAATGATCTATGGGGATCAGTGTTGTGGACAACACCCAGTGTGAGAAACATGCAGGAGTGAACCACCACCTCACAATCAATCTCCTTACCAGATTGCACTAAATAAAAACCTTAAGCAGATATAAGGCAAAAACACCCCAAACACAAAGGTTGTGATCCGCCACCTCTCAAACTTATTAGAGATTTAGAGTCCCTGGAACTAAAGAAAGCTAGAAATAGCAAACTGATGCAATTAGGACTAGATACTTTGTGTCAAAACAAAGACCTAGTAATTAGACCTGCAGACAAGGGGGGTGGGATTGTGGTCCTTGATAAAAAGGACTACATGGCAGAAATGCACAGAATTTTGGGCGACTCTGATACCTATACCCCTTTGTCCTCAGATCCAAAAGCCGGTTATTTACGAGATCTGATTAGAATTGTATCTAGAGGATTGTCTGTAGGCATCTTAAATAAAAAAGAAAGTCTATATTTGGTTCCTCGGGCTCCTAGAACTCCAACTATCTATTACTTACCGAAGGTACATAAAGATCCTGTCTGCCCCCCGGGTCGCCCTATAGTCAGTGGAATTGATTCATTGACGTCCCGGGTGGGCAGATATATCAATTTTTACCTTCAGCCCCTTGTAGGTCAGATGCTGTTCTTTATTAAAGATTCTCGGCATGTTATTAATATTTTATCTGGATTGCGAGTAAAATCAGGTACCTTTTTAGTGACAGCTGACGTCACGTCACTATATACAGTTATTCCCCATAACCTGGGATTCGAGGCTGTTCGCTGTTTTCTTATTAGAGATTCTGGACTTCATCCAGATCAGATTTCTTTTTTGATGGATCTCTTAGGGTTTGCAGCAACTCATAACTATTTTTGGTTCTCCAGCCAATATTACAGACAAGATAGGGGCGTGGCCATGGGGGCTAAATATGCAAAAATGGGGGATAGGTGCTGAGGACGGTCTATAGAGTAAAGGTTCCCGCATCCCATTGGCTAAATGTACGGGAAAAGGGGTTCCTCTTAGGGGACTTTAAAAGGAAACTTTACTCTTGTAGTAAATACGTAGAACACAATTGGAAAGTAAAGGGTTGTTTATTTTCAACAAGGTGGTAGGGGTGAGTAAGGATATCTTACAGGAATAATTGGTATAAACCTAGGAAGGATGCTAACACAAAGACATACAATACATGAAATAATACAATCAGGAACACCATATAGTTACAGAAAAAACATATAATGGTGAGAACCGACGCGTTTCGAAAAATACATATTTTTTTCTTTTTCAGGGAGATGATTGTGTCAAAGAGGGATATTTAGTATGTCTAGAAAATGAGAAAAGACATTAATGAACAAAAAATACATAAAGGAGTAGATGTATGGTAACATTGTTCATATTTATAAGGCTGCTGACCATATGTATAGACTTGTCTTTTCTCATTTTTCTCACTTTTAATTTTTTAATTTATTTTTTCATTTTTCTATTAGTTCCGCCAGTAATCAATGGCAATAGATTATTCATGTCCGGGGCTCAGACTGAGGTTATTTGTCATTATATTCTTCTGTTGAGACTTTTTGTATTGCTTCTAATGGAAAAGGGCAAATATTGGACTGAGTCGAGTAATAACATTAGGTTTGCCATCAAACAAGATGGTGAACCCTCACCTTGCCCGCGATTCAAAACGAGGCTTGGTCCTATAAATGGTGGTGAGTCAGCACGCTACCCGTACCTTGTTGAGAATGTCTTTGATGACGAAACGCGTCTGAGAGGGTATGTGCTGACGTCACCACGTTCGCAGGACGGGAGTTTTATATTGTAGCCTGCCGGCTTAGTTTCTCTGCTTGAATTTATACAACTATATGTAAGTGTAACTGCCTTTTTTTATTAAATGCATTGATGGTATTACACTATCGAGTCTCTTCGTTTCCTCTTGGGTACTTGATGATTTTACCGCATACGTGGATTTACGGTCCCAGCTGGGAGACTCCATCTCCATCCCTTTACCATCTGAGTCTGCAGTTGTCCATAGGATTCTGATCTAAAATCGTCACCTATATACATCAAGCTTTATAGTGGTGTCTATCTGGTAAGAAGACTGTTTGAGAGGTGGCGGATCACAAGCTTTGTGTTTGGGGTGTTTTTGCCTTATATCTGCTTAAGGTTTTTATTTAGTGCAATCTGGTAAGGAGATTGATTGTGAGGTGGTGGTTCACTCCTGCATGTTTCTCACACTGGGTGTTGTCCACAACACTGATCCCCATAGATCATTTATTGTGGCAGGATTACGCTATGTGCTTTTCTTTTTCTTTTTGGGCTGATTAACATCATCATCATGGAGTCATAGTTCCAGCTATCGTATTCATTATTTTCCTGGTGAAGCGGCTATCTTGGTGCTAACCAAAGGCCTTGGCTGGGTTAAAGCCATCTGCTTTATTGGCTTACTTATCTTGTAAGCATGAATTTCTCAAGGTCCATTTATTAATTGGGAGTTTTTGCGTTTTTCCATACCAGCCTGCCACATTGGACTTTATTCAGTATATAAACAATTTCCATGAGGACTCTTTAGCGCGATTTTATTTCTTATTTCTATTTGTGTTTATTCCACTTTTATTGCTGCTATAAGGAGTTCTCTCTAAATTTTAATTTATTTTATCCTATTTTCAAGTTTTAACCTATTTAAAATTTGATAGCAAGCGCGTTTTTTTTTCTTCCCTTTAGCTTATATAGAGGCTGGGTCACATGCTGCACTGGCCAATCACAGCCATGCCATTAGTAGGCATGGCTGGGATGGCTTCTAAGGGCACACAAGTTGATTGGCTGCCCTGCAGCTTTTTAAAATGTGCCATTACATTGCCGAACACCGAACTCGAACCCGAACATACAGTAAATTGTTCGGGTTCGGGTCCGGGTACCAAAAACCCATAAGTCCGGTACGAACCCGAACTTTGTAGTTCGGGTTCGCTCAACCCTATTGAGGATACATCATCTGCGGAACAGATACATTCTTGTAGAGGGCCACATGTAGCCTACAGGTGGGTTTGGAAACCCCGGCACTAAGCAACCAGTTTGCGCAAAACGTACCCTGCATTAAAGTCCCATCCAAGTGATATATTGTAAGTCACAGGATTTTCACTGCACTTGTACAGCCTTTATCAACCTTATTACCCCCCGGAACCCTAATGCCGCGTACACATGATGGGAAATTCCGACAAGAAAAGTCCGATGTGAGCTTTTGGTCGGAAATTCCGACCGGGTGTAGGCTCCATCGGACATTTGCTGTCGGAATTTCCGCCAACAAAAGTTTGAGAGCTGGTTTGTGTGACCGTGTGTATGCAACACAAGTTTGAGCCAACATTCCTATGAAAAAAATCCACGGTTTTCTTGTCGGAATTTCCGATCGTGTGTATGCGGCATTAGAATAATTTTCAGGTCTCAGGGAACCCCTTTTATCTAGGGTCAGTGGGAAAAATGCCCCTTACATTAGTCTTCAGGGGGAAGAATGTCCCCTAAATTGATGGTCAGTCAGAAGAATGGCTCTTATATTGGTGATCAGTGGGAAGAATGTCCCTTACATTGGTGGTCAGTGAGAAGAATGCTCCTTACATTGGTGGTCAGTGGGAAGAATGTCCCTTACATTGGTGGTCAGTGGGAAGAATGTCCATTACATTGATGGTCAGTGAGAAGAATGTCCCTTACATTGGTGGTCAGTGAGAAGAATGCCCCTTACATTGGTGATCAGTGGGAAGAATGCTCCTTACATTGGTGATCAGTGGGAAGAATGTCCCTTACATTGGTGATCAGTGGGAAGAATGTTCCTTACATTGGTGATCAGTGAGAAGAATGGTCCTTACATTGGTGATCAGTGGGAAGAATGTTCCTTACATTGGTGATCAGTGAGAAGAATGTTCCTTACATTGGTGATCAGTGGGAAGAATGTCCCTTACATTGGTGATCAGTGAGAAGAATGTTCCTTACATTGGTGATCAGTGAGAAGAATGTCCCTTACATTGGTGGTCAGTGGGAAGAATGGTCCTTACATTGGTGATCAGTGGGAAGAATGTTCCTTACATTGGTGGTCAGTGGGAAGAATGTCCCTTACATTGGTGGTCAGTGGGAAGAATGTTCCTTACATTGGTGGTCAGTGGGAAGAATGTCCCTTACATTGGTGGTCAGTGGGAAGAATGTTCCTTACATTGGTGGTCAGTGGGAAGAATGTCCCTTACACTGGTGATCAGTGGGAAGAATGTTCCTTACATTGGTGATCAGTGAGAAGAATGTCCCTTACATTGGTGGTCAGTGGGAAGAATGCTCCTTACATTGGTGATCAGTGAGAAGAATGCTCCTTACATTGGTGATCAGTGGGAAGAATGCTCCTTACATTGGTGATCAGTGGGAAGAATGCTCCTTACATTGGTGATCAGTGGGAAGAATGCTCCTTACATTGGTGAACAGTGGGAAGAATGTCCCTTACATTGGTGATCAGTGGGAAGAATGTTCCTTACATTGGTGGTCAGTGCGTAGAATGTCCCTTACATTGGTGATCAGTGGGAAGAATGTTCCTTACATTGGTGATCAGTGGGAAGAATGCTCCTTACAATGGTGATCAGTGGGAAGAATGTCCCTTACATTGGTGATCAGTGAGAAGAATGTTCCTTACATTGGTGATCAGTGAGAAGAATGCTCCTTACATTGGTGATCAGTGAGAAGAATGTTCCTTACATTGATGATCAGTGGGAAGAATGTTCCTTACATTGGTGATCAGTAGGAAGAATGTTCCTTACATTGGTGATCAGTGGGAAGAATGTCCCTTACATTGGTGGTCAGTGGGAAGAATGCTCCTTACATTGGTGATCAGTGGGAAGAATGCTCCTTACATTGGTGATCAGTGGGAAGAATGCTCCTTACATTGGTGAACAGTGGGAAGAATGTCCCTTACATTGGTGATCAGTGGGAAGAATGTTCCTTACATTGGTGGTCAGTGCGTAGAATGTCCCTTACATTGGTGATCAGTGGGAAGAATGTTCCTTACATTGGTGATCAGTGGGAAGAATGCTCCTTACATTGGTGATCAGTGGGAAGAATGTCCCTTACATTGGTGATCAGTGGGAAGAATGTCCCTTACATTGGTGATCAGTGGGAAGAATGCTCCTTACATTGGTGATCAGTGGGAAGAATGCTCCTTACAATGGTGATCAGTGGGAAGAATGTCCCTTACATTGGTGATCAGTGAGAAGAATGTTCCTTACATTGGTGATCAGTGAGAAGAATGCTCCTTACATTGGTGATCAGTGAGAAGAATGTTCCTTACATTGATGATCAGTGGGAAGAATGTTCCTTACATTGGTGATCAGTGGGAAGAATGTTCCTTACATTGGTGATCAGTGGGAAGAATGCTCCTTACATTGGTGATCAGTGGGAAGAATGTCCCTTACATTGGTGATCAGTGGGAAGAATGTTCCTTACATTGGTGGTCAGTGCGTAGAATGTCCCTTACATTGGTGATCAGTGGGAAGAATGTCCCTTACATTGGTGGTCAGTGAGAAGAATGCTCCTTACATTGGTGGTCAGTGGGAAGAATGTCCCTTACATTGGTGGTCAGTGGGAAGAATGTCCATTACATTGATGGTCAGTGAGAAGAATGTCCCTTACATTGGTGGTCAGTGAGAAGAATGCCCCTTACATTGGTGATCAGTGGGAAGAATGCTCCTTACATTGGTGATCAGTGGGAAGAATGTCCCTTACATTGGTGATCAGTGGGAAGAATGTTCCTTACATTGGTGATCAGTGAGAAGAATGGTCCTTACATTGGTGATCAGTGGGAAGAATGTTCCTTACATTGGTGATCAGTGAGAAGAATGTTCCTTACATTGGTGATCAGTGGGAAGAATGTCCCTTACATTGGTGATCAGTGAGAAGAATGTTCCTTACATTGGTGATCAGTGAGAAGAATGTCCCTTACATTGGTGGTCAGTGGGAAGAATGGTCCTTACATTGGTGATCAGTGGGAAGAATGTCCCTTACATTGGTGATCAGTGAGAAGAATGTTCCTTACATTGGTGATCAGTGAGAAGAATGTCCCTTACATTGGTGGTCAGTGGGAAGAATGGTCCTTACATTGGTGATCAGTGGGAAGAATGTTCCTTACATTGGTGGTCAGTGGGAAGAATGTCCCTTACATTGGTGGTCAGTGGGAAGAATGTCCCTTACATTGGTGGTCAGTGGGAAGAATGTCCCTTACATTGGTGGTCAGTGGGAAGAATGTTCCTTACATTGGTGGTCAGTGGGAAGAATGTCCCTTACACTGGTGATCAGTGGGAAGAATGTTCCTTACATTGGTGATCAGTGAGAAGAATGTCCCTTACATTGGTGGTCAGTGGGAAGAATGCTCCTTACATTGGTGATCAGTGAGAAGAATGCTCCTTACATTGGTGATCAGTGGGAAGAATGTCCCTTACATTGGTGATCAGTGGGAAGAATGCTCCTTACATTGGTGATCAGTGGGAAGAATGCTCCTTACATTGGTGATCAGTGGGAAGAATGCTCCTTACATTGGTGAACAGTGGGAAGAATGTCCCTTACATTGGTGATCAGTGGGAAGAATGTTCCTTACATTGGTGGTCAGTGCGTAGAATGTCCCTTACATTGGTGATCAGTGGGAAGAATGTTCCTTACATTGGTGATCAGTGGGAAGAATGCTCCTTACAATGGTGATCAGTGGGAAGAATGTCCCTTACATTGGTGATCAGTGAGAAGAATGTTCCTTACATTGGTGATCAGTGAGAAGAATGCTCCTTACATTGGTGATCAGTGAGAAGAATGTTCCTTACATTGATGATCAGTGGGAAGAATGTTCCTTACATTGGTGATCAGTAGGAAGAATGTTCCTTACATTGGTGATCAGTGGGAAGAATGTCCCTTACATTGGTGGTCAGTGGGAAGAATGCTCCTTACATTGGTGATCAGTGGGAAGAATGTTCCTTACATTGGTGATCAGTGGGAAGAATGCTCCTTACATTGGTGAACAGTGGGAAGAATGTCCCTTACATTGGTGATCAGTGGGAAGAATGTTCCTTACATTGGTGGTCAGTGCGTAGAATGTCCCTTACATTGGTGATCAGTGGGAAGAATGTTCCTTACATTGGTGATCAGTGGGAAGAATGCTCCTTACAATGGTGATCAGTGGGAAGAATGTCCCTTACATTGGTGATCAGTGAGAAGAATGTTCCTTACATTGGTGATCAGTGAGAAGAATGCTCCTTACATTGGTGATCAGTGAGAAGAATGTTCCTTACATTGGTGATCAGTGGGAAGAATGTTCCTTACATTGGTGATCAGTGGGAAGAATGTCCCTTACATTGGTGATCAGTGGGAAGAATGCTCCTTACATTGGTGATCAGTGGGAAGAATGCTCCTTACATTGGTGATCAGTGGGAAGAATGCTCCTTACATTGGTGATCAGTGGGAAGAATGTCCCTTACATTGGTGATCAGTGGGAAGAATGCCCCTTACATTGGTGATCAGTGGGAAGAATGCTCCTTACATTGGTGATCAGTAGGAAGAATGTTCCTTACATTGGTGATCAGTGGGAAGAATGTCCCTTACATTGGTGATCAGTGGGAAGAATGTTCCTTACATTGGTGATCAGTGGGAAGAATGTCCCTTACATTGGTGATCAGTGGGAAGAATGCTCCTTACATTGGTGATCAGTGGGAAGAATGATCCTTACATTGGTGGTCAGTGGGAAGAATGTCCCTTACATTGGTGATCAGTGGGAAGAATGATCCTTACATTGGTGATCAGTGGGAAGAATGTTCCTTACATTGGTGATCAGTGGGAAGAATGTTCCTTACATTGGTGATCACTGGGAAGAATGTCCCTTACATTGGTGATCAGTGGGAAGAATGTCCCTTACATTGGTGATCAGTGGGAAGAATGTCCCTTACATTGGTGGTCAGTGAGAAGAATGTCCCTTACATTGGTGATCAGTGGGAAGAATGATCCTTACATTGGCGGTCAGTGGGAAGAATGTCCCTTACATTGGTGATCAGTGGGAAGAATGTCCCTTACATTGGTGATCAGTGGGAAGAATGATCCTTACATTGGTGGTCAGTGGGAAGAATGTCCCTTACATTGGTGATCAGTGGGAAGAATGATCCTTACATTGGTGATCAGTGGGAAGAATGTTCCTTACATTGGTGGTCAGTGGGAAGAATGTCCCTTACATTGGTGATCAGTGGGAAGAATGTCCCTTACATTGGTGGTCAGTGAGAAGAATGTCCCTTACATTGGTGATCAGTGGGAAGAATCATCCTTACATTGGTGGTCAGTGGGAAGAATGTCCCTTACATTGGTGATCAGTGGGAAGAATGATCCTTACATTGGTGATCAGTGGGAAGAATGTTCCTTACATTGGTGATCAGTGGGAAGAATGTTCCTTACATTGGTGATCACTGGGAAGAATGTCCCTTACATTGGTGATCAGTGGGAAGAATGTCCCTTACATTGGTGATCAGTGGGAAGAATGTCCCTTACATTGGTGGTCAGTGAGAAGAATGTCCCTTACATTGGTGATCAGTGGGAAGAATGATCCTTACATTGGCGGTCAGTGGGAAGAATGTCCCTTACATTGGTGATCAGTGGGAAGAATGTCCCTTACATTGGTGATCAGTGGGAAGAATGTCCCTTACATTGGTGATCAGTGGGAAGAATGCTCCTTACATTGGTGATCAGTGGGAAGAATGTTACTTACATTGGTGATCAGTGGGAAGAATGCTCCTTACATTGGTGATCAGTGGGAAGAATGTCCCTTACATTGGTGATCAGTGAGAAGAATGCTCCTTACATTGGTGATCAGTGGGAAGAATGTTCCTTACATTGGTGATCAGTGGGAAGAATGTCCCTTACATTGGTGATCAGTGGGAAGAATGTTCCTTACATTGGTGATCAGTGGGAAGAATGTCCCTTATATTGGTGATCAGTGGCAAGAATGTCCCTTACATTGGTGATCAGTGGGAAGAATGCTCCTTACATTGGTAATCAGTGGGAAGAATGTCCCTTACGTTTGTCTTTAGCAGGAAGAATGCCCTTACATTGGTAGTCAGTAGTGTTGGGGAGCGGTTCGAGCCAAGTGCATTCTAGGGCCCTAATTTGGATGAAGCCTTGCACCTGACCGCTGGTAAAGATGCCCCACTTTACAGGTTGACTAAGGGGACCCCCCAGGCACTATATTTATAGGGAGTTTTTAATTTTTATTGTTTCACTTGAGGCATCATTAAAATCACCGCTCCTTTAAAAAAAATCTTTTAAAAAAAAAAATATTTTGGATTGAAACATGTCCCCCAGGGCAGTACACGGACCCCCATACCCTTTTATGGCCAATAACTTGCATATAAGCCTTTAAAATGGGCAATTTTGAGTCTGAACTTTTGAAATGTTCGAGAGTTCTGGCGCGAACTGAACCGGGGGGAGTTCGGCATAACTCTAATGGTCAGTGGGAAAAATGCTCCTTACATTGGTGGTCAGTGGGAAGAATACTCCTTACAATGGTGGTGTCAGGATCACTTAAGTGCTCCTGCTTCTCATTCCAGCATCCAGGTTTTGGCTATTGCATTCTCCCTGTCTGTCTCCACCTGCAAGGTGATTGATATGGTCAGTCATCTGTTATAAGCAAGCCAAACGCTCTGTCCCTTGCTTGTGACAGTGATACCTGCGTTGTTCCTGATCAATCCCCCCGTGTGTCTGCCCTGTTTTGCTAGTTTGGATTTCCCTGTGTATGACCTGGATTGGATACTGGACTTTTCCCTGAACTCAGTCTGCCTTTTACCTGGACTGTCATAGAACCATGCTATCTGTCTGCTGACTGCAAGTAGTCTGTCTGTTAGCTTAGTTTGCATCTGCCCTGGCATGGTGGCCAGGCACTATAGCATTGTGTATAAGTCCTGGGGGCAACCAAGTACCAGTAGGCCTGCTTGCCTTAATGGAAAGGGAGCTGCTATAGGTGAAGCACACAGTAGCTAGCTATGGTGTCTGACCACCTGCGTTGGGATAGATGTGACAGGTGGTCAGCGGGAAGAATGCTCCTTACATTGGTGGTCAGTGGGAAGAATACTCCTTACAATGGTGATCAGTGGGAAGAATGTCCCTTACATTGGGGGTCAGTGGGAAGAATGTGCCTTACACTGATGGTCAGTGGGAAGAATGCTCTTTACATTGGTGGTCAGTGGGAAGAATGCTCCTTACATTGGTGGTCAGTGGGAAGAATACTTCTTACATTGGTGGTCAGTAGGAAGAATACTTCTTACATTGGTGGTCAGTGGGTAGAATACTTCTTACATTGGTGATCAGTGGGAAGAATGCTCCTTACATTGGTGGTCAGTGGGAAGAATGCTCCTTACATTGGTGGTCAGTGGGAAGAATACTTCTTACATTGGTGGTCAGTAGGAAGAATACTTCTTACATTGGTGGTCAGTGGGTAGAATACTTCTTACATTGGTGATCAGTGGGAAGAATGCTCCTTACATTGGTGGTCAGTGGGAAGAATGCTCCTTACATTGGTGGTCAGTGGGAAGAATGTTCTTTACATTGGTGGTCAGTGGGAAGAATGTCCCTTACATTGATCTTCAGTTGGAAGAATGTTCCTTACTATGGTCTTCAGTGGGAAGAATGCACCTTACTTTGATCTTCAGTAGAAAGAATGCCCCCTTACAGACAACTAAAAAGAGTATCAGTGTCATGCTGCTGGCTCTTTCAAGCTTGGGAGGTCCCTGGAACAATGCCTGCACCAACAAATGGGAGGTCAATCAGCTCAAGCAGCCCCTAGCAACCATTGGGGAAACCCTGGTTGAGAATGGCTGAGATGCATGAATGTGCGAAATTTAGTCTAAAGTGAAAAAAGAAAAAAAAGAAAAATATGCATAGAACATCTATACATTTCCTTGAAAGTTGAACTGCTAAAGAAACATTTTTACAAAACTTTTGTATTACTTTACAAACGTACAAATGTACTAGTTTACAAATCTGTATTACATGGTACAGATTTGCAAACTCTTGCATTGGTATATGAATGAAGAGTTAGTACCTTCGATCATAAGTACAAACCTAATGCGCCCACATGTGAGCTTTTAAAAAATATTTTTAAAAAAAGGAACACTATCATCATTTAAATGTTACAAAGAATGTAGCAGAATATGTAAAAAATAAATAAAGGATGCAACAATTCAAAACGAATGACAGATTGCAAAAGACAGTAGGACAAACCCCCAAAAATTCTTCAAATATATTAATAGTAAAAAGGTCAGGTCTGAGCATGTAGGCCCTTTACAAAATAATCTAGAGTTGGTGACTAGGGACAAAGAGTAAATGTATTAAATACCTTCTTCAGCTCTGTGTATACAAAAAAAGTATGGGGAGCTCATGTCCATAACATGGGTGGTATTGACGCAGCCCCAAATGAAACATTATGGAGTTGACTTACTAAAGGCAAATAGGCAGTTGCATTCTGCAAGAGCAGTTGCTCCAGAGCTTAGTAAATGAGCAGAAGCTCTGCTGACTTCCATCATCCAATCATGAGCAAGCAAAAATGCATTTTTTTATTTTATTTTCCCTGCATGTGATTAGGTATTCTTTGCAATGTGAAGTTTTACCTCATTTACTAAGCTCTGGTGCAACTGCTCCAGTTATATTATGTGTACCTAGGAAAGAATCCAGGCCTTTCCTAAAACAATCTTCTGAGCTGACCAGAACCACCTCTGGAGGGAGTCTATTCCACATTTTCCCAGCACTTTTCCTCTAGAATGATGTAAAGAGTGCCCCCTTGCCCTCTGTGATGACCTTAAAGTGAATACCTCAACACCAAGTTCACTTTATGGGCCACTTCTGTATTTGTACATGGTGATCATATCCCCCCTTAATCTCCTCTTCTCCAGAGTGAATAAATTCAGTTCCTCTAATCTTTCCTCATAGCTGAGCTCCTCCATGCCTCTTATCAGTTTGGTTGCCCTTCTCTGCACTTTCTCCAGTTCCCCGATATCCTTTTTGAGAACTGGGGCCCAAAACTGAGCTGCATATTCCAGACTAATGATTTGTACAGGGGCAAAATGATATCTCTCTCTCTCTCTGGAGTCCATACCTCTCTTAATACAAGAAAGGACTTTGCTCGCTTTGGAAACCGCAGCTTGGCATTGCATGCCATTATTGAGCTTATGATCTACCAAAACCCCCAGATCCTTCTCCACTACGGATCCCCCCATTTGTACCCCCCCTAGTATGTATGATGCATTCATATTCTTAGCCCCCAAGTGCATAACTTTACATTTATCAACATTAAACCTCATCTGCCACATAGTCGCCCAATTAGACAGAGCATTGAGGTCGGCTTGTAAAGCGGAGACATCCTGTAAGGACGTTATTCCACTGCATAGCTTAGTGTCATCTGCAAAGACAGAAATGTTACTTTTGATCTCAGACCCAATATCATTTATAAAGATATTAAAAAGTAAGGGTCCCAGCACTGAACCTTGGGGTACACCACTGATAACCTTGGACCATTCAGAGTAAGAATCATTAACCACGACTCTCTGAATTCTGTCTTTTAGCCAGTTTTCTATCCATTTACAAACTGATATTTCCAATCCTGTAGACTTTACCTTACACATAAGCTGTGTGTGGGGAACTGTATCAAACGCTTTTGCAAAATCCAAGTATACCACGTCCACCGCCACCCCTCTGTCCAAGTATACCACGTCCACAGCCACCCCTCTGTCCAATTATACCACGTCCACCGCCACCCCTCTGTCCAATTATACCACGTCCACCGCCACCCCTCTGTCCAAGTATACCCCATCCACCGCCACCCCTCTGTCCAAGGTTTTACTTACCTCTTCATAAAAATAAATCAGATTTGTCTGACAACTTCTGTCTTTCATGAATCCATGCTGTCTGTTACTTAAAATATTTTTTTCCAGCAAGAACTCATCTATGTGGTCTTTTATTAAACTCTCCAGTATCTTCCCAACTATAGAAGTTAAACTAACAGGTCTATATTTACTTGGTAAATACTTTGATCCCTTTTTAAATATGGGCACCACATTGGCCTTACATCAACCCAGTGGTACCATTCCAGTCATTAACCACTTGCCTACTGGGTACTTTCACCCCCTTCCTGCCCAAAACAATTTTCAGCTTTCAGCGCTGTTACACTTTGAATGACGATTGCGCAGTCATGCAACACTGTACCCATATGAAATTCTTATAATTTTTTTCACACAAATAAGCTTTTTTTTTGGTGTTATTCCGGGTTGAATGACAGCTATCATCATTCAGCCTCTCTTCTTCAGTATCATCTCCCCATGCTGCTGGTTGGCTTCCTGGACAAATGTCTCCACTAGGGATGAGGTTTATGTTCGAGTCGAACATGAGTTCGACTTGAACATTGGCTGTTCACCCGTTCGGCGAACAGCGAACAATTTGGGGTGTTCGCGGCAAATTCGAAAAGCCGCGGAACACCCTTTAAAAGTCTATGGGAGAAATCTAAAGTGCTAATTTTAAAGGTTAATATGCAAGTTATTGTCATAAAAAGTGTTTGGGGACCCGGGTCCTTCCCCAGGGGACATGTATCAATGCAAAAAAAAGGTTTAAAAACATATTTTTTTCCGGTAGCAGTGATTTAAATAATGCTTAAAGTGAAACAATAAAAGTGAAATATTCCTTTAAATTTCGTACCTGGGAGATGTCTAAAGTATGCCTGTAAAGTAGCGCGTGTTTCCCGTGTTTATAACAGTCTCTGCACAAAATGTAATTTCTGAAGGAAAAAAAGTCATTTAAAACTACTCGCGACTGTAACGAATTGTCCGCTCCCAGCAATACAGAGCAAAGTAATTGAAAGTCATTGAAAAAAATAAATAAAAAAATGCGTGGGGGTCCCCCAAAATTCCATTAACGGGCCCTTCAAGTTAATGGCGTGGGGTTCCCCCAAAAATCCATACCAGACCCTTCAGGTCTGGTATGGATTTTAAGGGGAACCCGCACCAGAATAAAAAAAAAAAAGGCGTGCGGTCCCCCCAAAAATCCAAACCAGACCCTTATCCGAGCACGCAACCTGGCAGGCCGCAGGAAAAGAGGGGGGGCGAGAGAGTGCCCCCCCTCCTGAACCGTACCAGGCCACATGCCTTCAACATGGGGGGGATGTCCCCATGTTGATGGGGACAAGGGCCTCATCCCCACAACCCTTGCTCGGTGGTTGTGGGGGTCTGCGGGCGGGGGGCTTATCGGAATCTGAAAGCCCCCTATGTAAATTGGTAATGGGGTATATTGTACCCCTACCATTTCACAAAAGGAAGTGTCAAAAATTTTAAAAACCACACAGACACAGTTGTAAAAAGTCCATTCCAGCGTTGTAATGCAGTCTGTCCAATGACAATCCATGAATCTCCAGCGATGCGGCGAGTCTCCAGCGATGAACGACGCACATCTTTCCTGCACCGGAGCCTCCCGGCTAATGACGTGCAAGCAGTGTTGACAGTTCTTTTATAACCGAGGTCGGAAACCCCCATGATGTGTTAGAGGGGGCGGGGTTACCCGTCCTGCCCCCTCTAACGCGTCACAAGAAACCACCGTGACGTGTTAGAGGGGGCGGGGTTACCCGTCACGGGTGGCCCCGACCTCGGTTATAAAAGAACTGTCAACACTGCTTGCGCGTCATTAGCCGGGAGGTTCCGGTGCAGGAAAGATGTGCGTCGTTCATCGCTGGAGACTCACTGCTTGGCTGGAGATTCATGGATCGTCGCTGGACAGACTGCATTACAATGCTGTATTGGCTTTTTTTTTTTTTTTAATAAAGGACTTTTCACAACGGTGTCTGTGTGGTTTTGTGGGCATGTGGCCTGGTACGGTTCAGGAGGGGGGGCGCTCTCTCGTCCCCCCTCTTTTCCTGCCGCCTGCCAGGTTGTGTGCTCGGATAAGGGTCTGGTGTGGATTTTTGGGGGGACCCCACGCCATTTTTTTTTCTGGTGTGGGGTTCCCCTTAAAATCCATACCAGACCTGAATGGTCTGGTATGGATTTTTGGGGGAACCCCACGGCATTTTTTTTTATTTTAGCGCGGAGTTCCCCTTAATATCCATACCAGACCTGAATAGCCTGTTAATGGAATTTTGGGAGACCCCCACGCATTTTTTTTTTCAATGTCTTTCAATTACTTTTGTCTGTATCGGTGGGACCGACAATTCATTACAGCCGCGAGTAGTTTTAAATGACTTTTTTTCCTTTAGAAATTACATTTTGTGCAGGAACAGTTCTAAGCATGGGAAACCTGCGCTACTTTACAAGCATACTTTAGACACCCCCCAGGTACGAAATTTAAAGAAATATTTCACTTTTATTGTTTCACTTTAACCACTTCCCGCCCAGTCAATAGCATATTGACGTCCGGGAAGTGGTTCTGTTATCCACACTGGACGTCATATGACGTCCTGCGGGATAACAGCCGCCGCGCGCCCGGGGGATGGCGCGCATTGCGGCGATCAGTGGAGCGGTGGGTCAGTCTGACCCACCGCTACACTGATCTCGGTAAAAAGCCTCCGTCAGAGGCTTTTTACCATGTGATCAGCCGTGTCGAATCACGGCTGATCAGGAAGTAAACAGGAAGAGCCGTTGATCGGCTCTTCCTCACTCGCGTCTGACAGACGCGAGTAGAGGAGAGCCGATCGGCGGCTCTCCTGACAGGGGGGTTCGCGCTGATTGTTTATCAGCGCAGCCCCCCCTCGGATACCCACACTGGACCACCAGGGAAGCCCCCAAGGACCACCAGGGAAGCCCTAAGCATGTGGATGGCCCCCATGGCCATCCACATGTAGTAAAAAATATGTAAAAAAAACATTAAAAAAATATGCCAATCAGTGCCCACACATGGGCACTGACTGGCACAATCATGCCAAGAAAATAATGTGTGGTGGCTGGCATTGCTAGGCAGCAGTGTCACCAGTGCCACCTACTAGTGTCCATCAGTGCCACCTATCAGTGCCCATCCATGCCCATCTGTGCCCATAAGTGCCCACCTATCAGTGCCCGTCCGTGCCACCTATCAGTGCCACCCATAAGTGCCCATCAGTGCCGCCTAAAAGTTCCCATTAGTGCCGCCTATGAGTGCCCATCAGTGCTGCCTATGAGTGCCAATCAGTGCCGCCTATGAGTGCCAATCAGTGCCACCTACCAGTGCCACATATCAGTGCCCATCAGTGCCGCCTATCAGTGCCCATCATCAGTGCCCATCAGTGCCACCTCATCAGTGCCACCTCATTGGTGCCACCTCATCGGTGCCCATCAGTGTCGCCTTATCAGTGCCCTTCAGTGCCGCCTTATCAGTGCCCGTCATTGAAGTAGAAAAGGTACTTATTTACAAAAAAAATTAACAGAAACAAAGAAAAACATAGTTTTTTTTTTTTTACATTTTCGCTCTTTTTTTATTTGTTGCGCAAAAAATTTAAAATCGCAGAGGCGATCAAATACCACCAAAAGAGAGCTCTATTTGTGGGAACAAAATGATAAAAAAATTGTTTGGGTACAGTGTAGCGCAACCGCGCAATTGTCATTCAAATTGCGACAGCGCTGAAAGCTCAAAATTGGCTTGGGCAGGAAGCTGTATAAGTGCATGGTATTGAAGTGGTTAAGCATTATTAAAATCACTGCTCCCGAAAAAACTTCAGTTTTTAAAACTTTTTTTTGCATTGATACATGTCCCCTGGGGCAGGACCCGGGTCCCCAAACCCTTTTTATGACAATAACTTGCATATTAACCTTTAAAATGAGCACTTTTGATTTTTCCTTTTTCGTATCCCATAGACTTTAACAGTGTTCGCGTGTTCGAACAAATTTTTTGCCTGTTCGCATGTTCTGGTGCGAACCGAACCGGGGGGTGTTCGGCTCATCCCTAGTCTCCACAACGGAATGCCCATATTTCGCTTTCTGCCCCTCCAAAAGGGTGAAGCATCCTGGTCCAGAGTCAGAAGAAGGGCTGACTTTCTCTGAACCAGGTTGGCCAGAGCTGTATTTAATAACCACTGTCTACCTAGAATTACTCTTCTCGCTGGCTTTCACATAGTCCCTGATCTTATCATCTTGATAAGGAAAATTTCCTCTGCCCCCAGCGATGGTTTTGAAAGCCTATTTAAAAGAGAAAAGTTGCAAAATAAAAGTAAAAATTGAAAAGCAGTGTCAATAATGTACGGTACATGGAGATTGTCAGGCAAATAAAGCGAGGACCTGGTCTTTTGACCAAAATGGAAGACTTTTACGCTCCAATCCTTGACAGTTTCCATGTAGGACCTCCCACACATGAAAATTTTATACATCAAGTTATTCAGCTAAATATTTGCAAAGTAATGCATCATTAGTTGCAAAAGATTCCTGATATTTTTGGAACACGTTATCAGCTTGACCACAACTCAGACTCTTGCTGTTGTCACGTTCAAGGATCAGGCTATAGGGCCAGTAGCTATAGCAATAGAGAAACTTCCACCGACCAGCAGGATAGGTAAAGGAGCAGGTCACCCTGGCAGATGATGCGGGCTCACCTGAGGTGTGGGGTCTAAGCTCAAACTGGTGTTGACCAGAGCTCCTGATGGTGGAGATGGGTTTTGCTGCGTGTTACTACCAGGTCGCAGTTCTCAGGATCTCCCAACCAGGAGGCGATCAAGCCTGGGGTCCAGCTTTAGATATAGCAGGTAGGGATCAAGCAGAGGTGTGGAACCAGGCGAGGTGTGGACAACATTAAAAGAAGCCCTTGTACGTCCCTCTAACATCCAGACGAAGGTACGCAATAGCATTTGCAAAACACAATGACGTCACTTCCGCCCGGACGCCGCGATCGTCGCGATCATATCCCCCATTGAGTTGGCGGGTCTACCCGGAAGTAGACAGGGAGTTTTCTTACTTGAGCGGCAGAGTGGAAGCAACCCCTGTTTTTGGAAAAGCGGTAGCCCGAAGGTATATCAGTACCGATCCACCGGGTGACTTTTTGTCTGGACGATCACGAAGGAAGAACACAGTGAAAAAGGTCAGCTTCTCTGATCCTGAATATGATTTGGCCAATGACACGATGGCTGCATCGGCTTCAGATTCCTCACCAGAACGTCCCTTGAGATCTTCCACTCCTCATCATTCACAGGATGGATTACTGCCTGAAAACCCTCAGGGGTTACACAGAAAAACGACACAAGAAAACCAGGAGAGGAGGAAAAAGACACTCGCACACAAAAGAGGACACCATACACCCTGCGAGGGAGGAAGAAGTAGACACCTTGAATGTCATCAACATTTCAAAAAGGAGTCTAAGTAGTGAAGAAAAACGTCTTCTATCTAAGGGGTTGAATTTTTGTCCTACCAGACACTTTAATCTCTTTAATACATTATTGGACATTAATAAATTCTCCCTCGGTTTAACACTCAAGAAACACTTCTTTGATTCCCCCACAGAGGAACCGGATACCCCCTCTGGTGACCAGGATATGGGTGAATCTCCTTCTTCACCGATTTTATTTTCTGAAGTATGTGCTCTTCAGGAGCTTACAGATTTGGCCCTTGAGTCCAGCCCTTGTCCTGTTGACCCCACTGACATTCCAAATAGCATTTTGTTTAAGCTTAGATCTGATTTTTATCCAGGGGAGTCACGGGGCAAGGATCTTGACCTTTTCCAAAAACTGGTCGAGAAGGATCTCAGCCATCTGGCCCGTAATTGCCGTAGGGGGTCGACGGTTCCCAATAATATGTTCCCATTAGAACACAGTGCCCTTAAACATCTTGCTATAGATACGAGCATTGTGATTCGGAATGCGGACAAAGGTGGGTTGGTGGTTGTATTAGACTCTGATAGTTATAGGAGTGAAGCTCTACGTCAATTGTCTGATAATAACACATATATTCCACTAAAGAGTGATCCTACCATCCCCTTCACCAGTAAACTTTCTTCCCTGCTAGACACAGCTGTTCACACAGACATTTTCTCAGCACAAGAAAAACTGCTTTTCATTCCTGTTAACCCTGTCATGCCAGTGTTCCATCATCTGCCTAAAGTGCACAAGGGATTAGACCCCTTAATGGGCAGGCCCATAGTGGCAGGAATTGGGTCCTTGAACGAACGTCTGGGGGAGTGGGTAGATGGTCAGCTTCAACCCTTAGTCACCAACCTTCCAGGTTACCTACGCGACATTAAACAATTATTAATCAAACTCAGGGACTTCCAGTGGAATACAGAATACAGGTGGATCACATGTGATGTGGCCAGCCTGTATTCGAGCATCCCCCATGATTTAGGTATTTTGGCAGTGTCTGCCTTTCTTAAGGAATCTGGGAGATACTTGTTAATTTTACAGGAATTCATTTTGTTGTCATTGGAGTATCTACTCACACATCATTTTTTTATGTTCGACGGAGGCAATTATCTCCAAAAATGTGGGGCTTCCATGGGAGCCAAGTTTTCACCTTCCTTGGCCAATCTCTATATGGGATTTTGGGAGAGGTCCTGCATTTTTGGACATGATAGCCCCCGACGTTTAGACACTGTCTTTTTTTGTAGATTCATCGATGACCTCCTGTTTGTTTCCTCCAATGGGGACATGGAGTTACAAACATGGTTGGACCACTTAAATGACAATTCCATGAATCTTCGTTTCACAGGGAAAATCAGTGCCACTTCGATTGACTTTTTAGATGTCATTCTGTCAGTTGCCAATGGCAGGGTAGCTACTAGCATTTACAGAAAACCCACAGCCGGTAACGCACTCCTCAGAGCCGATTTGGGTCACCCCAGTCACACCATTCGTGGGGTCCCGGTCGGACAATTTCTTAGGCTCCGACGGCTGTGCAGTACACCTGAGGATTTCTCCAATGAAGCCGCTAATATGACCCAACGGTTTATCACCAGGGGGTACTCACCTAAACTAGTCAAAAAAGCCCTTGATTCTGCCATGTCCATCCCCAGGGAAACATTACTTCAGAAACATTCCAACAAACTTAAGAATCCATTAGCCATGTCATTCAAAGGGGCTCCGGTCTTTTCCACGCCGTTCAGTTGTGAATTTAGCAAAATAAAATCCATTGTTGAAAAATATATTCCAATCCTCTTGAACGATCCTACCTACCAGGTAATTCTCTCCAAAGGGGTTAAAACTGTATCTCGTAGAGCCACCACTTTGGGTAGTCGCTTATCACCGAGTCTTTTTTTCAGTAAACCCCCAGTAGCTAATTGGTTGCACTTCCAGGGCACCTTCCGATGTGGCATGACTCATTGCAATTATTGCAAACATATCAAAATGGGCGATATAGTCCAATCGAGCACCAATCAGAATACCTTTAACATCAAGCAATTTATTAATTGCAACACTAAGTTTGTGGGTATGTGATAAAGTGTGAATCATGCAACATCCAGTACGTCGGAAGAACGACCCGTAGACTCAAGGACAGATTGTACGATCATTTGTATGATATCCAGAAGGATAGGAATACAAATGTTGCCAGGCATTGGATCTCTGTGTACCACAAGAACGTATCAAGTCTCTCCATCCAGGGAATTGAGAGGATCAACACCCCTGTCAGGGGAGGTGACAGGTTCAGGACACTGTGCAGGCGTGAGGTCTTTTGGATTTTCTCATTGGATACGAGAATACCGTCTGGCCTTAACTTTGAATGGGATGTTTCCCACTACTATGACTAGTCCTCGCGCCTGCACAGTGTCCTTTCCAGGGGATAAGGTTTTTTTCAATGCACGGCATGGAAGCTGCAGCATATAGTCGATAACTAATTCTTGTTCCATCCTGCTTTGACTTAGCCTTTTGGTTGCGTGGACACTGCCGTGCACACATATCATTGAGTGCTGACTAGGTCTCTGTTGTAACATTCCCAATATCTACACCATTATTCTCCATTGTTGCTTGCCAGCCATATACCATCTTAAGTTCTGTCATTTTTCGGGGATCTTTTGTCCTTCCCTCTTTTCCTTTTTAGTTTTAGACTTTTATCCATATACCATTCAGGAAATGGAAGGGACTTGGTCTCCTCTTTTGCACAAAAAAGTTTCAACTGATGGTCGACTGATCCCAATTTTAATTGTGTTATTTTGATTATTTCTTGTTTTAGGTCATATTGTGCCCAATTTTGTGATTAGGGATTATGTCTAGCCTTCATGGATACATACACATATATACAGATTACTGTGTTGTCTATACAAGTTGATGTGTATTTATTATTCATGAGCTACACATGTCCTTTATTTGTGGCATCTTATGTGTTAATTTGATGATAGACAGGCATGTGCGTTTTTGTTTTATACATTTATGGGGTTGATTTTTTGATTTTATATGCATCTGGATGCTACAACAAGGCTTTAGATCTCTATGACACACTTGCCTAAATTCATGTCACATATGTAACGATATCGTGCATCAATTTAATGCACTACTCGCACACAGGCAGATACAACTGGACTGGTCATTGAGACAATTTTTGTCCCCCATATTATAATCCACCCACGTCATACACACACACATGCCTCTCTTTGAAATTTGCAATATGAAATTCTAGATTCTAGTGCAACCCTTTACACATGCATTTTTTTTTTTCACAACCCTTTACACATGCATTTTTTTTTTCCACAACCCTTTACACATGCATTTTTTTTTTTTCACAAACCTTTACACATGCATTTTTTTTTTCTTCTTCTCTATTATTTCATTATTTCATTTTTCTACTCACATCACACAGGTTTTGGCTTGGGTTATACAAACATATTCCCATACCTAATCAGTGAGTCCACATTTTACATCACTTAATACACGACCTACGCTTAGAATAATCCACTGATAAGTGACAGCCACCGGCATGAGTCTAACCATTTCCCGTACACACGTGCACATTAATTGTACACGTTGCATGTGCTCAACACCGGCTTGATACGCTGTAAATAGGACACACAATTTTATATATAGTAAAAACCACAACACAGTATAAGTTTAACTAAATTAATTCAAATGGTAGTCTTTCATCCACAGTTAATACACATACAATAATAATTATGATATAGTTAATATATAGCTTATTACCTCAAACAAATAGCTTATTATTTTAAATAAATAACACAAAAAATAGGAATGTGTTAAGGCAGTCAAGATCAAGAATAACATACTGATATTTTGAATGCACTGACATGTTTACATAAAAATCAAGTAATAAACAAAATATGCATAATATAAATATATATACCATACACAATAGCATAATAATGCTACAGTTTATTTATATATTTTTTATCTATCATGCGCAGTATCGTATGGTTTGGAATGTGTCTCACTAAACCAATTCTTGATCTTGGCCAGATACACTCTAGACTCGTTTTTGCTTCATTTTTTCACTTTCACTAATTTCATTCCTATTTCAGTGTTCATCACATGATTCATTATCATTATTTATATCATATATATATATATATTTTTTTTTTTCATATACACATATATATCTCCCACACATGTTCTTTTTCATTGATTGTACTTCTTTGAGAATGATTTTTCCTTCTCTCATCACAGTGATCAGCAGATCACATTTTTTTACTATTTCATTTGAATCATTCATTCACAAGCCAATCACTGAATTATTGTTTTCACTTGGTGTTGGATCACATGATCTTTTCTCTTAGGGTATATATTAGTTTGATTTTTGTGCATTAGGCAGCTATGAATAAGCACTAGCACAGTGCGAAACATGTCAGCCAAATTTTTTTTGACCTGTGTACCGTTGTACAGTGTGTATTTTGGATTCCTTATTTTAAAATCAAGGCTTTTATTTTTGAGTGCTGCAGTCCAGAAGACTTTTTCGTTCCTGTTTGCTGACTTTTCTTTTCACCAGGACATACGGATAGCTCCGCTGAGCGCTATATGAGGAGGATACTTTTCATATATCGATATTGATTGACTAACCCACAGGAGTGGTAATGTATGTGTAGCGCACAGACCCCTTTCATTACCTGCATTAACATTGGCTCCTCGCAGGAAGAGAGAGGCACACCGCACCACAAGCCCGTACCCTCCTGTGCAAAGAGGTTGAGCGGTGTTATTGTTGCGTCTTTCTACGGTCAGAACATGGAAACCTCCAGAGTCTGATTCTCATCTGTTAACTAGAGACAAGTCCTTAACTTCCCATTAAAGTGAATGTCCACACAAGCTGAAACTTCAACTCAGAGTTTATTTTCTCTTAGCAATAACACAGTCTCTGATAGAAGAAAGGTTGGAGTAAGAAACAGAACAGCACAAGGTGTGGATAAGGTCCAGGCACAAACGTTACGGATGTTCGCTCAGCTTATCGAGCAAATTTAACTAGGCGCACAGTCTCTGCCACAGACTGTGAGGTTGGTCTCTGCCACAGACCTGTGAGGTTGGTCTCTGCCACAGACTGTGAGGTTGGTCTCTGCCACAGACCTGTGAGGTTGGTCTCTGCCACAGACTGTGAGGTTGGTCTCTGCCACAGACTGTGAGGTTGGTCTCTGCCACAGACTGTGAGGTTGGTCTCTGCCACAGACTGTGAGGTTGGTCTCTGCCACAGACTGTGAGGTTGGTCTCTGCCACAGACTGTGAGGTTGGTCTCTGCCACAGACTGTGAGGTTGGTCTCTGCCACAGACTGTGAGGTTGGTCTCTGCCACAGACCTGTGAGGTTGGTCTCTGCCACAGACTGTGAGGTTGGTCTCTGCCACAGACCTGTGAGGTTGGTCTCTGCCACAGACTGTGAGGTTGGTCTCTGCCACAGACTGTGAGGTTGGTCTCTGCCACAGACTGTGAGGTTGGTCTCTGCCACAGACTGTGAGGTTGGTCTCTGCCACAGACTGTGAGGTTGGTCTCTGCCACAGACTGTGAGGTTGGTCTCTGCCACAGACTGTGAGGTTGGTCTCTGCCACAGACTGTGAGGTTGGTCTCTGCCACAGACCTGTGAAAACAGATCCCCTTCTTTAGCTATGGCCCTCGTTTAGGAGAAGACATCCCTCCGGAGAGTTACCGGGCCCCTATCGTCACCATGACTCTGAACTGGGTCTTCGGAGAGTTCCTTCCCAGCCTCCTCATCCTAGATACGGGTCCCCTCGCAAGGCGGCACTCTGAGATTCCTCGATCCCTGGCGGACCCCAGCCAAAGGTGCTGGGCCCCAGGCCTCCACTGTGTTTCCTGGGCTTACCTGCCCGTGGCGGACAGGAACAACACAATAGTACCTCACCCTGAGCTAAAGGTGCCCAGGATGGAACCGGAACACTCCCTGGGAGTAGGACTCCCGATAACCGAACCAACGACGACCCGACCCCGGGCCAAAGGTGCCCGGGGGCGAAAAGGAACAAGACCCTGGGGTAGGACCCCGCTGACCGAACAGAACCCCGAACAGGCAGCGTCTGCCCCTTTTATATCCTCTCCCAGCATGCCCAGCAGGTAGAACACACCCACCGTGATATTGAGAATTCTGCGCCTATAATATTAATAAATTAAATATAATTAAACTAAATTGAATAATGCTGCTCCTCTAAGGATGAAGTGATAGAAGCTTCTAACTGTTGTTTGCTAAATATGATAGGGGGCGCTAGTAGTACCCACTAAATAAATTTGTACAAGAACAAATTGATGTACTAATTGATAGGGAGGATTTAGTATATCAATTTGTTCTTGTACAAATTTATTTAGTAGGTACTACTAGCGCCCCCTATCATATTTAGAACACACCCACCGTATGTCTGCCGAGAGGGGACAGACAAGGCACAGCACTTTATCAGCGGTTCAACCCTAGCCTACTATGGCAGCGCCACCAGTAGGCCACAGGGAACTACACACCGATACTCTCCCTGTGGATAGAAATGGTTGTAAAAACCCTGACAAATTAGTGTGTTTGAGCAAACTACCTCTCAAACACCTCCCTTAAATTGAGGACCCCGCTACATATGATAAATTAGTTACCTCACTCCTCATGTTCGAAACCAGGCACTACTAGCTCCTTCATTACGTTAACCCCATAACCCCATACAGGGGATATACTAATGGGATATACCAATACCTAGTTCTTTTTACAGATGATGCCATGGACTATGCTGTTTTTTTTTTTTTTTTTGTGGGCCATAGGTCCTAATGACATTGTTTCATCTATAGCTTGATGTCGGGATCTCTGATTGGACATTATCCTTGGTTTTTCCCACTCTTTTTTCCCCTCCTTTCTCCCCTCCTTCCCTTAATAGCTCGAGCCTCCATGGGGTTGGTACCTGTTCGTTCCACACAGTTATAGCATTAAGCTGACATATCGGCATGGGCCAAGTGGATACAGTTTGTCCCAATTTACCTGGAGTTCGGACGTCTTTTTGAGTTAATTGTTACATGTTTTATGTTGTATATGTCCCACATGTGTGTGAATTTCTTTGGCTTGCCCACAGTGGCTAGCTAAAAATAAGCAGGTCCTTTATTTAATAACCATAGCCACTTACCATGTTTTTACCATTGTTATCAGAATAAAGTGTTTATGCTTTACTTAACCACTTAAGGACCGGACCATTACGCAGCTTAATGACCAGAGGTGATTTCAGAATTTGGCACTGCACTGCTTTAACTGTAAATTGTGCGGACATGCAATGTTGTACCCAAACTAAATTTGCGTCCTTTTCTTCCCACAAATAGAGCTTTCTTTTAATGGTGTTTGATTGCCTCTGCGATTTAAATTTTTTGCAATATAAACGGAAAAAGACCGAAAATTTTGAAAAAAAAACATATTTTCTACTTTTTGTTATAAGAAAAATTGAATAAACTAAATTGTAGTCATACATTTAGGCCAAAATGTATTCAGCCACATGTCTTTAGTAAAAAAAATGTCAATAAGCGTATATTTATTGGTTTGCGCAAAAGTTATAGCGTCTACAAACTAGGGTACATTTTCTGGAATTTACACAGCTTTTAATTTATGACTGCCTATCTCATTACTCGAGGTGCTAAAATGGCAGGGCAGTACAAACCCCCCCCCCCCCCAAATGACCCCATTTTGGAAAGTAGACACCCCAAGGAAATTGCTGAGAGGCATGTTGAGCCCATTGAATATTTTTTTTTTGTCCCAAGTGATAGAATAATGACAAAAAAAAAATAAAGTTACAAAAAGTTGTCACTAAATGATATATTGCTCACACATGCCATGGGTATATGTGGAATTGCACCCCAAAATACATTCTGCTGCTTCTCCTGAGTACAGGGATACCACATGTGTGGTACTTTTTGGGAGCCTAGCCGCGTATGGGCCCCCGAAAACCAAGCACCGCCTTCAGGATTTGTAAGGGTGTTAATTTTTGATTTCACTCCTCACTACCTATCACAGTTTCGGAGGCCATAAAATGCCAAAATAGCACAAAACCCCCCCATATGACCCCATTTTGGAAAGTAGACACCCCAAACTATTTGCTGAGAGGCATGTTGAGTCCATGGAATATTTAATATGGGATGTCTGCACTATGAAGTGTTTTATTTTCTTTGCCGGGTTCTCCGCTAACGAGGTCGATTAAGGGCCTGATTATGCTCATGCTGCTGAGGATCCTATCTTTGGAGGCATCCAGGATTGCTGACTTGTACTAAAGGAGCTGTTGCCTTTTCTCTATACCCTTTGCTGTTGAAGAGCCGCTATTGATATATTGTCTTGCGAGTTTTTATCTTCCTTTTGGTAAGAAGCAGTGTGTTTGGGTGTTGGTGGCGGCGTCCGAACCAGTGATCTCCACAAGAATTTTTATATGGACTTTATTGTTGTTCAATTATATTTAATGTTATGAGTGATTCAGTTCCCATATAAGCGCTGCACCATTTTCTACACGCCTCTCTAAATTGCACAGGAAAACATTCTAAACAGATGGGAGAGCATCAATTTGTTTCTATAACATCTTTCTGCTAACTTATTCTAGCAAACTAACCTGTTATTATGTATAGAACCTAACATTAGCATATAAGCACTTAATATTGTCCTTTAACCGTTAGTTAAACATAAACATAATAATTAGCTTTCTTTATCAATCCTTCTAAGTGTTTTTCCTACTAATCCCTAACAAAGATCAGTGCAAGCCCTCAGAGGCTTATCAAGGAACTCTGTCCTTAGTAAACTTAGCGTGCAGAGAAGGGCATGAAAGACCTCACCTACGAGGATAGAATAACTGAACTGAATGTATTCTTCCTTGAGATAAGCTGTTTTAATATAACATAAATAGTCCACATAGTCAACAAACAGTGCAAAGTTGATAAGGGACATTCTTTGTGCCTGGAGGCGAAAAAGGTTTAGGCTCTACACATGGAAAGGTGTCTTCATGAATCTTTCATTACATAAGGGTCCCCACCAGAGTCCCCTTACATCAGAGTCACCATCAGAGTGCCTCTTTATATCAGGGTCCCTATCAGAGTGCCCCCTTACATCAGGGTCCGCATCAGAGTGCCCCCTTACATCAGGGTCCGCATCAGAGTGCCCCCTTACATCAGGATCCGCATCAGAGTGCCCCCTTGCATCAGAGTGCCCCCTTACATCAGGATCCGCATCAGAGTGCCCCCTTACATCAGGATCCGCATCAGAGTGCCCCCTTACACCAGGGTCCGCATCAGAGTGCCTCTTACATCAGAGTCCCCTCTTTCATTGGGGTCTCCATCAACACCAGGGTCTCCATCAAAGTCCCCTTACATCATGATCCCCATCAGAGTTCCCCCATTCATCAGGGTCCCCATCAGAGCCCCCCTTACATCATGGTCCCTATCAGATTTCCCCTGCTTTCATCAGTGTGTCCCCTTACATCAGGGTCATCATCAGAGCCCCCCTTACATCATGGTCCCTATCAGATTTCCCCTGCTTTCATCAGTGTGTCCCCTTACATCAGGGTCATCATCAGAGTGCCCCTTACATCAGATCCCCCCTTTTCATCAGGGGTTCCTTCAGAATCCCACTTACATCACAGCCCCATCAACACCAGGGTCCCCATCATAGTCACACTTATATCACAGCCCCCATCAATACCAGTGTTTTTATCAAATCCCCCCTTACACCAGGTTCCCCATCACAGTCCCACTTACATCACATCCCCCATCAACACCAGGGCCTCCATCAGTGTTCCCTTTACATCAGGGTGCCCACCAGAGTCCCACTTAAATCACAGCCCCCATCAATACCAGTGTTTTTATCAGATCCCCCCTTACATCAGGGTCCCCATCACAGTCCCCCTTACATCACAGCCCCCCATCAACACCAGAGTCTCCATCAGAGTCCTCCTTACATCAGGTACCCATCAGAGTTCCCCCCCCCCCCACTGTAAGTCTTACAGCATGGTTGAAGCAGGGTGGGAGCTGGGAGATGGAGCAGGTCTTCCTGGAGGAAGTTCCGTCTTCCTGTGAATGCTGGGGCAAGCATCTCATTAGTTGCTAGCATGCTGGTGGTCCTAGCAACCAACGATAGGGGCGATGACAGCAAACCTTCACTGGAGCACTGTGGGGGGGGCAGGAGGAGGTCTGATGGGGTAAGGAGGAGACCATACACAGCCTATGTGTCCTAAATACTCAATCTGTGCACACATTGAGTATATGACATGAACAGATGCGGTCCATGGGCTGTAGTTTGGAGACCCCTGCTCTGGATGAACTGCAGGTTTAGGATCTGTTTCATTCTGTATCCTCTGAGTTTATTTCCGCATATAGGCTCCTCTGCTCACAAGCTGTGCTATGCTCCATCAATCGCGTGCTGTTTTTATAAGCTGGAGGTGTCTGTCCTTATTTCCCCTTCTCAGCCTGTTTAGCGCGACATTACATGTGGTTATCAAACTGACTTTCTGGCACGCAGCTGCATCATTAAGCTTATCGTAAGTAAAGTGAGTGATTAGAGATGAACTAAGCGTACCTGGGTTTGGTTTGAGGTAGGTTTTGGCAAACATTATTGAAGTTCATTTGCTGAATCTGAACTCAATAGGCCAGTGGTCTTCAAACTGTGGCCCAGGGGCCAGATGCAGCCCTTTGCTTGCTTTTAACCAGCCACTGATACCAACAATGGGGCCCAACCCCCCCCCACACTAACACCAGTGAAGGGGCACAATTCCTCCCAATGACACCAATGATGGGGCACAATTCCTCCTAATGACCCAATGATGCCAACTATTGCATTCAATGACACTAATGATGGGGCACAATTCCTCCCACTGACACCAAAGATGGGGCACAATTCCTTCTAATGACACCAACAATGGGGCCCAATGACACCAATGATAGGGCACACTTCCTCCCAATGACACCAACAACTCGGCCCAATGACACCAATCATGAGGCATTAATCCTCCCAATGACACCAGCAATGAGGCACAACCAAAGACGGGGCATTGTTTTTGCCCGCTGACACCGGGACTTTTTCTACTCCCAATGGCTACAGTCTTGCCCCCCTAAAGTCTGAAGAACAGTAAACTAGCCCCTTGTTAGCTTGTAAACCCACGATCTAGGCAAATAGGTAAGGGATTATCAAACAAATGACAAGGGGAGCTGAGCACTGCTCTAGGGAACATACAGTGCCTTGAATAAGTATTCATACCCCTTGAAATATTCCACATTTTGCCATGTTACACCCAAAAACGTAATTGTATTTTATTGGAATTTTATGTGATAGACCAACACAAAGTGGCACATAATTGTGAAGTGGAAGGAAAACGATAGATGTTTTTCAACATTTTTTACAAATAAATATGTGAAAAGTGTGGGGGGTACATTTGTATTCAGCCCCCTAAATCAATACTTTGAAGAACCACCTTTCGCTGCAATTACAGCTGCAAGTTTATTTGAAGTGACATGCACTGGTGGGGGAGCCTCCTTCCCCTCTGACTGCTCTCGTTTGGTGTGTGTTGACCATGACTGGCTGCTCGTCTTCTGCAAAATAGTCCAAGCTGTCTCTACCAGCTTTGCTCATCTAGAGATTGACATTTTTCCCATTCTTCCTTGCAAAATAGCTCAAGCTAGATCTATGACATACTTCAGAGGATGCCATCTTTTGGTTTGACACCAATATAGGCCTTCCAGACCCTATAATAAATGGTCCTGGAAGTTACCACAGAACTTGAAAGCCCCCAATTCTTTAGAATGTGGGTTTCAATAGCCAAACCGTTAAATCCTTGCGACAGCAGGTCCGAAGGATATGGAAGAGTCCATACTGTCATCCTTACGATCTCTGCATATCAGGATCTTCTGGGCCATGCCGGGGCTACTAGAACCACCGGCTTCCGTTCCTCTTTGATTCTGTGAAGAAGTCGCGGTAGCAGCTGAACTGGGGGGAACCCATAAATCAGTGAAAACTGATCCCACGGGGTCACTAACGCATCTGTCCCATATGCGAGTTGATCCCTTGTCCTTGACACCACGTTGTCCAATTTTCTGTTGAACCTGGACGCCAATAGATCTATGTCCGGGGTACCCCATCTTTGGCATATGGGCAGAAAAAGTTCGGGATGTAGAGCCCATTCTCCCAGGAAAATTTGTTGACAGCTCAAGAAATCCGCCTGCCAATTCTCCACCCCTGGAATGAAGACTGCAGATAGGCAAGGTACATGCTCCTCTGCCCAGGTCAGAATATGATTCACCTCCTTCTGGTCTGCACGGCTTTTGGTGCCCCCCTGGTGATTGATATAGGCCACTACCGTGGCATTGTCGGATTGTATCCTGACAGGACAACCTCGCAACCTGAATGTCCAGGCTATTAGAGCTAGACGTGCTGCCCGAATCTCTAGGATGTTGATGGGCAAGGTCTTCTCGGACTCTGACCACTTCCCTTGGATAGTGGTTTCTTCCAGAACTGCACCCCAGCCCAAGAGGCTGGCATCCATTGTTACTACCTTCCAGGTAACTGGCATGAAGGATTTCCCCTTCTGCTAATTTTTGGTCGTCAACCACCAATTGAGTCTCTGGCACACCCTTAGGGTCACACACACTGGGTAATCCAAGGCTTGGGTCTCTTTGTTCCAGACAGACAGAATGCTGTTTTGCAACAATCTTGAATGAAACTGGGCATAGGGAACCGCTTTGAATGAAGCCACCATCTTCCCTAGCAACCTCATGCTGCCACCACCATGTTTCACGGTGGGGATGGTGTGTTCAGGGTGATGCGCAGTGTTAGTTTTCCGCCACACAGCATTTTGCTTTTAGGCCAAAAAGTTAAATTTTGGTGTCATCTGACCAGAGCACCTTCTTCCACATGTTTGCTGTGTCCCCCACATGGCTTCTCACAAACTGCAAACTGAACTTCTTATGACTTTCTTTCATCAATGGCTTTCTTCTTGCCACTCTTCCATAAAGGGCAGATTTGTGGAGAAGCACGACTAATAGTTGTCCTGTGGACAGATTCTCCCACCTGAGCTGTGGATCTCTGCAGCTCCTCCAGAGTTCCCATGGGTCTCTTGGCTGCTTCTCTGATGAATGTTCTCCTTGCCCGGCCTGTCAGTTTAGGTGGACGGCCATGTCTTGGTAGGTTTGCAGTTGTGCCATACTCTTTCCATTTTCGGATGATGGATTGAACAGTGCTCCGTGAGATGTTCAAAGCTTGGGATATTTTTTTAATAACCTAACCCTGCTTTAATTTTCTCCACAACTTTATCCTTGACCTGTGGGGTGTGTTCCTTGGCCTTCATGATGCTGTTTGTTCACTAAAGTTATCCAACAAACCTCTGCAGGCTTCACAGAACATCTGTATTAATACTGAGATTAAATTACACACAGGTGGACTATTTACTAATTAATATTACTTCTGAAGGCAATTGGTTCACAAAATTTTAGTTAGGGGTATCAGAATAAAGGGGGCTGAATACAAATGCACGCCACACTTTTCACATATTTATTTGTGAATTTTTTTGAAAACAATTGATCATTTTCTTTCCACTTCACAATCATGTGCCATTTTGTGTTGGGCTATAACATAAAATCCCAATAAAATACATTTACGCTTTTGGTTGTAACATGACAAAATGTGAAAAATTTAAAGGGGTATGAATAGTTTTTCAAGTCATTGTATACCAAAGCAGAAAACTTTTTTAATGATCCAGATAGATGGGAAGCAGCAATTTTAGTACTGTTTTATGGCCAACATAAAAATTGCTAAGTTCATTTAAAAAACATTTCTGGGGGATGCCCTGACCCTGCATGTGAAGTGGGGCATCTATGTTATGTATACAACCTACTACAGGAAAGCTAAAAAATTACAGCTCCCAGCCACTTTACTTCTGTTTTTAAACAAATGTTCTAGGATTCCCTTCATATATACCAGACCCTTTATCCTAGATCAGAGTCTACTATAGATGTTAATGGGGCCCCCCCCACAGAAAATGGCATAGGGTTCCCCCTAAAATTACATATCCAACCTCTATCCCGGATGAAGGCCTGCTTTGGATGTCAAGGGGTCCTCACACAGAAAAAAAAAAAGAAAAAACGCATGAGGTCCTCCAAAATTCCATACAAGTCCCTTTGAGTCTCAGTATGAACTTTAAGGGAAACCACACAAAAAAAAAGCCTGGAGTCCCCCAAAAATTCATAGAAGACTCTTCTATGAGCATTCCGCTGTGCATGGGCCCTTCCCGAACCATACCAGGCCACATACCCTCAATAGAGGGATTCGGCTCAAGCCCGGGGCCGCTGTACACCTGCCGGGATGCGGAGGCCCTGGGCGTGCTCTGTCCGGGTTGCCAAGGACTGCCCGTGCAAATACAGCCGTTGGGAAGATGCCTGATCTGTGGGGAGTTTTTGTTCGAGGTAGAACAGCCCACCGAGTCACCCCGAGTGTACCAGGTCAATTTTGTTACGGGTTGCTTACTTCAGAGGAAGAGAAATATGCCCCAGTGGCCGGGCCCACGCGCATCACTATGGCTGTATCGGAGGTGGAGGATGAAGTCCCAGTCACCGTAGAGCCAGCGACAGATGTTACAGTGGATGCTGCCTCCTTTACTACTGAGACATCCATCCCGCCTGCCAAGAGAAAGGTGGGCTACGTAACAGCCTCCCGCGGCCGCGGTCGAGGTCCACCCCAGCGCCTGGCTGAACCGGAGATCCAACCCGGAGGGACTTCCAGGAGATCCAGGTCAGGGGACGGTAAGGAGGCTGGGGGGGACATTGTGGTGAAAAGTTTGCCAGGGAAGGGGAAGAAGCTCAGTGTCCGTACCATTGGGGAGGCTTGGATACCCGACCTGCAGAAACTTTTAAAAGACAGTGAGTCTGTGTCCACTAGAGACTACCTGCCAGTGGAGGAGTGTAACACTTCCGATTTGGAATCGTCTTCCAAAGTGGGGGATGATTTTGAGGTGGATGAACTATTTGCCAGAAAGGGTTGGGACAGAATTCCACTACCCTCACCCCGAAGCGTTATAGAGGGATCACCCATGAATTCTGGGGAAACCACAACCCGGGTGGAGGCCCCTACACGTGAGGAAGGAAGTGTTCCCACACCTGCATTGCCCGTATCTGCATCGCCAGCGCCCGCCATTGAGGCTGGACGTATGCCACTGTGGGCGCCTTTGCAAAAACTTGAGGCAGTGAAAGTGCCTAGATCCCCGGATGCTATTATTTTACCTGGGAGAGGAGACCGTGCAGCCCTTCCTCACGTTTCAAGGTTGCAGCGGCTCTTCAACAAGAAAGTGGCCGCCGAATACGGCTGGGAATACCCCTATGTTCCTAGAGACCTTTTATTCGAAGTCGAGGCCTATAGTGAGAGGTGGTATGCAGACTTTGTTTGGGACCACCTGAAAGTACCTAATGCCCGTAGATACTTTGTATGCTCAGCTGCTATGGCTATGTGGATCGGGTGGTTATTTGTAATAAGGAGCGAGAAGACGCTGTGTACTCCATTGAGACTTTTGACACAAAATGGAAACTCCTTGTTTTGTCGGATCCTCGATTCTATACTTAAAAGACAGGACTTTGTTGCTGTTTTTTTTTGTGTCTCTGGAGTTCAATCCTTTGGAACTCGATAACTTTGCCCTTCACTACTTGGGGTAATCTACTCTGCTGAGGATCAGGAGAGCTGTTGCTGTTTCTCTCCATCTGCAGCACCACTAAGAACTGAACTTTGGGGTAGATAAGTTAGGGCAAAGGCTGGAGACCCGTCGTGTTCAAAATAGGAAATGCCTGATTTCTGGCCGGAATTTCTACGGAACAACTGTTGGTTGTAGTGACTTTGCACTGCCACCAGATGGGGGTGATTTGCAGAATTATTTTATGCACTTCCATTGAGAAAATGTTTTATGACATATGCTAGGCTTAGTATATGCAACTTCTGTTGAAGGGAGTTGTCCCTTTTCGGAGGGGCAGCTCACTTCTTGTAGATAGTATAAAGGTAGGGTGTTTTATTGTGTGTATTGTTTTCTCTCCCTCTACAGGTTAAACTGCAAGCAACTCTACTGAGAATGGGGTGGAGTAGTTAGTTAGGAGGGGGTGGATTGTGTAATGTGTATTTTATAAATGTGGCATTGAGAAAGGGATGTCAAAAATATTTTTTTGTACTCTTTGTTCTCCTATCCTTTCCTTTCTGTCCCTTGACTTTATATTGGTTCAGGCACCAATGTTGAAATTGTATATAGGTTCGGAAATAAATTCTTACCTACTCAGGCTTGAGATGGTTCGAGTTTATTTCAGACACTGGGGACAGTGTCTACTTTAGGAGGGGGTGTGTGTAGCGCCGCTTTACTTTGAGGGGTGCTATGTGCCTAAATTTAGGGGTTTGTCTGAGCTAGTAGCCAGGCTCAGACCGCTTTTATTGATAGGTTCTGTTACTTTGTTTCTGCAGGTGTTGTACTGGTGTGCAGTTCCCTGTGGCCTGTAGGTGGCACTGCCATGACAGGTCAGGGTTGAACCACTGGTGACAGTGCTGTGCCTTAGGGTTTCCTCTCTCGGCAGTAGTACAGTGGGCGTGGTCGACCTGCTGTGCATGCTGGGAGAGGATACATAAGGGGCAGACGCCGCCTGGAGTGAGGAGTTCCGGAATTCAGGTCGCGTGACCTGGCCCTCCAGGCCAGGGGTGCGCGTGTGCATCGATCCCAGGCACATTTAGCCTGGGGCTGCAGCTTCACCATTGAGCCCAGCACCTTTAGCTGGGGCTCATCTCTAAGAGGAGGAATCCCAGGGTGCCCCTGAGAGGGGACCCGCTCAGAGAAGAGGAGGCCGGGGGGAGGACCTTTTTGATGGACCGGTGAGAGTTCACGGTGAAAGAGAGGCCCGGTAAACTTCTGGAGGGATTCCACTATTCATCTGAGGCCTTGTAATGTGCAGCAACTTGCACCTGTTCTTGAGTTACAAGCGCTGAGAGGTTCGGGGCTCAGAGATTCTGTGGCAGAGGATCTCCCGATCATATCTTCAAAGAAACCTAAGTGAACGCCTGAGTGTCATTCCGCTTGCTAGGACCATGAGAGGGGACTATCCGGATAAGCAGAGACACTGGGGATTGAGTGGTGAGATTAAGTGCCGCGTGCCTGAACCTCTCTGTTCCTTTATTCTTCAACTTCAACTTTCCTATCCAGTTTTCAGCATAAAGAAAATAAACCTTCCTTCATTAAGGTTTAACCTTGTCTGGACATTGGCCTTATTGGTGCACCTACAATAGACTCTTCCCTACACTCTTGGGGTGAGAACCAGCCGAGGGGAGGTAACACGCTGCGGGACCCAACAATTGTGAACACCGCTTAACCTCTTCAAACAAGAGGGTACGGGCATATAGTACGGTGTGCCTTATCTCACAAGTGAGCCAGGTGAGAAAAAGGTCCGTATGCTACACATAAATAGTGAAAAAACATAAATTGTTACACATATAAAATTCCATCATTGAATCCCAGATGAAAAAATCATAAATAAAACCACATGTGTGTAATATAAATAACGTAATCCCTACGTGGTAAATTGCAAAAAAAAAACTCCAATAACAAGATATTTGTTGCAAAGTGATGTGATTTCCAAAATAAACTGATAATATTCCTTCACCAGATTAACGACACCCAAAGTGAACGCTATTGAAATCTGCTTACCAGATGTATTTGACTTCTTTGGTTGGAAAGAAAGTCAAATATTGCTTGCGCAGGATTGTGCCTGCTCACATATGTGTATGGCCTGGAGAAATGCACCGGAACCCTTGTCCCCAGAGTTGCAGATAGAATATATGCAAAAAATATAGGACATCCATAGCATAATACTGTTTATTAAAAATACATTTTAAAAGTTTTTGCCGAATGGTTCCTTACATTTGTGGGTGCTTACCCGGCACTGGGGCTGCTGGCTTATCAACACTGTGTACAACTGGATCGAAAACCTCCGTCCACCTCCGTGGATGGCGTGCGCTCCACTGACCACAGGAGACAACCAGAGGACCGGATATGGCCTAAAACAGCGTGACCAGGTACCGCCTCGACGTACATTTCATAGATTACGTCTTCATAGTATTAACTTGATAACAGCTAGATCCCCTTTGGCACTTATTGTGTGGCCTTTGGGGGCCCTGTAGACAGTGGTCTTTGCTTTGATTACCTTGGTGCAGACTCAGGTCAGTGAAGAAAAAAATATTCTTTAGACAGGATTTTAGTAATTTAATTTGGTTTCTTTCTTTTACACTATTGTACACTTTTATGTGCTGTCCAACCCTTTTTAAATGTGTTTGTTCCTCATATCTCTTATAATAAATCTTGAATCAAATGTAGCAAGATTAATTTTAGGGGGGCCGCAGAGAGCACACATGTGGAAGTGTAGATATGTAGAACTGCAATAGCAGTGATCTATCTCTAATGATCTTATGTAATGTGTCTCTAGTCTATAGCCTCATACACACGGTCGGACTTCAAACAAACTTTTCTGTGGATTTTTGTCCGAAGGGAGTTGGCCGGGCACACCCATAGCATACACACGGCAGGACTTTTCTGCAAACTTTCCCAAAACTTTTCCAACATCACGTGGTTTTTCTGCTCTTTTCTGCTCTTTACCGCCACCCTTTGGTCAACTTCTGCTATTGTTGGTTGATTCTAACATTGGTTCTGGGCATGCTTATTTGTCCATCGGACAAAAGTCCGATAGATTTCTGTACACACGGTCGGACTTTGCTCCATCTGACTTTTGTTGGCGAAAAGTTTGTCCGTTTGCAGACCGAACATTTGTCCGATGAAAAACAAAAAAGTTTGTCCGATGGAGCGTACACACGGTCGGATTTTTTGTCAAACTTGCTCATTTTGAAGTTTGTTGGCAAAAAGTCAGACCGTGTGTACGAGGTATAAGGCTGTCTCTTACTCCCAGTTTCCAACAACTCCTATATCATGTTCACAGTCTCTGATCATCCAGTGTAGTATGTCTGCAGACTCTCCTGTATCATGTCTCTGACCATCTCCTGTATCAGCTCTGAAGTCTCTGACCATCTCCTGTATCATGTCTGCAGTCTCTGACCATCTCCTGTATCAGCTCTGAAGTCTCTGACCATCTCCTGTATCAGCTCTGCAGTCTCTGAACATCTCCTGTATCGTGCCTGCAGTCTCTGACCATCTCCTGTATCATGTCTGCAGTCTCTGACCATCTCCTGAATTATGTCTGCAGTCTCTGGCCATCTCCTGTATCATATCTGCAGTCTCTGACCATCTCCTGTATCATGTCTGCAGTCTCTGACTATTTCCTGTATCATGTCTGCAGTCTCTGACCATCTCCTGTATCATGTCTGCAGTCTCTGACCATCTCCTGTATCATGTCTGCAGTCTCTGACACTCTCCTGTATCATGTCTGCAGTCTCTGACCATTTCCTGTATCATGTCTGCAGTCTCTGATCCTCTCCTGTATCATGTCTGCAGTCTCTGACCATCTCCTGTATCATGTCTGCAGTCTCTAATCATCTCCTGTATCATGTCTGCAGTCTCTAATCATCTCCTGTTTCATGTCTGCAATCTCTGACCATCTCCTGTACCATATGCCACAACATATTCTGGCATTACATATTTTCAATGTGTAATTGATTTTCTAACTTATACTTCTGGCTTGGCTTAAAGTGGTTGTAAACCCTTCCATATACCCAGTGAAGTGACTGGCCTCAGCTGATACAAAGACATGTACCCGTTTATCTGAAGTTTCCTTTCCTCTACAGCAGTTTAACGTCCAGAGTTTATACAGCTTGTCTTAGCTTTTAGAAAGCCGGGGGTGGGGGCTAAAGTTACACTCTGTAGAGTTCAGTGCAAGCTAATTGTAGGGAAGGGACCCCACCCATATTCACAGAGCCGTGTGCTGGAGCTCCCTCCCCTGTCACCATTTTACCTCATAGGGTCGGTTCACACTGGTCTGACATGAGCTTCAACTTCGAGAGCACAAGTCAAATGACATTTCAAAATCAATTGCCCCCCCAGTGTTACAAAAAACAAGAGACGGTTTTTGACAAGTCCTTTAATAAAAATGAAGACTGTACCCTGCCGTAGCTCCAACGTCAATCACAATGTCTTCTTTCTCCAGTTCCTTCTTTCTGGGGTTGTGGGGAAGAGGCTCTTGTCCCCATCGACATGGGGACAAGGTGCTTTAAGGTGGGGGGGGGGTTGAGCTTCCCCTGCCCAAACCACCCACCCCCTGGATGTTGTGGGCTGTGGGCATGTGGCCTGGTATTGTTTCAGGAGGAGGGAGGGTGCTTGCTCACCCCCCGCCCTTTCCTTACCTGCTGGGCTGCATGCTCGGATAAGGGTCTGGTATGGATTTTGGGGGGAGGCACTTTTTTTTGGGCGTGGGGTTTCCTCACAAAATCCATTCCAGACTACTGAATTTGGCATGAGGTTTCATCCATTCCAGAGCCAAAGGAATTCTTTGATTGGTCAAAGTACAAGTCGCCATCATCTCAAGGTCAGATCAAAATCGGATCCAGTTCATTAAAGTGGCATGGAAGTTGGACATGAAGTCGCAGGGCAAAGTTGGATCGGAAGTAGTGCGACTTCTTTGTCAGATCAGTGTGAACATATCCTTATGCCGGGTACACACGATCGGACCTTTTTCCGGCCAAACTCCCATCGGAATTCCGAAAAAAATAGAACAGGTTCTATTTTAAAATTCCGATGGAATTCATCGGAATTTCTCCGTTGGGCCCACACACGGTCGGATTTTCCGATGAAAAAAGTCAGACGGACTAATAAAGAGAGCTGAGGAACAAGACAGCAGACAGAAATTACACTTGGGGGGAGATTTACTAAAATGGGAGCACTCAGAATCTGGTGCAGTTGTGCATGGTAGTCAATCACCTTCTAACTTTATTTTGTTCAATTAAAGTGATTGTAAAGGATCATTTTTTTTTTTCTTTTTAAATAACAAACATATCAAACTTACCTCCACTGTGCAGCTAGTTTTGCACAGAGTGGCCCCGATCGTCCATTTCTGGGGTCCCACGGCGGCTCTCGCGGCTCCTCCCCGCATCAGATAGCCCCCCTAGGAGAAGCGCTCTCCCGGGGGGTTGCCTTGCGGGTGCGCTCCCGAGTCATTCATTTGGCGCCCAGAGCCGGAACCCCGTGGAGAGAGGGACGGCGCGTCCCCGGCGAGGGAAATTCGGGGCTCAGGTAAGTAAAACGGGGGGGCCGGTCACTGCAAGGTGTTTTTTCACCTTAATGCATAGGATGCATTAAGGTAAAAATACACGAGGGTTTACAACCCCTTTAACCGCTTCCTAACCGCGGCACGAATATATACGTTGACAGAATGGCACGGCTGCGCAAATGGGCGTATATATACGTACCCTTTAATTTGCGAGCCGTGTGATCGCGCGCCGCTGGCGTGACCGCGCCCGATGTCCCGCGATCGGGTCACAGAGTTGAAGAACGGGGAGATGTTAGTGTAAACACAACATCTCCCCGTTCTGCCTAGTGACACTGTCACTGATCGTGTTCCCTGTCACCGGGAACAGCGATCAGTGACGTGTCACAGCAAGCCACGCCCCCTAACAGTTTTAAGCACTCCCTAGGTCACACTTAACCCCTTTAGCGCCCCCTACAGGTTAACCCCTTCACTGCCAGTGTCATTTTTACAGTAATCGGTGCATTTTTATAAATGTCCGTCTATTTTTTATCTATTAAATCTATTTGCTTTTTGTGTTAACTAAATATTTCATATTAAAATTGTTAGCTTGTGCTATATTTTGTGTTATATTACGCATACCAGCAATGATGTTAAAAATCCCCTCCTGTCTAGTGACATTCAGTACGCCCTCAACAGTATAAATAAACCAGCTGCCACATCACATGGTTACCCATGAGTAAGTCAGGTGACTCTGACGTAACGCGTAGGGAGGAACCGAGTGACGCTGTCAGCAGTAGTCTGTCATACACAGACACTGAATGAGGAGATCGCTCTGCTGAGCTGTGCTATGCGCATTTGTCTAATGGTCACATGTGAGTGGTATACTAAGCTCAGTCTGCTTGGATCATTATTCCTATAATATGCCTCACCATGATTGTTCTCTCTTGTTTCAATGTGTTTACTCCACATATGGATTAACAACTAACTAGCACCATTATTCCTGCACGACGGATCAGTGCCTCTGGTGGAAATCTTTGGAATTACATTCAGCACCAATAGTAGACTTTTATGAAATTTTTTCCTTTCGGATTTGTATTTATGTATGCCATTATTGCCTATTGATGTTTGTGAGTATGGCCTATCTCTACTCTTTGCACTTGTTGTAAGCCTATTGCTGCTATTTCATTTATGCACGGAGCAACATCCATTCAGGATTAAGTTTGCACTTTATTTTGCATTAATAGCTCAGTATCACTTTACTTATAGCACTTAATTAGTGGATTTATTGTGATAATTTTTATATATTTATTGATTTGTGCCACTTAATAAGGTTGGTCTCAGCGCACCAATATATTTATTCACTTACACGTTCAGGATCACAGATTTCCTAGATTGGTTGCAGCTGTCACTATTTGGTTATCTTATTTGGTTTGATTCTATACACAAAGTTTACACGTAGTAGCGCATTAGTAATATTATAAAACAGTGCATTTTTATAGCACTGATCGCTGTAAAAATGACAGTGGTCCCAAAATGGTGTCAAAAGTGTCCGATGTGTCCGCCATAATGTCGCAGTCACGATAGAAATTGCTGATCGCCGCCATTACTAGTAAAAAAAAAAATTATTAATAAAAATGCCAAAAACTATTCCCTATTTTGTAAACGCTATAACTTTTGCGCAAACCAATCAATAAACGCTTATTGTGATTTTTTTTTACCAAAAATATGTAGAAGAATACGTATCGGCCTAAACTGAGGAAAAAAATATGTTTTTTTATATATTTTTTGGGGATGTTTATTATAGCAAAAAGTAAAAAATATTGCATTTTTTTCAAAATTGTCGCTCTATTTTTGTTTATAGCGCAAAAAATAAAGACCGCAGAGGTGATCAAATACCACCAAAAGAAAGCTCTATTTGTGGGAAAAAAAGGACGTAAATTTTGTTTGGGAGCCACGTCACACGACCACGCAATTGTCAGTTAAATCGACGCAGTGCCGAATCGCAAAAAGTGGCCTGGTCTTTGACCAGCCAAATGGTCCGGGGCTTAAGTGGTTAAGCTTTGACAATAAAACCTGGAAGCTGATTGGTTTCTCTGCAGAGCTGCACCAGATTTTGCATGCTCTAGTTTTAGTAAATCACCCGTCCCTTAAGTGCTTTGGATTGAGACAAGTACGCATTATAGAGGGATATACTTTGTTCATATTTCATGTCTGAGGTTTACAACCAGTTTAAATACAACAGCACCACTACAATTCTTTACACATGTAACAAAAAAAAAAAAAAAAAAAAGCTTCCTTAGGTAGTTTTGGCTCTGGCACCTGATTTTTTAGCCAGCAGCAATAGGTCTGAGCCCTCGTACACACGGCCGAGATTCTCGTTGAAAAAAACATGTCGTTTTTTTCGACGAGATTCTTGGACAAGAAACTTGTCCCGGCCGAGTGTACACACGCTCGTTTCAAAGAACCCGCGGTTCTTTGAATGGAGCGTACGCGGTGACGTCATCGACTACGACGAGCATGCGCTCGTCACATTCGATGCCGTCGCCGCCATCTTGGTATACCCTACGTATGCCTATGAAGCTACCGCGCATGCGTCGAATTCATTTCGAACATGCGCGGGCTTCCGGGAGGACAGGTAAGTGTACACACACTCACTTTTCTCGTCGAGAAACATGCCGAGGAGAATCTCAACGAGAAAATAGAGAGCAGGTTCTCTATTTTCTCGTCGAGGTTTCTTGTCGGTTTTCTCGACGAGAAACCCGATAGCCACGTACACACGACCGATTTACTCGGCAAGACCTCTCTGCCAGCAAGTTTCTTGCTGGTTCTTGCCGAGAAAATCGGCCGTGTGTACGAGGCCTGAATGAGACCTAAAAGCTATAGGAATGTTTACTTACAAAAAAATAAAGCTAAAGCCCTCAACTTCATACAAACTTCATGCAAAACAGTTTATTAGCATAGTTTGTACGTTTTTTTTTTTTTTTTTTTTTTTTTTTACACTGCACTAGAACAGCACCTGCACCTATTCTGGATTCACAGCCAATCTATGGCGGTCAACCCAAATCTCCTCCAGATAGATAGAGTAAGAAAAGCAGCACAGGGATTGGTTTGCTACAACACCGTCTCCTTCCTCTGCCTACTAATACCAGCCTGAGCTATGCTAATCCCCTGTAAGCTCCATATTTCTGTGTCATGTCCCGCTGTGAGAAGAGCTCACATTACATCCGTAGATGATGAAGCTGCAGGTAGAACATGTCTGTGCATTTTTCCTCCAGTGATGGGAATGGAACTGCCTACTTTCTGAAGGACGCCTATGATGTCCTGACTGCTTCTCTATATTCAGGAGCCTCACTTGTCTTTGTTGTCCATACTAAACTGTCAGATTCTTTTTTTTTTTTTCCTTTATTTGCCAAGTCATGGTGAAAAAAGACACTTGCAGGTCCAACCAATCATTTTTTGAGGTGTCCCTTACATTCAGAAAGTCAGAACTATGTGTAGCGCCCTGCTCCCAGTGACTGGGCGCTATGTTAAATTTAGTGGGTGTCTGAGCCCATAGTTGGGCTCAGACTTAAGTGATTATGCTAAATTGGCTTCTGTTCAGCTGTGGCCGTGCCTGACAGGATTTCCCACTGTTGCCTGTAGGTGGCGATACCACCACAGGTGGGTGTTGGAATATGGGCAGGTCGTGGTGGATTGAGTGTCCTTTCCCGGGAACAGCCCAGTGGGAGTGGTGTCCCCGTTGGGTATGCTGGGAAAGGGGTACTTAAGGGGCAGACGCCATCTATTGGGGTCCTTCTTCCCCTCGTGGCCCTCCTGGCGCGAGGGGTGTATTGTGTGATTTTGGCCTCGGAACCATGTTGGTCCGAGGCTGCGACTTTACCAAGTAGGCCCAGTTATGCTGACTGGGTCTACACTTTGAAGGTGATCCTGTGCTGTCCGTCCTGCGGGAGGAAGCCACTCAATGGAGGAAACCAGGGGAGGACCTGTCCTGGAGAAGACCGAGCGGAAGGCTGGTGTCTTGAGGAAGGCCTGGTAATTCTTTTGGAGGATGCACCGTAGCTAAAGTTACCTTACAGTCTGCCGAGTCGGCTTAAAGGCTCTTTGACTGCTTGGCTGGAAGTCCGGGCGCTAAGTCCTGTGGCAGAGGATCCCGCACTATGCAATCTTGTTCACAACCAGTCTGTGGCAGAGACTGGTCCTGATCATTGTCCGTGCATCATTCAGGCTGCTAGGCCAGGTGAGAGGGGCCTGTCCGGGTGAGCAATACCCACTCCAGGAGGAGTGGTGAATGACTTTGTAGTTAAGAAGTTTTTCCCCAGTGATCTGTACGGCGTACCTAAGGCCTCGTACACACGACCGATTTTCTCGGCAAGAACCAGTAAGAAACTTGCTGGCAGAGAGGTCTTGCCGAGTAAATCGGTCGTGTGTACGCTGCTATCGGGTTTCTCGTCGAGAAAACCGACAAGTAACCTCGACGAGAAAATAGAGAACCTGCTCTCTATTTTCTCGTCGAGATTCTCGTCAGCCTGTTTCTCGACGAGAAAAGTGAGTGTGTGTACACTTACCTGTCCGCCGGGAAGCCGGCGCATGTTCGAAATGAATTTGACGCATGCGCGGTAGCTTCCTAGGCATACGTAGGGTATACCAAGATGGCGGCGACGGCATCGAATGTGACGAGCGCATGCTCATCATAGTCGATGACGTCACCGCGTATGCTCCATTCAAAGAACCGCGGGTTCTTTGAAACGAGCGTGTGTACACTCGGCCGGGACAATTTTCTTGTCCAGGAATCTCGTCGAAAAAAACTACATGTTTTTTTCAACGAGAATCTCGGCCGTGTGTACGAGGCCTGAGCCTACCCTTTTCCCTTCATCCTTCTACTATTCTTCACAAGTTTTAAGCAAAAGAAAATAAAACCTAACAGCAGAAGGTTTTACATCCTGTGTGGACATTGGAGTTCTTACAGACTTTCTTCCCCTAGACAACGAATACTGAGGTAACGTGCAAGGCCCAAATCTAAACCAGCAGCTCCTACAGGGGTGTGCTACATATGCATTGTGCCCACTACTTGATTCCCATGATAGTGTACATATGGCAGACATTGAAAACCCCCTGATACACATGCCTATACTGTTTGTACTGGCACCTGCTGCCATTGGCTGTAACTGACAGCTCTGTCAATTGGCTGCCAATTACAAAGACTGGCCCACCTACCTACCTGATATCACTGAAAACCCCAGCAAAAAGTGTATATGGTGCTGGGAACCCTACCAAGTAGGACAAACTACTGGTGCTTCCAATAGATTAGTAGGTGGGTGTCACCAAACCATTTACATATCAAAAACCTCTAGCAGACGGCTTACCTGCAGTCATCATATCTGCATGCATTATTCCATTTCATGTGGCCCTCACACCCTTCCTGTAGCTGTGGCACCCCCCTCCGTATCCACTCCCACTTTGTCCCAGCAGTCGGCAGCAGAGAGGAGGACAGAACTACTACAGATCCTGCACCTCTGTGTAGCTGCAGCACCCCTTTGTCTCTGCCTTCCCTTGCCTCAGCATTCACCAGACTCCAGCCCTCCTCTGGACCTCCTCCAGACCCTGCACCCTTTGCTTTACAGCTCTGCCGGCCCCTCAGCTTTTTCCTGGCAGTAGCACATGGTAAGGGGGTGCACAGTGATGTTAGGGAGGGTGGTGGACTGTTGACTTCTGGTGGTGGAAAACTCTTGATACCTGATGTAAGAAGGGAGTGGGGTGCTCTAGATATCTAGTCCTACAGATACAATCAGCCCTTTGAGGAAAACCTTTCACCTACAGGTAAGCCTAGATTAAAGCCTAGTACACACGGCCGAGATTCTCGTCAGGAAAAAACCTGTCGCTTTTCCTGACGAGATTCTTGACAAGAATCTTGTGCCGGCCGAGTGTACACACACTCCATTCCAAAGAACCGCCGTTCTTTTGAATGGAACGAACGCTGTGACGAGCATGCGCTCGTCACATTCGATGCCGACGCCGCCATCTTGCTACACCCTACCTATGCCTAGGAAGCTACCGTGCATGCGTCAAAGTCATTTTCGAGCATGCGTTGGCTTACCGGAGGACAGGTAGGCTTGTTGCCACATACACACACATAGTTTTCTCGTCGGGAAACAGGCCGATGAGAATCCCGACGAGAAAATAGAGAGCAGATTCCCGGCAGTTTTCCCGACGAGAAAACATACACACGACCGTTTTTCTCGGCAAGAAAGCTCTCCCAGCAGTTTTCTTGTGTGTACGAGGCCTAAGGCTTACCTGTAGGTGCAAGAAATATCTCCTTAACCTACACGGTTAAGGAGATATAACCTGAAAACACTGCACCGATGTTTACGGCGCATGCGCGCCGTAGACAACGGCGCAGGCACACTAGCGGGTTTTCTGAATGGGAAAATGCCGGCCCCGCGCGCATGCGTGTGACGTCATCGCTGCTCTGGACAATCACAGCGCCGGAGCGGCGATACCAGAAAGAAGCTCAGAGGGGACATGGCGACGGTGGCGGAGGAGAACGAGGAGGACTTCGGGGGCTTCGATTTCAGGTAAGTGCCACATAATGAGCTAGTATGCTATGCATACTAGCTCATTATGCCTTTCTCTTGCAGGGGTTTGTTTTTTCAGGAAATATTTTAGAGGGTTTACTTCCTCTTTATTACTGATGTGACCTGCAATGAAATTGAGTTTCACACCCCGGTATAGAAGAAGCCCACACACGGTGGTGCTCTGTGTTCGTAAAGGTACAGGGTTTGGGGCTGAAGTTTATGCATTGGGGATGATCTAAGGTCTGAAGGTTCTACCCATTATACTACAGGGGGTCCCCGACTTACAAACGCGTTAGGGTCTTTCCTCTTGTTTGTAAGCCGGAAATGTTCGTAAGTCGGGCCGCGCATGCGCAGAACGGGAATTACGGACATTTCCGATGTTTTCCGATGTTCCATCGAATGGCCGTGCATGCGCAGAACGCCAATTACGAACATTTCCGACATTTTCCAAGGCTCCGTCTGGCTGCGCATGCGCAGAACGGCAGATGGTCCCCGCAGCGTCCCATTCGTAAGTAGGAGTTGTTCGTAAGTCGGGCGTTCGTAAGTCGGGGACCCCTGTACATGTTTTGGTTTGTCTGCCACTTACTCATTGCAATCTTTTTCTACAATCTCCTTTAGATTTTTCAAGCAAAACTCACTTGACTACATATGGATAGTGATGAGCCAAACACAACTGGGTTTGGCTGGGAGCAAGGTTCGGTGAACATGAATAAAGTTCAGGTGCCAAAACCCCATTGAAGTCCATGGCAGCCGCATGCCAAAAACTGTTCTGGACAGTTCTGGACATTTTCTAGGCTAATAGGCAAGGGATTACCAAACACATGGCATGGGGTTCTAGGCACTGTCATGAGCTTCATCTACCAAAGCAAAAATACAATTTTCTTAGCTCCAGACTTGCTCCTTTCATCCCACACAGACAACCTGGGTGCTGGCTACCACAGCCCATATCCATTCTCAGTCAAAAGTATGGAATTACCAAATACATGGCATGGGGGACCTGGAAATGCCATAGGATTAATGTACCGAAACCGAAACCAAAAACAAAAAATTCTAAATTTTGTTATGGTTGTCATGAGGATCCCAGTGACGTCATTGACTATATCTTGAATATACCCAAACCCATGGCTCGGCTCCAGACTTGCATTCCATTCATCCCATATGGACAACCTGTGCAGGGCCGCCATCAGGGGGGTACAGCCAAAGGTCCCCAGGGCCCCGGATGGTAACCCCCATTTTTTATGTATTTTTTATATAAAAAATATATATATATTTTTTATTATTTGTTTTTTAAATGTATTTAAATGTATTTTTTGTAAGGGGCCCAGAGGTCCCCAGAGGCCCAGAGGTCCCCAGGGCCCTGGATGGCAACCCCCTTTTTTATGTATTTTTTATATAAAAAAAAAATATATATATTGAATTTTTTTATTTATTTTTTGTAAGGGGCCCTGAGGCAACCCCTCAACAATTTGCGGCGGCAGCACCCGCCCGCTTTTCAATTCGCGGCTTCTCCTCTGCTCATGGGGGCCCATGCCTGTAGCTGTGTAAAGGGCCCCAAAATTCCTGATGGCGGCCCTGAACCTGGGTGCTGGCTACCACAGCCCGCCTCCATTCTCAGTCAAAAGTATGGAAAATATAAGCCGCACTCCGGAACTGAGCCCTTCTTTCTGTGTTTAATTTGTCAAAAAAAATGCATCCATCGATGTCTCCACCTGAAACCCACCTTCCTTTTATATATGGATAAAATCTCCTGGAATATTGCCACATCTCCAACAATTTTGGGAGTCTGATGGACTTATTCTATGTACAGTACATAGAATAAGTCCATCGAACTCCCAAAATTGTGTACTTTGTATGGTGTATAGTACGTTCTGTGTGTTATCTTAAATTGTATAAGTTTATCTCGAAGAGAGACCAATATCTGAAAGGGGAATCCCCATATCTCCTCCCAATTCTCCTCCCCTAGTTCCGGAACACCTCTTATCCAACATGCTCGAAGTTTACTCGTATCCATCAGTGATACTTCTACCAAGTGGGTATATAGTACTGAAGTAGGTTTCTCTTCCATTCTGCTCCAGCCCAGATTCCTCTAGTTGCGGAAAACATTAAGGAAATTGGGCAAATAAAATGCATCCATTGATGACTCCACCTGAAACCAACCTTCCTTGATGTGTTTCACCAATGCTGACTTGCTCACAAGGATAGGGGCACTGGCGTTGCTAGGGGGGTGTGGACCGCACCCGGGTGAGACACCCGCCAAAGGGGTGACACCCATGGATAGCGGCACCGCTAACACCGCCCGCTGCCCTGTTGATCTGACCTCGCTCTGTTTCAGTGGAGCGGACTGAAGCCGCCAGCGCCTCCTCCTCTCTGTTTACATACAATGAGGAGGAGGAGCCGAAGGACACACACCGCTGTGTGTATACGTCCGCGGCCGCGCTGTTCTGAGGTCTGTACTGTACACTCTGTTACTCTATTATAAGTAGATGGACATGTGGGGGGGCGCTATGGGAGGGGAGAGGGGTGCCTATGCTGATGGGGGGTCTGCACTAAGGGGGGTGTCTATACTGCGGGGGTCTGTACTAAGGGGGGTGTCTATACTGATGGGGGGGTCTGCACTATGGGGGGTGTCTATACTGCGGGGGTCTGCACTATGGGGGGGTGTCTTTACTGCGGGGGTCTGCACTATGGGGGATTCTATACTAGTGGGGGTCTGCACTAAGGAGGGGGTTGTCTATACTGCGGGGGTTTGCACTAAGGAGGGTGTCTATACTGATGGGGGGTCTGTACTAAGAGGGGTGTCTATACTGATAGGGGGTCTGTACTAAGGGGGGTGTCTATACTGATGGGGGGGTCTGTACTAAGAGGGGTTTCTATACTGATGGGGGGGTGTCTATACTGCGGGGGTCTGCACTAAGGGGGATTCTATACTAGTGGGGGGTCTGTGCTAAGGGGGGAAATCTATACTGATGGGGGGTCTGCACTAAGGGGGATTCTATACTGATGGGGGGTCTGCACTAAAGTTGGAGTGTCTGCACTAAGAGGGGGGATTCTACACTGTTGAGAGGGGTCTGTACTGTGGGAGGGGTCTATACTAATGGAGGGTGGTCTGTACTTAGTGGGGGGGTCTATACTGATGGAGGGTGGTCTGTACTGAGGAAGGGGGGTCTGTTCTTAGTGAGGGGGATCTCTACTGCGGGAGGGGGGTCTGTAGTTAGTGGAGGGGGGTCTGTACTGAGGAGGGACTATAGTTGGTGGAGGGGGGTGACACCAATTTTTTCCGCACCAGGTGACACCAACCGTAGTGAAGCCACTGGATAGGGGAAGCTCAATATCCTTATGAGCAAGCCAGTAGTGGTGAACCGCATCAAGGAAGGTTGGTTTCGGGTGGAGACATGTATGCAGTCTTTTTTGACACATTAAACACAGAAAAAAAGAGCTAGGTTTTTATATTTTTCATACTATTGACTATGTCTTGACTTGAATTAGCTTGATGTCCATATATGGTCAGTGCTGCCACCCAAGAGACTCCACCTCTTTGTATATATCAGCTATCATCTGCAAGACCTGTCATTCAGCCGTAGTGACGTGACGGGACCAGATGAATGTTGACGGGTGACGTTTTGTGGGGATTGTAATTCATGTGGACATAAATGTGACTGACAGCGAATGTACATCGTTGGACAATCTTTTTATTTATTTTTTATTTAAACTTTACATTTTGTTTGAGAAAGTATGCTCCTTACCTATTTCAAAGGCAGAGAGAGCAGTGTCTAGGCTAGGGGCCCTCTTATTGCTCTAGATTCTGATAAGCCCTCCACCCAACCAGCGGGCAAGGGTCGTGAGAAAGAGGCCCTTGTTCTCATCAACATGGGGACAAGGTGCTTTGTCGGGGGGCATCACCCAATGTTGAGGGCATGTGCCCTGGTAGGGTTCAGGAGGAGGGTCAGCGTACACTCATGCCCTCCCTTTCCTGGTCTTCAAAGCTGCACGCTTGTATGGTATGGTTTTTATGGGGGGGGGGATCTCATGCTTTTTTTTTTCTTGATTTTTTCAAGGTTCACCCTTAAAATTTATACCATATTGGAATCTTGGAGGGACTTCACGCAGTTTTTTTTTGCATGGGGTCCTGCATAAAATACATTAGAGACCTGAAGGGCTGGGTATGAACTGTGGGGGAACTGTGGCTCCTTTGCTTACATGGCTGGTGATTCACCCTCAGGCACTTGGGTGTCATTGCCTTATGCAGTATCAGAAATGAAGAGATACTGTAGGTGTGTAGGTGGGGTGCAGCGTGGTGCGGCAGAAATAACACACACAGTGCAATGAAATAACTTGTATGCGAAGATATTTCACAAACACCTGGTGGGAAGGCAGCCCAGGCGGGAACACTCACAGTTCTGAAAGCTTCTAGAGAGCAGGTTTCAGCCAAACTGACAGCGTCTGTAGAGAGGGGCAGAATGTGGCCTTGAGCCCAAGCAGGAAGATGTCCAGAGAGGTTGCAGACCCCTAAGCTTTTCTTCCTTGTCGGGAACCTATCTCTACCGCTAGTACTGTCCCTCACAGATGGGGTACCGGTCCCTACTCTACCCACTTGCATGAAGCACACCAAACTCAGGGACCAGGGTCTAATATAGACTCTGCCACACCTAAGATGGCTGCCAAAGTCACATGGGCGCAGGGGAGGGCTGGTGGCCTTAGGCCTAGGGGGCAAGTCCAGTCAAGTGGCCCATTGAACCGCCGAATCAGCTCACCATCCATGGCCCACCTGGTTTTTCAATGTAGCCTCACCAGTGCCCATAAGTGCAGCCAACTCCAATGCCCATCAATGCAGCCTGATCACTGGGGCAGGTTACATGGGGTGTATGGGTGGGAGATGGGGGGTCAGCTAGGGGTGTCAGGGTCTCTCACCCCAGCGATCTCAGCTCAGCAGGTCCTTGCACGCCACGGTCTCCTGGGGGGGTAACGCTCCTGATCCTGGGGTCAAGTTGCAGCCAGCGCCCAGCCCTGCAGCCCTGCGTCCCGACTCCCTGGCACGCCCTGCCTCTGCCTGCTTCCAAGAATCCGGTCCCAGGGAGTTGTAGTTTCCTTTGCGCTGCTGTGTTTTAAACCCACCAGAAGCTTGAGTGCGGACTACAACTCCCGGAATGCAACAGCTAGTGGTCGGCCACCATGGCCATGCCCCCGGCCCGACTTCATAGACCAGAATAAAAAAGAAAATGGTAGACCAGAATAAAAAAGAAAATGGTAGCGGGCAGCAGCTGCCAGCCATTTTGAACATAAGTTAGGGCGGCCTGGGAGGCAATCGCCACCCTGCCCCATGGCCCAGCCCTCCCCTGCATGGGCGGCTAGCATCCAATCGGATCGCTGCCCCAGTGACTCAGGAAACCATAGAGGAAACCAGGTTCCTTACAACTTCCTCAACCTCTGCATTTTCGCTGCGGTTCAGCGCCACCTGCAGTGGAGACAGCAGACTGCAGCTGCCTACAGGTGCTTTAGGGTCACTTTGGAGGAGTCATATCCAACTGCAGTTTATTTTTATGTTACTAATTACAGGTTATGACTGTTGAATTTTATAGTTCTTTACCAAGTCTGCACATGAAGCAATAATCAGGCTGTTTCCAGGAGCTCACAAGGGTTTCAGTTTCAGATAATGGGTTTTTGTGGCTTCTTTCTCTTAGTGGTAACAGAAGGGATGGATCCTGTACCCAGGGGTCATCTTCCATTCACTTAGGTCAGGGTTTTTCAGCCGGGGGTTCCATGAAAACCTAGGGTTTCTCCAGAGGTTGCTAGGAGTTACTTGAGTAATGATCAATTTCTGCCTCTTAGATAATTTTCCACTGACACCATTGATCTTTTTAGCTATCTGTAAGGTGGTAATTCTTCTCAATGACCCCAAGTGTAAGGAGCATTCTTTCCACTGACCATCACACTAAGGTATCATGAGTTGTAAATACAGTGGAACCTCGGTTTACGAGTAACGTGGTTAACGAGCATTTTGAAAGACGAGCGACTTTTTATTTAAATTCTGACTCGGTTTGCGAGTGTTGTCTCGCAAGACGAGCAGAATTCAAGCTAATAGGGCCTGCAGTACCGCATTTGGCCTGATGTGCGGGGGCGCCGGGGCCGAGAAGAGCCGATCGGCGCCGTTCGGCAATGCTCGGAAAGACACAGTTTCCGAGGTTTGCCGAGGTGTCCTCAGGCCTTTCCGGCCGTTTCCGAGGCTCTCCGGCGCCCCCCAACCTCTTGCCGCATGCGGTATTGCATGCCATTGAAGTCAATGCGGAACAAATTATTTTTGTTTCCATTGACTTCAATGGGGAAACTCGCTTTGATATGCGAGTACTTTGGATTACGAGCATTCTCCTGGAACGGATTATGCTCGTAATCCGAGGTTCCACTGTATAGTAATATTTAGCAGGGGTTCCCTGAAAGTTATTTCAAGTGCTCCTCTTCTTTTAAAAGATTGAGAAAGGCTGACTTAGGGCATAAGACCTCCAAATATGTACCTGGTGCCCTGAGATCCGGGTGTACCGTGGTTCTTCTTGCGCTGCAGTGCGCGTGCCGACAACATACTGAGTGCACAGAAGGACGACTTATGATGAATCACTGCTGCTTTTTCTTTGTCCAATCAGGAGGCTGGAGATGTGTTTGACCAGTCTGTGCTGCTGCAATCTGGTAGATGTATGGTAGCACTGGACCAATGGAAAGGAATGGAAATGGAATTATTTTACAGAGTATATATATATATAAAGAAATACATAATCGTTTATGGAGGTAAAGCCATAGTGGATGTACGGTGTGTGGACTTGGTTTTGGTCCCAAGCTGCTACCTCTCTGATCATGATAGAAGAATCACCAGACAATTAATTCCTGGATATATAGTTAGGAGCACCTAGTAAAAACATTCATCTCACCTGGCAATTTTGGTAAAATATTTAGGAATAGGATAAGGATAACCAGATCGAGCCAATGTGTTTTGGTAGAGCAGCCTCCTCTTTCTTCAGGACCCGAATGGTTTGTAATAGAATTCTAATGGAGCCCACTAGAAAGCATGGATTAAGGCTAGAATTGTCATGTATGGGGTAGCTACCAGGCCCTGAGAAAGGGGAGGCCGTTCCCCTGAAACACGTTAGCTGCATCCAATGCTCTTAATCAATATTTTAAATGATTTATCAACAGTGGCGGTGCGTCCATAGTGGGCGCAGGAGCGCCGCCCCCTCTCTCTCCTGCGCCCGTCACTCACCACAACAATACATAGGTTCATGCATTGCATGAACCTATGTATTGTCGCCACCGCTGCCGCCCACTATTCAGATGGCTGGCCCCCTGTTGAGCGCCGGCCATCTGAATAACAGCAGCTGGTTGGTTTTTGGAAGTGCCAGCGGCTCTGATAGGCTTCCCGATTACAGCCTGAGGGCTGTAATTGGCTTCCAAAAAGTTAACCAGGGGATGCATAGGGGGTGCGTTCCTTGGTTAACACTGACAGGCGTCTCAGCCAATCAGGTTCACCGGGTCTGGTTACCGGTAACCTGATTGGCTGAAGCGACATTGAGGGCAAGAGAAGACATCGATGATGGAAGAAGGACGGCGCTGACCTGAGGAAGGTAAGTGCAGGGCTGGGGGGAAACTGGCTATATTTGGGGGGAAACTGACTGTATTTGGGGTCAAACTGGCTGCATTTGGGGACAAATTGGCTGCATTTGGGGGGAAACTGGCTGTATTTGGGGGGAAACTGGCTGCATTTGGGGTCAAACTGGCTGCATTTGGGGACAAACTGGCTGCATTTGGGGACAAACTGGCTGCCTTTGGGGACAAACTGGCTGCCTTTGGGGGGAAACTGGCTGCATTTGGGGGGAAACTGGCTGCATTTGGGGACAAACTGGCTGCATTTGGGGACAAACTGGCTGCATTTGGGGACAAACTGACTGTATTTGGGGGGAAACTGACTGTATTTGGGGGGAAACTGACTGCATTTGGTGACAAACTGTCTGCATTTGGTGACAAACTGTCTGCATTTGGGGACAAACTGGCTGCATTTGGGGACAAACTGCATTTGGTGACAAACTGTCTGCATTTGGGGACAAACTGGCTGCATTTGGGGACAAACTGGCTGCATTTGGGGACAAACTGGATGCATTTGGGGGGGAACTGACTGTATTTGGGGGGGGGAACTGACTGCATTTGGTGACAAACTGTCTGCATTTGGGGACAAACTGTCTGCATTTGGGGACAAACTGTCTGCATTTGGGGGGAAACTGACTGTATTTGGGGACAAACTGGCTGCATTTGGGGGGAAACTGGCTGTATTTGGGGGGAAACTGGCTGTATTTGGGGGGAAACTGGCTGCATTTGGGGGGAAACTGACTGCATTTGGGGGGAAACTGGCTGCATTTGGGGGGAAACTGGCTGCATTTGGGGACAAACTGGCTGCATTTGAGGAGAAACTGGTTGCATTTGGGGACAAACTGGCTGCATTTGGGGACAAACTGGCTGCATTTGAGGGGGCAAACTGGTGGCGTTTGGGCACAGTGGCTGCGTTTAATGGGCACAGTGGCGGCAATTGATGATTTTATTTTTTCAGTTTGTTTGCGCCCCCCCAAAAATTTTGAGCACCAGCCACCACTGTTTATCAAGCAAGATGTATGTTTGTATGAGGCGTTCCTGACCACACATCCAGGTCCTGGCTGTTCCATCTGGAAGGGGTGGCTGGACGACAAGTTAAATATTGTGTATTGTACAATCTTTTTTAACCTGATATTATAAAAAATTATTTTGGTACCAGAATTTTTGGAAACTGAAAATACAGTGACATTATTTTATTGTTTCATTTCAGTTCCAGCTAACCATCCAGAATGTATACCGCCATGGCTGAAGCTTACCCGTCCTCCCCAGTGAGTTCAGACCGGCCCCTGCCCTCGGTGACTCGACCTCATGCGGTCTCTGAGGTGACTCCAGCAAGGAAAATGACCTTCTTCAAGAGTGGAGACCCCCAGTTCAGCGGAGTAAAAATGGCCATCAATCGGCGTAGCTTCAAGAGTTTTAGCGCCCTCATGGACGACCTTTCAAACCGAGTCCCTTTGCCGTTCGGAGTTCGGACAATTACTACTCCTCGAGGAACTCATAATATAAACAGGCTTGACCAGCTTCAAGATGGAGGAAGCTATGTATGCTCTGATAAAAAATATGTGCAACCCATTGCTGGGCGTAAAGTGGGCACTCAAAAAAGCAGCCGCCCAGTGAGCGCCCGAAAACAGGGTCAACAGGATGAGCCGGAGGAGGAGTTCTCGGCAACTCACTTTCAACAGGTGCCCAAGCTGAGGAAGAAGGTTGTTCTAGTGAAGAATGGAGATCCAACTGTTAGGCGATCCATCATTCTAAACCGGCGGAATGCACGCAACTTTAAGACGTTCCTTGAGGATGCTTCTGATCTTTTGCAGTTTACTGTTCGCAGACTCTACTCCGTGGATGGAAGGAGAGTAAGTCAAGCAATAATGCACAATGGGGAGAATATGCGTAAATAAAATGAGTGATTGGTCTACCTTGAAAACCACTTTGGTAAAAAATGACCCGGGATCACTGGAAAGATGGACAGTAGTAAATTTCTAAGTTGGCTAGGATACTTATTTTTTTGCTGATTAAAAGCCCAGCCAATAGAAAACAAAATCAAATCAAAAAAGAAGGATGAAAGGAAGGATGGTTGCCTTGTAGCAGGACAAACTTATGAAAGTAGAGTAGAGTTTTCACAGCTGCTATCCAGGGATTACTAGACAGCTGGAACAATAGAGGGAGAGCAAAAAATGCTATTCAAATGTACCTAATTTAGGAGAGATGGTATAAGAAACGGGAAAAGTTTTTTTAACCAGTTTTGGCCACTGGACATACTGCAGATATCCGAAATAACTATCAAAGTCACAGGATCCGTGTAGTACATCCCGTCCTTCTGCCCCTCTAACACCTTCTCCCCCTCCTCCCACTTGACTTGCTGGTAAATCCTAACTATCAAAATGACAGCTGGGAATCATTGTGTAATTACAGCAGCTGTAGAGACTCCTGCTGCAAAAATACAGAACATTGACACCGTGTTTATAAACATTGATCAGACAGGAGATAGAGAGATACAAAGTAACATTGTTTATAAACATTGATCAGCCAGGAGATAGAGAGATACAAATAACATTGTATATAAATATTGTTTTGACACTGGATAGAGAGATACAAAGTAACATTGTTTATAAACATTGATCAGAAGGGAGATAGAGAGATACAAAGTAACATTGTTTATAAACATTGATCAGCCAGGAGATGGAGAGATGCAATGTAACATTGTTTATAAACATTGATCAGCTGGGAGACAGAGAGATAAAAAGTAACATTGTTTATAAACATTGATCAGACAGGAGATAGAGACATACAAAGTAACATTGTTTATAAACATTGATCAGACGGGAGATAAGATAGAGAGATACAAAATAACATTGTTTATATACATTGATCAGACGGGAGATAGAGAGATACAAAGTAACATTGTTTATAAATATTGTTTTGATAGAAGTTAGAGAGCTAAAAAGGGTTGGTTTACTAAAACTAGAGAGTGTAAAATCTGGTGCAGCTCTACAGAGAAACCAATCAGCTTCCAGGTTTTATTGTCAAAGCTTAATGGAACAAGCTGAAGTTAGAAGCCGATTGGCTACCATACACAGCTGCGCCAGATTTCGCACCCTCCAGTTTTAGTAATCCAACCCCAATTCTCATCTGCCCCAACACTGAACCCCTCCTGCTCATCTACCTCATCACTGTACCCCCCTGCTTTTCTGTCCCACTGCTGAACCCCCTTCTCATCCCTCCCACTACTGTACCCCCTGCACATCTGCCCCAACACTGTACCTCCCTGCTCTTCTGTCCCACCACTGTAACCCCCCTGCCCATCTGCCACATCAATGTACCCCTTTTCTCATCTGCCCCACCACTTGTACCTCCCTACACATCTGCTCCACCGACGTATCCCCATGCTCTTCTGTCTCACTACTGAATCACCTTCTCATCTGTCCTAACACTGAACCCATCTGCTCATCTGCCCCACCACTGTAACCCGCTTTCTCATCTGCCACACCAATGTACCTCTTGCACATCTGTCTCACCTCTGTACCCCCTGCTTTTCTTCCTCACCACTGTAACCCCCAGTGGCGGTGCACCCATAGAGGGCGCCGGAGCGCGGCCCCCTCTCGCTCCCGCACCGCCACTGAAAGACAATACACAGATTCATGCATTGCATGAATCTGTGTATTGTCACCGCTGCCGCGCTGCCCACTATACATATGGCCGGCCTCCTGGTGAGCGCTGGCCATATGAATTAGAGCGGCGGCCGGCGGTGGGTGTAACTTGAAAGTGCCTATCAGAGCCAGCGGCTCTGATAGGCTTTCCGAATACAGCTCTCACGCTGTATTCGGCTTCCAAAAACTCCTCCCAGGTACGCACGGGGGTGCGTTCCTGGAAGAAGACTGTGTGGAGGTTTCAGCCAATCAGGTTCACCGGATCTGGTGACCGGTAACCTGATTGGCTGAAGCGACATCGAGGGCGGGAGAACATATCGAGGACGACGCGGACCGAGGAAGGTAAGTGCAGGGCTGGGGGGGGGGGGGGGGGGACAGGCTGCATTTGGGGGACAAACTGGCTTAATATGGGGCACAAACTGGCTGAATATGGGGCACAAACTGGCTGAATATGGGGGACAAACTGGCTGCATTTGGGGGGAACTGGCTGAATATGGGGGACAAACTGGCTGAATATGGGGGGAACTGGCTGAATATGGGGGACAAACTGGCTGAATATGGGGGGAACTGGCTGAATATGGGGGACAAACTGGCTGAATATGGGGGGAACTGGCTGTATATGGGGGACACGCTGGCTGCATTTGGGGGGAACTGGCTGTATATGGGGGACAAACTGGCTGCATTTGGGGGAACTGGCTGTATATGGAGGGGAACTGGCTGCATTTGGGGGGAACTGGCTGTATATGGGGACAAACTGGCTGTATATGGGGGCACACTGGCTATATATATATGGGGGCACACTGGCTGTATATGGGGGCACACTGGCTGTATATGGGGGCACACTGGCTGTATATATATATGGGGGCACACTGGCTGTATATGGAAACAAACTGGCTGTATTTGAGGGGGCAAACTGGTGGCGTTTGGACAAAGTGGCTGCGTTTAATGGGCACAGTGGCGGCAATTGATTATTTTATTTTTTACAGTTTGTTTGCGCCCCCCCCCCAAAAATTTTGAGCACCAGCCGCCACTGGTAACCCCCTTCTCATCTGTCCCACAAATACACCTCCTTTCACATCTGCCCCACTGCTCTACCCCCCTGCTTTTCTGCCCCATTACTGTAACCCCCTGCGCATCTGTCCCACCAATACACCCCCTTTCACATCTGCACCACTGCTCTACCCCCCCCTGCTTTTCTGTCCCACCACTGAACCCCCTTCTCATCTGCCCCAGCACTGAACCCTCCCTGCTCATCTGTCCCACCACTGAACCCCCTTCTCATCTGTCCCATCACTGTACCCCCCTGCTCTTCTGTCCCACTTCTGAAGCCCCTTCTAATCTCTTCCATCACTGTACCTCCCTGCACATCTGCCTCACCGCTGTACCCTCCTGCTCTTCTGTCCCACCTCTGAACCCCTTCTGCTCATTTTCCCCACTGCTGTACCCTCCTGTTCATCTGCTCCACCGCTGTACCCTCTTCTCATCTATGATATGCAGAGTGGTGAAATGAAGCAGAGATGAGACACATCTACCTGTCCTGGCACACTCACATAGCTCCTAACTGTCCCTGATTTGAAACAAAGTCCCTCTGTCCCTCTTTCCTCCTGATTTGTCCCTCATTTTGGTCTGATATATATAGTTGCATATAAAATGCACTTTTTATCCTTCAAAAAAGTGTTTCCCAGCATGGGCGTCCGCTGAACTTTTTTCAGGGGGGGACATCATGTTATGATCATCCATGCTCGGTCCCTTTTTGACAATGTCATGAAGGGGAGGGGCTTAGTCATTATCACATAAAGCGCAGGCATGCAAAGGTTTGAGAAACCTGATGCAACTATCAAGCAACTAGCAACTTTGAATAACAATATCATAAAAAATGGAGTTCCCCCCCAAGGAAATAACAACCCCCAGGATCAATGCCAGTTTCTGCAATAACAATCCCCAGCTTTGCTGTCAGTTTCCGCAAAAAAAAATCGCCATCATTGGTGTCAGTAGCAACAATAATAACCCCCTACATCGGTGAAGATTTATAGAATAAAAACTTCAGCATCTGTACCAGTGTAAATATTAATGACCCTCAGCACTGGTGTCAGTTTCCGCACTAAAAACTCCCAGCATTTGGTGTCATTTTCTGCAATAATTGCCCCCAGCATAGATGGGAGGATATCAGGTTAGACACTTCTTAATGGCTCAGTCCCTAGGAACAGTAATGGATAATGGCCAATGGGCCCTCTTACCAGACCTGGTGAAACCGCAACAGTGATCCCTCTGGCTGGAAGTTCGCTCAATCTGGGTTGCCCGGGGTGACTCTACTCAGTAGTGTAGCATGCCTGTACCCTGGCAGTGGCTCTGTCTTTCTCCCTCTCTGGTAGTGCGGGTACAGTGGGGCTCCCTCTCTGGTGGTGCGGGTACAGCGGGGCTCCCTCTCTGGTGGTTGCGGGTACAGCGGGGCTCCCTCTCTGGTGGTTGCGGGTACAGCGTGGCTCCCTCTCTGGTGGTGCGGGTACAGCGTGGCTCCCTCTCTGGTGGTGCGGGTACAGCGTGGCTCCCTCTCTGGTGGTGCGGGTACAGCGTGGCTCCCTCTCTGGTGGTGCGGGTACAGCGTGGCTCCCTCTCTGGTGGTTGCGGGTACAGCGTGGCTCCCTCTCTGGTGGTGCGGGTACAGCGGAGCTCCCTCTCTGGTGGTTGCGGGTACAGCGTGGCTCCCTCTCTGGTGGTGTGGGTACAGCGTGGCTCCCTCTCTGGTGGTGCGGGTACAGCATGGCTCCCTCTCTGGTGGTGCGGGTACAGCGTGGCTCCCTCTCTGATGGTGCGGGCACAGCGTGGCTCCCTCTCTGGTGGTTGCGGGTACAGCGTGGCTCCCTCTCTGGTGGTGCGGGTACAGCGTGGCTCCCTCTCTGGTGGTGCGGGTACAGCGTGGCTCCCTCTCTGGTGGTGCGGGTACAGCGTGGCTCCCTCTCTGGTGGTGCGGGTACAGCATGGCTCCCTCTCTGTTGGTGCGGGTACAGCGTGGCTCCCTCTCTGGTGGTGCGGTTACAGCGTGGCTCCCTCTCTGGTGGTGCGGTTACAGCGTGGCTCTTTGGTGGTGCGGTTACAGCGTGGCTCTCTGGTGGTGCGGGTACAGCGTGGCTCCCTCTCTAGCTTCCCCCAGCACAGTATTCTCTTTTCTCCTCTTGTAACCCCCCCCCAGCAGAGTGCTTGGATTCTGGGGGGCTGTAGCATGGTGTCTGTGGACACACTGGGGCCGCCACTCTTCAGGGACTACATTTTCCTTGATGCCCCCAGTCCCCAGAGTCTTCTGATTGGCCCTTTGCTGTGGCCAATCATGGGGAGGAAAACAGTGGGCAGGAAGAAGGGCGGCGGCGTGGCAAATCCAATTAGAGCCGCTCTCTCTCTCTCTCTTCTAGCTTCAGCTGACAGAAAGGGGGAGGGGGCGATCGGGGGAGATATACAGCCTGCAGCTCTCCTCTCCCTGTCACAGTGCTGCTGCTCCATTTACCAGAGAACTCGGCAGCGGCGCCGTGACAGGGAGAGGAGAGCTGCGGGCTGTCTGTATATCTCCCCCGATCGCCCCCCTCCCCCTTTCTGTCAGCCAAAAAGAGAGAGAGAGAGAGAGCAGCTCTAATTGAATTTGCCAAACCGCCGCCTTGCTTTCTGCCAGCTGCCTGTTTTCCTCCCCGAGAATCATTATCATGGCACTGGATTCCGGGGGGGGGGGGGGGCGAACGCCCCCCCCCTTGCCCTATGGAGTGGACGCCCATGTTTCCCAGTGCTAAAAATTGCTAAAAGTTCTAAATTGCTCCATTTGTAAATTTCAAAAGCCAGTATAAAGGAATAGTAATGGTTAAAAAAACACTTGTGGGTTTAACTAATCATTTGTTTTGTAGAATTCTCCTTTAAGGGGGCGTGGCAGGGGGTGTGTCCTATGCCTGCATACTTTTGATAATAGGTGTCCCTCATTCCCATCTCAAAAAGTTGGGAGGTATGCACTCATCCTGCTGATCCACCCCTCGCATCCAGCCCACGTGCTTGTATGTGATGCATGGGATGTATGGGATGTATGTGATGTATGTGATGTTTGTGATGTTTGTGATGTATGGGATGTATGGGATGTATGGGATGTATGTGATGTATGGGATGGAACAACATCTGGAATGGATGCGCAATGATGAGCTCAGGTCAGGGGCATTTTGTGAAAGCAGTGGGCCTGTGTGCGCGATCATAAGTTGGTTCCCCGCAGCTGAGAAAAAGTACAGCGCTCTGCGCCACAGAAAGATTGGGTGTGATTTTTCATTGCGCTGAATACTGGCTGTGGCTTAAAAGGGACACAGAGTGCAGAGGGGTTCAGTAGTAAGTGACGCAAAGGTTCAGGAATAATTTCATCAAAGTTCCCAGAAGCTCAACAGTAATTCCACAAACTGTCACCTGATTGGGGTTTTTCTCCATCACTGTGAAATCCCTTCTTTCTGAGATTGGTTGTGGCAACTAAGCGAGTCATCTTCCTCCAGAAGGTGGGCGGGGCTAGCAGGACTGTGATTGGTTTTAGCAGTGGCCAATGACAGTCCTCCTCCTCCTCCTGGAAACAGGAACCGCCCCTCTCTAGCAGAACCTCACCCAATCTCTTCCCCTTCACAAAAGCTGACGATCACAGCTACAGCAAAGATAGAGAACCAATCAATGTTTCCCATCTTTTACAATGTGTGGGGGCACAGTGCCCCCCCCCAGTGCAGGTGCAGCGCGGGGAATTCTGAAATTGGAATGCATTATTGTCTCACTGACACTTCCCTGCGCTGCTGATGGGGAGGGAGTCAAGTGCCGGCAAAAGAGGCTTCAAATGCCGCTTGCGGCACCAGTGCCGGGGGTTGCCTACCCCTGCACTAAACAGTGCTAGCTAAATCCTTCTTCCCCTTCTCCGCTTATTTTTTTCATGTTTTTTTTTCTTCTATTTTTCTACTATTAGGCCCCTTTCACATTGAGGCGCTTTTGCGCTAAAAATAGCGCCTGCAAAGCGCCCTGAAAATGCAGCTACTTTGTATCCAATGTGAAAGCCCGATGGCTTTTACACTGGAGGGTAAAAAAAACTCGTGCAAGCCGCATGTTTGAGGCGCGATAGTAGCGGTAAAAATACCGCTCCTATAGCGCCCCTGCCCACTGAAATCAATGTGGTAGCGCCTGCAAAACGCCCGCAAAACGCTGCAAAGAGGCGTTATTGTGGGCGTTTTTAACCCTTTTTCGGCCACTAGCGGGGGTTAAAATCACCCAGCTAGCACCCGCAAATCGCAGCAAAAACGACGGAATAGCGACGCCTAAAATAGCGACGCTATACCGCCAGCGCATCCGGCGCTTCAGTGTGAAAGTAGCCTAATTTACACTTTTTTGCTTTTAGGCTACTTTCACACTGAAGCGCTGGATGCGCTGGCGGTATAGCACCGCGGCAGTTTTGCGGGCAGTTTGCAGGCGCTACCCCATTGATTTCAATGGGCAGGGGCGCTATAGGAGCGATATTTTTACCGCTCCTACCGTGCCTCAAAGATGCGGCTGGCAGGAGTATTTTTACCCTTCTGCCAGCGCACTGCTCCAGTGTGAAAGCCCTCGGGCTTTCACATTGGATAAAAAGGAGTGGCTCTTTCAGGGCGCATTGCAGGTGCCTGCAAAGCACCTCAGGTTGAAAGCAGCCTTAAGCCGTGTACACACGATAGGTTTTACCGATGAAAACAGTCCGATGGGCCCCATCGGTCTTTTTTCCATAGGTGTTTAAAAATAGAACATGTTTTAAATTTATCCGATGGTTAAAAAACCGATAGCAAATTACTATCGTCTGTGGGGAACTCCATCGGATAAAAAACCCACGCATGCTCAGAATCAAGTCGACGCATGCTCAGAAGCATTGAACTTCATTTTTCTCGACTCATCGGAGTGTTTTACGTCACGGCGTTTGGGACGGTCAGTTTTTTGACTGATGGTGTGTAGGCAAGACTGATGGAAGTCAGCTTCATCGGTTTTCCGATGGAAAAATCTATCGGTTTAAAAACCATAGGAAATCCGATCGTGTGTACAGGGCTTTAGTGTTGCATTTTAGAAAAAAAAAAAGCTTCTTTGATTTGTACATAACTATGCCCTGTTTGTACAAGAAAAATTATTTTAGTGTCAATTAAATTGATACTTTTTACGTACGGCACTTTTTTTTTTTTTCAATTAACACTAATTAAATAAGAAAATTTTCTTTTTTTTTTAATTTAAGTTGCTTTTTGTCTATGGATTGCATTAAAAACAAAATCATTTTTGGAAGACGATATCCAAAAATAAAATGATAAATGTATTACTTTGTTAGCTTACGCAATGACAAAGTAATTGCTGAATAAACAGGCTCAGAGCAGAAATGCAATAATTGCTCTGGTCCATTGGGGGGGTACAGGTGTGAGACACTTTTATATATATCCTCTGATATGCAGGCAAGTCTAGTTTGATTGCACCCGTGCCTGCAACTCTGCTACTATTTCTTCCAGAACCAAGTCCCAGCATGCACTGCAGTCATGTGAGCCCTGATCCTGCTGCATAGAAGCCCAGGGAATACAGCTGCACCAACAGATTACATTTAATTAACTTTTAATCAGGCTTTGTTCTATCAGGGTTTGGCCTAGTGGATGTTAGCTGCCGCTGAATTATTTTTATTCGTAGAACGACTTGTCACTGTGCGGGGCTCTGCTTGACCTTGTCCCTGGATAGTGCAAAATAGTAATAAAAAAAATAATAATTATAGTACGTATAGCGGTACCCCCAGTTAAGAGGGCTGCTGGTATAACTTTTGGGCCCCTGTAATGCACCCCGTCAACCCCCGTCAATTTGCTCTGACCTCCCTTGGCACAGCTAGTAGGAGATGATAGGATTGTGTAACCTGCAACTCACGGAGAAACAATCCTATAATAGAACACACACAGCAATAGAGTATAGCTATCTTTACCCGTCTCTTCTGCAAGTAAATGACACAACACCAGTTTACTTAACCTTTGAAGTTTTACTCAGATTGTTAGGTAAGCATATAATCAACAGGATGCATATCATGTGCAGAGCCCTGCAATAAAAGAGTATCTCAAAAGACAAACAGATATACAGTATGGTGCATAAATCTAACGGTCTCCGCTGCAGCTATTTTCCTTCGTGGGCAAAGATGGCGCCCACTGCCGCCCAGCAATGTCCACGCTAAGTCAGGCCTGACTGTACTGTGTAGAAGTTCTGTAGGTGAAAATCTTCGCTAGCAAAAAACGGTGGTGCACTTGTTGAAGAAATACTGTAATCCACAGGGTAAAGTTTTTTTTTTTAACTTGGTGAATTAAGGCAATCTCTAAAGCTGCTCCGATGCACTGTCTCTCCGGGGCACAGCGCAACACTAATGAAAACTCAGGGTAACAGTTATGGGAGCCTAGAGATCTTATGTAGTTCTCTGAGCAGGTGCTCTCTCACCCAACCGGACCAGTCCGTGTCCGTATCTTCCGCTGCTGTGTCTTGGCACACAGGTCTCACGACATCCAAGTCTTCGGTCCTCCGGGTAACGGTGCAGCTACAGTATCGAGAGACCTCCCTCAGGTTACTCGGTGAGAGCAGAAGGCTCTTTGGAGAAAGGCCCAGGCTTCAGGCCTTGTATCACCACAGACTCGGAAAGGAGTTCCTCTTGCTGGACGGGCGGTGTCCAAAGAGACTGAAGCAGACCCCGCCTTTTTCTTATAAAGTCCACCCCAGCAGTCTTTGCGCGGGGCAATGCACCCTGGGTGCCCAGTGGGGTTATGGGTACAGTAGTCTCTGAGGCCTTAAAGGAAACCCCCGCTACACAATAATAATAATAATAAAAATAAAATTTTTATTACTTTTATTACACTGTGTGGGACTCTGCTTGACCTTGTCCCTGGATAGCGCAAAATTGTAAAAAACAAACAAAATACAAATGATAGTATTAATAATGTAGCACTACCCCCGTAGGAGCTGCTGTTTGTTTGATTTGGGTCTACGTCCTGCCTATCAACCCCTGGAAGTGGCTCAAACCTTCCCTTAGCACAACTGATATGAATAAGGAGTGTGAGACCTATTGAGTATTAGGAGACACAATCCTGCATACATCACACAATAACCTGTAAATGTTATTACCTTTGCTGGTCACTAGTCCTTCTAAGTGACAGAGATACTTCACACAAGTTATATGCTTAATCAAAGGTACCTTTACTCAGTATAAAAGGGAAGGGTAAAGAATCACATTAATACACACAGTTGACTCTGCATGCGCATTGCAGAGTCAATAAACCAATAAGGATAGGTATCACTGAGATTAGGTAATAACAGGAAATAACATCAGCTATATATATGTACATGTATCTATATGTGTCTCTGCACGGCTAACTGGTTGCTCGCGAGCTCCCCCTTTATTGCAATACCTTGCACGTGTTCATTCCCTATAATAGGTAAGCAAGGCCTATCTGCGTCCCACTCAAAGTTCCTTTCTCCAATGAAGTCTTCGCTAGCCACCGTCGGTGCACAAGTTAAATTGTAATCCACAGGGTTTCAACAAGATGCTGTAATTATCCGCAATATACCTGAGTACTCGTGTGCCTGCCACCCACTAATGACGGATGCACCAATCTGTGATCACATAGTCTCCAGTGAGATACACTAGGCCGCAAGCTGTGGCGTGATAGGTGAAGTGTGGCTGGCACTAACTAAATCACTTTCCTCTAAGGTAGTAGTCAATTCTGGGCAGGTGCCCTTCTCACCAAACAGGCCCGACTTTCAGATAGTCTCCTCTGGCTTGTCCCGGTCACTCGATCTCCACGCTTCTGCTTCAGCTGCAGTCTCCGGACTCCGTCACTAACAGCATATGGTGATGGACGACTCCGGTCTCTGCTGGGCAATCACAGGACGCTGTGGACGATCCTCTGCTGGAAATCACTCAGGCACTCCCGTAATTTAGGCCCAGGCTTCCGGCCTAATCCTTAGGAAGCAGGCCTCCGTGCCAACTTCCTGCTTGATTGAGAGCTGGATCCAGAGAGAGAGACGCTGGCCCCTCCCCTGGTTTAAGTAGTCTGCCCAGAATGCTTTGCGGTGTTGCAATGCACCCTGGGTAATGTAGTCTGTCTTTTACTAAAAGCAACAAAGTCTTTTCTCCTAGCTGATATCTGTCCCAAAGTGCATTAGTTGCATTGTAACACTTATACCACCGGAGGGAGCCGGATTCCTTCTTACATATGGACATCCTGCTACACACTCCCCCCACTTAAAGTCTTTGGTCCCCAAAGAGGACAACAGTATGTAACCTAACACATACTTTGGCAATACCTGCAGGGAAATTTGTTAGTATATGCATGACAATAAACAACTTGCCTTTTCATAAGCAGGATTTAAACTTAAACAGCTCATATCATAACACAGAGCCGACAGAGGAACCTCCTACCAATTATCACAAGGAGGGAGGTTGTCCTGTATGCGGACCACCGACACTTGGGTGTCCGTTTCAGATGTGCTAGGGAGTGAGCTGGGGTTGTCTTCCACTGAATCTGGAGTGGAAGAGCTAGACTGATCAATGGTTCTCTTAGAAGTGATGATGGCCTCCTCAGAGCATTCACCCAATTGGTCGTACGTCAGTCTTTTTGGGGGGTGAATTACTCTTCTTTCCCTCTGCTCTTTAGGTATCATATTCTCAAGGACATTGGGGCTGGCTGTTTGTAGAAGCTCTTCAGGGGCTTCCTCATCTAGTTCAGGCATGTTGGGCTCCAGAACTTCAGGAGCGTCCCGCTCTCCTTCAGATAGAGACAACGACCCTTCTTCTGGGTCTTCCATTGACAAAGAGTCTGAGTCATCAGCTACCTCCTCAATGAGAATGTTTGAAGGCACGAATTCAGGAGCTTCTGCCCGAAGAGTTCCATTGTCAACTGTTTTGGGTGAGGTTTGGGAGGTGGTCATGGGTTCTGGCAATTGGGATGACCACAACCAGTCAGATTCTGCTTCTTCATCCTCTTGACCTTCATTGTCAGAGTCTCCATCTCTCACATCTGGAAGCACTGTTTGAGATCGGGTGATGGGTCTGGAACCTTGAGAAGTTGAAGGGGTTTCTTGTGAGTCAGATGCAGGAGGCATGTGAACTGCCTCGGAGAGGGGCAACAAGTGATTCCTGTGCCAGGTCTTTAACGGTCCCACGCATCCTTCTGGCCTAATTTGGTACACAGGAAGGTTTTCCAGCTTCTTGCAGATAACATAAGGTTGGGATTTCCAATGGTCAGCCAACTTATGTTTTCCCGGAATTCCCAAGTTCCTCAACAGCACTCTATCTCCTGGCTGTAAATCTTGAATTCTGACTCTTAGGTCAAAGTTTCTTTTATTTCTCAGCCCCCGTTGGTCAGATGCTGCTTGGGCCTTTTCAAAAGCTGTCTTCAGACTCTTTCTCAATCGGTCTACATACCCCTTGTGGGATGCTGCTGAGGTATGATCCAGCGATATGCCAAAGGCCAAGTCCACTGGCAACCGAGCCTCCCGCCCGAACATCAAACGGTATGGGGAATACCCGGTGACATCACTGGCAGTGCTATTGTAGGCATGCACTATGGCAGCTACATGCTTGCTCCAATGCTGCTTTTTCTCTGAACTCAGAGTCCCCAACATATCCAAGAGAGTCCGGTTAAACCGTTCAGGCTGAGCATTTCCTTGTGGGTGATAAGGGGTTGTCCTGGTCTTCTGGATGCCTAACAGGTCTAATAACTTCTTTATTAATTTGCTTTCAAAGTCTCTGCCCTGATCTGAATGAAGGCGTTGGGGTAGACCATAGTGCACAAATAATTTTTCTACCAGTACTTTGGCTACTGTTGAGGCCTTCTGGTCTTTTGTTGGGAATGCTTGAGCATATCTGGTAAAGTGATCTGTTATTACCAAGACATTCCCTTGACCACTCAGATCAGGCTCCAGGCAAAGGAAGTCAATGCACACCAGTTCCATAGGTCCCTGACTTTGCAGATGGCCCATTGGGGCTGCTTGACGTGGCAAGGTCTTCCTTTGAATGCATCGGACACAGGAATGGCAATATCCTTCCACTTCAACCCGAATGCAGGGCCAATAGAACCTATCCCGTACAAGGTGAAAAGTCCGTTCGGACCCTAGGTGACCATGGTTGTCATGGAGGGCAGCTAGGACCGCTTCTCGATATTTGGCTGGTAGAAACAGCTGCCACTTCTCTTCTGAGTCGTCAGAGGAGCCCCTTCGGTAGACCACCCCTTGACGTATGTGTAGCCGATCCCACTCCCTGCGCAACAATCGGGCTTCTCTTGGGGAGTCTGTTTCAAGCATCTCGGGACGCTGGCTTTCCAGGGCCTTTATCAGGAGTTTCCCTAAAGAGTCTTCTTCTTGCTCCTTTCTCAAATCCCTTTTTGTCAGCTTGGGCAAGCCCTCCCCTTCGACTTGGGTCACACTGCAATAGCACTTCGGTACTCCAACAGCTGAGACCCCAATTTCTTCGGCTCTTGACCCACCTCTGGCTTGAAGTTCTGTCCCCTGATATAGGGCTCGCACTCCCTCTGGGTCTAGTTGGGCCCATTCTTCGGTAGGGTCGGTGGGGGCATGAGACCTCCTGGACAGGGCATCTGCATCCCTATTTCCCACTCCGGGTCGGTACTTCAAGCTGAAGGTGAAGCTTGAAAGGGCAGCCAACCACCGGTGTCCCGTTGCATCCAACTTGGCAGTGGTCAGAAGGTAGGTGAGCGGGTTATTATCTGTCTTCACCACAAACTCCGCCCCATATAGGTAGTCTCTCAGTTTGTCTACCACTGCCCATTTCAAGGCCAGGAATTCAAGCTTGTGAGTGGGGTAATTCTTCTCAGCAGGTATCAGACTCCTGCTCACATATGCGACGGGTCTTAGGTAACCATCATGTTCCTGGTACAGCACCCCACCCAGCCCATCTCGGCTGGCATCTACATGCAGTTCATAAGGCTTCTTTGGATCAGCATAGGCCAGGACTGGTGCAGAGGTAAGACTCTTCTTTAACATCTGGAAGGCTTCCTCGCACTCCCCTGTCCACTGATCTTGAATCGACTCTTTGAGCCTTCGGGGTCCCATGGTGAGTTTCACTGGTTTGACCAGCTCTGGAACATCATCTTCCCCTTCGTTTCTGAGTAACTCGTTCAGGGGTCTGGCAATCTTGGCGAATCCTTCTACAAATCTTCTGTAGTAAGAACAGAACCCCAGGAATGACCGAAGCTCAGTCACGTTGGTAGGTCTCGGCCAAGAGGTGACGGTATCCAGCTTCTCTGGGTCCGTGGCCACCCCTTCTGCAGAAACGATATGGCCCAGGTAATGGACTGAGGACTGGTAAAATTGACACTTCTCTGGGGAGAGTTTCAGGCCCTCTTCACTGAGCCTCTTCAGGACCTTCTCCAGTCTCTCTTCATGCTCTTCTAGGGTTCTCCCGAACACGATGACGTCATCCAAATATACCAGTACCTCTATTAGATTCATGTCCCCGACGGTTCTCTCCATTAGCCTTTGGAAAGTGGCGGGGGCTCCTGATAACCCTTGAGGCATACGGTTGAACTCAAAGAACCCCACAGGGGTGATGAAGGCTGTCTTCTCCCGATCCTCAGGGTGCATGGGGATTTGGTAATATCCACTTTTTAGATCCATTACACTGAACCACTTGGCCCCTGACAGACTCTGCAGGGCGTCTTCAATTCGGGGAGTGGTGTATTGATCTGGGATGGTCCTTCTGTTTAGTGTTCTGTAGTCGATACACAGTCTCAGCGACCCGTTCTTCTTTCGGACTACCACTATTGGAGAAGCGTAAGGGCTCCTGGATTCTCGAATAATCCCCGTCCTCTTCAGCTCAGCCAACTGTTCCCGCAAGTCTTCTAAGTCACCCAGTGGGACCCGTCGAACTCTCTCTCTAAAGGGCTTATCTTCTTGTAAGCGTATCTTGTGAGTGGCACTCCTTGCGCACCCCACATCGAACTCATCTTTAGAGAAGATCTTTTCCCACCTTGCAAGTTGAGCTTTGGCCCTTTTTCTCCATTCTGGTGGGAGGGCCGTGTCTTCAGAACAGAGCTTCTCTATGGTGACTTCACCCCTTCCTTCTTTCTTCAATTCACACGGGGCAATGGGGGTGGCTGGATTCACCTGGCCCAACAGCATTCTGGCCGGCACCTTCACTGGTGTATTAGCAGTGTTCCTTATACTCACTGAAACCCTCCCATGGCTTTTCTGTAGGGCCTTCAATGGGATCACTTCGGGGATTACTTCAATCCCTTTCTGTCTTTCCTGTGGGCCTGGTTCGAAGACAATGAAGGGGCCTGGCTGTTTCCATGTGAGCTTGACAGAAGCCCTCAGGCAAGTCACCTCTCCCGGTTGTAATACCTTCTCCGTCTTGTCTAGCTTCCAAATCTTGCCAACTCCCTCAGCCGGGGCCTTCTGCTCCAGTACCAGGCGCTGGTATGCTTGCATTAACATGGGGTGGACTCTTGTGGTCGGGGCTTCTTCCTGTTGGGCCAACGGTGTCAGCAGTCGCCTGACTAGATCAGTGTTGGTCCCTATGATGAGTGAGCTCTTGCTGGCCCCTGGTGGGCGAGGGCACACTACTGCCAGAGTATCGAAGGTCTCTGTCTCCCCAGCCACTGAGGGATCAAAAGTCAACTTGATTGGCAGGTAACCGTCTTTGGGCAAAGCTCTGAGTTCCAATACCCTATATTTCCAGTTCCTCTAATTTCTGTAGGGGCAGATGTTTAAGATGTTTATCATAGAAATCCCTATACAGAAGAGTCACTTGAGCCCCAGTGTCAAGAAGAGCCTTGGTGTAGATCCCTTCTACTTGTATGGAGACTACTGGGGAAGGCCCCACTAACTTGGCAGGGAACTCCTTCAACACAGACTTCTTGCTGGGTTCAGTTACCTGTACCCTCACTTCTTTTTTTCTTGAGTTTCCGGTGGGTCTCAGTCCCTTCTGGGTCTGGTGTGCACTGGCCTTCTGTTCAACAGCAGCCTGAGTTGTGGGACGGGGCCTAATTGGCAGAGGTTTAGGTCCCTGACTCTGATGTTTTGGATCATTGGACTTCTTGAAGGAGTTTGTGGAAACTGGTGGGCGCCCGGCTGACTCCTTCACCGGGGCCCTCTGAAGTTTTCCGCCGGCTTGCGATATCTGGATGCAACTTCATCTGGGCTGGGACACACTGCTCTAACATGCCCGATTCCCCCACAATTGAAGCATGTTATCAATCTCTTAGGCTTCTGTACTAGTTCCATATTGGAGCTAGGAGGTTTTTTTGGTTCCTCTGACGTGTTCTTGTTGTGTGGCACAGAGGCCTGGCTAGTCAGCATGGACACCATTTCTACTAGTTGTGACACCTGGGTCTTTAGGAGTTCAACTTCTGAATCACCTTCTTCTGCACTTAACATTCTGACTCTGGCAGTTGGTTCGGTGTGTTGACTCCTCCTTTTGTCTTCCAACATGGCCTCCTCCTCCCTGACTATCCGGATCAAGTCGGGGTATTCCAGGCTGCTCCCGTCCCGCCGGGTGCGTAGCAATAATGCGATGGGGTGCAAGGGTTGAGCTCCCCTCAACACCTGCTGGGCACGGGCCTCATCCACTTTTCTTGGATCGATCCCTTTCTTCAGTAGGATCTGATGCAGGATCTTATCCAGGCGTCCTATGAATTCTGACAGCTTCTCTCCCTCTTTTTGGTAGCAATGCCCCAGATGGTAAGTGAGTTCAGTGACGTTTTCCGTCCCACCGAACACATTCTGCAGAATATCCAGATAATCCTGTGCATTGCAGTCCTTCTTGCTTAACTTGAGGTTACGTATGGCCTCCAGAACAGGCCCCTTTAAGCTTTCCACAATCCGTTGTTTTTTTTGTTGTTCTGGCACCTCCCATTCTTCTAGGGCCTGAGTGGCGCCATCTAGCCACTCTTCAAATCCATCTTCCACTGAAGGTACAGGTTTCTTCCCAGAAAAGGTCCTGAGTTTCCTGTATCCTGACATCAGGTAGTCTGGAGGGTCCTTTTTACACTTGGTCACAATCTCCCCCAGGACAGCGCACAATTCTGAGCTAAGGGTGGTCAATGGTGGTGAACCGGGACCATTTTGTTGGGCGCTCCCTCCTGTGCTGGGGCCTCCTGAAGTAGTGGATGTGGGGCCATCTTTATTCTCTTCTGGGTGTATCAGGAGGAGTTCTACTTGGTTTGTAGTTTTTATGCTGGCACCCTTGAAGTAGTCAGAGATTCCGTTCCTCCACTCACATAATGCATAGGTGTGGGGATTTACAGTATCTGTCTTTATGTCAATCACCCATGGCTTCCTGTCCATGGACAATGCTCTCAAGACTGGAGTTAGCTGCTCCTCTACCCAGGCCTCTCTCTGGATTTCAACCACCAGGCCATTTCCGGGTAGGATGCCTTCATCCCTGCACCACCGGGCTACGGCAGCAGGGTCCATTTCTGTGCTGTAAGGGTTCTGTCTAGGGGGAAAGTTGATTGCAGAACCGTAGAATATCCCGGACGAGCCCCCACGTGTAGCACTACCCCCGTAGGAGCTGCTGTTTGTTTGATTTGGGTCTACGTCCTGCCTATCAACCCCTGGAAGTGGCTCAAACCTTCCCTTAGCACAACTGATATGAATAAGGAGTGTGAGACCTATTGAGTATTAGGAGACACAATCCTGCATACATCACACAATAACCTGTAAATGTTATTACCTTTGCTGGTCACTAGTCCTTCTAAGTGACAGAGATACTTCACACAAGTTATATGCTTAATCAAAGGTACCTTTACTCAGTATAAAAGGGAAGGGTAAAGAATCACATTAATACACACAGTTGACTCTGCATGCGCATTGCAGAGTCAATAAACCAATAAGGATAGGTATCACTGAGATTAGGTAATAACAGGAAATAACATCAGCTATATATATGTACATGTATCTATATGTGTCTCTGCACGGCTAACTGGTTGCTCGCGAGCTCCCCCTTTATTGCAATACCTTGCACGTGTTCATTCCCTATAATAGGTAAGCAAGGCCTATCTGCGTCCCACTCAAAGTTCCTTTCTCCAATGAAGTCTTCGCTAGCCACCGTCGGTGCACAAGTTAAATTGTAATCCACAGGGTTTCAACAAGATGCTGTAATTATCCGCAATATACCTGAGTACTCGTGTGCCTGCCACCCACTAATGATGGATGCACCAATCTCTGATCACATAGTCTCCAGTGAGATACACTAGGCCGCAAGCTGTGGCGTGATAGGTGAAGTGTGGCTGGCACTAACTAAATCACTTTCCTCTAAGGTAGTAGTCAATTCTGGGCAGGTGCCCTTCTCACCAAACAGGCCCGACTTTCAGATAGTCTCCTCTGGCTTGTCCCGGTCACTCGATCTCCACGCTTCTGCTTCAGCTGCAGTCTCCGAACTCCGTCACTAACAGCATATGGTGATGGACGACTCCGGTCTCTGCTGGGCAATCACAGGACGCTGTGGACGATCCTCTGCTGGAAATCACTCAGGCACTCCCGTAATTTAGGCCCAGGCTTCCGGCCTAATCCTTAGGAAGCAGGCCTCCGTGCCAACTTCCTGCTTGATTGAGAGCTGGATCCAGAGAGAGAGACGCTGGCCCCTCCCCTGGTTTAAGTAGTCTGCCCAGAATGCTTTGCGGTGTTGCAATGCACCCTGGGTAATGTAGTCTGTCTTTTACTAAAAGCAACAAAGTCTTTTCTCCTAGCTGATATCTGTCCCAAAGTGCATTAGTTGCATTGTAACACTTATACCACCGGAGGGAGCCGGATTCCTTCTTACATATGGACATCCTGCTACAATAATAATAAATAATTGTCAACTTAAAATAATAATAATCATACAAATAATACAATTATTATTACTATTATTATTAATAATAATAATACAAATAATAATTGAGGGGTGAAAGCAGGGCACCCCTGTTCAGTTGAATAGGTTACGTTCGGTGGGGGGTACGGTGGGGATAATTTGTGCTGTTCTACGACGCAAAGCATTGCGGCCGTGGCATATGAACACACCCCTCCCCTGCTTTTGCTTAGTTTTACAGCCAGTACCAGTACCTGATTACAGCTAGTGCCTATGCCAGCCAGTACCAGTGCCTGACTACAGTCAGTGCCAGTGCCTGACTACAGCCAGTGCCAACCAGTACCAGTGCCTGATTACAGTAAGTAACAGTGCCTGACTACAGTCAGTGCCAGTGCCTGTCTACAGCCAGTGCCAACCAGTACCAATGCCTGATTACAGTCAGTACCAGTGCCTGTCTACAGCCAGTGCCAACCAGTACCAGTGCCTGATTACAGTCAGTACCAGTGCCTGACTACAGCCAGTGCCAACAAGTACCAGTGCCTGATTACAGTCAGTACCAGTGCCTGACTAAAGCCAGTGCCAACCAGTACCAGTGCCTGATTACAGTCAGTAACAGTGCCTGACTACAGTCAGTGCCAGTGCCTGTCTACAGCCAGTGCCAACCAGTACCAGTGCCTGACTACAGTCAGTACCAGTGCCTGACTACAGCCAGTGCCAACACGTACCAGTGCCTTATTACAGTCAGTACCAGTGCCTGACAACAGCCAGTGCCAACCAGTACCAGTGCCTGATTACAGTCAGTAACAGTGCCTGACTACAGTCAGAGCCAGTGCCAACCAGTACCAGATTACAGTAAGTAACAGTGCCTGACTACAGTCAGTGCCAGTGCCAACCAGTACCAGTGCCTGATTACAGTCAGTAACAGTGCCTGACTACAGTCAGTGCCAGTTCCAACCAGTACCAGTGCCTGAATACAGTCAGTACCAGTGCCTGACTACAGCCAGTGCCAACCATTACCAGTGCCTGATTACAGTCAGTAACAGTGCCTGACTACAGTCAGTGCCAGTGCCAACCAACACCAGTGCCTGATTACAGTCAGTAACAGTGCCTGACTATAGTCAGTGCCAACCAGTACCAGTGCCTGATTACAGTCAGTACCAGTGTCTGACTACAGCCAGTGCCAACCAGTACCAGTGCCTGATTACAGTCAGTAACAGTGCCTGACTACAGTCAGTGCCACTGCCAACCAGTACCAGTGCCTGATTACAGTAAGTAACAGTGCCTGACTACAGTCAGTGCCAACCAGTACCAGTGCCTGATTACAGTCAGTACCAGTGTCTGACTACAGCCAGTGCCAACCAGTACCCGTGCCTGATTACAGTCAGTGCCAGTGCCAACCAGCACTAGTGCCTGATTACAGTCAGTAACAGTGCCTGAATACAGTCAGTGCCAGTACCAACCAGTACCAGTGCCTGACTACACCCCCTTAAAGGAGAATTAACCCCCAAGAAAGGTTATTTAAATTCACAAGTTTTTTTTTTACCACTACTATTCCTTTTATATTGGGTTTTAAAATGTTCAAATGCAGCCATTTAGAAATTGGATGAAAGGTTTAGCACTGGGAAACAATTTTTGAAAGATAAAAAGTGCATTTTATATACAATAATATGGATCAGAACAAAATAAGGGACAAGTGAGGAGGAAAGCGGGACAGGCGGACTTTGAAACAAATCAGGGACATTTGGGAGCTATGCCAGTGCCTAATTATAGCCAGTACCAGTGCCTGATTTAAGCCAGTGCCAACCAGTACCAGTGCCTGATTACAGTCAGTAACAGTGCCTGACTACAGTCAGTGCCAGTGCCAACCAGTACCAGTGCCTGATTACAGTCAGTACCAGTGCCTGTCTACAGCCAGTGCCAGTGCCAGCCAGTACCAGTGCCTGATTATAGCCAGTACCAGTGCCTGATTACAGCCAGTGCCAGTGCCTGATTACAGCCAGTGACAGTGCCAGCCATTACCAATGCCTGATTACAGCCAGTACCAGTGCCAGCCAGTACCAGTGCCTGATTATAGCCAGTACCAGTGCCAGCCAGTACCAGTGCCTAATTACAGCTAGCACCAGTGCCTGACTGCAGCCAGTGCCAGCCAGTGCCAGCCAGTACCAGTGCCTGATTACAGACAGTACCAGTGTCAGCCAGTACCAATGCCTGATTACAGCCAGTACCAGTGCCAGCCAGTACCAGTGCCTGATTACAGCCAGTTCCAGTGCCAGCCAGTACCAGTGCCTGATTACAGCCAGTACCAGTGCCTGATTATATTTATAGCCAGTACCAGTGCCAGCCAGTACCAGTGCCTGATTACAGCCAGTGCCAGTGCCAGCCAGTACCAGTGCCTGATTACAGCAAGTGCCAGTGCCAGCCAGTACCAGTGCCTGATTACAGCCAGTACCAGTGCCTGATTATAGCCAGTACCAGTGTCAGCCAGTACCAGTGCCTGATTACAGCCAGTACCAGTGCCAGCCAGTACCAGTGGCTGATTTTAGCCAGTACCAGTGCCTGATTACAGCCAGTACCAGTGCCTGATTACAGCCAGTACCAGTGCCTGATTACAGCCAGTACCAGTGTCAGCCAGTATCAGTGCCTGATTACAGCCAGTACCAGTGCCTGATTATAGCCAGTACCAGTGCCAGCCAGTACCAGTGCCTGATTACAGCCAGTACCAGTGCCAGCCAGTACCAGTGCCTAATTACAGCCAGTACCAGTGCCTGATTACAGCCAGTACCAGTGCCAGCCAGTACTAGTGCCTGATTACAGCCAGTGCCAGCCAGTACCAGTGCCTGATTACAGGCAGTACTAGTGCCTGATTATAGCCAGTACCAGTGCCAGCCAGGACCAGTGCCTGATTACAGCCAGTACCAGTGCCAGCCAGTACCAGTGCCTGATTACAGCCAGTACCAGTGCCAGCCAGTACCAGTGCCTGATTACAGCCAGTACCAGTGCCAGCCAGTACCAGTGCCTGATTACAGGCAGTACCAGTGCCTGATTATAGCCAGTACCAGTGCCAGCCAGTACCAGTGCCTGATTACAGCCAGTATCAGTGCCTGATTACAGGCAGTACCAGTGCCTGATTATAGCCAGTATCAGTGCCAGCCAGTACCAGTGCCTGATTACAGCCAGTACCAGTGCCTGATTACAGCCAGTACCAGTGCCTAAATATAGCAAGTACCAGTGCCAGCTAGTACCAGTCCCGGAGAACAGCCAGTACCAGTGCCAGCCAGTACCAGTGCCTGATTACTAGTGTAGTGCCATATTATAGCTGGTACCAGATAGCGCCTTCCTCATTTCTTGGCTGGAGGGCATCCAGCATCATCTTAGCCCTTTCCTTTCCAGCCGTCCTAGGAAAAACCCAGTGGCGGGAGCTCCAGTAGAGGCGCAGCCCCCCTATCCATGCGTCCTGCCCCCTAATCTACATGCAGGGCGCCGGACGCATGGATTCCAATGAAGGTTTTTATTTATTATTATTATTATTTTTATTTTTTAAGCATGTGATTAGAGCCTGAGGCTCTAATAGGCTACACAAAAAGGTGGGCTCAGGGGCGCACTCCTCCCGGCTAATCAGGAAGCGGGTCTTGAGACCGCCGCCCTGAGGACGCCCACGGGCCACGCCATAGATGGGGTTAGTGCTCAGCTGCTGAGCGACCGACTGGGTTGGGTTGCAGGGGACCCGATTGACTGGCGGAGGGGGGGGGGTTGGCGATGGATGGTCTGCTGCCCCCTCCCCAAAAATATACCACCAGCCGCCACTGGAACACCCACTCCCCTAGATTGACATTCACCCATCAAGGCATTCTGATATTTGCATAACTCCTCCCACGAGTCAGCCACTGCTTGAATTAGGACTGGTGGCTCTTGAGAGGAGTACTGAGGGGGGTGATGCAATGTTTTCAGTAAACTATGTACAGAACTCTGACGGCCCCTCCCACCAGCCATGATCTGCCTGCATTGTATAGAGGAGCACAGACAGTGGCGGTGCGTCTATAGAGGGCGCAGGAGCGCCGCCCCCCCTCTACCTGCACCCGTCAATCTCCAATAGATAGATTCATGCATTGCATAAATCTATCTATTGTCACCGCTGCTGCCCCCTATTCAGCTGTCCGGCCCCTTATCGGGCGCCGGGTATCTAAATTACAGCAGCGGGGGTGGGCTCTAATAGGTCTTCCAAATTGGTAAGCAGCCGGCACACTGCTGTGCGTTCGCTGCTTACATAGTGCTATACTATGTATTTGTTTCCCTAACACTGACCCGCCTCTCAGCCGATCAGGTGCACCGGGTCTGGTTACCCAGTGTCACCTGATTGGCTAAAGTGACAGGCGCTGTGATTGGACGCCTATCAGGCATCCATTCATAGCAGAAGAGGACGGGGGAAGACATTGAGGAGGGAGCATGGAGGACAGCGCTGACCCGAGACAGGTCAGTGCTGGGCGGGGGGCACACTGGCAGAATTTGATGGGGAAAACTGGCGACAATTGATGGGGCAAACTGGCGACAATTGATGGGGCAAACTGGCAGCAATTGATGGGGCAAACTGGCGGCAATTGATGGGGCAAACTGGCGGCAATTGATGAGGCAAACTGGCGGCAATTGATGAGGCAAACTGGCGGCAGTTGATGGGCCCAATTGATGGTTACAGTAGCTGCGTTTGATGACACAGTGGCGGCAATTCATGGGTACAGTGGCTGCGTTTGATGGGCACAGTGGCAGCGTTTAATGGGCACAGTGGTGGCAATTTATGGGTACAGTGGCTGCGTTTGATGGCACAGTGGCTGCGTTTAATGGGCACAGTGGCTGCGTTTGATGGGCACAGTGGCGGCAATTGATGGCACAGTGGCTGCGTTTGATGGGCACAGTGGCTGCGTTTGATGGGCACAGTGGCTGCGTTTTATGGCACAGTGGCTGCGTTTGATAGCACAGTGGCTGTGTTTGATGGGCACAGTGGCGGCAATTGATGGGCACAGTAGCTGCATTTGATGGGCCCAGTGGCAGCATTTAATGGGCACAGTGGTGGCAATTTATGGGCACAGTGGCTGCGTTTGATGGCACAGTGGCTGCGTTTCATAGCACAGTGGCTGCGTTTGATGGGCACAGTGGCAGCAATTGATGGGCACAGTAGCTGCGTTTGATGGGCACAGTGGCAGCGTTTAATAGGCACAGTGGTGGCAATTTATGGGCTCAGTGGCTGCGTTTGATGGGCACAGTGGCTGCGTTTGATGGGCACAGTGGCGGGAATTGATGGCACAGTGGCTGAGCCTGCGTTTGATGGGCACAGGGGCTGCGTTTTATGGCACAGTGGCTGCGTTTGATGGCACAGTGGCTGCGTTTGATGGGCACAGTGGCTGCGTTTGATGGGCACAGTGGCGGCAATTGATGGGCACAGTAGCTGCGTTTAATGGGCACAGGGAGGCTGCAATTGATGTTTGTTTGTTTTTTCCGTTTGTTTGCGCCCCCCCAAAAAAAATTGAGCACCAGCCGCCACTGAGCACAGAGACCTAGTGATGACATCACTGGGTGTAGAATAAGGAATGTAATGAAAACAGAAAGGTTTAAAGTGATGTAAATGTTGTGTTCTACCTCCAGATTGAGAACATACAAGGCGTTCTGCAGTCATCCAGCATCCTCCTGATCTGTGCGGGCAGAGAGCCCTTCAAACCCATCCAGTCAGAAAATGTGCGCAAAAGCGTCACCGAAAAGCTGCCGGGTCTCCGATCTCATCACAACTACAACCACAACAGTGAGATCCGCGACAACAAGAAAAATGGTGAGTCCCGCAGAGACAGATGACGTCTAATTTCCAGCAAATCAGTGAAACGATCACTTCACCCAGAGTCACGGTTCAGTTCTAGGTGGAGTCTGCTGGGCTGATTTATCTGTCGGAGAGTCCTTCAATACCTGGTCATAGCCACTACCTCTGATTCCACCTTTATCTCTGCTGTGAGTGTTCATTTTCCTGTCTGGCTGCTTTCAATTCTCTTCTTCAATATACTGTACACCAGAACAATAAAAATAAATAAAAAATAACAGGGATGGTGGGAAGATGAGCCCAGCAGGTGTACAGACCCAGGAACTCAGCACAGGGATGGTGGGGATCCCTCAAGATGAGCCCAGCAGGTGTACAGACCTGGGAACTCAGTACAGGGATGGTGGGAACCCCTCATAATGGACACAGCAGGTGTACAGTCCCAGGAACTCAGTGCAGGGATGGTGGGAACTCCTCATAAAGGGCACAGCAGGTTTACAGACACAGGAACTCAGCACAGGGATGGTGGGAACCCCTCATAATGGGCACATCAGGTGTACAGACCCAGGAACTCAGCACAGGAATGGTGGGAACCCCCCATAATGGGCACAGCAGATGTACAGACGTGGAAACTCAGCACAGGGATGGTGAGAGCTCCTTATAAAGGGTACAGCAGGTGTACAGTCCTAGGAACTCAGCACAGGGATGGTGGGAACCTAACATAATAAGCCCAGTAGGTCTACAGACCCAGGAACTCAGCACAGGGATGGTGGGAACCCCTCATAATGGGCACAGCAGGTGTACAGACCCAGTAGCATTCCACTCTGGCGTAACTCATCTCCAACATCCTGCATTTCAATGTCATGCTTGTATGTAAAGCTGCGTACACCACGAGGGATGGGGACTGGGGTGGGTTGCCCCCAACCAGTGGGACAATGGAGAAGCCAGACTATTTTCTTCACAAGACTAGTAGTTGACATCTAATGTTATTCATCATTATTTTTTACAGTTTGAATTTAATGCACGAATATCATTCTTCGTAGAAATCACCATCACCAGACACATTCATGTCCCTTTAATCCCTATATGTAAACTCTTATATAATGGGCTCAGTACATAAACATGGCAGAGAGTCATTAACACCGACACCAGTCTGCATGGATCTCCTTTCATCGTCTATGGTTTATATTAGATGTCCCGTGCCATCAAAGTGCTCATCTTCTGTCTAATCGTTCCCAATAAAACGTATCACTGCGACGGCAGCGGCAGATGTTTCCGGCTTGGGGGCTCAGCCGCGGATTTACATGCAGGAACATCTACACGGGAGTTCCATCCCGGACTGCTGATGTCTTGATCCTTTAGCATCTCCAGCTAATCCGGGGTTCCCAGGCTGTGTTTGATGTGGGGCAGGAGCCGGCTTGTACGCAAGAACTTCAAAGGTTTTCAGGTCCAGAGGAGAGGACGGGACCGCCGTGAGAACCTTGTAACTCCAGGAAGGACACGAGGATCCTCAATCCCTATAATTCCTGTAACGTAAACTGACTTCTCCGCACCTCGCCTTCAACAGATCCTCACCTTTCTTCCTGATGGTACAAGGACAAAGTCTTTCTATCATTCGTTTTCCTTTTACAGTAGGGTGACCAGACATCCCCGGTTTCCAGGGACAGTCTCCGAATTGAGGACGCTGTCCCCGGAGCAATTCTGTCACCCGGTTTTGTCCCCGGATTGGATTTGAACAGGGGCTGGGGCAATTTCAAAGACAGTCAGTTCAAAAAAATTAATAAAAAATCTGAATTACACCCCTCCGCTCCTACTAGCTTAGGGGGGTGTATTATTTTCCATTATCTGTGCCCCTTTCTGATGATCATGTCCTGGTCGGAGCGGAGGGAATAGTTCTTCAGTTTCGGGCGCATGCCCATTCAGCTCCGCTCGCATGTTCTTCTGCCTTGGCTCAAGTCCCGGCCAGCCACCTGCCTGCTTATCTCCTTGCCTTCCCTGGCAGAGTGATCTTCCTCCGCTCCCCACCCAGTAGTAGCCGGGGCCCAGAGAGTGAGACTTGAGAGGCTGTGAGGCGGGCGGCGACGGGCAGAGAGTGGCTGATTGCCGCCATTACTAGTAAAAAATAAAAATATGTCCCCGGATTTGATTTTTATAAATCTGGTCACCTTATTTTAGAGGCCTGTTAGGGCTCTTTAACACTTGTGGCCAGTGGTGGCAGTTAAAGGCAGTTGAGCCATGGTCTAACCACCCCCCCAACCACTCCTCTTAACCTAAGACAGTGGCCAGATGGGGTTATACATATGCCATGGGTGCAATGCTTTACTTTGCGGCGAGGCCAAAACTAAATAGCCTTTCACATTCGACGGGCAGTTACAGTGGCCAGGGCCATCTTAATGCAAGGGCACTCCTGGGCACTGCCCAGGGGCCCCAGGTTCATGGGGGCCCCACAATAATCTTGCATTACATCATACTTGCCAACTGTCCCAGATTTGCTGGGACAGTCACGCTTTTTATTAAACTGTCCCGATATGGCCGTGTCCCGGGAAGCGTCCCATAACCTATACTTTGCCCTCCTGATACCAGTAATGTGCCCTCCTGACCCCCCCCCCATGTACTGTGACCTTCTGCATTCCCCCTGTACTGTGCCCTTTGTATTGACTAGTCTTTGATTTATGGAATGTTTTCCTTTTGTAAAATCGATTTTATTGAAAGTTCTAATGAATATATGTTTAATTCTATCAACTATTTATACTTTATTTCTTGAAAGTAGGTGTGCAAATTGGGGAAAGCTGGTAGGGGCCCCAGTGCATTACTTTGCCCAGGGGCCCATGATGCTATTGAGACAGCCCTGACAGTGGCAGGTACAGCGGCAGTGCAGGCTTTTAAGGGTTAAAAAGAGGGGGAGCAAGGGCTGGCACTAATATAAAATGACCCCTCATTGAGTAAGTCTTGGCGGAAAAAATTTTTTTGTACAAAGTTGCGCCAAAGTAGTGCAGACACCTTTTCAACATCTCTGCGACTTTAAGTCGTACCGATCTGAACAGGTGCCATTGCAAACAATGGGCTGCAACTTGTCATGTCCAAAATCGCATGACAAGTCGCACAAGTGTGAATGGGCCCTTAATGTGCATTTTTCCCTCCTGCCAGAAATCCAGGTGGATTGCAACTTCATAGAGAGAAAAAATGTGTAGGTTCTTACTGGTGAATACCAAAAAAATAAAATGAAATAAACTATAAAATATAGAAAAATCCAGAAAATGTACATTCATTCTGTGCAAAGTGGGCAAAAATGAATGTTCTGCAGGCTATTTTGTTTTCTGAATGAATATTTTTTATTTGGGGCAAGTAGTAAATTAACAGATTATGACCACTAGAGGGAAGGGAGGAGCATAGGAAATATGTGTACACATTATGACCACTAGGGAGGAGCATAGGAAATATGTGTACACATTATAGCCACTACAGGTAGTAGAGGAGCATAGGAAATATGTGTACACATTATGACCACTAGAGGGAAGGGAGGACCATAAGAAATATGTGTACACATTATGACAACTAGAAGGAAGGGAGGAGCATAGGAAATATGTGTACACATTATGACCACTAGAGGGAGGGGAGGAACATAGGAAATATGTGTACACATTATGATCACTAGAGGGAAGGGATGAGCATAGGAAATATGTGTATACATTATGACCACTAGAGGGAAGGGAGGAGCATAGGAAATATGTGTATACATTATGACCACTAGAGGGAAGGGAGGAGCATAGGAAATATATGTACACATTATGATCACTAGAGGGAAGGGATGAGCATAGGAAATATGTGTACACATTATGACCACAAGAGGGAGGGGAGGAGCATAGGAAATATGTGTACACATTATGACCACTAGAGGGAAGGGAGGAGCATAGGAAATATATGTACACATTATGACCACTAGAGGGAAGGGAGGACCATAAGAAATACGTGTACACATTATGACCACTAGAGGGAGGGGAGGAGCATAGGAAATGTGTGTACATTATGACCCTAGAGGGAAGGGAGGAGCATAGGAAATATGTCTACACATTATGACCCTAGAGGGAAGGGACAAGCATAGGAAGTATGTGCCCATCTTTGTAACAAGAGATACAATGTAACAATTCTTGAGAACACTAGAGGGTAACCAGGGGATACATTTACTTACCAGTTCCCACCACTATTCTCAAGATTTATTACATTATATCTCTTGTTACAAAATGTACTGTATGTATTTCCTATGCTCCTCTGCTCTGTCTAGTGGCTGTAATGCATTAGTCCCTGCACCACTATCTTTAACTCTTCTGATTGAATGTTCTTTTATTATGGGCAGTAGTTAAAGAGGAGCTCCAGGCTCCTCTCAAAAATTTTGAAGTAAAAATACTGTAGCTGCTGACTTTTAATATAAGGACACTTACCTGTCCAGGGATTCTGCAATGTCCTCACCAGAGTTGATTTTTCAATTGCCTTTGGGTCCACGCGCCGGCATCTTAAGCAAGGGAAACTGGCAGTGAAGCCTTGTGGCGTGTGCGAGCCGCGCTGTGCTTTGTGAATGGTCCCGCAGTCTCCTGGAACCTGTGATGTGGGGGAATGAAGGGGCTCTTTCACTTCAGACATATTAATGTCCCAAGTGAAAGAGCCCCTTCATTTCTTCAACCCGAATCACACATATAAGACCCTGGATAACGGGTAAAAGGAAATGCTGAGTCTGGTGTGGTTATACGGTGAGTCTTATTAGTGCAGATCAGACTGGGGTTCTCGGTCACCCTGTGCCACTAATAGACACAGGGTGACTAACACATAGGAGGGGCCGGAGGAGCTGGACAAGGAGTTTCCAGAGCTTTCTAAGGTAAGCTGGGTTCCACAAGCCCCCCACCCAAAGTGACTCCCATCACAACGACAACACCTTGGCCTACTTACAATTATTTCCGACCGATGAGGTTTTTGAAAAAATTGTAACTGAGACAAACCGGTACAAAGAGCAACAATTTGCTACTAAACATCGGAAGTTTCTAAGAAGCAGAAAGTGGGAACCAGTGACCAACTTTCTGGGCCTAATAATACTTCAGGGAGTGGTGGGGAAACCCTGTAGAAGTGGTATTGGACAACGAATAAATTACTTGCCACTCCATTCTTTGGCACGGTCATGTCAGAGTACAGATTTTCTCTGATTATGAAATATTTACATTTAGAAAAAACAAAGAATTTGATGAAACTACTCATACTGCAACAAAAATAAAGAAAATTTGGGAAGTACCACTGTGGGTGGATAATGTGAAAGGAGGGAAGAGCAAGCCACTGTGGGAGTGGGGGTCACAGGACACTACTGTGGGAGGTGATGTTAAGTGATGTGAAGAAGGGGGCAGAGGATACTACTGGGGGGGGGGGGGCGGGAAAAGAGTACATTACTGTGGGGGGATAATGTGAAAGGGGGAAAGAGCAAGCCACTGTGGGAGTGGGGGTCACAGGACACTACTGTGGGAGGTGATGTTAAGTGATGTGAAGAAGGGGGCAGAGGATACTACTGGGGGGGGGGCGGGAGCAGAGTAGAGTACATTACTGTGGGGGGATAATGTGAAAGGGGGAAAGAGCAAGCCACTGTGGAAGTGGGGGTCACAGGACACTACTGTGGGAGGTGATGTTAAGTGATGGGAATAAGGGGGCAGAGGATACTACTGTGGGAGGTGATGTTAAGTGATGTGAAGAAGGGGGCAGAGGATACTACTGTGGGGGGGGGGCGGGAGCAGAGTACATTACTGTGGGGGGTAATGTGAAAGGGGGAAAGAGCAAGCCACTGTGGGAGTGGGGGGTCACAGGACACTACTGTGGGAGGTGATGTTAAGTGATGTGAAGAAGGGGGCAGAGGATACTACTGTGGGGGGGGGCGGAGCAGAGTACATTACTGTGGGGGGATAGTGTGAAAGGGGGGAAGAGCAAGGCACTGTGGGAGTGGGGGTCACAGGACACTACTGTGGGAGGTGATGTTAAGTGATGTGAAAAAGGGGGCAGAGGATACTACTGTGGGAGGTGATGTTAAGTGATGTGAAGAGGGGGGCAGAGGATACTACTGTGGGGGGGGGGGCGGGAGCAGAGTACTTTACTGTGGGGGGTAATGTGAAAGGGGGAAGAGCAAGCCACTGTGGGAGTGGGGGTCACAGGACACTACTGTGGGAGGTGATGTTAAGTGATGTGAAGAAGGGGGCAGAGGATACTACTGTGGGGGGGGGAGCAGAGTACATTACTGTGGGGGGATAGTATGAAAGGGGGGAAGAGCAAGGCACTGTGGGAGTGGGGGTCACAGGACACTACTGTGGGAGGTGATGTTAAGTGATGTGAAAAAGGGGGCAGAGGATACTACTGTGGGAGGTGATGTTAAGTGATGTGAAGAAGGGGGCAGAGGATACTACTGTGGGGGGGGGGGCGGAAGCAGAGTACTTTACTGTGGGGGGTAATGTGAAAGGGGGGAAGAGCAAGCCACTGTGGGAGTGGGGGTCACAGGACACTACTGTGGGAGGTGATGTTAAGTGATGTGAAGAAGGGGCAGAGGATACTACTGTGGGGGGGGGCGGGAGCAGAGTACATTACTGTGGGGGAGTAATGTGAAGAGGGCAGAGGACACTACTGTGACAGACTATGTGTTCTTCATGCTGTCTTTTTACTGGGGGGGACAGTTTTTTTTTTTTTTAACATTTTCCACTGTTTTTAGGAGTCAATTCAACTTGAACATGTTATCTTCTTGGTATCTTCTTTTTTTGTCTTTGCATGGTGACCCCCGCCGCAGCCAACTTTGGACTTAAAGCCAAGAAAAGTGTGATTCACCCGCGTTCTGCATCAAGCAACAAGACCAGGTTCTCCCTATCATCTGAAAAATCTGATCCAAATGAACTAAACATGTCACCAGCAAACAGTGGCTTTGCATCTTATTCCAACTCATGTCCGCATGAAAAATCAGAGGACACGGGCCACTCGCTGGTCAATGACGACATTGAAAAAAAGGTTCATGTAAACAAAGATGGCAGCCTTTCGGTGGAGATGAAGGTGCGTTTTCGATTACTCAACGAGGAGACCCTTCAATGGTCCACACAAATAAAGAAGTCCAGCACATCCGGCAAGGGCAAATGTGAAGAGGTTTGTTTATATGATGAAAACGGTAAAAAAGAGATGAACCACGAAACCTTTTCTGAGACAGATGAGTCTTTTTATCCATGTGATGGCGACTCATACAGCTCAAAGCTTAACGATGTGGAATTAGACATGTATTGTACCCACTGTGGAATGCAGTGTCAAGATTACGACATCTGGAAGAACCCCATGCATGCCAACCCTAAAGAGGACTATACAAAGAGGGCAACTTGGCAAACTCAGTCATCGGCTTCAAGCACTTCCTCACATCGCAAATTAGTGTCCAACCAAAAAGCATCTATGGACAGTCTCGGTACCATGTCTTCTGAAGAATACACAAAACATGTTGTCCACAAATCCTCTTGCTATTCTGAAACTAGAGAAAATGGAGAAACAACCATTAGGTACTCAAGAGTTAGCCAGTGCACAAGTCGTAGTAGCCAGTCAACTGCAGCATCAAATGTGGACGCTTCCTCAGATACAGCCAGGGAGAAGACGGGTGATAGCCAAAAGTCACGTTCCAGCCATAGGAGTCAAATGTCTTTGCAGAACCAGGAGTCACAGAATTCTGAAGGACACCTAAAAACTGAAGGGGGAAGCTTGGGAGACTGCAGTGAACCATCCCCCACACCTTGTTCTGATGGTGAAAGCTGTAGTCAAAGAGTTGAAATGGTTTCACAGTCCTTGCACTCTAAAACAAGTCAGAGAAGACTACTCAAACGAGACAGCGCAAATTCCAAGAGCTTTGGGTCAAATATCAGTTACACTGAAAATAAAGAAAGAGATGAAACTAGCGCTAAAGCAACACCTATGAATATGCTAAGTGTTTCCACTGAAAGAAGAGTGTCCGAAGACTATAGTGAAAGTACAGAACAACCAGTGACCACAAATGAACTGGAAGATCAAGAAAACAAAGGACATACAGCCACAGATGCCCCCTTGAAATCCAGCACTAGTGACTGCGATAACTGTTCCTCAAGAGCAAGCTCTCATTCCAGATCTTCAGCTGGAAGAAGACAGAAAAACAAAAGTTGTAGCCAAAATGGTGGCCAGGGTTCCTGCAGTTCTCCTCGCTTGTCTTCCATTTCAAAGCAACATAGTGAAAAAAAATTGGACCATGGGGAAAGTTTAGAAAATTGTGAGGCCATTGCAAATGATAACAGGTCTACCTCTTCTAAATCAAATAGAAAATCCCTTGCAGAAAGTCGGGGACAGAGCTTTCAGTCTAACCGGTCGCACCAAACAATGTCACCTGTAGCAGACTTAGCTTTACCCCAAGAGCAAGTAGACAATCAAACCACAATTCAAGAGGACAGTTGCAATGAATCTTTAAAATCACACTGCACAGGTAAATCTGAAGAATGCACAGCAGCCACCGCAGATGGAGATGGTCAGGAAAGCCTTCCAGTTTCACGGTCATCAAGTAAATCTCAATCCTTCAGTTCGAAATACAACAATGTAAGCTGCCCGGAAAATGAAAAAAATTATAGCGTTAGTTCAAGAGTGTCATCAGCATCTGAGAAAAGAGGCAAACTGGTTGGGTCCTCTGAAATATGTGACCGCAGTTCTTCAAGAGACAGTGCCAGAGCCATGTCCCAAAATAGTAAAGACGATGAAAAGCTAAATGATCAGAATGAAAATGATGAAACATGTAGCAGGATATCAGCTTTAGAGACTCCCTGCATTCACAGTCCTTCACCTCCAAAAGATAAACCAGTCAAAAGACATCTGCGATCTTCTCACTATAAATATTCCAGTAATAGCATGAACAATGACCCATTAAGAAACGTTAATAGAGAAATGGTCGACAGCTCACGATCATCAACACCTGCATCAAAGGGATTGTTGGTGTCTAAGATCAGCATTGAGACCTGCAAACTGCTAAAAAATTCTCTTAATAATAATAGTACAGAGGATATTCATAATAGCAAAAAACGTAAAAACAGCTCTAGTTCCTCAAAGAGAAAACTCAAAGTAGAATCATTAGATCAAGAAAATATTGTTAGTAGTGAACTTACACCATCTGCACTACCCAACGTTTCTCCAGAAGAAGTCGTAAATGAATGGCTTAAAAAGATTCCCTCAGTGACAATGGCTGTTGAGTATGAAGTTGAAGAATGCCAAAAAAAGGTCATTATGGATATCGAAACTGAAGGACCAAAACTGGACACTGATAAAGAGGACAATGGTGAACTGAATGAGGTCTCTATAACAGATGAACAAAATGATGACCAAGTTGGCAAGCAGATGACTGAGGTGTGTTGTACTGATAATGGCAATCAAACAGCAGTTGCAAATTTGTCAGATAAGGAAGAAATTGACGTGTTTGATTTGTCAAATAACTCAAAAACAAATAATGCGAAAGATGAGGCAGGGACAAAGGACTGCACCTGTGATAAAAGGTCCCTACCAAACAACATACATAATTCTGTGCAAATAATGAAGGCACTGCTAAATCCATTACAGGAATCAAAACTTGACCGCTCAAACAGTTTACCAGAAGTATCACAAACCATGGGAAGGAAGCTTAGTAACTCTGCACAGGTCCTGATCTCATGTCTTGCTGGTCTACAGCTTTTAAATGATGGTCCAACAGTTCCCACAAAAAACTCAAACGACTTAAAGTGTATTGAACTTCTAAATATTTTTCAGGCGCTATGGGCAGAAGGTCCAACCAATAAAAATATAACTGATCTTAAGTCTGCAAAGCACTATTCCAGAGAAGATGAGTTGACTCCAGTTTCGTCCTCTGGAGTGGATATCAACAGCGGGTTTGATGGATCAGGTGATGGTAGTATAACTGGCGGAGGTGATGGTACTGCAACTGAAAAATCAATAGTTAAGGAAGGGGAATGTGATAGTAAAAATATACAACATTGCGATGAAGAACCAACCTCTTCAGGAGACCAGGATACAGGAAGTGGTCAAACCGCCACAACAGAAACTGCCGATGCTGGTTTTGATGAGACTAAATCTTATTTGACGGATGAAAATATGAATGAAAAAAAGATAGACAGCAACTCTGATGGAGATGTAAAAGACTCTATCAAAGGACATGAAATCACTGATACAGAAGCCGTAGAGGACCATGCCATGAATAATAATGACACCATGAATATCCTTAGCCATAATAAAAGCGAGGCAAAAACCCAGGAGTCTTACTCACAGGAAGCAAATGACATCAAGTCTAGCCGTCAGACCACTATCATATCTACATCTGATTCAAATGAGAAAAAGAATCCAGCAACAAATGACCAAACATTTGATGCTGACCCAGTTTGGGTGCTGAAGCTACTAAAAAAAATTGAGAAGGAGTTTATGACTCATTATGTGGATGCAATGCATGAATTCAAGGTCAGGTGGAATTTAGAAAACAACGACAATCTCGAGGAGATGATTGCAGAACTTAAGAATGAGGTAAGCCAAAGAATCCAGAGGAGTATTTCAAATGAGCTTAAGAAAATTAAGAGTCGACCAGGAATTAGGATGCCAAGGCCCCCTGACTATGGTCTGAAGCGCAAGTCTTCTTTGCAAGCAGAGGAAAGGCGAAGACGTTTGCAAGCAATGCAGAGAAGGTCCATGCATGGTTATGCAGGTGGCGATACCATGGAAGGTGGAACTAATGATTCATGTGAGACTGATGAAGAAGACCTAACTTTCAGTGCTTCATTTGCAGATGACAGCAGTGGACAAGCGAACGATGAGTTCTGCCCATGTGAAAAATGCATAAAACAGAAAAAGTTAGCAAAATTAGCAAAACCAAGGCCCCCTGTTGCTGATGCTCCCATCGTGAGAGCATTTGACCTTCAGCAGATATTGAAGATAAAGAGGGAAAACAATGAGACAAAAAATACTGGACAAAAAGCATGTGACAATGACGTAAAGGCAGCAACTGGAAAGGATTGTCCCGAAGGCCAAAATGAAGAAGATGCCATTGATGCTGTCTCTCTATCTTCTAAAGCTGATGACGAAATGATGATAACAAAATCAGACATCGCAGAACAAGATGGTGTAGATAATGAGACTGATAGCCAGCAAGATAAAATAGCTGTAGAAGAACATGAAATATGTGAAGAAAATGACCATCAACATGAACCTACACAAGAAGACGAAATGGAAAATGAAGACCCCAATGTAGAAAACAATTTAGAAAATGAGGTCTCCAATGTAGAAAACAAGTCTGAAAACGAATGCACCAATGTAGAAAACAATTTAGAAAACGAGGACTCCAATGTAGAAAACAAGTCTGAAAACGAATGCACCAATGTAGAAAACAATTTGGAAAACGAGGACTCCAATGTAGAAAACAAGTCTGAAAACGAATGCACCAATGTAGAAAACAATTTAGAAAATGAAGACTCCAATGTAGAAAACAAGTCTGAAAACGAGGACTCCAATGTAGAAAACAATCCCGAAAACGAAGACTCTAATGTAGAAAACAAGTCCGAAAACAAAGACTCCAATGTAGAAAACAAGTCCGAAAACGAAGACTCCAATGAAGAAAACAAGTCCACTGATGACTTGGATGGCGAAGTAGAAAATGCTATATCTGATGAACTTAACTCTGCAGGTGGCCAAGGGAAAGGGATGAGCACAGATTGCCCAGTGGATGAGGATAACACAGCAGTGTGCGAAGATGAACAGCCAAACCAGCTAGAGGATGTCCGCCAAGATCAAGAATTACCATCTGAACACGAGGAAACAAAAGAGACTTCTGATTCTGATGACGAACAACCCATGAAGGATGAAGCTGTTGTAATAGATGAGTGTTGTCAAAATGGTGCTTGCCATGAAGAAAATGACACAAAAAACCCTGTCATCAAAACTGAGGAAAACTCAGAAGATGAAGACACAGAAGCTGTTGAATCCCATGGTTTGTACTTCCAGAGATCTTGTTTGGGTAATGGTTCTCTCATAACACAGAATGGCTCTGTGGAAGATCTAGAAGAATGTAAAGAGACAAACAATACCTTAGGGGAAACATCACCAAATGGACAATCAAACAGTTCTGGTAGTAAATATTCCCAGATGTACCCCGACAGTTCCTCTGAGGAGGAGGATGGAGACTCTCCACGAGCAAGCCCTGTTGGTAAAAATAAAAGTGAAAGTCATGGGCGGGTATCAAACCACAAAGGAAGCTTTGATGATTGTGACAGTAAATCCAAGAAGGCTTTGGAAGATGATATTATTGATCAAGATGACCTGGACTTTTAGGTAAACTGACTTTTAGACCCTTACATATACCTCTAAAAAGCAAAGCTCAACAGATCCAACTGGTAAAACTGATATTTGCTAGACATGTGCATTAGTTTTTGTCCGAATGCATTTTCATCCGAATTTCGGGGATTTTCACATTCATTTTAACAAACGATAACAAACGCACAGAATCCGAAATCCGAAAGATCCGACATAAAAAATGCTTTATTTTCGTTTCATTGTGACAACAGTTCGATATGGATAGAAGATTCGACATGACGGTGACAATAGCGATCTGTATCTGGATCTGGATCTATTAAATCTGTGGTTGAATGTGCCTAACCTAACTCTATTAGTCCGAGATTATTCGACATAGAGAGAAAAGTTTCGACATAAAGATTCGACGAAGCAGTCGCCGCGAGCGGACATTTATGGTCAAATGCATCCGCCCATAGGCTATAGAAGAATTCTAATGTTGGTTGACTAGTAATAATAATTAATAAATATAATTATTACTAGTCATACAACCTTAGAATGCTACTATAGCTTGTGGGCGGAGCATTCGACCGGAAATGTACGATTGCGACAGTTTAGCTGCTCCGTCAAATCTTCTTAGAACATTCGACAGACACCATAAGCCTTCAATTGACAGATTCAACCTTAATTCATTCGGATTTTCGGACGAATGCATTTTTTAACGAAACAAAATAAATAAAAACGAATTTCGGGAGTAACTAAATAAATGTATTTTTCGGACGAAAACGAAATTCCGAAAAACACAAAATATTTCAGTGTGCACATGTCTAATATTTGCATTGCAGTGTATTTGTCATGTACTGTACCTAGTTATTTGCAATCATCTTTTAGCTTTTTGGTAGCAAAGGCTCAAATTTGCAGCAGCTATTTTCTTGTTTATAAAGCTTGTGTTTGGCACTGTAAATTGGCATTTCGAAAGTGCTACTGGGCTCCAATGAGGAAATCAGGGGGTCTCACAAATGTTCAACAGCAGGTGGAGGGTCCATGACCACTTATAGTGCTGTCCAGTCGTTTCCCACCTTGCAGCAACTACACAAATGCACAAAACTCTTCTAAGGGGGAATTACCAAGTTGATTTAGATGTCATTTGAAAATGAAATGTACCATGTGATCATTGATTCTAAATGTCATGATTTTTTTTTTGAAATGCTTGCTTTAAACTTCTAAAAGGTTCTGAAGTACAATATGAAACAATCCTTGAATGAAAAGTCCATCCAAAACTGGTATTTCAATTTTTGGTCGGCACCAGTGGATTGAATCACTGATAGGGGTTGATTTACTAAAGGCAAACAGACTGTGCAGTTGCTCCAGAGCCTTGTAAATGAGATGAAGCTTTGCTTTGTAAAGAATACCCAATCACATGCAAGAATAGGGGAGGGAGGGGATCATTAAGGGTCACTCCAAACTAAGTCCCTGATCGCCCATTGGTGGTTGGACTATTGCGGCACCCAAACAAGAAACATTGATATGTAAAAATAAACAATTTATTACAATATTACAAAAAGGAGATTACAAATATACAGTTGACAAATCACATTGGTGTTTTAGCACCAGGACATTAAAATCATTACAAACTCCACAGGTAGGTAGAGACCAAAATTGATGTAGCTATTTGAACATTGTCCTCGACATGTGCAATTCGTTTAGTTCCGAATTCGTTATTCGTCAAAATTTGTTATATTCGTTAATTCGTAAACATACAAATGAACGAACGGTTTACTAAAATTACCAACGAAAAACGAATTATCGAAAAGAACGAATATGGAAAACAACGAAAATATGAAATTATTAAATTAGAAACAGCGGAAATACGAAAGAGTGAAAAAACGAAAACATAGAAACAACGAACATACCGAACAAAGATTCAAAATAACGAAAATCAAATTGAACGAAAACTCGAAATCACGAATATTCGAAAAACGGAAATCAAAACAACGAAAATACCGAACAAAGATTCAAAATAACGAAAATCAAAATGAACTAAAAAAACTAAATTACGAATATTCGGAAAACGGAAATCAAAACAACGTATTCGTTAGTTATGAAATATTTCTGGACGTTGGCCAATAAGCTTGTCCCTTCCCCTGAAGAGGTTGTCCCTTCCCCCAATGAGCTTGTTTCTTATTCCCTTGTGTTTTTTTCTGTGTTAGACTGCAGTGCATTCCATCCAGAGTCCAGATAGGGTGTGGTTGGGTAGGTGGCACTGTTTTGGTGGATTTGTGAGTTAAGTTGTGACTTGTGAGAGAGAAATTCTTTGTTTCTTAAGCATACTCTGTCTAGAATCTAGTTTCTATATTACGAATTATGCCCCGATTACGAATCTACGAAAACAATGATACAAAAGTACGAATAACTGAGCCGGTCAATCTCACGAAAGTACGAATTACAAAATTACGTCAAGTAGTGTTTCGAATAAACGGAAAATGTATTCTAACGAATGTAATTAAATCTACAAAAGTACAATTTTCCAATCAACGGAAATTAGACACGGAAATACGAATCATTGTAAATCAACAAAAGTATAGTTCTTACGAAAATACGAATGGCGGCCGAATATAAAATATAACGAAAAATACGAATTTCGAATCAACGAAAATTAGACGGAAAAATTAATCAACGGAAAAATAACCCTTACGGAAATACAAAAGAGTCCGAATACGATAACCCACGTCTTACGAAATTACGAATCGTTACAAATCAACGGAAACTAACAGAAACGAAACCAAACTAAACAAATTTTTATGTTGTGCACATGTCTAGTAATCTTATGATTATATTTTTAAAGTATACTCCATTGTAGCCTGGCTACAAATATTACAATTTTAAAGGAGTGTGATAAAGAAACGAAAAACATGACTCACCAAGGTGCGCCCTAGAGGCTAGCTGCGGCTATAATAGGACACCCTTTTGGGTGTTCCCTCCAGGGGCGGACACAGGAGGACGTTGGACGGTACTATAAAGATATATATATTGTATAAAATAAGAATAAGCAGCGGTAACAGGTAATACTAAAAAAATGTGTGTGTGAATTCAGAGAAAGTGAATAAATAAATAAACAAGAGGAGAAAATTGAGGGTAAAGGAAAATATAATAAAACTGTATTTTTGCTTGCACATGATTGGATGATGGAAGTCGGCAGAGCTTTATTGCATTTACTAAGCTCTGGAGGAACTGCACTTGCAAAGTGAACAGTGTACTTGCCTTTAAAAAATCCACCCTATAACCTTGTTATTTTCCTCGTTGTCTCTATTGGTGGTGGTGGGGTGGAGGGGTTAGTTTACCTTTTCACAAAAAAACTAAAGCTTGCCATATGTTATGCAATTTTCCTATTTCATTTCCTTTAGATTTACCTTCAACTATGCAGTGCAAGGGCCTACCTGATTACATACAAATTGAAAGTGTTTAGGTTTGACCTTCATAGTATATGGTTTTGGTAAATCCCCACACCCTTGGTCCCTGCTGCACTTATCTTCTTTCGATGATTATCTTCTGCCGCCCAGGGTAGTGGTCCGGACATCTGTAAAATTCAGTACACAGCCCAGAGGCTGTATAGCATCATAATGCTTGGAATGGTGAGCGAACATTAGTCAGCACTGGCACATGACTGTGCTGACCAATGAAAAATTCTCTGCGCCGTCTTTGTTTCGGGAAGACGTCCTGGAAGAAAGAAAGGTCCAGAGGAGCATGTCTGGAATGCTACATCAGCTAGCATGGGCAGTGGAAGATAATCTTCCAAGGAGGTAAGTGCAGCGAGCGGGGAGGGTGTTGTGAGTTAGGTCACAATTTCATGCTTTGTGAAAAGGCAAACTAACCCTTAGACCCCTTTCACACTGAGCCGCCCATAGCGTCGGCGGTAAAAGGCCGCTATGTAACCGCTGACGCTATGGGCGGATTTGCGGTGCATTTGGGGTGCTTTTAACCCCTGCTAGCGCCCGAGAAAGGGTTAAAACCGCCCACAATGCGCTGCTGAAGCAGCGCACTGCCAGCAGTATAGCCGCGCTGTCCCATTGATTTTAATGGGCAGGAGCAGTGGAGGAGCGGTAAACACACCGCTCCTTCACTGCTCCAAAGATGCGGCTAGCAGGACTTTTTTTACCGTCCTGCTAGCGCAACGCTCCAGTGTGAAAGTCCTTGGGCTTTCACACTGGAGACAATGGAGCAGCAGTTTGAGGGCGGATTGCAGGCGCTATTTTTAACGCTATAGCGCCTGCAATACGCCCTCAGTGTGAAAGGGGTCTTAAAGCATTGTGTCAAAAATCTGTCTATCAACACTTAATGGACAAAAAATTGTGGACATTTAACCATCACACCTATCTATATGACCCAAAGTGTGTTGGCCAGCCTCCAGCTGGTTGAATTCAGGTGTTTCAAGTGAGGAGTACTGTTAATACTACATCATACAAAGACATTTTAGACAATTGTGAACTTCCAACCGTGTGGTAAGTTTGGTGAAGGTTCTTTTCTGTTCCAGCATGACTGTGCCCCTGTGTAGAAAGTCAGGTCCATAAAAACTTGACAAGTTGAGCTTTGAACTCAACCCTACTGATCACCATTGGAATGACTTGGAATGGTGATTGCAAGCTAGGTCTTTTTATTCGACATGTGTACCTGACCTCACAAATTTCTCAAATTCAAACAGGCACCTTCAAAAATCTTGTGGAAAGCCTTCCCAGAAGAGTGGAGCATTTGACAGGATGGATGTGACAGCCACAAATAGTAGGGGAGGGGAGGAGTGCAACTCCATTATATTGGCCATGTTTTTAAATGCCAAGTCTATCTCATGTAGTTGTGTTATTAGGTGTCCACAGACATCTGTCTATATAGTCTAATCCAGCCCTTCTCAACCAGGATTATTTGGAACCCTAGGGATACCTCTAGATGTTGCTAGGGGTTCCTTGAACTATGGCTAATGGGCCTCCAAATTGATGGTAAATGAATAGTTCTGGGGTCAATGCCACTTGGCAGAGCCAGCTAAAGGACACCAATGATCTTTTTTTGTCTGCCTGTAATGCCGCGTACACACGATAATTTTTCCCGTCGGGAAAAATTTCTTTTTTTTTTTTCGCCGAGAAAAACGATCGTCTGTGGGCTTTATGTCGTTTTTCTCGTTGAGAAAAACGGCAGAAAAAACGACGAGAAAAATTAGAACATTTTTCATCGGATATTCCATCCATGTGTATGCCCCATCTGACTTTTTCCTTCTGAAATTCCGACGGACTTAGATAGAGAACTTGTTCACTTTTTTTCCGATGGACAAAAATTTCTATCGGAAAGTCAGTTCGTCTGTATGCAATTCAGACGGACTAAAAACACGCATTCTCAGAATCAAGCAGAAGAGCCAAACTGCCTATTGAACTTCATTAATCTCAGCTCGTCATACGTGTTGAACGTCACCGTGTTTTTGATGGTCGGACTTTTGTGTGACCGTGTGTATGCAAGACAGCCTGAGCGGAATTCCGTCGGAACAGTCCGGTCGTGTGTACAAGGCAATAGTCATTTTTAGCAGGGGATCCCTGAGACCAGAATGTTATTTCAAGGGTTCCTCTATGTTGAAATGGTTGAAAAAGGCTACTTTAGGGTAATACATTTGGTACATTGAAGGGAACCTGTATGAATGACAGAAGCTGATAAGTAGCTCCGCTACCTAAAATTCTCTTCCATAGGGCCCAATGAAATATGTAAGTGGGTTTTACAGGTATTGGTCATTTACTAATTCAATAAAAACCATATAAAAGGCTATTTGCAATCCACCTCACAGGTTCTGTTTAGGCAACAATCTGACAGCATTGTTCAAAAAGAATGCTTCCCTTGGAACGTCTTGTTGTAACTCGGCTAAAAACAATAGTTACATAGTACATACTATATAAATGACTGTAAGAATAGCCTCCAGTATGGGTCAAGGTTTGGTAACAGTAATTGTGTCTTTTTTTAAAAATGTGTCTGTAATGTCATCTATGCTCCATCAGTCTATGATTGCACGTTGGTTGTGTTAAATGGAACCTGTTGCTAGGAAAATCTTATTATGGTGGCATGGTTATCTAGTAGCTGGAGCCACAAGGTACCGCTACAAAACTTTTGTTCTTTAAACTTAAGACATGGTGTGGTTTGCTAATCCTAAATTACAATGTGCCTCAACGACCTATAGAAGGGTGCATGCTGTGCATTGGAGGATGTAGGGGAGGAAAGAGCAAATGAACAGACGGCTTGTGGTGCCTATTAACGCCGGCAGCTTTAATAGGTTTCTGATGCCAGGAAGCTGGGCAGGGTTTCTGATCATGTGACTGCCGTGATTGGCTGTCACAGCAGTCACATGAGCGGAAAGTTCCCAATCACAAGTAGAGATCCATAGACTGCCCTTAGCCGCCGGTAACTGTGCCGGGAGCATGCAGGGCGCACTCTCGGCACATCTCTGTTTACATTCTGGTACCCATATATAGGCCCACCTGCCGAGTGGCCGCATAAATGCGTACCGCCGGCATGAAGAGGTTAAATCCCAACTTGGCCAAAGTGGAACTTTACTTGGGTAAAAAAAATAGGGGATTTTATTATGAAATAGACATACTATGGGGGTCTATTTAGAAAAATGAACATAGCCATTCATCCAGGGAATCTGCATCTACAATTGTCCTGTCTGAATTGGACAAAAAGCACATGTTCTTTAGGCTATTTTCTCTTCTGAGCAGTGGCGGCTGGTGTTTTTTTGATTGGGGGGGCGGCAAACAACCACCCCCCCCCTGCGGCACCTTAAACCCCCCCCCCCCCACGGCACTTACTCCATCTAGGCAGCGGGCACATCAAGCAGCGGCGGGAATCGGGGAGGGTTGGGCTAATTGGGCAGTGGTGGGGATCGGGGCATCGGCGGGCACATCAGACAGTGGCAGGGATCGGGGCATCAGCGGACATCAGGCTGCGGCAGGCATCGGGCAGCGGCTCCTGTGTCTTCTCCTCCTCGCTTCCGCCATGCGTCTCCTCCCCTGCTCCTAGGCATCCAAAAGGATCGCCTGTCCTTTCAGCCAATCGGGTGACGGGTATCAGACCCGCTTCCCGATTAGCCGGGAAGAGGATCAGTGTTGCAACTGCAAATATTCATTCGCTGTTGTAACACCTGCGTGGGCTCATTGGCCAATGCTCTGCGCCACAAGCCCACCCTATTTTGAAGCCTATTAGAGCCTCTGGCTCCAATCAGGTGCTTCCAAAAAACACCCCCGCTGCTGTAATTCATGCGCCCATCGTCCTGAAAGGGGCCGGACGCATGAATAGGGGGTAGCGGCATGTGGATCATAGGGCAATAAGGATGTGGCGGCCGTAGATAGAGGGGGCGGCGCCTGGGCGCCCCTAATGGACGGGCCGCCACTGCTTCTGAGGAATGTTCTTTTATTATGGGCAGTGGTAAAATACTGCATTATGGTCACTAGATGGAGATAAAGAGCATTGGAAATAACTAAATCTTTGTAGCAAGAGATACAATTTTACCTGTTATAGAGGACACTACAGGGAATTAACATTGCAATGTAACCATTGGTTCCATTGATTTGCTGATTCCCTCCAGGATTAATTGAATTTTATGCACATACTAATCAATATGGCTGAACCCAGAAGAAGACCAGGCAAAGTTGTTAGGATAGTTTTGCATCAGTGGGACCAGGGACAGCGGCAGTAAACTTCAGGCCAATTTCTATCTGCTGGTCAAAGCCAAAGACTACCTAAGAATACCTAAATAATAACACCCATTTTTTTTAATTGAAATTACTCAGATTGGGGTGCTGCTGCTATGCAAGGAGCCGATGGTTTGTTCCTAAAGGTTAGGGCTAAACTTTCACCGTTCAGGTGTTCCGACGAAAACCTCAACCTTTTCCCGTATGCCTAGCGGACTGCTTAGTGGGAGCCATGCATCATATATATATATAAGCGGTATTTGTACCTCTTCTATATATGACAGCTTCCTGCTGTCACTGGTTCCTAAGGAAGCAGCAGATGCTGGCACCCGCTGCGTCCCTAGGAACCACTGACGTCACGGAACATTGCCTTACGCGGCCTGGATACCCCAGCCACAAAAGCAAAGGGATAACAATTACATTGTTGCCCAAATATGACTACTGGCCATATTTGGCCTCCCCGCCCCTTCCATTTTATAGCTGATACCAGCTCGGAGACCTCTCATTTACCTAGTGGTACTGTCAGGGTCAGTCGTGTGTGCCGGGGTATTAGGTTTTTTTGTTTTCAGTGAGTCGACAGGCTTTTTTTTTTAACCTGGCAGATTTGGCTCCCATTGATTACAATGGGGTCCGCGTTTAGCATCCGAAATTCAGCAAACACTATTGGAACCAAATCCAGGGCAGTTCGGCTCAGCCCTACTGCTGTATGTAAGCCAGGCTATTTGTAAAAGAAAAAATAATTAATTTTGCAGGCAAATATGCACTGCCAGGAACTGTGAAAATCGTACAGTTCCATAACACTGCATACAGTCTTAAGGCGCTCCCCTCACATGGTATTAAAATAAGTTACTGCATGTATTTTCAATGTTGCTCTCGAAACCACATGGAAAGACCCTCTACCCATTGCATGATATTTTGCATTGATATTTATGTCCCATGGCAGTGCCTACCTATTTTTAACAGTAGTTTGTCTATTAGCCCTAAAAATGGCCAACATTGAATAATAAGATTACTCCAGTCTAAGCATATTTTATGGGTACAAGAATGTTCGGGATTGGCTTGCAGAAAAGGTGGCAACCCTAGGTACACCATAAGCCCACCACTCTCCTGAGAGGTTCCAAACTTGTAATGTTGGCCCAGGATGGTCTGCTGACATGGTCCTGCACACAATACTCCACGTGGGTGCCAGCTCAGTTTGTCAAGCTGAAGCCTATGTATTTATAGAAGTTGAAAAAATTCATCTTTGTTAGGTCATAAAAGTAACATAACACAGCAGCAAGTCACTGTGGGAATGTGGGAAGTCTACATGTTTCGTGCTACATCAGGGCTTAATCATGACTCCCAAGCGGTCACGATTAAGCCCTGATGTAGCACGAAACACGTAGACTTTCCTCATGCAAAGATGCAAATTGACCCTTAAAGCTGAAGTCATGATTGAAGCATACTGTATATTAGAAATGATAAATATGTGCATTAAACTGAACAGTGAATATTGGAGTCATGATTAAGCGCTGATGTGGCGCGACACACATAGACTTTCCTCATACAAAGATGGAAAAGCTGAAGTCATGATTGGCAGATACTGTGTATTAGAAATGCTAATTATATGCAATAAACTGAATAATGAATAATTATGGTAAAAGCAACTGGTTAAATTGGGTCTGAATGTTTGCCCCACGTTTTTAATTAAGCTCACTGGCTCTGGTAAGATGGCTCCCAACCAAAAACGCTTCCCGCAGTGTGTACCGGGAAGTGACTTGAAGCCCAGGTATATAGAAATGGGCCCCAAAACAAAAGAAGATCCATACAGACACACAATGAAGTAGGGATTGAGGTCCTGTTTTGCTCCATTTTATACTGCCGCAGTGCTACCTAGAGAAGCCAAGGGAGGAATATATGACTCAACCTGTAATCTTGTAGTAGCTCCTCTTCACTGCTCCTTTTTGGCATGCCTGTGACAGAATTAATTGATGTTCCTCCTTGTGTGAACCTTGTCTGCCCAACTCTATGCTGGTAAAGGTGCGACTGCTGGCAGTTTTTGTTAAAGAAATATCACTTCAACTTTGTTGAACCCCCCCCCAGACCAGATGCATATGCACTTGGTCCCATTCCGATCCATACTGTGGTAGCTGAGCTAGCATGGTTGACTCTCACCCACCACTGCTGTTCAACCACACTGCTCATCAGTAAACATTTCTGTCCCTGGCAGCAGGCGTACTCTGGAGGTGATTGTGGACCTGGATAATCTTCTGATGGCACTGTGCTTCCCAAAGTTGAAGGTTGTAGTTCTGGTGTCCACCAGCAGGTGTCTCCTAGCAGCCAGCAGATTCCAGTAATCAGTCTCCACCTGATGATGTCTGCTAGGAGGGTATTTAGGTCCTCCCCTACTAGTGCCTCTTGCTCCAGTGTTATGTCAGGAATCAGCAGCAGGGATGGCCATATCTGCGTGGCTACATGCAGGAAACTGGGACCAGACCATATATATTTAAAGTAAGATTTATTCACAGTAAACCAAAACCCATCCAAATACCAGCACACAGCAAACATACAGATATAAGTGAACCAAAAACCTGACAAACAAGCCTGGCACTAACAGTCCCCCCCCCCCACCCAGTCGGTCACAAGCCTTGCACATACCCCATCTAGGTTGCAGGCAGCTCAGCGCTTCCTCCAGGCAACGGACGGCGGCTTCCCCTGCGTATCCTCCTCCTCTGCATCACGGCGGCTTCCACCGTGCGTCTGCTTCCTCCTCCTTCTAGGCGGCCAATAGGATTTACTTCTCCTCTCGGCCAATCGGGTGACGCTCCCTGATTGGCCGGGAGGAGAATCAGGAAGACAATAGCAAATATTTATTCTCTATCGTCACACAAATGGGTGGGCTCGGGGTGCAGTGCTCTGTGCCCGAGCCAACCCTTTTTTGAAGCCTATTAAAGCCTTTGGCTCTAATCACATGCTTCAAAAAAATAAAATAAAAACCCTATTGGGCATCAATGCGTCCAGCGCCCTCCATGTAGATTAGGGGGCCGGATGCATGGATAGGGGGGCGGCGCCCCTGCTTCCTGCATTACGGGCCCCCACTGGTGGGACCTAAATACCCTCCCAGTAGCCAGCATCAGGTGCAGACTGATTACTGGGAACTTCTGGCTGCTAGGAGACACCTGCTGGTAGACACCAGAACTACAACCTTCCACTCTAAAAAGCACAGTGTCATTCAGCTGCCGGCTAGTACACATAGGAGAGGGGACAGTGGCTGTTGTACTGCCCGTAGCTCCCCCACAGGAATGTCCATAATTTGGGCTTCAGCCTAGGATGGAGCTACAACAAGCACAAAGAGACATAAAGATATGCTTTGATTGCACAACATGGTCACAGATCAGAACAGAGCTAGGTGCTCCATGCATTTGGTCCCCTGGGGGATTCAACAATGATTTTAAAGTAGTGGTGAAATACATTTACCGTATATGGCTAGGCCGCAGCTGCTCAGCGTACATGGTAGCTTTGTAACAGTGATATAAGCACTTGGAAGAGAGACAGTTTTATGGGTGCTAGAACATGCAGCTTCCCCAAAGCACAGTAACACTATCTGAAAAGCTTGTCTTGCATTGTGTAAAGTTTTATGTCTATGTAAGCTGTTATGTATTTATGAAAAAATCACTTTAAGCACTTTATTACTGTATAAAACAGAGTGGTATATGTATTACCAATATCATATGTAAAATACATGTCAGTTGCTGTAACTGAAAACAATAAAAAAAAAAAACATGTAAAATACCTTCTCTACAGTGTTTTTCCTATGGGCTGCAGCATTTTATGGACAAGACATTTACAGGCTTGGCACAGATCAACCCCCTTGCTGCAGCCCTCTTCAGAAGGATGGGGCTATCTTTGTTCTGGAATCATCCAGGGTCACCATATACTTCCTGGACTGGGATGTCTGCTTAGAGGTGAGGCAATCATGTACATCCTGGTGCCTGACACAGATCAGCCCCTGCTGCAGCTTCCCACCCTGTGACTTGATACAGAGTTACCATGTTGTAGTCTGATCAGTTAGGTAAGAGGCGACTGAGCAAATGCTTCCTCTTGCCTGCAGCAGTATGATATCTTAGTCTAGGCAAAGACACTTGTAAGAGGGGCTTGTGATTGGCTAGAATTGTGCGCCAAGAGTACAACTCCCTGACCCTCTTTGTCTCCTGCTAGAACAGTGACCCTCCTGCTTGAGGCTTTAACTTTCCACCATATGGTGGCCACTCCATGCCAGAGGCCTCCTCCCGGCTTTCCTGGCCATTAAGCTTTATATCTCCAAAGGTATGGATGTTCACACAAGGATAGGGTTGCTGCACTTGGAAGATAGCACAGTCTAGGGCTGGGGAAAAAATCGATTTGAATCTTGAATCGAGTTGCAAGGCCAAATCGATTCAAATTTTGACCAAATCGATTTTTCCGATTTTTTTTTTCTCCATAGGACCGGCGCTCCACGGACTAGGCCGAAGCCGCGGCCTTGCCTAAAAAATCCTGCCGGCAGCTCGCTGCAATTCTGGGAAAAGGCCGCGAGGCCGGACACCACGGACTAGGATGAAGCCGCGGACTCGCGCCCTTTTTCCAGCATCGCGGCGAGCTGCGGGCGCCGGTCCTAAGGAGCTGCGGGCAGGAGTTTTTAGGCGAGGCCGCGGCTTCGGCCTAGTCCGCAGCCTTTTCCCAGGATCGCGGCGGACTAGGCCGAAGCCGCGGCCTCACCTAAAAACTCCTGCCCGCAGCTCCTTAGGACCGGCGCTGTGTCCATCAGGAAAAAAAAACTTGATTCCAATCGTGAATCAAGTTTTTTTTTAAAAAATCTGATTTTTTTTTTTGGCCCAAAATCGCCCAGCTCTAGCACAGTCACATCACATGAACATACTCTCCGGGGACACTTGATAGTACATTGTCAATCACATTTAATGGACAGTCCGCAGTAGTCACTTGAGAAAGCATCATGCAGCACTTTTAGTAAGCCATCTTTCCTTAAAGCGGAGCTCCATCCTAAAGTGGAACTTCCGCTCATCGGATTCCTCCCCCCTTCCGGTGCCACAATTGGCACCTTTCAGGGGGGAGGGGGGTGCAGATACCTGTCTAAGACAGGTATTTGCACCCACTTCCGGGCATAGACTCTGTGGGAAACTGCGGGCATTACGCCACTTCCCGTTGCCCCCGTTGTGTTCTGGGAAACACACGGTTCCCAGAACACAACGGGGACCAGTGAGGACGGCGCCGTAGGGAACCGGGCAGTGAAGCCGCAACGCTTCACTTCCTGATTCCCTCTCCGAGGATGGCGGTGGGGGCAGCCGAGAGATGAACGATTGCTCGTCTTCTGCTGCCGACGTCGCTGGACTCCAGGACAGGTAAGTGTCCATTTATTAAAAGTCAGCAGCTGCAGTATTTGTAGCTGCTGGCTTGTAATATTTTTTTTACGGCGGAGCTCCGCGTTTAAACAATCTCTTTCCATCCGGGGTCATTAGTACTGAGATGGGATCTCTGCAGTCACCTTTCTTCATGGGTACACTTCTTCTGGGACCCTCCAGATAGATGGTCTCACGCCAAGGAACTCTTGACCAGGCCTAAAAGGCTTTTTGCAACCCACCCTAGCCCCCACCTCCACGAGGGTCAGGAAGTTTGCAGCTGACACTTCTGGGTGCAGGTCTACCTCTCTTCAGCCCTGTCCAGGGCCTCTACCTGCTGGCTACATCTGCTTGATGGTGGGGTCTCTGTCTCCCATGCCCCAACTGCCCTAGGGCTCCTTCCAACCTGGCTTATAGCTGGGCACTGACTCACCCATTACATCACTACAGAAGGGCTCTAACTAAAAAGGGCCTAGCACCGATGACTCTGTTTTCTGTAACCAGACATGATTCTGGAACACAGCCACCTAGTGGCAGACTAGTTAACTGCTTATACTGTGACCAGAGATCAAGAACAGCTGTTTATAGCCCAACCTCAGATTCATAAGAAAAGAAAAAATGCAATATCCTGCAGCAGTAAAAATAAAAAAGATTAGCTCTCCTTGTCCCCTCACAGACTCGCTACTCTGTGACCCAGCACCGGTCTTCTTCCAAGTTGACTGAATCCCAGCTTTCTATGAGTCAAGAGTGTCAATGACCCACCACCATCACCACCATGTTGAAGGCATGGTATGTTTCTGAAAACGGGGGTCGCATGCTCTTTTTCCCCCCTTCTCCCCTTCAGGCCTGCCAGGCTGCTTGCTCAAATAAAGGACTCATGGGTTTTAGGGGGGACCCCATGTTTTTTTTTTTTTGCTTGTGTAACGCACAGACGCCCCTTCCCTCACTGTCTTTGGCTCACTCACAGGAGGGAAAGGCACACCATGCCACCGTGCCCGTACCCTCTGGTTTGCAGAGGTTAAGCACACTTGTAACTTACGGTTCTTGCAACAAGGTTCTCCTCAAAGTTGGTTCTCGTCCCCTAGAATGTAAAGGACAAGTCTCTATACCCCCAGTAACTCCAAGGTCCACACCAGTAGCAACTCCAACGTAGAGTTTATTTTTCTTATGCATGAATAACCACAAAGTTGAGAAGAGAGAAAGGTGTTAGAGAAGCGGATCAGATTCAGACACTCCTGGCTTCTTCGCCACTCGATCCCAAGTGGGTATAGCTCACCCGGATAGTCACCCAATGGCACTAGCAGCCGGCGTGTAGCTCGAACAGTCAATCAGATTCCCTTGATAGATGCGATCGGGAGATCCCTTGCCACAGAATCTATAGTGTCCCGAACCTCTTAATGGTTACGTTGTTAGATCCCTTTTCAGATGGATGACATCCCTCCAGAGAGTTACTGGGCCCCTTCCTTCACTGTGATCTCTCACCAGTCCTTCGGAACGGTCCTCCCCCAGCCTCCTCTTCCAGATGCGGGTCCCCTCGCAAGGCGGCACCCTGAGATTCTTCCTCCCCGAAGTGGGCTCCAGCTAAACGTGCTGGGCCCAGGGCTGAAGTTGCAGTCCCAGGACTAAAGGTGCCTGGGACTGAGGCGCACGTGGCCCCATGGCCTGGAGAACTATGCACTCGAACTTGGACTCCGGAACCGTAGGTTCCCCCAGGTACAGGTCCCCGGGGTAGAAAATCCACCCTGACCAATGGTGTCTGCCCCTTTTGTACCCTCGCCCGGCATGCACAGCAGGTAGACCACCCCCACCGCACGGCTGCCGAGAGTGGACACCCAATCGCCACTCCATCACCTGTGGTTCAACCCCGAGTACAAGTGACAGCGCCACCCATACTTCTAAGGGGAACTGCATGCCAGGTGAAAACAGCAACAAAGCAGAGTCCAACAAATTGGAAGATCCGAGCCAACTACCACTCGGATCACCCCTAAATTTAACATAGCAGCCCCCTAAATTGGGACCCCCGCTACACTTGTTTTTTTGTGTGGTGCCCCCCACACTTAAATTCCATACTAGACTTGAAGGGGGTGCACAGTTTTGTTTTTTTGTGTCCTTGGCCTGGACTCCCCATTGACATTCATACCAGATCCCCTTTCCCGTCTTGGGGTGCATTATCAAGCTGCACCGGGCTCATGTCTCTGCATATCACTCTTATAAAAGGGCATGAGGATGCTCCAAGGTGGAAGGGGGGGGGGCAGGAAATGGGGGAGAGGCACCTAGAACTGGGTTTCAACCATACCTTTTTTTTTTATTAAATGGACCCATTATAATGGACCTGTCAGGAATTTATGCATATTTTTACAGATGGGTCAACATTAAAACAATGCTGAAAGCATTGTCCGTCTTTTTAAGTAGATGTCGTAAATGCACCAACAATTGATTAATAAAAAAGGTGAAAAGGGTTTATTTATTAAAAATCCGTATTCAAGCCTACAGAGCATTGCAACTGTGATCAGTGCATCGTGGGGGCAATGCACAGGCCCCGTTGTTTATCCCCAGCTTCAGATCCGTACAGAGAGGCTGGTGGAAGCAAACAATGGCGACACCCCTGCTGCCCTGATATGCCGAAGTGGCAGATGGGACTTGTAATATTCCCGATGAAAGATACCCGTAAAATTAATGATGTGGTTGTGTGAGTGAAGCAAGGGGCACCCAGAGATTCAGGTAAGTGGAATAGGGGGGGGGTTTAAAGGTGGGGGTTGGGGAATGCGACCATATTGCACCAATCCTTTTGCCCCGCTTACCTTCACCTGCGGGGGGTAGGACACACCATGCCACAAGCCCGTGTCCTCCTTATCAGAGGTCAGGCGGTGTTCACAGATTTGTGTCCTGCAGCGAGTTACAGTAGGTGCCGCCGATATTGTGTCAATCTTCTAGCGGCGAGATTGACACCCTATGAGCTCCGTCGCGAGAGCCAGCGCCGAGCTGTCTCGTCCTCGGGAAAGGAAAAAATGTTCCTTTCACGATGAGCGACACGCATTGCCGATAGACGGGGATCCGACGTGGATTCCCGCCAATACCAGGCACTGCATTTGGTCTGAATCCTGAGCGGGAACTCCACGCCAATTTTTAAAGAAAAAAAACGGCGTGGGTTCCCCCTCCAGGAGCATATCAGGCCCTTGGGTCTGGTCTGGATTTGAAGGGGAACCCCACGCCGAAAAAACGGCGTGGGGGTCCCCCTCAAAATCCAAACCAGACCCTTATCCGAGCACGCAACCTGGCAGGCCGCAGGGGAAGAGGGGGGGGCGAGAGAGCGGCCCCCCTCCCTCCTGAACCGTACCAGGCCACATGCCCTCAACATGGGGGGTTTGGTGCTCTGGGGCAGGGGGGCGACCTGCGGCCCCCCCCTGCCCCAGAGCACCCTGCCCCCATGTTGATGAGGACAGGGCCTCTTCCCGACAACCCTGGCCGTTGGTTGTCGGGGTCTGCGGGCGGGGGGCTTATCGGAATCTGGGAGTCCCCTTTAATAAGGGGGCCCCCAGATCCCGGCCCCCCTCACCCTATGTGAATGAGTATGGGGTACATCATACCCCTACCCATTCACCTGGTGGAAAAAAATGGCAATAAAAACACAACACAGTTTTTAAAAGTATTTTATTGCACAGCTCCGGGGGTCTTCTTCCGACTTCGGGGGTTTCCGGTGTCGTCGCCACGCTCTCCGGTTCTTTCTTCTGCCGGGCCACCGCTATCTTCTTCCAACTCTTTTGCTAGCGGGGCCCGGTCTTCTCCGTCGCCTTCTCCCCTCTTCTCCTCTCCGGGTTCTTTCTTTCTTCCGCCGGGCCTCCGCTAACTTCTTTTACCTTTTTTGCTAGCGGAGGCCCGGTCTTCTCCGTCGCCTTCTCCCCTCCGGTTCTTTCCTTCTTCCGCCGGGCCTCCGCTAACTTCTTTTAGCTCTTTTGCTAGCGGAGGCCCGGTCTTCTCCGTCGCCTTCTCCCCTTCGGTTCTTTCTTTCTTCCGCCGGCCCCTCCACTAACTTCTTGTAGCTCTTTTGCTAGTGGAGGGGCCGGTCTTCCCGTCGTCGCCGTCGCCGTCTTCTTCCCTCTTCTCCTCCTCGATGTTGACTCGTCGCTTCCTCTTGCAGTAATGCTAAATCTTCGGTCCGCAGAGATTAATATAGGCTTCTCATGACGTCACAGTCACATGCTCCGGGTGGCCCCGGAGCATGTGACTGTGACGTCATGGGAGCATGTGACTGTGACATCATGAGTTCTCATCTCTAGATTATAGGGAAAAGTCTATATTCTTTCCCAAGAAGGCCAATGTCCACACGACTTTAACTCCAACAAAGAGTTTATTTTCCTTTTGCTTCAGTTAACAGGAAATTGAAGAGAGAAAGAAGCTAGTGAAGATAGGAGGCAGATTCAGGCACACAACACTTGACTCACTCATCGCCACTCGATCCCGAGTGGGTTTAGCTCCCCTCTCACAGTTCCAGCAGCCAGAGTGGAGCTCGAACAGTACTATCACTTTGTCCCCTCCAGGGACGGGTTCAGGAGATCCTCTATAGCAGCAGAATCCTGTTGTTACCGAATCCATAACTTCTATTAACCCTCTGTAGAATTCAGAGACTAGACGATGCCAATGGGCACTCTACAGGGTTAACTTTGTTGAGTAAGGAATCCTTCCCTCTGACAGGTCACCAGGCCTTTCCCGAGACAGCGACCTACTATCACTCGTCTCCTCTGTGGGACCGATCCTCCCCTGGCTTTCTCTCAGTCAGAGCGGGTACCCTCACCTGGGCACCCTGGGTCTCCAATGTGCTGATTGTAGACCCAGTTGAAGGTACTGGGCCTACCTGGAACGTTGTAGCCTCGGGCCAAAGGTGCCCCAGACTCCTTGGCCAGTCCACGCACCCCCATGGGGCACACTCCCCCGGGTACTCCTCTCCCCGGACACTCCTCCCTAAAACATGGCGTCTGCCCCTTATATACCCTCTCCCGGCATGCACAGCACGCGAGGCCCCGCCCACCACACGGCAGCCGAGAGAGGACATCCAATCACGCCACTGTGTCACCTGAGGTTCGACCCTAGGCCTGGGCAACAGTGCCACCCACAGGCCAAAGGGGAACCGTACACCAGACAACAGCCACAGCAGAGCAGAGTCCAGCATTAAATTAGAAAGCCTGGGCCAAACTATTGCCCAGGCTGTCCCTTAAATTTGGGCATAGCGACCCCCTAAATTTAGGGGTCCACTACACATGAAACATGGCATCAAAGGTGGACTAAGCCTTTAAGGTATTGGTAGAGACAGTTGGCGGTAAGCTCCATTCATCCATTTGGCTGTTTTCTTTATAGAAAACTGGTTAAAAATACTAGAAACCTACCTTGTGTGGTCGGAATAATTGTCCCCTTGGAATAAAGTGATTTTGCAGTTCCTTATAGGAAAAAAAATGACAGCTGTCCGGTACACAGCTTGGAATCAGCGACTCCGGGCCAAGCTAATTTTTACCTCGAGCACGGGTCAATATCCATAATTGGAAGCATTAAGTGTTTCCTATCGCTGTGACCTCGATTACCCCACAACAACAGCTAATAACACATATTGTGATTGTTTCCTGTTGTTGTGAGTCACGGCTCTCAGAGGGAAGCTGCACACCGGCCTCTGAGCTGGCACAAGTATCATCCTGACATAATGCCGGCATCGATCCTGGAACTCCTAGAGAGCAGAAGCTTAGACCTTGGCTTTGACTTGCATTACATCACAGGGAAATTACACTCAAATGCCTTGTACACACGATCGGAATTTCCGATGAAAAATGTCCGACGGAATTTTTTCATCGGATATTCCAACCGTGTGTGTGCCCCATCTGACTTTTTTCCATCGGAATTTAGAAAGAGAGCATGTTCTCTTTTTTTCCGGCGAAAAAAATTTCTAGCGGAAATTCTGTTCGTCTGTATGGAACTCCGACGGAGAAAAAAACACGCATGCTCAGAATAAAGTCGACGCATGCTCGGAAGCATTGAACTTCATTTTTCACTCGGCTCATCGTAATGTTGTACGTCACCACGTTCTTGACGGTCAGAATTTCGTGTGACAGTGTGTATGCAAGACAGCTTGAACGGAATTCCCTCGGAAAAATCCGTCAGAGTTTTTCCAGATGGAAAATCCGATCGTGTGTACAAGGCATTAGAATGTTTTTTTAAGACACTGTAAGGCCAAATCTATGAGCACCCCTCTCCAATTAATTAAGTTTTAATGTTTCCAGTGAAGGGTACAGTTAATAAGACATCCTACAAAGACATTGTAGACAATTGTGCTCTTCCAGCCATGTGGTAAAAGTTGGGTGAAGGCACGTTCCTGTTCGAGCATGATTGTGCCCCGTGCACAAATCCAGCTCCAAAAAGACATGGTTTACTGTATATACTCGAGTATAAGCCGAGTTTTTCAGCACATTTTTTTGTGCTGAAAATGCCCCCCTCGGCTTATACTCGAGTCTGTGTCCGACTTCAACTTTGTGCACCTTATCCCAGCCAGCCGTAGGTCCCCTTGGTACACATGTAGCCCCACTCTTCCTCTACAAGTGTGCAAAGTTTGGTGTCCGGGGGACCTACGGCCGGGGAGCACCGATTTTTCAAAACCGGGCACTCCTTCCCTAGACTCCAATGTTAAACTGTAATTTCTCCGGTGATTTTGGGGACCCGGTACCGGCCGGCCCTAGATCCCCTGGACCCCAAATTTGGCACACATATAGCCCCACTCTTCATCTATAAGTTTGTTGTCCAGGGGACCTACGGCCGGGAAGCACCGATTTTTCAAAGCCGGGCACCCCTTCCATAGACTCCCATGTTAAAAGTCAGTCTAGTCACACAGCGCCGGAGATCAGGTAGGGAGATTGGGCACAGTGAGGCATGGACACAGTGAGGCATGGACACAGTGAGGCATGGACACAGTGAGGCATGCACATGGACACAGTGAGGCAAAGTGAGGCACAGTTAGGCACAGTGAGGCATGCAGATGGACACCCTAGGCCAGTGATGGCGATTCCTTGGCACCCCAGATGTTTTGGAACTACATTTCCCATGATGCTCATGCACTCTGCAGTGTAGTTAAGCATCATGGGAAATGTAGTTCCAAAACATCTGGGGTGCCAAGGTTCGCCATCACTGCCCTAGGCTTATACTCGAGCCAATACGTTTTCCCAGTTTTTTGTGGTAAAATTAGGTGCCTCAGCTTATATTCGGGTCGGCTTATACTCGAATATATACGGTAATTAGTTTAGTGGAGAGGAACTCAATTGGGCTTCAAAGAACCCTGACCTCAACCCTACTGATCACCTTTGAGATAAATTGGAATGAGCCAAGTCATGTCAACCAACATCTCCATAAAGATATGGTTTGATAACTTTGGTGAGGAGTAGGGATGAGCCGAACACCCCCCGGTTCGGTTCGCACCAGAACTTGCGAACGGACCAAAAGTTCGCATGAACTTTAGAACCCTATTAAATACAATTGATGCGAACGTTCGAAATCAAAAGTGCTCATTATCAAGGCTAATATGCAAGTTATTGTCCTAAAAAGGGTTTGGGGACCTGGGTCCTGCACCAGGGGACATGTATCAATGCAAAAAAAAGTTTTAAAAACGTCCATTTTTTTGGGAGCAGTCATTTTAATGATGCATAAAGTGAAAAAAAAGGGAAATATTCCTTTAAATATCGTACCTGGGGGTTGTCTAAAGTATGCCTGTGAAGTGCCACGTGTTTCCCGTGTTTAGAACTGTCCCTGCACAAAATGACATTTCTAAAGGAAAAAAATGGTCATTTAAAACTGCTTGCGGCTTTAATGTAATGTCTGGTCCCGGCAATATGGATGAAAATCATTGAGAAAAATGGCATGGGTACCCCCCCACCCACTTGTATGGATACTAAGGGGAACCCCGCACCCAAAATTAAAAAAAGGCCCTATATACCCTGAACAGCAGTATACAGGCGGTGCAAACAAGACAGGGACTGTAGGTTTGTTCTTAAAGGGGTTGCTCCACCGGAATTTTTTTTTTTAAAGCCAGCAGCTACAGCTACAGCAGCTGCTGGCTTTTAATATTTGGACACTTACCTGTCCTGGAGTCCAGCGACGTCCGCAGCAGAGGACGAGCGACCGCTCGTCGCTCTGCTGCTCCCTCCGCCATCCTCGCTGAGGGAACCAGGAAGTGAAGCCCTGCGGCTTCATGCCCGGTTCCCTACGGCGCATGCGCGAGTCGCGCTGCGCCGTTCTGATTGGTGCTCCTGTGTTCTGGGAGCCGAGTGTCTCCCAGAACACCAAGGGAAGTCTGCGGGAAGTGACGTAACTCCCGCAGATTCCCGGAGACAGGACTCCCGGATGTGGGTGAAAATACCTGTCTTAGACAGGTATCTTCACCCCCCTCCCCCCTGAAAGGTGTCAATTGTGACACCGGAGGGGGGGAGGGTTCCAAATAGCAAAAGTTGCTATTTAGGGTGGAGCTCCACTTTAAGTAGAGTCTTTTTCTCATTTGGAACAGGTACATTTTTTAAGTGTAGCTCTAGCCAAAAAATCTATTTTTAAGCTTTTTGGAGAACATAGGGAAGGGTTATCACCCCTGAAACATTTGTTTTGCTGTCTGTGCACCTGTTCAGAACATTTCACCTCACTTTCCGTCCCAATGACAAATGTTTTTGGAAAAGTGGGGTTTTTATTGAAACAAGGATTGGTGATAAAGCATCAGTAGAGAGGAGACACCTTTTTCCCATATTAACTTTTACAGGAGAGAATTTGCCTTCCTAGGGGTAGATTTCCTCTCACTTCTTGTTGTCTCCTTCCGTTTGCAAGTAGGAGTCGTTTGTAAGTTGGATGTTTGAAAGTAGGGACCTGCCGTATATACTCTGCAGAAATTTGCCCCTTAGGTGTCGGTGTTGCCACAACACTGTAAGCCCTCACAGTTACTCTTGGTGGGCGCTGGAACACCCTGCTGTGAATTATTATATCAGGAATTGTAATTGCATGCCATTGTTGAACAGTGGTAGGAAAAATTGGGCCTTTGGTGGTGGTGCTGGTGCTACAACACTGTCAGCCCTCACAGTTACTCTTGGTGGGCGCATGAATGGGCCCTACTGTAAATTATTAGATCAAGAATTGTAATTGCGTGCCCCTGTTGAAGAGGGGCAGAAAAATTGGGCCTTTGGTGGTGGTGGTGGTGGTGGTGGTGGTGGTGGTGTTGCCACAACACTGTAAGCCCTCACAGTTACTCTTGGTGGGCGCAGGAATGGGCCCTGCTGTGAATTATTAGATCAAGAATTGTAATTACATGCCCCTGTTGAACAGAGGCAGAAAAATTGGGCCTTAGGCACTGGTGCCACAACACTGCAACCCCTCACAGATACTGTACTTGGAGCACAGCAATGAGCCCTGTAGCAAAGTATTGCATCAAAAATTGTAATTACACGCCCCTGTTAAACAGGGGCTGAAAAATTGGGCCTTAAGGCAATGGTGCCACAACACTGCAACCCCTCACAGATACTGTACTTGGAGCACAGCAATGAGCCCTGTTGCAAAGTATTGCATCAAAAATTGTAATTACACGCCCCTGTTAAACAGGGGCTAAAAAATTGGGCCTTAGGCACTGGTGCTGGTGCCACGACACTGCAACCTCTCCCAGATACTCTAGTTGGAGTGCAGGAATGAGCCCTGCTGCAAAGCATTGCATAAAAAATTCTAATTACATGCCCCTGTTAAACAGGGGCTGAAAAATTGGGCCTTAGCCACTGGTGGCGACACCCAGAAACAAAAATGTTCTTCCAAGCTATCATCATGAATCGGATCATTGAGGAGGAGGATAGTCAGTCAACATAACAGGACAGTCACTCAGCATCAGCATACGCAGTCTTGAAGGGATGTGACATTTTAAAATAAATTATTCTGTTATATCAGCTTCAGGTGCTTGGTAGCTGGTGGTGATCCAAGACTGGTTCATCTTTATGAAGGTCAGTCGATCAACCGAGTTGGTGGACAGGCGCACCCTGTGATCCGTCACAAAGCCTCCAGCAGCACTGAATGTGCGTTCCAAAAGAACACTGGATGCAGGACAGGCCAGTAGCTCAATTGCATACTGTGCAAGCTCTGGCCAGTGATCCATCCTCAAGACCCAGTAAGCCAGAGGATTTTCGGTGGGAAAGGTGTCCAAGTCTGACCTTGCCCCTAGGTATTCCTGCACCATGTATATCAGACGCTGGCGATGGTTGCTGGAACCGATCATACCTTGGGGCTGCGGACTAAGAAATTGTCTGAACGCATCGGTCAGACGGCCACCTTCTCCACCGCTCCTTCTGCTACTGACCGAAGCCTCAGCAACTCGTTGTCCAGGACCAGGAGTTTTTAACCTCCCAGTCTCTGGGAACGCGTTGCACAGACCTTTCTGCAAGGCCTCCCGGAGTTTTCTCATCCTCTGCTCCCTCTGCGATGGCAAGATAAGGTCTGCAACCTTACCCTTGTACCGTGGATCAAGGAGAGTAGCCAGCCAGTAATGGTCCCTCTCCTTGATCCGAAGAATACGAGGATCCTTCCGCAGACTTTGCAGGATCAGGGAGGCCATGCAGCGTAGGTTAGCTGAGGCATTCGGTCCGGAGTCCTCTGGGTCACTAAGGACGACATGATCCGCAGCCACCTCCTCCCAGCCACGTACAAGTCCACAGGTTTGTTGGGACTGTAAATCATCCCTAAAAGACTGCTGCTGTTGATGCTGAGTGCCATGCTCCACCTCCATGCTGACACAATCCTCCTCCTCCTCCTCCTCGTCCTCTTCCTGTGTGATGGGTGGGACACAAGGAACACTGTCTGGGTAAAGGGGGCCTTGAGAGGCAAGGAAGTCCTCCTCTTCCTGCCTCTGTTCTGCCTCAAGTGCCCTGTCCATTATTCCACGCAGCGTATGCTCCAACAGGTGGACAAGAGGTACAGTGTCACTGATGCATGCACTGTCACTGCTCACCATCCTCGTGGCCTCCTTAAATGGTGCCAGGACAGTGCATGCATCCCTGATCATGCCCCACTGGCGTGGAGAAAAAAAACCGAGCTCCCCTGACCCTGTCCTGGTGCTGTAGTCGCACAGGTACTCATTGATGGCCCTCTCCTGCGTGTGTAGCCGCTGCAGCATGGCCAACGTTGAGTTCCACCTGGTGGGCATGTCACATATAAGGCGGTTCTTGGGCAGGTTCAACTCCTTTTGCAGCTCAGCCAGCCGAGCACTGGCATTATATGATCTGCGGAAATGCACACAGACTTTCCTGGCCTGCCTCAGGACATCCTGTAAGCCCGGGTACCCGCCCAAGAACCGCAGCACCACCAGGTTAAGGACGTGAGCCACACAGGGCACATGGGTCAGTTGTCCCTGTCGGAGGGCGGAGAGGAGGTTGGTGCCATTGTCGCAAACCACCATTCCTGGCTTAAGCTGGCGTGGCGTCAACCACCTCTCGGCCTGCCCCTGCAGAGCTGACAGAACCTCTGCCCCAGTGTGGCTCCTGTCCCCCAAACACACCAGCACAAGCACGGCTTGGCATCTCTTTGCCTGCGTACTTGCGTAGCCCCTTGAACGCCTACGGAGCACCGCTGGTTCCGAGGACAAAGCACAGGAAGAGGCCATGGAGGAAGAAGAAGAGGAGGGGGTGGAGGAGAGAGGTGTGTAACAACCAGTAGTAGCATTTTGGAGGTGTGGCGGTGGAACAACCTCCAACACTACTGCACCTTGTCCTGCATCCTTCCCAGCTGCCAAAGGAGTGACCCAATGGGCCGTGAAAGAAAGGTAACGTCCCTGTCCATGCCTGCTGGACCATGAGTCAGCGGTAATATGCACCTTACCGCTGACCACCCTGTCCAGCGAGGCATGGACATTGCCTTCCACATGCCGGTAGAGAGCCGGAATCGCGTTCCGTGAGAAAAAGTGGCGTTTGAGAACCTGCCACTGAGGAACCGCACATTGCATAAACTCACGGAAGGGGGCCGAGTCTACCAACTGAAAAGGCAGCAGTTAAATTGCTAGCAATTTAGCCAAGCTAGCATTCAACCGCTGGGCATGTGGATGGCTGGGAGTGAACTTCTTTTGACGGTCCAGCAGCTGGGGCAGGGAAATTTGCCTGCTAGAATCGGACGTCGGTGTACTGCTAGCAGAGTGCCCGCAAGTACTTGGCTGTGACACACCTAATTCTACACCTTCATTCCTCTCAGTGCAGGTTTCAGAGAGGACTGAAGGTATGGTGGGGTTGGAGATCCCAGCTGATGAGGAGCAAGGAGAGGTCCGCTTTGTTCTTTGGTGTGGGTCTTTAAGGTACGCTTGCCAACGAGCTGCATGGCAGGTCAACATATGTCTAGTCAAGCAAGTGGTGCCCAAGTGGCTGATGTTTTGGCCACCCGAGTTACGCTTGAGACATATGTTGCAAATAGCAGCGGTGCGATCTGATGCACTCGACTCAAAAAAGGCCCACACCAAAGAACTTTTGGAATAACGGGCAGAGGCAGCGCCCTGCACAGGCGTAGCTCTGTGGGGTGATTCAGTCGGTGTGCTGCCCTTACGCTGGCCCCCGGAGGGCATCCTGCCTTGTTGGAGATGTGCCTCCTCCCCATCCTCCTCCTCCTCCTCTCTCCTATCAGGCACCCACGTGGAGTCAGTGACCTCATCATCCCCTCCCTCCTCATCACTGGAGCCAATCTGGCAGTATGCTGCAGCTGCTGGAACATGACTGCCAGATTGCTGTCCTTCTTGAGCATCCCCTCTCTCTGCGCTCACGCTACTGCCTTCCTCTAGCTGGGTATCATCATCAGACCCTTTGAAACGCTGGGCATCCTCCTGGAGCATGTACCCAACACTGTGCTCAAACAGTTCGGGGGACTCCTCAGGAGGACATGGTGGGTCTAGGGAAGGAGTGACTGATGATGACATTGATACGAGGGAAGAGGACGCTTTGGCAGCTGCTTTGCCAGTACCCTGAGCCTGGGTGAGAGAGGATGAGGAGGATGAGGAGGGCTTGGTCATCCACTCTACCAAGTCTTCGGCATGATGCAGTTCAACACGTCCAGCTGCTGAAAATAAGGACAAGCGTGTCCCATGGCCACGTGCTGATGACAATGCACCGCGTCCACGACCAGCACTGTTGCCCCCAGACACAGAGCCTGCTTGCCCTCTTTTATTGGCTTGTGACTGTCTGGCTCTCTTTGTTGGCCTTCCAGACATAGTAATGGCCTGCAGGGAGATGGGAAAACCAGCAATTGGGTAGTGTATATTGTGCTGGAGGCACACAACACCCACTAACTCCAGCAGATGCCTTTATTAGAGAACAGCAATGACGGGTATATACAGGTGTATAATGTGCCACTAACTCCTGCAGATGCCTGCATTAGAGAACAGCAATGACGGGTATATACAGGTGTACACTGTGCCACTAACTCCTGCAGATGCCTGTATTATAGAACAGCAATGATGGGTATATACAGGTGTACACTGTGCCACTAACTCCTGCAGATGCCTGTATTAGAGAACATAGAGAACAGCAATGACGGGTATATACAGGTGTATACTGTGCCACTAACTCCTGCAGATGCCTGTATTAGAGAACAGCAATGACGGGTATATACAGGTGTACACTGTGCCACTAACTCCTGCAGATGCCTGTATTAGAGAACAGCAATGACGGGTATATACAGGTGTATACTGTGCCACTAACTCCTGCAGATGCCTGTATTAGAGAACAGCAATGATGGGTATATACAGGTGTATACTGTGCCACTAACTCCTGCAGATGCCTGTATTAGAGAACAGCAATGACGGGTATATACAGGTGTATACTGTGCCACTTACTCCTGCAGATGCCTGTATTAGAGAATAGCAATGACGGATATATACAGGTGTATACTGTGCTGGGGGCACACAACACCCACTAACTCCTGCAGATGCCTGAGAAAAGAATAGAACATAGAACACACTGTCCCTGCCTATGTATCTCTTTCCCTGCACGCTGGAACACACTGCACGAGACCGCCGCGCTGGCGGCCTTTTATAGTGTGGGGCGTGTACTAAACCCCCCTGAGCTATGATTGGCCACAGGCATCCTGCCTGTGGCCAATTATGGTTCTCCTCGCTGCCGGCGCTGTGATTGGCCAAGCATGCGGGGTCACAGTGCATGCTTGGCCAATCACAGCGCCGGAAATGCAATGCGATGGCGCAGTGCATTGTGGGTCGTTCGCGTCACACGAATTTGGCGCGAACACCGAGCTCATCCCTAGTGAGGAGGAACTGGAGTGGTCTGTACAGAGCCCTGGCTTCAACCCTACTAATCACCTTTGGGATAAATTGGAATAAGCCAGGTCTTCGCAAACAACATCTCCATAAACACATGGTCTGATGAGTTTGGTGAGGAGGAACTGGAGTGGCCTGTACCATACAATAATAAAAAAAAAAACTTCTGCCTTTACAACCATTTTAACCCTGCTGATCACCTTTGGGATAAATTGGAATAAGCCAGGTCTTCTCAGCCAACATCTCCATAATCACATGGTTTAATGACCTTGGTGAGGAGGAACTTCAGGGTTGTACAGAGCCCAGGCCTCAACCCTACTGATCACCTTTGGGATAAATTGGAATAAGCCAGGTCTTCTCAGCCAACATCTCCATAATCACATGGTTTAATGAGCTTGGTGAGGAGGAACTTGAGTGTTGTACAGAGCCCAGGCCTCAACCCTACTGATCACCTTTGGGATAAATTGGAATAAGCCAGGTCTTCTCAGCCAACATCTCCATAATCACATGGTTTAATGAGCTTGGTGAGGAGGAACTTGAGGGTTGTACAGAGCCCAGGCCTCAACTCTACTGATCACCTTTGGGATAAATTGGAATAAGCCAGGTCTTCTCAACCAACATCTCCATAATCACATGGTTTAATGAGCTTGGTGAGGAGGAACTTGAGGGTTGTACAGAGCCCAGACCTCAACCCTACTGATCACCTTTGGGATAAATTGGAATAAGCCAGGTCTTCTCAACCAACATCTCCATAAACACATGGTTTAATGAGCTTGGTGAGGAGGAACTTGAGGGTTGTACAGAGCCCAGGCCTCAACCCTACTGATCACCTTTGGGATAAATTGGAATAAGCCAGTTCTTCTCAACCAACATCTCCATAATCACATGGTTTAATGAACTTGGTGAGGAGGAACTTGAGGGTTGTACAGAGCCCAGGCCTCAACCCTACTGATCACAATTGGGATTAGTTGGAACGCCGATTGAGAGCAAGGTCTTCTTATCCAACAAATTCCCACAGACCTGTCTAAAATCTTGTAAAAAGCCTTCCCAGAAAAGAGGCCGTTTTTAGATGTGGCCAACTTTCTCCATGTTAATGGCCATTGTTTTGGAATGGGATGTCCAACAAGCTCATATGGGACAAACCACGTAGTGTATTTGTGTAAGTGATCAGCATCTTACTAACCGAACAATACCATATAACGGAACTTTTAGGGTCCCAGGGTCTCCCTGCTCCCAAGCTGTCCACCGTCCCTCGCTTTGGGCACGACCGGTGTTGACTAGTGATGAGCCGAACACCCCCGGGTTCGGTTCGCACCAGAACCCGCGAACGGACCGAAAGTTCGTACGAACATTAGAACCCTATTAAATACAATGGATGCGAACGTTCGAATTCTAAAGTGCTAATTATAACAACTATTATGCATGTTATTGTCCTAAAAAGGGTTTGGGAACCCGGGTTGTGCACCAGGGGACATGTATCAATGCAAAAAGAAGTTTTAAAAACGGTCGTTTTTCGGGAGCAGTCATTTTAATGATGCATAAAGTGAAAAAAAAAAGTCAAATATTCCTTTAAATATCGTACCTGGGGGGTGTCTAAAGTATGCCTGTGAAGTGCCACGTGTTTCCCGTGTTTAGAACTGTCCCTGCACAAAATGACACTTCTAAAGGAAAAAAAAGCCATTTAAAACTGCTTGCGGCTTTAATGTAATGTCTGGTCCCGGTAATATGGATGAAAATCTTTAAGAAAAATGGCATAGCTACCCCATGACCCCCCCCCCCCCACCCCAGCCCATTACCAGCCCCTTTGGGTCTTGTATGGATATTAAGGGGAACCCCGCACATAAAATAAAAAAGGCCCTATATACTCTGAACAGCCGTATACAGGCGGTGCATACAAGACAGGGACTGTAGGTTTGTTCTTATGTAGAATCTGTTTGTAATTTTGAACAGGTACATTGTTTAAGTGTAGCTCCAGCCCAAAAATCTATTTTTAAACTTTTTGGAAAACATAGGTAAGGGTTATCACCCCTGTAACATTTGTTTTGCTGTCTGTGCCCCTGTTCAGAACATTTCACCTCACTTTCCGTCCCAATGACAACTGTTTTTGAAATGTGGTGTTTTTCTTGAAACAAGGATTGCTGATAAAGCATCAGTACAGAGGAGACACCTTTCTCCCATATTAATTCTTACAGGAGAGAATTTTCCTTCCAAGGGGTAGATTTCCTCTCACTTCCTGTTGTCTTCTTGCGTTTGCAAGTAGGAGTCGTTTGTAAGTTGGATGTTTGAAAGTAGGGACCTGCCGTATATACTCTGCAGAAATAGGCCCCTTAGTTGTTGGTGTTGGCACAACACTGTAAGCACTCACAGTTACTCTTGGTTGGTGCTGGAACGCCCTGCTGTCAACTATTATATCAGGAATTTTAATTACATATAATTGTTGAACAGTGGTAGTAAAAATTGGGCCTTTGATGGTGGTGCTGGTGCCACAACACTGTAAGCCCTGACAGTTACTCTTGGTGGGTGCAGCAATGGGCCCTGCTGTGAATTATTAGATCAAGAATTGTAATTGCATGCCCCTGTTGAACAGGGGCTGAAAAATTGGGCCTTTCGTGGTGGTGGTGGTGGTGGTGGTGTTGCCACAACACTGTAAGCCCTCAGAGTTACTCTTGGTGGGTGCAGGAATGGGCCCTGCTGTGAATTATTAGATCAAGAATTGTAATTACATGCCCCTTTTGAACAGGGGCTGAAAAATTGGGCCTTTCGTGGTGGTGGTGGTGGTGGCGTTGCCACAACACTGTAAGCCCTCAGAGTTACTCTTGGTGGGTGCAGGAATGGGCCCTGCTGTGAATTATTAGATCAAGAATTGTAATTACATGCCCCTTTTGAACAGGGGCTGAAAAATTGGGCCTTTCGTGGTGGTGGTGGTGGTGGCGTTGCCACAACACTGTAAGCCCTCAGAGTTACTCTTGGTGGGTGCAGCAATGGGCCCTGCTGTGAATTATTAGATCAAGAATTGTAATTACATGCCCCTGTTGAACAGGGGCTGAAAAATTGGGCCTTAGGCACTGGTGGCACAACACTACAACCCCTCACAGATACTGTACTTGGAGCACAGCAATGAGCCCTGTTGCAAAGTATTGCTTCAAAAATTGTAATGACACGCCCCTGTTAAACAGGGGCTGAAAAATTGGGCCTTAGGCACTGGTGCCACAACACTCCAACCCCTCACAGATACTGTACTTGGAGCACAGCAATGAGCCCTATGGCAAATTATTGCTAAAAAAATTGTAATTACACGCCCCTGTAAAACAGGGGCTGAAAAATTGGGCCTTAGCCACTGGTGGCGGCACCCATAAACAAAAATGATCTTCCAAGCTATCATCATCAATCGTATCATTGAGGACTCGGAGGAGGAGGATAGCCAGTCAACATAACAGCACAGGCACTCAGCATCAGCATCAGTCTTGAAGGGATGTGACATGTTAAAATCAATTAGTCTGTTATATCAGCATCAGGTGTGTGGTAGCTGGTGGTGATCCAAGACTGGTTCATCTTGATGAAAGTCAGTCGATCAACCGAGTCGGTGGACAGGCGCACCCTGTGATCCGTGACAAATCCTCCAGCAGCACTGAATGTGCGTTCCGAAAGAACGCTGGATGCAGGACAGGCCAGTAGCTCAATTGCATACTGTGCAAGCTCTGGCCAGTGATCCATCCTCAAGACCCAGTAAGCCAGAGGATTTTCGGTGGGGAAGGTGTCCAAGTCTGACCTTGCCCCTAGATATTCCTGCACCATGTTTATCAGACGCTGGCGATGGTTGCTGGAACCGATCATACTTTGGGGCTGCGGACTAAAGAATTGTCTGAACGCATCGGTCAGACGGCCACCTTCCCCACCGCTCCTTCTTTGACTGGCCGAAGCCTCAGCAACTCGTTGTCCAGGACCAGGAGTTTGTAACCTCCCAGTCTCTGGGAACGCATTGCACAGACCTTTCTGCAAGGCCTCCCGGAGTTGTCTCATCCTCTGCTCCCTCTGCGACGGTAACATAAGGTCCGCAACCTTACACTTGTACCGTGGATCAAGGAGAGTGGCCAGCCAGTAATGGTCCCTCTCCTTGATCCGAAGAATACGAGGATCCTTCCGCAGACTTTGCAGGATCAGGGAGGCCATGCAGCGTAGGTTTGCTGAGGCATTCGCTCCGGAGTCCTCTGGGTCACTAAGGACGACATGATCCGCAGCCACCTCCTCCCAACCACGTACAAGTCCACTGGTTTCTTGGGACTGTAAATCATCCCTAAAAGACTGCTGCTGATGATGCTGAGTGCCAGCCTCCACCTCCATGCTGACACAATCCTCCTCCTCCTCCTCCTCCTCCTCCTCTTCCTGTGCGATGGGTGGGACAGAAGGAACACTGTCTGGGTAAAGGGGGCCTTGAGAGGCAAGGAAGTCCTCCTCTTCCTGCCTCTGTTCTGCCTCAAGTGCCCTGTCCATTATTCCACGCAGCGTGTGCTCCAACAGGTGGACAAGAGGTACAGTGTCACTGATGCATGCACTGTCACTGCTCACCATCCTCGTGGCCTCCTCAAATGGTGCCAGGACAGTGCATGCATCCCTGATCATGCCCCACTGGCGTGGAGAAAAAAAACCAAGCTCCCCTGACCCTGTCCTGGTGCCGTAGTCGCACAGGTACTCATTGATGGCCCTCTGCTGCGTGTGCAGCCGCTGCAGCATGGCCAACGTTGAGTTCCACCTGGTGGGCATGTCACATATAAGGCGGTTCTTGGGCAGGTTCAACTCCTTTTGCAGCTCAGCCAGGCGAGCTCTGGCATTATAAGATCTGCGGAAATGCACACAGACTTTCCTGGCCTGCCTCAGGACATCCTGTAAGCCCGGGTACCTGCCCAAGAACCGCTGCACCACCAGGTTAAGGACGTGAGCCACACAGGGCACGTGGGTCCGTTGTCCCTGTCGGAGGGCGGAGAGGAGGTTGGTGCCATTGTCGCAAACCACCATTCCTGGCTTAAGCTGGCGTGGCGTCAACCACCTCTCGGCCTGGCCCTGCAGAGCAGACAGGACCTCTGCCCCAGTGTGGCTTCTGTCCCCCAAACACACCAGCGCAAGCACGGCATGGCATCTTTTTGCCTGCGTACTTGCGTAGCCCCTTGAACGCCTACGGAGCACCGCTGGTTCCGAGGACAAACCACAGGAAGAGGCCATGGAGGAAGAAGAAGAGGAGGGGGTGGAGGAGAGAGGTGTGTCACAACCAGTAGTAGCATTTTGGAGGCGTGGCGGTGGAACAACCTCCAACACTACTGCACCTTGTCCTGCATCCTTCCCAGCTGCCAAAAGAGTGACCCAATGGGCCGTGAAAAAAAGGTAACGTCCCTGTCCATGCCTGCTGGACCATGAGTCAGCGGTAATATGCACCTTACCGCTGACCGCCCTGTCCAGCGAGGCCAAGACATTGCCTTCCACATGCTGGTAGAGAGCCGGAATAGCCTTCCGTGAGAAAAAGTGGCGTTTGGGAACCTGCCACTGAGGAACCGCACATTGCACAAACTCACGGAAGGGGGCCGAGTCTACCAACTGAAAAGGCAGCAGTTGAAGCGCTAGCAATTTAGCCAAGCTAGCATTCAACCGCTGGGCATGTGGATGGCTGGGAGTGAACTTCTTTCGACGGTCCAGCAGCTGGGGCAGGGAAATTTGCCTGCTAGAATTGGACGTCGGTGTACTGCTAGCAGAGTGGCCGCAAGTACTTGGCTGTGACACACCTAATTCTACACCTTCATTCCTCTCAGTGCATGTTTCAGAGAGGACTGAAGTTATAGTGGGGTTGGAGATCCCAGCTGATGCGGTGCAAGGAGAGGTCCGCTTTGTTCTTTGGTGTGGGTCTTTGAGGTAGGCTTGCCAACGAGCTGCATGGCAGGTCAACATATGTCTGGTCAGGCATGTGGTACCCAAGCGGCTGATGTTTTGGCCACGCGATATACGCTTGAGACATATGTTGCAAACAGCAGCTGTGCGATCTGATGCACTAGCCTCAAAAAAGGCCCACACCAAGGAACTTTTTGAATGACGGGCAGAGGCAGCGCCCTGCACAGGCGGAGCTCTGCGGTGTGATTCCGTCGGTGTACTGCCCTTACGCTGGCCACCAAAGGGCATCCTGCCTCGTTGGAGATGTGCCTCCTCCTCATCCTCCTCCTCCTCCTCTCTCCTATTAGGCACCCACGTGGAGTCAGTGACCTCATCATCCCCTCCCTCCTCATCACTGGAGCCAATCTGGCAGTATGCTGCAGCTGCTGGAACATGACTGCCAGATTGGTGTCCTTCTTGAGCATCCCCTCTGTCTGCTCTCACGCTACTGCCTTCCTGTAGCTGGGTTTCATCATCAGACCCTTCGAAACGCTGGGCATCCTCCTGGAGCATGTACCCAACACTGTGCTCAAACAGTTCGGGGGACTCCTCAGGAGGAGGACATGGTGGGTCTAGGGAAGGAGTGACTGATGATGAGTCTGACATTGATACCAGGGAAGAAGACGCTTTGGCAGCTGCTTTGCCAGTACCCTGAGCCTGGGTGAGAGAGGATGAGGAGGAGGGCTTGGTCATCCACTCTACCAAGTCTTCGGCATGATGTGGCTCAACATGTCCAGCTGCCGAAAAGAAGGACAAGCGTGTCCCATGGCCATGTGCTGATGACAATGCACCGCGTACACGACCAGCACTGTTGCCCCCAGACACAGAGCCTGCTTGCCCTCTTTTATTGCCTCCTGACTGTCTACCTCTCCTTGTTTGCCTTCCAGACATTCTAATAGATGGCCTGCAGGGAGATGGGAAAAAAGCAATAAGGGCTACCTTCAGGTGTCCTTCTCTGTCCCTTTACTTAAGGATTTCTAAATATGGTTGAGGATGATTGCTTTTGCACAGAATAGCACAACGACAATTTCCCTGACTGTCCAAAAAACAAAGATTTCGAAGATGGTTGATGAGGAATGCTTTAGCACACTATAGCACAAGGAGAATTTCCCTCACTGTCCTTCCCTGTCCCTAGAAACAAGGATTATCACAGTGAAAGAAACTGACACTCTTCCTACCTATAGTTTTCTGTCCCTAGAAAAAATGTTTTTTTAAAGCACACTATAGCACAAGGAGAATTTCCCTCACTGTCCTTCCCTGTCCCTAGAAACAAGGATTATCACAGTGAAAGAAACTGACACTCTTCCTACCTATAGTTTTCTGTCCCTAGAAAAAATGTTTTTTTAAAGCACACTATAGCACAAGGAGAATTTCCCTCACTGTCCTTCCCTGTCCCTAGAAACAAGGATTATCACAGTGAAAGAAACTGACACTCTTCCTACCTATAGTTTTCTGTCCCTAGAAAAAATGTTTTTTTAAAGCACACTATAGCACAAGGAGAATTTCCCTCACTGTCCTTCCCTGTCCCTAGAAACAAGGATTATCACAGTGAAAGAAACTGACACTCTTCCTACCTATAGTTTTCTGTCCCTAGAAAAAATGTTTTTTTAAAGCACACTATAGCACAAGGAGAATTTCCCTCACTGTCCTTCCCTGTCCCTAGAAACAAGGATTATCACAGTGAAAGAAACTGACACTCTTCCTACCTATAGTTTTCTGTCCCTAGAAAAAATGTTTTTTTAAAGCACACTATAGCACAAGGAGAATTTCCCTCACTGTCCTTCCCTGTCCCTAGAAACAAGGATTATCACAGTGAAAGAAACTGACACTCTTCCTACCTATAGTTTTCTGTCCCTAGAAAAAATGTTTTTTTAAAGCACACTATAGCACAAGGAGAATTTCCCTCACTGTCCTTCCCTGTCCCTAGAAACAAGGATTATCACAGTGAAAGAAACTGACACTCTTCCTACCTATAGTTTTCTGTCCCTAGAAAAAATGTTTTTTTAAAGCACACTATAGCACAAGGAGAATTTCCCTCACTGTCCTTCCCTGTCCCTAGAAACAAGGATTATCACAGTGAAAGAAACTGACACTCTTCCTACCTATAGTTTTCTGTCCCTAGAAAAAATGTTTTTTTAAAGCACACTATAGCACAAGGAGAATTTCCCTCACTGTCCTTCCCTGTCCCTAGAAACAAGGATTATCACAGTGAAAGAAACTGACACTCTTCCTACCTATAGTTTTCTGTCCCTAGAAAAAATGTTTTTTTAAAGCACACTATAGCACAAGGAGAATTTCCCTCACTGTCCTTCCCTGTCCCTAGAAACAAGGATTATCACAGTGAAAGAAACTGACACTCTTCCTACCTATAGTTTTCTGTCCCTAGAAAAAATGTTTTTTTAAAGCACACTATAGCACAAGGAGAATTTCCCTCACTGTCCTTCCCTGTCCCTAGAAACAAGGATTATCACAGTGAAAGAAACTGACACTCTTCCTACCTATAGTTTTCTGTCCCTAGAAAAAATGTTTTTTTAAAGCACACTATAGCACAAGGAGAATTTCCCTCACTGTCCTTCCCTGTCCCTAGAAACAAGGATTATCACAGTGAAAGAAACTGACACTCTTCCTACCTATAGTTTTCTGTCCCTAGAAAAAATGTTTTTTTAAAGCACACTATAGCACAAGGAGAATTTCCCTCACTGTCCTTCCCTGTCCCTAGAAACAAGGATTATCACAGTGAAAGAAACTGACACTCTTCCTACCTATAGTTTTCTGTCCCTAGAAAAAATGTTTTTTTAAAGCACACTATAGCACAAGGAGAATTTCCCTCACTGTCCTTCCCTGTCCCTAGAAACAAGGATTATCACAGTGAAAGAAACTGACACTCTTCCTACCTATAGTTTTCTGTCCCTAGAAAAAATGTTTTTTTAAAGCACACTATAGCACAAGGAGAATTTCCCTCACTGTCCTTCCCTGTCCCTAGAAACAAGGATTATCACAGTGAAAGAAACTGACACTCTTCCTACCTATAGTTTTCTGTCCCTAGAAAAAATGTTTTTTTAAAGCACACTATAGCACAAGGAGAATTTCCCTCACTGTCCTTCCCTGTCCCTAGAAACAAGGATTATCACAGTGAAAGAAACTGACACTCTTCCTACCTATAGTTTTCTGTCCCTAGAAAAAATGTTTTTTTAAAGCACACTATAGCACAAGGAGAATTTCCCTCACTGTCCTTCCCTGTCCCTAGAAACAAGGATTATCACAGTGAAAGAAACTGACACTCTTCCTACCTATAGTTTTCTGTCCCTAGAAAAAATGTTTTTTTAAAGCACACTATAGCACAAGGAGAATTTCCCTCACTGTCCTTCCCTGTCCCTAGAAACAAGGATTATCACAGTGAAAGAAACTGACACTCTTCCTACCTATAGTTTTCTGTCCCTAGAAAAAATGTTTTTTTAAAGCACACTATAGCACAAGGAGAATTTCCCTCACTGTCCTTCCCTGTCCCTAGAAACAAGGATTATCACAGTGAAAGAAACTGACACTCTTCCTACCTATAGTTTTCTGTCCCTAGAAATTTTTTTTTTTAAAGCACACTATAGCACAAGGAGAATTTCCCTCACTGTCCTTCCCTGTCCCTAGAAACAAGGATTATCACAGTGAAAGAAACTGACACTCTTCCTACCTATAGCTTTCTGTCCCTAGAAAAAATGTTTTTTTAAAGCACACTATAGCACAAGGAGAATTTCCCTCACTGTCCTTCCCTGTCCCTAGAAACAAGGATTATCACAGTGAAAGAAACTGACACTCTTCCTACCTATAGTTTTCTGTCCCTAGAAAAAATGTTTTTTTAAAGCACACTATAGCACAAGGAGAATTTCCCTCACTGTCCTTCCCTGTCCCTAGAAACAAGGATTCGCACAGTAAAACACACTGACACTCTCCCTACCTATAGTTTTCTGTCCCTAGAAAAAATGTTTTTTTAAAGCACACTATAGCACAAGGAGAATTTCCCTCACTGTCCTTCCCTGTCCCTAGAAACAAGGATTATCACAGTGAAAGAAACTGACACTCTTCCTACTGTGACAGCAGGAAGGTAAAGTCACCTGGTTGCATCCAGGGGGGTAGATATATTTCGCCCAGATTCAGGCTTTACGCCGACTTATACAACTAGGTGGAGAGTTGTATAAGGCTAGTGGGCTCATGGATGACTCATACCTCTAGGGAGAGGGCTGGGCGTCGTGCAGACAGGGAGTTGATGAGACCAGCTGAAGCTTGTCAGCTCATTTAGGCCTCTATAAGAACTCCCAGCTTCATTAGATGTTAGCTCATGCCTGGAACCAGACCTGTGTGGACTGTCTAGGGAGAGTGAACCCCTGTGCGGTGAGACAAAGCCTGTGTGGCTATTTGCTTGGACATTTAAAACCAGGGACTTAGGGACTAGGACAGCACTAGGCTGATCCCAGTTGTTAGTTAGGAAACCTGTATGTTTAGTCAGAGGTCAACTTGACCAGGATTTATTTTGGTTATGTTTCTTTTGCTTTGCTGTGTTTTGTCACTGTAAATAGAAAATAAACCGCACCTTTTTTGATTTTGAAAACCACAACCTCCGTTTGCTGGGCCTGTTTTGTGTGGGGAGCCCATCCCGGGGGTCACACACACCCGCTGCCGAGCTAACCCCCTCACAGTTGGTGGAGAACCAGTGGCAGTTTTTTTTTAAGCCAGCATGGAGGAGATACTGAAGCAGCTGGCTCTAGCAAATGCCAATCAACAGCAGACAAATGCAGGTTTGCAAAGGAGCCTTGCAGCCCAGCAGCAGACAAACGCAACTTTGCAACAGAGTCTGGAGACTCAGCAACGAGCCCAGCAGCAATCTGAGGCCCGCTTCATAGACCTGTTGCAGAAGCAAGAGCAGAGACTACAACAACAGATGGAAGCAGTAATGCAGCAACGTCCGCAGACCAGTGAGGAAAGCCGTCCCACTAATACCGCGTCCTTTGGGGTGAGTCGTTTATTGACAAAAATGACTGGAGAGGATGATCCAGAGGTATTTTTGACCACATTTGAAAGGACCGCTGAAAGAGAAAAGTGGCCTGAGGAGCAGTGGGCTGGACTGGTGGCTCCTCTGTTAACTGGTGAATCGCAGAAAGCTTACTATGACCTAGAGCCTAACCAAGCAAAAGACTATGTGATGCTAAAAGCTGAAATATTGGCAAGGCTGGGTGTCACCCAGGCTGTCCGGGCTCAGCGTGTGCATAACTGGACTTTCCAGCTTGGAAAACCCCCCAGGTCTCAAATGTATGATCTCATTCACCTGAGCAGAAAGTGGCTACAGCCAGAGACTTTGTCCGCACCAAAGATTGTGGAACGTGTTGTAATGGATCGGTTTTTGAGAGCTCTTCCTACTGCCATCCAAAAGTGGGTAAGCCATGGAGACCCAGAGACGGCCGATGGTCTTGTGGATCGTGTGGAGAAATACTTGGCTACAGAGAACCTGACGGCCTCTTCCAGAGACACTCGGACTTTCCACCCTAAGACCAGACCATCCCCAGGGGCGGATAAGAGGATTCCAAGGGGTGAGGGTGGAGAGAGTGAGAGGGTGGGAGCTCTACCCCAAGTTTGGCGAGAACAGCCTGGGAAATCAGCGGCTCAAGAGGCGGCAAGAAGGATCGTTTGCTACCGCTGCCGGCAAGCGGGACATATTGCAGCCAATTGCCCGGTTGTGGAGGAACCCATGCAGTGTGACTTTCTGACGGGCAGACGTCAGTCGCTGTGTGCGACAGTCGCATGCACTGCCATTCGAGGAACTGAGAAACATTTATGCAAAATGTGTGTTAATGGTAGAAATGTTGTGGTATTGCTGGATTCAGGTAGCCTTGTGACCCTGATAAAGGCTGAGTTAGTTAAAACAGAGGTCTCTGGGAATAGCAAGGTAGCTGTTATTTGTGTGCATGGGGACACCCGAGAGTATCCAGTGACTACAGTGTGTTTCGAGACCCCCAAAGGTACCCTCTCTCATCCAGTGGGCTTAGTATCTCAGTTACCGCATGACGCCATTGTGGGAAGGGATTTTCCGAAGTTCTGGGAACTGTGGGATGATCCTGAGCCCCTCACTGGTGCCCCTATGTACCAGGAATGTGATAGCCAGAACTCCCCTGAGAGTGGTGAGGACTCTCCGGAATTTCCCTTATCAGTATTGGCAGGGGAGACTCAAGAAACTGGAGAGGAGCCCACCTCCTCAGACGAAAACCTACCGTCTGTGGAGTTCTCTGATCTTGAGGTTCACAGGGAAAACTTTGCCACAGAACAGTTAAAAGACCCCGCCCTAATAAAGGCACGGGAAAACGTAGTGAAAATAGATGGCGAGTTAGTGAACCCAGATAATACCTGCACTTACCCATACTTCAGCGTAGAGAAGGACCTACTGTATCGGGTGGCAAAAAGGGCAGAAGAAACCGTTGAGCAGCTTGTGGTGCCCAAACCTTACAGGAAGTTGGTGTTGGAGTTGGCCCATGGGCACATTCTTGGAGGTCATCTGGGGACAGAGAAAACCCGAGAGAGGGTATTACAGAGATTCTATTGGCAGGGGGTGATGAAGGACGTAGAAAATTACTGTTCCTCCTGCCCTGTGTGTCAGAGGTTGGCCCCGATGCCACATTTCCGTAGCCCGCTGGTCCCTCTACCCATCATTGAGGTCCCGTTTGAGAGGATCGCCATGGATTTGGTAGGTCCTATAATCAAGTCCGCTAGGGGGCACCAGTACATATTAGTTATAATGGACTATGCCACCCGTTATCCAGAAGCGATCCCTCTCCGAAATACCTCGGCCAAAACCATAGCCAAAGAGCTATCTCTTGTTTTTAACCGGGTGGGTATTTGTAAAGAACTGCTTACGGACCAAGGTACACCCTTTATGTCCCGGGTTATGAAAGAGCTGTGTAAATTGTTCAAAGTGACGCAATTGCGTACGTCTGTGTATCACCCCCAAACCGATGGGCTGGTTGAAAGATTCAACAAAACCCTAAAACAAATGTTGAAGAAAGTGGTGGATAGAGATGGAAAGGATTGGGACTGTTTACTTCCTTATTTGATGTTTGCTATTAGGGAGGTGCCCCAATCCTCTACGGGATTCTCCCCCTTTGAGTTACTGTATGGGAGACACCCAAGAGGGCTGTTGGATATTGCCAAGGAAACTTGGGAAAGTGAGAGTTCTCCCCACAGGAGTGTGATTGAGCATGTCGCCCTGATGCAAGATCGAATTGCACAGGTAATGCCCATCGTGAAGGAACATTTGGCCCAAGCGCAGTTGGCACAGCAGAGAGTGTACAACCGTGGAGCCAAGACCCGTACCTTTTCCCCGGGGGATAGGATATTGGTACTTGTCCCTACGGTTGAAAGTAAATTCCTTGCCAAATGGCAAGGCCCCTACGAGATAATGGAAAAAGTGAGCGAAGTGAATTACAAGGTCAGACAACCAGGAAGGCGAAAGCCCGAACAGATCTATCACGTTAATCTGTTGAAAGCCTGGAGGGATAGAGAGTCCCTAGTCGCAGACACTTGGTCACCAGCTCAAACTGGTTGCGTGATTCCTGAGGTTGGAATAGCAGCCACCTTGTCACAACCCCAACAACAGGAGGTTAAGGAGTTTGTGCTTCGCAACAAGGAGGTATTCTCTGAGCTGCCGGGACAAACATCTGGGGTAGAGCATGACATCATTACCCCGCCCGGTGAAAGGGTGAAGTTAAAACCCTATCGGATCCCAGAGGCTCGACGGGAGGCAATACGGGAGGAAGTACAGAAAATGCTGAACTTAGGGGTGATAGAGGAGTCCCAAAGTGATTGGTGCCTAAACCGGATGGGAGCTGGCGATTTTGTAACGATTTTCGTCAGTTGAACAAAGTTACAAAATTTGACACCTACCCCATGCCACGTATAGATGAGTTGATCGACCGGCTGGGAACAGCCCGATACATGACGACTCTTGACCTCACAAAAGGGTATTGGCAAATCCCCCTGGCCAAGTCGGCCAAAGAGAAAACCGCATTTGTAACCCCAGACGGGGCGTTCCAATATAAAAGAATGCCGTTCGGGTTACAGAATGCGCCGGCCACATTCCAGCGGAAAATGGACCAGATGCTGAGGCCCCATCGGAAGTATGCTGCGGCTTACCTGGATGACGTAATTGTCCATAGCACAGATTGGGCCTCACATCTGCCAAAAGTGCAAGCAGTCCTGGACTCTGTTCGGGAAGCGGGGTTTACGGCTAACCCCAAGAAGTGTACCATTGGGCAGGAGGAGGCCAAATATCTTGGGTACACCATTGGGAGGGGAGTAATAAAACCCCAACTCAACAAAGTCGAGGCCATCCAGAGTTGGCCACGTCCCAACAGCAAGAAGCAGGTACGAGCCTTTCTGGGAATCGCTGGGTATTATCGGCGATTCATTCCCCACTTTGCTTCTAAGGCTGTGCCCCTAACCAACCTGACGAAGGGGAAAGGGTCGGTCATGATTAAATGGACCCCCGAGGCTGAGGCAGCATTCCAATTCTTGAAACAAGCCTTATGTAGCCAGCCAGTGTTGTACTCACCCGACTTCTCTAAAGACTTTGTCGTACAAAGTGATGCGTCAGATGTGGGGTTAGGAGCAGTATTGTCCCAGGTCTGGAACGGGGAAGAGCACCCAGTCATTTACCTCAGCAGGAAGTTGAAGTCCCATGAGGTAAATTACGCCACCGTTGAAAAGGAGTGTTTAGCGGTGAAGTGGGCTCTAGATTCCCTTCGGTACTACCTGCTAGGTAGGCACTTTGACATGGTTACGGATCACGCTCCGTTAAAGTGGATGGCTCAAAACAAGGAAACAAATAGAAGAGTGAATAGGTGGTTCCTGGCCCTCCAGGAATTCAACTTCACAGTAAAGCATCGCCCTGGCGTTCAAATGGGGAATGTGGATGCTTTGTCTCGAGTACATGAATGCCTGATTGCTGGTGTTCCAACCCCGAGGTTAAAACAAGAGGGGGGGGTATGTGACAGCAGGAAGGTAAAGTCACCTGGTTGCATCCAGGGGGGTAGATATATTTCGCCCAGATTCAGGCTTTACGCCGACTTATACAACTAGGTGGAGAGTTGTATAAGGCTAGTGGGCTCATGGATGACTCATACCTCTAGGGAGAGGGCTGGGCGTCGTGCAGACAGGGAGTTGATGAGACCAGCTGAAGCTTGTCAGCTCATTTAGGCCTCTATAAGAACTCCCAGCTTCATTAGATGTTAGCTCATGCCTGGAACCAGACCTGTGTGGACTGTCTAGGGAGAGTGAACCCCTGTGCGGTGAGACAAAGCCTGTGTGGCTATTTGCTTGGACATTTAAAACCAGGGACTTAGGGACTAGGACAGCACTAGGCTGATCCCAGTTGTTAGTTAGGAAACCTGTATGTTTAGTCAGAGGTCAACTTGACCAGGATTTATTTTGGTTATGTTTCTTTTGCTTTGCTGTGTTTTGTCACTGTAAATAGAAAATAAACCGCACCTTTTTTGATTTTGAAAACCACAACCTCCGTTTGCTGGGCCTGTTTTGTGTGGGGAGCCCATCCCGGGGGTCACACACACCCGCTGCCGAGCTAACCCCCTCACACTACCTATAGTTTTCTGTCCCTAGAAAAAATTTTTTTTAAAGCACACTATAGCACAAGGAGAATTTCCCTCACTGTCCTTCCCTGTCCCTAGAAACAAGGATTATCACAGTGAAAGAAACTGACACTCTTCCTACCTATAGTTTTCTGTCCCTAGAAAAAATGTATTTTTAAAGCACACTATAGCACAAGGAGAATTTCCCTCACTGTCCTTCCCTGTCCCTAGAAACAAGGATTATCACAGTGAAAGAAACTGACACTCTTCCTACCTATAGTTTTCTGTCCCTAGAAAAAATGTTTTTTTAAAGCACACTATAGCACAAGGAGAATTTCCCTCACTGTCCTTCCCTGTCCCTAGAAACAAGGATTATCACAGTGAAAGAAACTGACACTCTCCCTACCTATAGTTTTCTGTCCCTAGAAAAAAAGTTTTTTTAAAGCACACTATAGCACAAGGAGAATTTCCCTCACTGTCCTTCCCTGTCCCTAGAAACAAGGATTCGCACAGTAAAACACACTGACACTCTCCCTACCTATAGTTTTCTGTCCCTAGAAAAAATGTTTTTTTAAAGCACACTATAGCACAAGGAGAATTTCCCTCACTGTCCTTCCCTGTCCCTAGAAACAAGGATTCGCACAGTAAAACACACTGACACTCTCCCTACCTATAGTTTTCTGTCCCTAGAAAAAATGTTTTTTAAAGCACATTATAGCACAAGGAGAATTTCCCTCACTGTCCTTCCCTGTCCCTAGAAACAAGGATTCGCACAGTAAAACACACTGACACTCTCCCTACCTATCCTTCTCTTTCCCTAAACTAAAGGAATCCAGGTTAAGCAAGAAAAAATAAATGTCACTGTCCCTGCCTATGCTTCTCTTTCCCTGCTCCGGAACACACTACACTAGGCCGCCGTGCTGGCGGCCTTTTATAGTGTGGGGCGTGTACTAAACACCCTCAGCAATAATTGGCCACAGGCATCCTGCCTGTGGCCAATCATTGCTCTCCTCGCTGCCGGCGCTGTGGTTGGCCAAGCATGCGGGGTCACAGTGCATGCTTGGCCAATCACAGCGCCTGGATGACACTGCGATGGCGTAGTGCATTGTGGGCCGTTCGCGTCACTCGAATTAGGCGCGAACGGCCCAAATCGTTCGATCTTCGTCGAACGATCGAACAGCCGATGTTCGAGTCGAACGTATGTTCGACTCGAACACCGAGCTCATCCCTAGTGTTGACCAATAGGGCCCATTTATGTTCTGCGCGTGAACAACATAAAAAACCAGGTCACACTCCAATGACATCACTTTTTAAAAAACTTTATTAAGACAAACAGTGCACGTCCACATGCTTGCTTGAAAGACCTCCCATTCTAAGGCATTTCACTGATCTGGACTTAATTGTACAGAACTTTTAAGGTGCCATACAATCAACTGAACAAATATAATAAAGTATTTAGAAAGTCATATTTTTACACAGGTAAAATCCCCATAGGTATATCCTACATTAGCCACTGCTTAGCAAGATTTACACATTTCCATGTTCCCAAAAGGCGTCATCAGGTTATTATGATGAAAGCTGTATCACATAAGGGGATGGGGTCATTCTCTCCACTTTTCCCAAATTTCCAGTTGGCTTCTTCAGGAGATACAGTCAGGTCCATAAATATTGGGACATCGACACAATTCTAATCTTGTTGGCTCTATACACCACTACAATGGATTTGAAATGAAACATCCAAATCAGGTGAACAGTGTAGGAATTACAACAGTTTGTATATGTGTCTCCCACTTTTTAAGGGACCAGAAGTAATGGGACAATTGGCTGCTCAGCTGTACCATGGCCAGGCGTGTGTTATTCCCTCATTATCCCATTTACAAGGAGCAGATAAAAGGTCCAGAGTTCATTTCAAGTGTGCTATTTGCATTTGGAATCTGTTGCTGTCAACTCTCAATATGAGATCCAAAGAGCTGTCACTTTCAGTGAAGCAAGCCATCATTAGGCTGAAAAAAACAAAACAAACCCATCAAAGAGATAGCAAAAACATTAGGTGTGGCCAAATCAACTGTTTGGAACATCCTTAAAAAGAAAGAACGCACCGGTGAGCTCAGCAACACCAAAAGACCCGGAAGACCATGGAAAACAACTGTGGTGGATGACCAAAGAATTCTTTCCCTGGGGAAGAAAACACCACTTAACAATAGTTGGCCAGATCAAGAACACTCTCCAGGAGGTAGGTTACACCCATTGGCCAATCCACCCAGGGGGGACAAAAAGAGGGGGATTTGGATCACCACGGGACAGTGTATGATTCTGGTATACCAAAAACAAAAACAATATTTTTATTAGTCCGCCCAACACTCTCTGCACTGAAGTAAAAATGGACAGAAAAGAGTGACTACACAAATTGATGGCTCTACTAATCTTATAACATAACCAGATAGATTGTTACCAATGCAAGGAAGTCCATATATATATATACATACTGTATACTGTATATATAATGTAACCGGCACTCGACCAAAAGCTTTTGGTAAAATGTATCTTTATTTGCAACCAGGGTAAGAATCCATGAATGTAGAATGCTAACGCATTTCAGCCTAAAACGACCAAGTTAGCTATGACTATGGCCGCTTTGGGTTGAAACGTGTTGGAGGTACTACATTCATGGATTCTTACCCAGCTTGCAAATAAAGATACATTTTGCCACACGCTGTTGGTCAAGTGCTGGTTTCAATATATATATACAGTGCCTTAAAAAAAGTATTCATACCCCTTGAAATTTTCCACATTTTGTCACGTTACAACCAAAAACGTAAATGTATTTTATTGGGATTTTATGTGATCGACCAACACAAAGTGGCACATAATTGTAAAGTGGAAGGAAAATTATAAATGGTTTTCAAACTTTTTTACAAATAAATATCTGAAAAGTGTGGCGTACATTTGTATTCAGCCTCCTTTACCCCTAACTATACCCCTAACTAAAATCTAGTGGAATCAAGTGCCTTCAGAAGTCACCTAATTAAGTAAATAGAGTCCACCTGTGTGTAATTTAATCTCAGTATAAATACAGCTGTTCTGTGAAGCCCTCAGGGCTTGTTAGATAACATTCATGCACAAATAGCATCATAAAGGCCAAGGAACACACCAGACAGGTCAGGGATGAAGTTGTGGAGAAGTTTAAAGCAGGGTTAGGTTATAAAAAAATATCCCAAGCTTTGAACATCTCACAGAACACTTTTCAATCCATCATCGGAAAATGGAAAGAGTATGGCACAACTGCAAACCTACCAAGACATGGCCGTCCACCTAAACTGACAGGCCAGGCAAGGAGAGCATTCATCAAAGAAGCAGCCAAGAGGCCCATGGTAACTCTGGAGGAGCTGCAGAGATTCACAGCTCAGGTTGGAGAATCTGTCCACAGGACAACTATTAGTCGTGCTCTCCACAAATCTGGCCTTTATGGAAGAGTGGCAAAAAGAAAGCCATTGTTGAAAGAAAGCCATAAGAAGTCCTGTTTGCAGTTTGCGAGAAGCCATGTGGGGGACACGGGAAACATAGGGTGACCACATTTCCAAACTGCCATACAGGGACACCCCCCCCCAAAAAAAGATGATTTTTGACATATTTTTTGGGCGAATTTTGGGGCAGGGGCGTATGAAATCAGCGGGATGGACAGGGGGACCGTGGGATGGACAGAGGGATAGTGGGATGGACAGAGGGACAGTGGGATGGACAGGGGGACAGGGGGATGGACAGGGGGACAGTGGAATGGACAGGGGGACTGTGGGATGGACAGAGGGACCGTGGGATGGACAGAGGGACCGTGGGATGGACAGAGGGACCATAGGATAGACAGGGGGACCATGGGATGGACAGGGGGACCATGGGATGGACAGGGGGACCATGGGATGTACAGAGGGACTGTGGGATGGACAGAGGGACGGACAGGGGGACCGTAGGATGGACAGGGGGACCATGGGATAGACAGGGGGGCCATGGGATAGACAGGGGGACCATGGGATGGACAGGGGGACCATGGGATGGACAGAGGGACTGTGGGATGGACAGAGGGATGGACAGGGGGACCGTGGGATGGACAGGGGGACCATGGGATGGACAGGGGGACCATGGGATGGACAGAGGGACTGTGGGATGGATAGGGGGACAGTGGGACCGTGGAATGGACAGAGGGATGGACAGGGGGACCGTAGAATGGACAGGGGGACAATGGGATGGAAAGGAGGACCGTGGGATTGACAGAGGGACGGACAGGGGGACCTTGGGATGGACAGGGGTACCGTGGGATGGACTGTGGGATAGACAGCGGGACCGTGGGATAGACAGGGGGAACATGGGATGGACAGAGGGACCGTGGGATGGACAGAAGGACCGTGGGATGGATAGGGGGACAGTGGGATGGACAGCGGGACTGTGGGATAAACAGAGGGATGGACAGGGGGACCATGAGATGGACAGTGGGATGGACAGGGGGACCGTGGGATGGACAGGGGGACCGTGGGATGGACAGAAGGATGGACAGGGGGACCGTGGGATAGACAGGGGGACCGTGGGATGGACAGGGGGACCGTGGGATGGACAGGGGGACCGTGGGATGGACAGAGGGACGGACAGGGGGACCGTGGGATGGACAGGGGGACCATGGGATGGACAGGGGGACCATGGGATAGACAGGGGGACCATGGGATAGACAGGGGGACCATGGGCTGGACAGAGGGACTGTGGGATAGATAGGGGGACAGTGGGACCATGGGATGGACAGAGGGACCGTGGGATAGACAGGGGGATCGTGGGATGGAAAGGGGGACCGTGGGATTGACAGAGGGATGGACAGGGGGACCGTGGGATGGACAGGGGTACCGTGGGATGGACCGTGGGATGGACAGCGGGACCGTGGGATGGATAGGGGGACAGTGGGACCGTGGGATGGACAGGGGGACCGTGGAATGGACAGGGGGACCGTGGAATGGACAGGGGGACCATGGGATGGAAAGGGGGACCATGGGATTGACAGAGGGATGGACAGGGGGACCTTGGGATGGACAGGGATACCGTGGGATGGACTGTGGGATAGACAGCGGGACCGTGGGATGGACAGGGGGACCCTGGGATGGACAGGGGTACCGTGGGATGGACAGAGGGACCGTGGGATGGACAGAGGGACCATGGGATGGACAGGGGACAGTGGGATGGATAGGGGGACAGTGGGATGGACAGCGGGACTGTGGGATAAACAGAGGGATGGACAGGGGGACCATGGGATGGACAGAGGGACAGTGGGATGGACAGGGGGAACGTGGGATGGACAGGGGGACCGTGGGATGGACAGGGGAACCGTGGGACGGACAGGGGAACCGTGGGACGGACAGGGGGACCGTGGGATGGACAGGGGGACCGTGGGATGGACAGGGGGATCGTGGGATGGAAAGGGGGACCGTGGGATTGACAGAGGGATGAACAGGGGGACCGTGGGATGGACAGGGGGACCGTGGGATGGACCGTGGGATGGACAGCGGGACCGTGGGATGGACAGGGGGACCGTGGGATGGACAGGGGGACCGTGGGATGGACAGAGGAACCGTGGGATAGACAGAGGGACTGTGGGATGGATAGGGGGACAGTGGGATGGACAGGGGACCTTGGGATAAACAGAGGGATGGACAGGGGGACCATGGGATGGACAGAGGGACAGTGGGATGGACAGGGGGACCGTGGGATGGATAGAGGGACCGTGGGATGGATAGGGAGACAGTGGGATGGACAGGGGGACTGTGGGATAGACAGGGGGACCGTGGGATGGATAGAGGGACTGTGGGATGGATAGGGGGACAGTGGGATGGATAGGGGGACAGAGGGATGGACAGGGGGACCGTGGGATGGACAGAGGGACAGTGGGATGAATAGAGGGACAGTGGGATGGATAGAGGGACCGTGGGATAGACAGAGGGACAGTGGGATGGACAGAGGGACAGTGGGATGGATAGAGAGACAGTGGGATGGATAGAGAGACAGTGGGATGGATAGAGGGACAGTGGGATGGATAGGGGGACAGAGGGATGGACAGGGGGACCGTGGGATGGACAGAGGGATGGATAGGGGGACAGTGGTGCTTAGTGATGGACTGTACATACCTCTCTCCTGCTGTCCCATTCTGTAAGCTGGGTTGCACTTGCTCCCTGTACACTGGCTGCTCCTTCTGCTGGGCTCCTACAAGAGTGCTGCATTAACAGGGGTGAGGGGGTCAGGGCGGCCGCTGCTTTGCTCTGCATACAGAGAGGGACTGAGAGGGAGCCGGAATTAGGGGGCGGAGCTGAGGTGGTCCGAGCATCGGCAAAAGCGTCATTGGTTGCTAGGACACTGGTCCTAGCTGCCAATGACTTCAAAGCAGATAATGCGGGAAGGAGGGGTGGCGGCAGGCGCCCTGCGGAAGAGAAGAAAGACGGACACACTCTCCGTGTCTCACACAGCGGGCCGAAGCCCCGCCTCCCACATCTATGGAGGAGGAGGGGGAGGGGACACACTGCTGTGCCTATACTGCTCTGTTCTGAGGTCTGTAATCATTTCATGCAAATAGACATTTATGGGGGGGGGTCTACACTGATGGGGCCAGATTAGGCGGAGCCAGAGCCAGCGCTATGGTGGCTCGGTCCACCCCTGTTCCCAGACTGTCAGTTTCATTTTGGGACACTGTGTTGTCCCGGAATGAAGTTGCCCGGGAACGGGGACAAAGATCTAAATTACGGGATAATCCCGGGCAATCCAGGAAACGTGGGCACCTGAACAGATGAGACTAAAATTGTACTTTTCGGCCTAAAAGCAAAACGCTATTTGTGGCGGAAAACTAACACTGCACATCACCCTGAATACACCGTCCCCACCGTGAAACATGGCGGTGGCAGCATCATGTTGTGGGGATGCTTTTCTTCAGCAGGGACAGGGAAGCTGGTCAGAGTTGATGGGAAGATGGATGGAGCAAAATAGAGGGCAATCTTAGAAGAAAACCTGTTAGAGTCTGCAAAAGACTTGAGACTGGGATGGAGGTTCACCTTCCAGCAGGACAACGACCCTAAACATACAGCCAGAGCTACAATGGAATGGTTTAGATCAAAACATATTCATGTGTTAGAATGGCCCAGTCACAGTCCAGACCTAAATCACATTGAGAATCTGTGGCAAGACTTGAAAATTGCTGATCACAGACGCTCTCCATCCAATCTGACAGAGCTTGAGCTATTTTTCAAAGAAGAATAAATGTCCCTCTCTGGATGTGCAAAGCTGGTAGAGACATCCCCAAAAAGACTTGCAGCTGTAATTGCAGTGAAAGGCGGTTCTACAAAGTATTGACTCCGGGGGGCGCCATACAAATATACTCCACACTTTTCACATATTTATTTGTAAAAAAAAATTTGAAACCATTTATAATTTTCCTTCCACTTCACAATTATGGGACCACTTTGTGTTGGTCTATCACATAAAATCCCAATAAAATACAGTTACGTGTTTGATTGTAACATGACAAAATGTGAAAAATGTTGAGGGGTATGAATACTTTTTCAATGCACTGTATGCCAAAAAGAACAATATTTTTTGGCCATAGCAGCCAATCAGAATCTTTGATTTATTTTCAAAATATGGCAGATACAAAAAAAAGAAAAGAATGCTAGGCTATTTCCTGTGCTGGTTGAATGCTTTTCATCGATTTAAAACATAAAATGCTGCAATTTTGCCACTAGATGGAGACAATAAAAATATTATCTGGCTATTTTCTGTGCTGGTCGAATGTTTCTGATTGAAAAAGGAAAATCCTGGATTTAGTCACTAGATGACGCTGAGTATGATAGGAAATTTCTATGATACTTAACTCCATCTATTGTACAAATGCAGTGTTTCCAGTCTTAAATCAAAAATGTTCAACCAGCACAGAAAATAACCTGATAATCTTCTTTTTTTGTCTCCATCTAGTGGCAGTATGCAGTATTTTTTGTTTTAAATCAATGAAAAAGCATTCAACCAGCACAGGAAATAGCCTGATCAGATTTGTTTGTCTCTATCTAGTGGTCAAATTCGGTATTTTCTGTTTTAAATCAATGAAAAGCATTCAACCAGCACAGGAAATAGCCTAATATTCATTTTTTATGTCTCCATCTAGTGGCCAAATGCAGCATTTTTTGTTTTAAATCAATGAAAAAGCATTCAACCAGAACAGGAAATAGCCTAATATTAATTTTTCTGTCTCCATCTAGTAGCCAAATTCGGTATTTTCTGTTTTAAATCAATGAAAAGCATTCAACCAGCACAGGAAATAGCCTAATATTATTTTTTTTGTCTCCATCTAGTAGCCAAATTCGGTATTTTCTGTTTTAAATCAATGAAAAGCATTCAACTAGCACAGGAAATAGCCTAATATTCATTTTTTTGTCTCCATCTAGTAGCCAAATGCAATATTTTCTGTTTTAAACCAATGAAAAGCATTCAACTAGCACAGGAAATAGCCTAATATTCATTTTTTTAATCTCCATCTAGTGGCCAAATGCAGCATTTTTTTTTTTTTTTTTAACAATAAAGCTTTTATTGTTGCTTTAATATAACATTTGTACAATCATACTAACATTTGTACAAGAGTATGGCGTATTTTCTGTTTTAAGTCAATGAAAACATTCAACCAGCACAGGAAATAGCCTAATATTCATTTTTGTCTCCATCTAGTATCCAAATGCGGTATTTTCTGTTTTAAATCAATGAAAAGCATTCAATCAGCACAGGAAATAGCCTAATATTATTTTTTTTGTCTCCATCTAATGGCCAAATGCAATGATTTCCATTTCTAATCAAAAGCATTCAGCCAGCACAGGAAATAGCATTTTTTGTCTCCATCTAGTGGCCAAATGCGGTATTTTCTGTTTTAAATCAATGAAAAGCATTTATCCAGCACAGGAAATAGCCTAAAGCCTCGTACACACGACCGTTTTTCTCGGCAAGAAAACTGCTGGGAGAGCTTTTTGCAGAGAAAACCGGCCCTGTGTATGGTTTCTGGTCGGGAAAAGTGCCGGGAATCTCGACGAGAAAAATAGAGAACCTGCTCTCTATTTTCTTGTTGGGATTCTCGTCTCGCCTGTTTCCCGACGAGAAAACCGTGCGTGTGTATTCTTACCTGTCCATGGTAAACCCGCGCATGCTCGATGAGACTTCGACGCATGCGCGGTAGCTTACAAGGGTAGTGTAGGGTGAAGCAAGATGACGGCGACGGCATTGAATGTGACGAGCGCATGCTCGTCATAGCCGATGACGTCACTGCGTTCTTGCCATTCAAAAGAGCGGCGGTTCTTTTGAATGTGCCGTGTGTACACTCGGCGAGCAAGAAAAGCTTGCCAGGAATCTCGTCGGGAAAACCGACGGTTTTTTTTCCCAAAGAGATTCCCGCCCGTGTGTACAGGGCTTAATATTCATTTTTTTATCTCCATCTAGTGGCCAAATGCGGTATTTTCTGTTTTAAATCAATGAAAAGCATTCAACCAGCACAGGAAATAACCTAATATTCTTTTTTTTGTCTACATCTAGTGGAAAAATGCGGTATTTTCTGTTTTAAATCAATGAAAAGCATTTAACCAATACAGGAAATAGCCTAATATTCATTTTTTTTAATCTCCATCTAGTGGCCAAATGCGGTATTTTCTGTTTTAAATCAATAAAAATAATTCAACAAGCACAGGAAATAGCCAAATATTCTTTTTTTGTCTCCATCTAGTGGACAAATGTGGTATTTTCTGTTTTAAATCAATGAAAAGCATTCGACCACCACAGAATATAACTTAATGACATCAATTTTTTCCCTCATTAGCACAGAACGAAAGTACGTGCACTTTCACTGGTCGTCACTGTTATGCAATTTTTTTATAAATGCACCCCTAAGACTCCGATTTACCTGTAATATTTGGTAAATGTCAGATTCACTGCTTTATAAATATTAGTGTTGAAAAATATATCCCTACAGAGCACTTTATTTGCTACACTCAGGAAACTTCATCCTGTGTCCATGTTTTTTGGGGGTGTCCCCCAACTCCACCCCCTCCCCCACTGGGGTCACCAACAGATCTTGGACATGATCAAAAATCGCTCATGTAGCATAGCTGATCATCGGCTCATCGCAACGACATGCTAAAGAGGAAGCGCGTCCAGAGAAAGCATCTAAAGGAAAGTTGGCCGGGCGCCCAAGACATGGCGGCAGACAAAAGATACCTGGAAGTGTGGATTCAATGAGCATCTTTCTACGTGTCGTAGCGCTGGAATTTCCGCCAAGGCCTCCAAAACAGTGACACATTCCCCGCGGCAGCTGTGATACACATCAATATCTTGTGCTGCATAACAGGAAGCGATGAGCTCACCGGGAAATGACGCTCTGGGATTACGGCAGGAGGTGCGTGCGCCTCACACCACAAACACACAGAGGATCGGACTTACAGGGGGCCCCACTAGAGTGTCAGCTCCTCAGTCCAGTCTCCCAGGTGCTATATTCACCAACTGTCATGTCTTCCAGTTCTCCACAGGGCAGCTCATCCTTGGAAGAACACTGGCAAATGTAGTGCCGTAGAAGGCTGGACCGGGGAGCTTACAATCTTGCGGTTTACCGGCACAGGCCCCTCCCCCACCCCAGTCTGCTTCACCCTGTATTACCTGAGCTACATTCAGCAGCCGTAATGAATGAGGTAAGATATGGCCCCTGAAATTCAGCAGACATTGGAATACATTTGTATCTGGTCTACTAACTCGTGGTGTATTACTTCAATCCTAGATCCTAGATCCCAGATCTATTTTTCATGACATCACCTGCTGTGTATAATGGGCACAGCAGGTGTACAGACACAGGAACTCTGCACAGGGATGGTGGGAACCCCTCATAATGGGCACAGCAGGTGTACAGACACAGGAACTCTGCACAGGGATGGTGGGAACCCCTCCTAATGGGCACAGCAGGTGTACAGACCCAGAAACTCATCACAGGGATGATGGTAACCCCTCATAATGGGCACAGCAGGTGTACAGACCCATGAACGCTGCACAGGGATGGTGGGAACCCCTCATAATGGGCACAGCAGATGTACAGACTCAGGAACTCAGCACAGGGATGGTGGGAACCCCTCATAATGGACACAGCAGGTGTACAGACCCAGGAACTCAGCATAAGGATGGTGGGAACCCCTCATAATGGGCACAGCAGGTGTACAGACACAGGAACTCAGCATAAAGATGGTGGGAACCCCTCATAATGGGCACAGTAGGTGTACAGACCCAGGAACCCAGGGCAGGGATGGGGGAACCCCTCATAATGGACACAGCAGGTGTACAGACACAGGAACTCAGCACATGGATGGTGGGAAACTGCCATTCCACTCCTTGACAGTGAGGTGTGCGGTTGCTAGTTCCTTGCTCCTGTGCTTCCAGAGACCAGGGGCTAGAGTTGCTTCTCTGCCCCAGGAGGGATGCTGGATCCTGGGGAGGACCCTGGCGGGGGCCCCCTGGATAGGCCTGGGGAGGATTCTGGGCCTAGCCAAAGGAGAGATGAGTCCTTATCTGCCTTTAGACAGAGGACTGTCAGCAAACTAAAGAGGATTGAGAAGGAAGAGGAGAAGTTGATGGTCTTGATGGCTGAATTTAGAAAGAAAAAGCAGATCTGTGCAAAAGTGTACAGCGAGAAAAGACCGGCTCTGAGGCCTGAGTTGAAGGACCTGGAACAAGCTGTGAGGAAACAGAAAGATTTGGTGAGTTCTCTGAAGGAGAATAGCGGAATTTTTAAAGAGAAATATAAAAATCAGGAGCGATTTAATCGCATGAGGAGAGGTGCCACATCCTGCATGGAGGGTGAGGAGACCAGTGAGGAGATGAAGGAACTGACAGACTCAGCAGTGAGTGAGAAAGTGGGCCCGGAGGATGAGCCCAGCTCTTCAACACCTCAGACATCTGCTGAGCCCTCAATGGTGGAGGCCTCTGTCCCCTTCACTCCCCAGCAATGTGGAACATCTCAGGAGGGTGAAGGTTCTGATGTGCTGAAGTTCATCACCAAGCTGGAATCCCCTCCGGATGCGGCTTCCCCGGATGGTGATGAGAAGATGGACACCATTCCTAGTCCTGTGAAGGACAAACCTGTGGCAAGAGCAAGATCCACCATGAAATCTGCAGCAGCTGGGGGGAAGTCCGATCCCACCGTCAGCCATAACATTGTGAATGTAACAACCCAGCAAGCAGGTACAGTGTGTGTGCAGGATGGTGGTGTGAACTTTATTGGTGACAATGGGCTTGCTGGGGGTTGTAGTACTACGGGCAGTCAGCCCAATCCCATAGACAATGTACAGCATACAACGCAGTCTGATTTACCTGTTCAAAACAAAGCTTCAGCTGAAACTGCTGAGAGCAATAGTCAGCTTCTGAGGGAAGAATCTGCAGAGAGGTCCATGGACAATACAGAGACTTTGCCTGGACCAGGCACAGCGGCTGTTCCTGTGAATGGTGGAGAGGATGCTGGGTGAAGTAGTGCCACAACTCTCCAGGAGTCTGCAGTGGACAGGATTGGAGCTGTGTGTTCAGAGCAGAGGGCGGGTCCTGCCTCTGCTAATTCAGTGACTGCTATCCCAGATGAATTAGACTCTTTGCCAGCAGCTTTGAATGTGAAGGACAAGACTGCAAATACTGGGGGTGTAAGGAAATCTTATGCTGGTGTTGCTACAGGATCTGGGAAGGGGGAGCAAGCAGGGAAGGAATATGGGAATGTTTTATCTTCCTCCCTGTTTAAAAGGAGGAATGTTGTGCAGTTAAAATGGGAAGGCGGTGGAATCCCCCCACATAGGAGGGCAGTGGTGGATAAAATCCTACAGATGGGGTTTACGCCCGCAGATATCTTCGCCCTGATCAGTCCGGCAGGTTCCTATGAATATGATTTGTCCTTCATCCGTCCGGAGTCTTTGGACATGTTTTGGGAGAAATATGAACACGTGTGTAGGGGCCTGCCGGACTGGAAAGGGCTCATCCCCAAGCTTGTATCCCGCCAGCCACTCATTAAAATGGTGACAATTCTGGTCCGCAATGAGTCCATATCACAGGGGAATTTATATTTTTGGTTGAGGAGGTATGGAGACGTCCTGAGCCCCCTAAAAAAGATTTTGGACGATCAGGGAATATGGACGGGGGGGTGGTCTGTACAGCTAAAATTAAAGGTCATTGATAATGTTATTCAGCATCTGCCATCCTCAGCTTTCCTGGGGAGGGACAGGCTGACCATCTTTTATCCAGGCCAGCCAAAGCTGTGCAACAAATGTGGAGACAAAGGGCATTTTGCGTCCTCCTGTCCAGTGATGAAGTGCTCTCTGTGTCAGGAGGAAGGACATTTGGCTAAGGGCTGTAATATTATAAGGTGTAATCTGTGCAATGCGGCGGGACATCCTTACAGTCAGTGTCCTGAGGCAATGCACAACAAGCCTGAGCTCATGAGAGAGTTCTTCCGCCTGGACATGGAGGATGCTCAGAGCTCAGCAGCTGGAGTGCCTGTGAGTTCATCTGAGTCTGTGCCAATACCCAATGTGTCTGTGTCTCCCAAGTCTGTGGTGCCCCAGTCTGTGCCAACACCCAAAGTGTCTGTGTCTCCCCAGTCTGTGCGTTTACCTAGTGTGCCCATGTCTTCCCAGTCTGTAGGTAAGGTGTCAGTTCCAGAGAATGTGTCCAATCCTTCTGTGTCTTCTAGAATTGCAGAGGCAGCAAGAGGTGTTGAGGCAGGTGCATCAAGTGCGGTGCCAGTTCCCCTCCCTCGGCGCTGCAGAGTTCCTGTTAAGGATCGTGGGGTGCAGAGGAGTGGGGAGGATGGTGAAGAGGTTGGCCTGGTGGTAGATAAGGGAAGGGAGTGTGGGGGGGAGGGGGGTGGAGGGGGTGGAGGGGAGGATAGGAGTGGGGAGGCTGTTGACTCCGGGTTGTCCAAGGATGATATGGAGTGGCTGGAGGATAAAAGGAGGAGAGGCAAAAGGAAGGAAAAAAAAGGAGGTACAGTTACCTTGAGTCCTAAGGTTTTGCCTTCGGCAAATAAATTTAAGGTACTGGCAGATGATGATGATGATGATGAAGAATGGGGTTCGTTCAGTTCAGCATCCTCTATGGATGATGAGTGCCAGGGTGCAACGAAGCGCACTGGTTCTCCAGGGAGAGGGAGTAGCCAGGCTGGGAAACGGCTGCCCCAACTACCCTAATGGCAGTTCCCACTCATTTTATATAAAAGGCTCCATGCATGGTGACGGTGATGTTCCTTAGTCTGGCTCTCTCGTAGGGATTATGTTGTGCGCAATTTGGTTTGCACCGTTTATTATGTTCTTTTTTCTGTTTTGTATAGTCATAATCAATTATTTGTAAATATGTTTTATTTATTATGGTTTTATTGTATATAAGTTGTTGTTGTTTGTAAGATTTTTTCAATAAACTAAATTAACCCCTCATAATGGGAACAGCAGGTGTACAGACCCCGGAACTCAGCACAAGGTTGGCGGGAACCCCTCATAATGGGCACAGCAGGTGTACAGACCCCGGAACTCAGCACAAGGTTGGCGGGAACCCCTCCTATTGGGCACAGCAGGTGTACAGACACAGGAACTCAGCACAGGGATGGTGGGAACCCCTCATAATGGACACAGCAGGTGTACGGACTCAGGAACTCAGCACAAGGATGGTGGGAACCCCTCCTAATGGGCACAGCAGGTGTACAGACCTGGTAACTCAGCACAGGGATGGTGGGAACACCTTAAAATGGGCACAGCAGGTGTACAGACCTATTACAACAATAAAAGTGTGCTACACTGTATCTCTATTAATCCGCCTTCACTAAATGGTGGACTGCGGTCCGGATCTGGACTGACTGACAATTCAGTCCAGACCGCCAGCCAGCTATTCTGCTGCTCTGGATCCTCAGTAAGTTGCAGTAATTGGTTACTAGGACTATCAGTGTCATAGCAACCAATGACATTGTGTGTGCCCCACCACCTACAGCGTGCTTCCTCTCCCAGCTCCTGCCCCCTGCCTGCCTGGCTAGTATGGACTATACTGATCTATAGTGAGACTGATGGGGAACCTGATGCATAGGGGCACTCTAATGGGGACATATTATGTAAGGGGACACCCTGATGGGAACACCTGAAGTATGGGGACACCTGATATCTATGGGGCACTCTAATGGGGACACCTGAGGTATGTGGGCACTCTGATGGGGACACATTGTGTAAGAAGGCACTCTGATGGGGGGGAACTTGATGTTTGTGGGCACTCTGATGGGGGCAACTGATATATAAGGATATTCTGATTGAGGTTTCTGTTTTATGGGGTTACTCTAATGGGGCACCTGATATAATGAGATACACTGATGGGAGCACCAGATGTAAGGGAGCATTCTGATGGGAACTTCTTACGTAAGGGGGTACCATGATGGGTACACCTTGTGTAAGGGGCACTGTGATAAAGGACACCTGATGTAAGGGGTGTACTCTGAGGGGTACACCTGATGTATGGGGCACTCTGATGGAGTCACCTGATGTAAGGGGGCACTCTGATGGGGACTCCAAATATAAGAGAGTACTGTGATATGGGCAACTGATCTAAGGGGGTACTCCATTGGAACTACTAATTTATTTAAGCACTCGGATAGGGACACCTTGTGCAAGGAGGCACTCTATTGGGGGAATCTTATTCATGGGGGCACTCTGATGGGGACATATTATGTAAGAGGGCACCCTGATGGGGGAACTTGATGTTGGGGGGCACTTTGATGTGGACACATTCTGCAAAGGAGCACTCTGGTGGGGGCAACTGATATTTGAAGCTATTCTGATTGGGGTTTCTGTTTTATGGGGTTACTTTAATGGGGACAACTGATATAATGAGGTACTCTGATATGGGCACCAGATGTAAATGGGCACTCTGATGGGGATTTGTTATGTAAGGGGGTACCCTGATGGGAACACCTTATGTAGGGGGCACTGTGATGGGGACACCTGATGTAAGGGGGCACTCTGAGGGGTACACCTGATGTATGGGGGCACTCTGATGGGGTCACATTATGTAAGGGGCATCCTGATGTGAGCACCTGATGTAAGAGAGCACTTTGATGAGGACAACAGATATAAGGGAGTTCTGTGATGGGGGCAACTCATCAAAGAGTGTACTCCAGTGGGGATAACTGATTTATGGGGGCACTCTGATAGAGACACCTTCTGTAAGGGGATACTCTGTTGTGGACACTTGATGTAAGGGGGTACCCTGAAAGGGATAACTGATATAAAGGGGTACTCTGATTGGGGCAACTTATCCATGGGAGTACTCTGATGGGGATACCATATGTAAGAGGGTACTCTGATGGGGACACCATATGTAATAGGGTACTCTGATGGAGACACTTGATGTAAGAGGGTATTCTGATGGAGACACTTGATGTAAGAGGGTATTCTGATGGAGACACTTGATGTAAGAGGGTATTCTGATGGAGACACTTGATGTAAGAGGGTATTCTGATGGAGACACTTGATGTAAGAGGGTATTCTGATGGTGACACTTGATGTAAGAGGGTACTCTGATGGAGACACTTGATGTAATAGGGTACTCTGATGGAGACACTTGATGTAATAGGGTACTCTGATGGAGACACTTGATGTAAGAGTGTCTCTGATGGAGACACTTGATGTAATAGTGCCTCTGATGGAGACACTTGATGTAAGAGGGTACTCTGATGGAGACACTTGATGTAATAGGGTCTCTGATGGAGACACTTGATGTAATAGGGTCTCCGATAGAGACACTTGATGTAATAGGGTACTCTGATGGAGACACTTGATGTAAGAGGGTCTCTGATGGAGACACTTGATGTAATAGGGTACTCTGGAAACACTTGATGTAGTAGGGTACTCTGGAGACACTTGATGTAATAGGGTACTCTGATGGAGACACTTGATGTAAGAGGGTCTCTGATGGAGAAAGTTGATGTAAGAGGGTACTCTGATGGAGACACTTGATGTAAGAGGGTACTCTGATGGAGACACTTGATGTAAGAGGGTCTCTGATGGAGACACTTGATGTAGTAGGGTACTCTGGAGACACTTGATGTAATAGGGTCGTTGATGGAGACACTTGATGTAATAGGGTCTCTGATGGAGACACTTGATGTAAGAGGGCACTCTAATGGAGACACTTGATGTAATAGGGTCTCTGATGGAGACACTTGATGTAATAGGGTCTCTGATGGAGACACTTGATGTAATAGGGTCTCTGATGGGGACACTTGATGTAAGAGGGTCTCTGATGGAGACACTTGATGTAAGAGGGTCTCTGATGGAGACACTTGATGTAAGAGGGTCTCTGATGGAGACACTTGATGTAATAGGGTCTCTGATGGAGACACTTGATGTAATAGGGTCTCTGATGGAGACACTTGATGTAATAGCGTCTCTGATGGAGACACTTGATGTAATAGGGTACTCTAATAGAGACACTTTATGTAATAGGGTCTCTGATGGAGACACTTGATGTAATAGGGTCTCTGATGGAGACACTTGATGTAATAGGGTCTCTGATGGAGACACTTTATGTAATAGGGTCTCCGATGGAGACACTTGATGTAATAGGGTACTCTGATGGAGACACTTGATGTAAGAGGGTCTCTGATGGAGACACTTGATGTAATAGGGTACTCTGGAAACACTTGATGTAGTAGGGTACTCTGGAGACACTTGATGTAATAGGGTACTCTGATGGAGACACTTGATGTAAGAGGGTCTCTGATGGAGAAAGTTGATGTAAGAGGGTACTCTGATGGAGACACTTGATGTAAGAGGGTACTCTGATGGAGACACTTGATGTAAGAGGGTCTCTGATGGAGACACTTGATGTAGTAGGGTACTCTGGAGACACTTGATGTAATAGGGTCGCTGATGGAGACACTTGATGTAATAGGGTCTCTGATGGAGACACTTGATGTAAGAGGGCACTCTAATGGAGACACTTGATGTAATAGGGTCTCTGATGGAGACACTTGATGTAATAGGGTCTCTGATGGAGACACTTGATGTAATAGGGTCTCTGATGGAGACACTTGATGTAAGAGGGTCTCTGATGGAGACACTTGATGTAAGAGGGTCTCTGATGGAGACACTTGATGTAAGAGGGTCTCTGATGGAGACACTTGATGTAATAGGGTCTCTGATGGAGACACTTGATGTAATAGGGTCTCTGATGGAGACACTTTATGTAATAGGGTCTCTGATGGAGACACTTGATGTAATAGGGTCTCTGATGGAGACACTTGATGTAATAGGGTCTCTGATGGAGACACTTTATGTAATAGGGTCTCTGATGGGGATACCTGATATAAGGGGGTACTCTGATGGGTATACCTGATATAAGGGGGTACTCTGATGGGGGGAACTGATCTAAGAGGTATTGTGATGGGAACAACTTATGTAAAGTGGTTTTATTTTCTTTTACTTAAAATATGGATGTGATTGGTCTACTTTTATGCTTTTATTAAAGAGATTTGGACCTCGACTGGTAGAACATTTTAGCAGCCAGGATTCCTTGAATTTGAATTAATTACCCCTGCTATAGGTTTTTGATTCTCCAGGAACCTTTAAGATAAATCTTATAACAATAATTCCAAATGTGTGCTTAGGAAAATCACAGTAATTTTTCCTTCTCGTTGACCTTCACTTTGTATCATTATTCTATATCACATAACATGTCTCTGGTTGCATCATTTCACCCAATCTTCCATTCGTTGGCGTGGACTTTTATGATCGGTGACACCGCTTGGGTTGTGATCGGTGGGCATGGTATGAAAAACCAAATCTGAACAGAATGCAACATTGCTGTCCCATGGAGGGTTTTTATTGGTCCACCTGACCCCTGCCATGGCTCTCCAATTGTCCCCCTCCCAACGCTATTCCCCATGCGCCCGGCGGCTTACCACAAGATTTATGAAAGCGGTAGGAAAATGCTAACCAGTGCAATACCGTGATCAAATTTAGAAAGCAGACGTACATCAATGGCCGTCTCTGCGGACTCCTGACACCGACTCCCTGCGCTGAAATAATGTTCGAGGGCCTTGGCGGTCACATTCTAATTATTTTTCCGTGACACTCGCTTTGTTTGGCCGCGCTAAGTGACTGCGTGTAAGTGACAGCCGCCATAAGTGCAGCTGGTTTGTTAGCACGGCTTAAACAAAGGTCCGACTAGTTAATGGATTCCGACGCCCACGCGCTACCTGGGAATAAAGCGAGGCCCATATGTACGGCACTGGCAGTGCGTGGGCGACTGCACCAGCTGCAACAACCAAGCGCAGACAGACCATTAATCCAACCTTTAAATGAGACTTAATTTAGACCCCTGAGCCCAGAGCGGCCTGTCACTTTTTATTGCATTACAAAAAGACGTTTAATAGGAGATTGCTATGGCATTGGTCCTCCACCAACGCCATACACAAACTTGATTAGGTTGCTAATTAGCCAAGAAAAAAAAAAAAGAGGGTGACATGATAAAAGTGGAACTGAAAAAATCGAAGTATGGATTCCACGGCAGGGTAACAACTCGCATCCGAGAGGTTCTACTTTTAATAACCCAGCTGTGCGTATTTCACAATATGGCTGTAAATGTAATAAGCACATGTATCCGTTTTAACCTTTTGCCAACCACGGAAACGCACATATATGGTGGCAAGAAAAGTGGGCATTGACACCTACATGCCGCATATATGCGTCTACAATGACCTGAGGTTGTGCGCTTAAAACGCTCTCCCAGCTCGCTGACTGAGCTGTCGCCTATAGCAAACCCATGCCGCTGGTTCTGTGAGAGTGAGATAGAGAAGCAGTGCTGCCACCCATGCAATAAAAGCCCAAAAAGCACTATTAAACCCAAAAGCAAAAATTTATTAAATTGCAGTTTACCAACTTTAATATTATTTTGTATCTCTCTATCTCCCGTGTGATCAACGTTTATAAACAATGTTACTTTGTATCTCGCTATCTCCAGTCTGATCAATGTTTATAAACAATGTTACTTTGTATCTCTCTATCTCCCATCTGATCAATGTTTATAAACAATGTTACTTTGTATCTCTCTATCTCCTGTCTGATCAATGTTTATAAACATTGCTGGACCATGGGGCAGGTAAGTGTCTGTTTATTAATAGTCAGCAGCTACACTTTTTGTAGCTGCTGACTTTAAATAAACGAAAAAACAAGTGGAACTCTGCTTTAAGTTTTTTTTGAGCATGCCTATTGTCTACATCTGGTTAAATAGGCTGCCATTGCCCCTGAGCACATTAATAAATAAATAATAGGTTCGGCATTATTTTCATCACCATTATAATAAGCTCTATAACAAAGATACATAGCAGCATACTGTAGATGAGACAGTAGACCAGGGGGTCTCCAAACTTTTTAGCACATCATACACTGTATTTTACAAATATTAGCAGGTTGGAAAAAAAAAGAAAAAAGTATTCTAAATTAACAAAAAAAAAATTACTTAATAAAAAAGTTTTTTTTCGTATTTAGCATGTATTGTAAGCAACAGAGCAAAAAACTTCCACAGAGATTTGAGCCTATCAAACTCCCCCTTACATCAGAATCCCCCCTTACATCAAAGTCCCCTTCAGAGTCCCTGTTAGAATCAATCTTACATCAAAAGATCAGGGTTTGGAGACTCCTGTGGTAGATGATACTTAGCACCATCTAGTGGACAATTCAAAATGTTCTGTCTTAAAAAAAATCCCCCCTCTCAGTATAAACACTTCCATCCCCAAAAATCCCCCCAGCCCAAATCCTCTTCCCCCCCCAAAACCCCCCTCCCAACACAAATCTTACCCCCATCCGCCTCCCAGATCAAATCTCCCCTCCTGCCCCCAACCCACCTCCCAGCTCAAATCATCTTCCCCCCCAGAATCCCCCCTCCCAGCGCAAATCTCTTTCACTCAATATCTCCCCTCCCAGAACATATCCTAGCCCCAACAAAAATCCTACCACCCTTCCCCACCAAATTCTCTCTTGCAGCACAAATCCTCTTTTCCACAATATTCCCCCTCCCAGCACAAATCTATTCCACCCAATATCTCCCCTCCCAGAACATATCCTAGCCCCAACACAAATCCTACCACCCCATCCCACCAAATTCTCTCTTACAGCACAAATCCTCTTTTCCCCAATATTCCCCCTCCCAACATAAATCTCTTCCACTCAATATCTCCCCTCCCAGAACATATCCTAGCCCCAACACAAATCCTACCACCCCTCCCCACCAAATTCTCTCTTACAGCAAAAATCCTCCTTTCCCCAATATTCCCCCTCCCAGCACAAATCACTTCAAACGCAAATCCTCTCCCCCCAAAAAATCTCCCCTCCCAGCAAACAACCCCCCCCAAAAAAATTCCCCCTCCCCGCAGGACTCCATGCCTCAAATCACCCCTCCCAGCACAAACTACCTTTCTTCCCCAAATCCCTCCACCCAGCATAATCTCCCCCAATTTCATCCACCAATTCCCCCCCCCCCCCAAGTTACCTGTTTATGTACTGCTCCTCATGTTGCCTGCAATGATTTAGGATGAGGGGCACATGCCAGTGGCGGCTGGTGCTCCAAATTTTTTTGGGGGGGCGCAAAGAAACTGAAAAATTCTGGAAAAAAAACATCAATTGCAGCCTCACTGTGCCTATCAAACGCAGCCACTGTGCCTATCAAACGCAGCCACTGTGCCTATCAAACGCAACCACTGTGCCATCAAACGCAACCACTGTGCCATCAAACGCAACCACTATGCCATCAAACTCTGCCACTGTGCCTATCAATTGTTGCCACTGTGCCCATCAAACGCAACCACTGTGCCCATCAAACGCAACCACTGTGCCATCAAACGCAACCACTGTGCCATCAAACGCAACCACTGTGCCCATCAAACGCAACCACTGTGCCATCAAATGCAGCCACTGTGCCCATCAAACGCAACCACTGTGCCATCAAACGCAACCACTGTGCCCATCAAAAGCAGCCACTGTACCCATCAAACGCAGCCACTGTGCCCATCAAACACTGCCACTGTGCCCATCAAATGCTGCCACTGTGCATAGCTCCCAACTGTCCTGGATTTTGAGGAACTGTCCCTGATTTGGAGAAATGTCCCTCTGTCCCTCATTCCTCCTCATTTGTCCCTCATTTTGGTCTGGTCTATATAGATGTATATAAAATGCACTTTTTATCTATCAAAAAAGTGTTTTTCCAACACTAAACCTTTCATCTGATTTCTAAATTGCTGGATTTGTAAATTCCAAAAGCCAATATAAAGGAATAGTAGTGGTAAAAAAAAGCACTTGTGGGTTTAACCAATCTTGTTTTTTTGTGCAATTCTCCTTTAAGGGGGTGTGGCAAGGGGTGTGTCCTTTGCCTGCATACTTTTGCTGATAGGTGTCCCTCATTCCCATCACAAAAAGTTGGGAGGTATGACTGTGCCCATCGAATACTGTCACTGTGCCATGGAATGCCGCCACTGTGACCCCCCGCCCGTTCGCCGTCTGCCCGGCACTTACCCTGTCTCGGTGGGGCAGCGGTGAGCGGTGTCCTCCATGTGTCTCCTCCCATCCTCTCCTTCCGTACTCTCCTGTAGGCGATTGGACGCCTGATAGGCGTCCAATCACAGTGCCTGTCGTTTCAGCCAATCGGGTGACGGGTAACAGACCTGAGCACCTGATTGGCAGGGAGGCGGATCAGTGTTAGGACACTCGGCTCCACACCACTGGATGGCGGAAGCGACGTCAAACGTCACTTCCACCCAATGGTCTTAAAGGGGACATTTTTATTTATTTTTTTGTATTTCATTTATTTTTTATTGCATTTTAGTGTAAATATGAGATGTGAGGTCTTTTTGACCCCAGATCTCATATTTAAGAGGACCTGTCATGTTTTTTTTCTATTACAAGAGATGTTTACATTCCTTGTAATAGGAAAAAAAAAGTGGCCCAATTTTTTTTTTAAAAGGACAGTGTCCAAAAAAAAAAAAGTAAAATAAATAAGAAAAAAAAAATAATAATCATTTAAAGTGCCCCGTCCCACCGAGCTCGTGGGCAGAAGCGAACGCATACGTAAGTCGCGCCCGCACATGAAAACGGTGTTCAAACCACACATGTGAGGTATCGCTGCGATCGTTAGAGCGAGAGCAATAATTCTAGCACTAAACCTCCTCTGTGGAGATCTTTAAGGGTCAAAGTTTGTCGCCATTCCCCGAGCGGGCGCAGTTTTGAAGCGTGACATGTTGGGTATCAATTTTTACTCAGTGTAACATTATCTTTCACAATATAAAAAAAATTGGGCTAACTTTACTGCTGTCTTATTTTTTTATTAAAAAAAGTGTATTTTTTTTTTCCCCTAAAAATTGCGCTTGTAAGACCGCTGCACAAATACGTTGTGACAAAGTATTGCAATGACCGCCATTTTGTTTATAGCGACCCTGCCGCAAGCTCCGTGACCGTGCCCACGGGACCCGCGGACTCGATGTCCGCCGGTGTCCCGCTATCGTGTCACGGAGCTGAAGAACGGGGTGATGTTAGTGTAAACACAACATCTCCCCGTTCTTCCTAGTGACATGTCACTGATCGTCTGTTCCGTCATCGGGAGCAGCGATCAGTGATGTGTCACGGCAAGCCACACCCCCTAACAGTTAGAATCACTCCCTAGGTCACACTTAACAGGTTAACCCCTTCACTGCCAGTGTAATTTTCACAGTAATGAGTGCATTTTTATAGCACTGATCGCTGTATAAATGGTGTCAAAAGTGTCCGATGTGTCCGCCATAATGTCGCAGTCACGATAAAAATCGCTGATCGCCACCATTACTAGTAAAAAATAAATATTAATAAAAATGCCATAAAACTATCCCCTATTTTGTAGACGCTATAACTTTTGCGCAAACCAATCAATAAACGCTTATTGCGATTTTTTTTTACCAAAAATATGTAGAAGAATACGTATCGGCCTAAACTGAGGGAAAAAAAGTTTTTTTATATTTTTTTTGGGGATATTTATTATAGCAAAAAGTAAAAAATATTGTTTTTTTTTCAAAATTGTCGCTCTTTTTTTGTTTATAGCGCAAAAAATAAAAACCGCAGAGGTGATCAAATATCACCAAAAGAAAGCTCTATTTGTGGGAAAAAAAGGACGTCAATTTTGTTTGGGAGCCACGTCGCACGACCGCGCAATTGTCAGTTAAAGCGACGCAGTGCCGAATCGCAAAAAGTGGCCCAGTTTTTGGCCAGCCAAATGATCCGGGGCTGAAGTGGTTAACCACTTCTCTACTGTGCACGAAACCCCCCTTCCTGCCCAAGCCATTTTTCAGCTTTCAGCGCTGTCACACTTTGAATGACAATTGCGCGGTCGTGCGACGTGGCTCCCAAACGAAATTTGTGTCCTTTTTTTTTCCACAAATAGAGCTTTCTTTTGGTGGTATTTGATCACCTCTGCGGTTTTTATTTTTTGCGCTATAAACAAAAGAAGAGCGTCCAGTTTGGAAAAAAAACACTATTTTTTACTTTTTGCTATAATAAATACCCATTTATTTTTTTTTAAATAAAATTTTCCTCAGTTTAGGCCGATACGTATTCTTCTACATATTTTTGGTAAAAAAAAAAAAAAATCGCAATAAGCGCGTATTGATTGGTTTGCGCAAAAGTTATAGCGTCTACAAAATAGGGGATAGATTTATAGCATTTTTATTTTTTTATTTTTTTATTAGTAATGTGACTGCGATATTGCGGCGGACACATCGGACACTTTTGACACATTTTTGGGACCATTCACGTTTATACAGCGATCCCTGCTATAAAAATGCATTGATTACTGTATAAATGTGATTGGCAGGGAAGGGGTTAACCACTAGGGGGCGGGAAGGGGTTAAATATGTTCCCTCAAAGTGTTCTTACTGTGGGGGGAGGGGACTGACTGGGGGAGGTGACCGATGGTTGTCCCTATGTACAAGGGACACACCATCGGCCCCCTCTCCCTCACAGGACGTGGATCTCTGTGTCTACACACAGAGATCCACTTTCCTGCTCGTTTCCCGGGCAATCGCGGGTGCCCGGCGGCAATCGCGGCCGCCGGGCACGCGCACCGGGGCCTTGTGAACGCGGCGGGCGCGCGCCGCCGGCGGCGCGCGCGCGCCTCCTAGCTCGTTTTAAAGGGAGGACGTCATATGATGTCCTCCCAGAACGAGAGTATCCTCCGCCCCGCCGTCAATTGACAGTGGGCGGGGGACAAGTGGTTAAGCAGCCCATAGATGATTCGATTTTCTTTCCTTCCACCATGGCGTCACTTATGGAGATTTTTAAGTACCGTAGTTTGGCGCCATTCCACGAGTGCGCAATTTTAAACTGTGACATGTTAGGTATCTATTTACTCAGGGTAACATCTATCTCTATTATTAAACAAAATACCTGGGGCTGGGGTATATATCAATGGAGGCTGCTCATGCAGGGCGCCAACCCCCTAAACCATGCGCCCAGTCCCTAATCTACATGCAGGACACCAGACGCGTGGATTTCAATGTTTTTTTTTTTTCGAAGCACATGATTAGAGCCTGAGGCTCTAATTGGCTTTAAAAAAGGGTGGGCTCGGGGCGCAGAGCACTGTGCCCCGAGCCCACCCAGTTGTGTGACATTAGCAAATTAATGTTCCTATATTGTAATGGCAATATCATTGCATTATGAATAGTCAATGTTTTTAGTATTGTTAGATTTTTATTACAAAATATATACAAATTATTGAATTTTAATAAGTTGTTATTGTGGTGCCTACAAACTCCATCATTCACCTTCTACTCCGTCTTGCAAATTTTTATTCACTAATGCCTTCTTGTTTCTCCTCCCGGCCAATTAGGAAGCGGGTCCTAAGGCCTGATTGGCTGGGAGTCCTAAGACCCGATTGGCCACGAGTCCTAAGTCTTGATTGGCCGGGAGGACAAGCGACCACCGGGACTCGGGAGGAGACACAAGGGGGAAGCCGCCAAAGCCGTGACCTGGATGGGGTAGGTGCGGGGGGCCTGGTGGGTTAAGGGGCGAGTGCCAGGGGGGGGTGTCTGACTGGCTGGGGGGCCGCCCCCCAAAGAAAATTGAGCACCAGCCGCCACTGGTATATATTCCATTTTTTATTTTTTTTATAATTCATTAAAGTGTATTTTTTTCTAAAAACATTGTGTTTCAGCTTGATATATGGCAGCAGCATTATTATTAATGGTGTGCCGGTTTCTACCTTTAAACCTTATGGGCGGGTTATTTATTATGTCACTGGCTCCCACGCATGATATATGAACAGCGTGTTAATCTATGTCCAGACTTCCACTAAATCTATAATACTTAGCATAAGCCCCCTGAATAATATCCCTTATACTACAAGTATACAGACACCGTCCCTACATAAGACCCGGCTTACATCAGTCTGCAGGTCCTCAGAAAGTCACACTGGTGACATCATAGGACACTTCAAATCTCTGACATAGAATCTGTCTACAATAAAACAAAAGACCCTTTGCAGTCTCTAATGCCATAGAACACCCACAGTGCTCCTGGTAGCTGGAGTCCATGTGATCTAGGGTAGATTAGGTCACATGATGGAGCAAAATAGATTTCTAGTCATTATATTCACCAACGTTCACCAGGGCACCACCAATGTTCACAGTATTGTTTGTAATATGATTATTCCCTATGATTGTCAGCGCCATCTAGTGGCCATAGTGTAGTATTTATTTTTTATTTTTATTGAGGTATTTTAGGAAAATACTGCATTATGGCCACTAGGCGGAGCTGACAATCATAAGACATAAGCATATTACTAACGATAGAGCGAACATATGAATGCTTAAGGCAAAGGCCATATCCGATCCTCTACAAGAATTTAATCAGGCTGCAGCTGGGTCAGAGGTGTATCCTTAATGTGCTCAGATGGAGGATTCAGGTCAGCAGAGGCTGCCTATGGTCTCTGTTTCAACACCCTAAACCGCTCACGGACTCTGTAAGGGGACACTGATGTAAGGGGCACTATGATGGGGATCATGATGTAAGGAGGAACTGTGATGTAAGGGGGGACTCTAATGGGGACCCTGATGTAAGGGGAAACTCTGATGGGGACCCTGATGTAAGGGGGAACTCTGATAGGGACCCTGATCGAAGGGAGGATTCTGATAGGGACCCTGACATAAGGGAAGATACTAATGGGGACCCTGATGTAAGGGCAACTGTGATGGGGACCGTGATGTAAGGAGGGACTCTAATGTAAGGGGGACTCTGATGAGGATCATGATGTAATGAGGAACTGTGATTTAATGGGGACTCTGATGGGGACCCTGATGTAAGGGGGAACTCTGATGGGGACCCTGATGTAAGGGTGAACTCTGATAGGGACCCTGATCTAAGGGAGGATTCTAATGGGGACCCTGATGTAAGAAAAACTGTGACGGGGACTGTGATGTAAGGAAGGACTCTAATGTAAGGGGGACTCTGAGGATCATGATGTAATGAGGAACTGTGATTTAATGGGGACTCTGATGAGGACCCTGATGTAAGGGGGAACTCTGATGGAGACCCTGATCTAAGGGAGGATTCTGATGGGGACCCTAACATAAGGGAAGACACTAATGTGGACCATGAGGTAAGGGCAACTGTGATGGGGCCCGTGATGATGTAAGGAAGGACTCTAATGTAAGGGGGACTCTGATGAGGATCATGATGTAATGAGGAACTGTGATTTAATGGGGACTCTGATGGGGACCCTGATGTAAGGGGAAACTCTGATAGGGACCCTGATCTAAGGGAGGATTCTGATGGGGACCCTGACATAAGGGAAGACACTAATGGGGACCCTGGTGTAAGGGAAACTGTGATGGAGACCCTGGTGTAAAGGGCACTCTGATGGGGACCCTGATGTAAGGTGGAACTCTGATAGGGACCCTGATCTAAGGAAGGATTCTGATGGGGACCCTGACATAAGGGAAGACACTAATGGGGACCCTTATGTAAGGGCAACTGTGATGGGGGCCGCGGTGTAAAGGTGACTCTGATGGGGGCCACAGTGTAAAGGGGGACTCTGACAGGGACCTTGACATAAGGGAAGACACTAATGGGGACCCTGATGTAAGGGCAACTGTGATGGGGGCCGCGGTGTAAAGGGGACTCTGATGGGGGCCACGGTGTAAAGGGGGACTCTGACAGGGGACCTTGACATAAGGGAAGACACTAATGGGGACCCTGATGTAAGGGCAACTGTGATGGGGACCGTGATGTAAGGAGGGACTCTAATGTAAAAGGGACTCTGATGGGGACCAGGATGTAAGGGAGGACTCTGCAGGGGGCGCTGGCACGAGAAACGTAAAACACTTAAAATACACCTCTAAAATGTTCCTATGTGTGCAGAGACGTAACTAGAACCTTGGGGGCCCAGGTGCAAGAAACCATGAAGGGCACCCCTGACCGCTGGGGCCCTTTCTATTGAACCCAGGTCCCTTTCCATTTGTCCCAAGACCCTTTCCATTGGTTTTGGGGCCCTTTCCATCAGTCCCAGTGACCTTCCCTCTGAGCCTGTGGTGCTTTCCACTGATCTCAGGGCCCTTTACTCTCATTGCAGGCCAAATGTCACTCAAGTCGCAGTGACAGAGAAAAAAAAAAAAGGTTCCCACGCTACTTTTCTGCAACTTTGGTGCAATTTGAGTGCCATAAACTGAATGTGAAATCACAAAAGTTGCAAGCAAGTCGCAAGGAAGCTGAAAGGAAATTGCAAGCAAGTCACAGGACTTTGGGGTCACAGCATTTTGAACCAAGCCTTACGGTCCCTCAGCAGGACCCTTTCACATGGTCTGCAGCGGCCTCCTTCCTGCGACCTTTGTGACCCTGGTAGTTACAGCGCTGCATGTGTGCACAAGTGAGGAAAACATACATCTGAAAAGCTGCTCATTTTAGTAGATTTCCTCACACTTCCTGTGTCCTTTTTAGAACAGGAAGTGAAATTTACCCAATGGTCCCACAGACAGCAAAAAAATAAATAAACCGGCAGGGATTTTTAACCCTTCCCTACTCTTTCCAAACTGCAAAAAAGTTTTGGTTATACCTAAACATTACCAAACTTCCCGTCCCCGTGTCCTTCAAGCCCAGCACTACCCCGAGACAGAAGCTTGGACATCCAGAAAACCCAACAAGCAAACACAGGGGAAGTGACCCCAGTTGAAGTCTTAGCGGACGAAACGCGTCAGTTTTACACGCTGGCCTAAGCTGCCCCACACTGCGCTGTTTTAAATGTTCAATTGAACTTCTTTATATATTAATTTGCTTGAATATTTTTACTTTTAAATAAACCCCAATTTTTGGGGATTTATGCTATGTGGAGGCCCTCCCTTTTTTCAACGTTTGGTGGAGTTACAGCCTGGGTTTATGAATAGGTAGCCAGCCCCCCCCCCCCCCCGATGATATGGTGTGGTGCATTCCCCATAGAGTAAACACCATGGCCTTCTGGGAACCAATATGTGGGTATCTAGGGAGGCTATGGGCACAATAGAAATAATTCTGGCCAAGGCCAAAAAAACTGAAGTGTGGGAAGAGTTCCCCAAAAGGGTAATTACCGCCCACCCCCAAAAATAGGGAAGGGGGAATGGGAGGATAATAATATACAGCAGATAGGGGAACGTAAAGTTCAATTTTAACCACTTACTGGGCACTGTCACCCCCTTCCTGCCCAGGCCAATTTTAAGCTTTCAGCGCTGTCACACTTTGAATGACAATTGCGCGGTCACGCAACACTGTACCCCTATAACATTTTTATCATGTTTTTGAGACAGATAGGTCTTTGGTATTTAATCACCACTCGGTTTTTTTATTTTTAGCCCAAAAAAAGAAAAAAAGAGCGAAAATGTTGAAAAAAAAAACGTTTTCTTTGTTTCTGGTATACAATTTGGCAAATAAGTAATTTTTCTTGTTCACTGATGGGCACTGATGAGGCTGCAATGATGAACACTGATGAGGCTGCAATGATGGGCACTGATGAGGCTGCAATGATGGGCACTGATGAGGCTGCAATGATGGGCACTGATGAGGCTGCAATGATGGGCACTGATGAGGCTGCAATGATGGGCACTGATGAGGCTGCAATGATGGGCACTGATGAGGCTGCACTGATGGGCACTGATGAGGCTGCAATGATGGGCACTGATGAGGCTGCAATGATGGGCACTGATGAGGCTGCAATGATGGGCACTGATGAGGCTGCAATGATGGGCACTGAGGAGGCTGCAATGACGGGCACTGATGAGGCTGCAATGATGAACACTGATGAGGCTGCAATGATGGGCACTGATGAGGCTGCAATGATGGGCACTGAGGAGGCTGCAATGACGGGCACTGATGAGGCTGCACTGATGGACACTGATGAGGCTGCAATGATGGGCACTGATGAGGCTGCAATGATGGGCACTGATGAGGCTGCAATGATGGGCACTGATGAGGCTGCACTGATGGGCACTGATGAGGCTGCAATGATGGGCACTGATGAGGCTGCAATGATGGGCACTTATGAGGCTGCAATGATGGGCACTGATGAGGCTGCAATGATGGGCACTGATGAGGCTGCAATGATGGGCACTGATGAGGCTGCACTGATGGGCACTGATGAGGCTGCAATGATGGGCACTGATGAGGCTGCAATGATGGGCACTGATGAGGCTGCAATGATGGGCACTGAGGAGGCTGCAATGACGGGCACTGATGAGGCTGCACTGATGGACACTGATGAGGCTGCAATGATGGGCACTGATGAGGCTGCAATGATGGGCACTGATGAGGCTGCAATGATGGGCACTGATGAGGCTGCACTGATGGACACTGATGAGGCTGCAATGATGGGCACTGATGAGGCTGCAATGATGGGCACTGATGAGGCTGCAATGATGGGCACTGATGAGGCTGCACTGATGAGGCTGCACTGATGGGCACTGATGAGGCTGCAATGATGGGCACTGATGAGGCTGCAATGATGGGCACTGATGAGGCTACTATTATGAGTACTGATGAGGCTGCACTGATGGGCACTGGTAATGTTACACCGATGGGCACTAATGGGCACTGATGAGACTACTCTGGTGGGCACTGATGAGGATGCTCTAATGTGCACTGATGAGGCTTCTCTGATGGGCACTGACGAGCCTGCACTGATGTGCACTGACTAGGCTGCACAGATGGGCACTGATGAGGCTACTCTGATGGGCAATAATAAGTCTACACTGATGAGGCTGCACTGATCGGCACATGATGAGGCTACTATGATGGCCACTGATAAGGATGCACAGATGGGCACTGACGAGGCAACACTGATAAGCACTGACGAGCCTGCACTGATTAGGCTGGACAGATTGGCACTGATGAGGCTACTCTGATGGGCAATAATGAGTATGCACTGATGAGGCTGCACTGATGGGCACTGATGAGGCTACTCTGATGGGCACCGATAAGGAGGCACTGATGGGCACGGACGAGACCACATTGATGAGCACTGACGAGGCTGCACTGATGAGGCTGCACTGATGAAGCTACTGTGATGGGCACTGATGAGGCTACACGCATACCTCCCAACCCGCATAGACACTTACTTCCCGCAGTCCCGCGATAGAGGAAATTTTCCTGCACAGGAAGAGGAGCCAGTGGAGGCAGCACGTATAACTGTAATCTGTAATGTCGGGCGATCGGTGGCAGCAGTCCGCGGCACCCCCCCCCCCCCGGTGAACAACTTAGATGTGAGGATAAAAAATAAAACAACCCCCCCCCCCCCGCCCAACAACTTTGATGCTAGGTAACAAAAAATTTACCCCGCGCCCCTCCCCCGCTCAACAACATGAATATCCCGCAGTTAAATTTTGAAAAGTTGGGAGGTATGGGGCACGGACGAAGTCACACTAATGAGCATTGAGGAGGCTGCACTGATGGGCACTGATGAGGCTGCACTCATGGGCAGACTCCCAGAACTAGAGAGTGATGCTGTAGCCATCTTTTAGCCATATCGCAGGTGGGAACCAGTAAAAGAAAAGGGACATTCTTGCAAGGGCAATGAGATGCACATATTTGGACAAAGAGGACAACTGGTTCACAAGAAGTGTGAAAGAGAACATTTACATCACACTGGAACCAAGAGTAAAGATGTTTAAATGGCAATACCACCCCTATTCTGTGACTGTGGCCTTCAACTTCATCCGTCCTCCACTTATAATGCCATTTAAACATCTCTACCCTTGGCGATCCAAAGAATCAACACCTGTGAAGACCTACTGTCTGATACACCAAAAATGGGATGATGTCACTAGAACAAGGGGGGAGGGGGGGGGTCTACAACTTTCCCGCCTTTTATCCTGTTCTTGGACAATCAGCATCTGCCTTGACACCTTCCATGGTGATGGGATTGCGGTGTCGGTACTGCCTGTGTGGATATGAATGTTGGGGGATGTTTCCCTCCTTGAAGACGCGTCCTGGAGAATCGACCAAACGTCTTGTACATTTCAGAACTCCGTGTTGGTTTGGGGTTGACACTGAACACCGTGCCGCGGTTCTAGAGATGAATAAACAAGGAAGTACTCCTAGTAATGGATGTCCCTATCTATGTACACAGCAGAGTCCATACCCGCCAGAGGATCCATTGTTACCCCTCACTTTATACAACTTCTCACCATTACAGAGCCGCCAGATTTATACTGAGAACTCTCCCTTATGTTCTCCTATCAACCACCCCATCATCTTCTCTGCCAGAGGTCCAGACTTTTCCGTATCGGGGCCAATTTTATATTTTACAGATATTCCCCATCAGAGTCCCCCCTTACATAAGAGTCCCCATCAGAGTCCCCCCTTACATAAGAGTCCCCATCAGAGTCCCCCCTTACATAAGAGTCCCCATCAGAGTCCCCCCCTTACATAAGAGTCCCCATCAGAGTCCCCCCCTTACACAAGAGTCCCCATCAGAGTCCCCCCTTACATAAGAGTCCCCATCAGAGTCCCCCCTTACATAAGAGTCCCCATCAGAGTCCCCCCCTTACACAAGAGTCCCCATCAGAGTCCCCCCCTTACATAAGAGTCCCCATCAGAGTCCCCCCCTTACACAAGAGTCCCCATCAGAGTCCCCCCTTACATAAGAGTCCCCATCAGAGTCCCCCCTTACATAAGAGTCCCCATCAGAGTCCCCCCTTACATAAGAGTCCCCATCAGAGTCCTATCTTACATAACAGTCCCCATCAGAGTCCCCCCTTACACAAGAGTCCCCATCAGAGTCCCCCCCTTACATAAGAGTCCCCATCAGAGTCCCCCCTTACACAAGAGTCCCCATCAGAGTCCCCCCTTACATAAGAGTCCCCATCAGAGTCCCCCCTTACATAAGAGTCCCTATCAGAGTCCCCCCTTACACAAGAGTCCCCATCAGAGTCCTATCTTACATAACAGTCCCCATCAGAGTCCCCCCTTACATAAGAGTCCCCATCAGAGTCCCCCCCTTACATAAGAGTCCCCATCAGAGTCCCCCCTTACATAAGAGTCCCCATCAGAGTCCCCCCTTACATAAGAGTCCCTATCAGAGTCCCCCCTTACACAAGAGTACCCATCAGAGTCGCCCCTTACATAAGAGTCCCCATCAGAGTCCCCCCTTACATAAGAGTCCCCATCAGAGTCCCCCCCTTACATAAGAGTCCCCATCAGAGTCCCCCCTTACACAAGAGTCCCCATCAGAGTCCCCCCCTTACATAAGAGTCCCCATCAGAGTCCCCCCTTACACAAGAGTCCCCATCAGAGTCCCCCCTTACATAAGAGTCCCCATCAGAGTCCCCCCTTACATAAGAGTCCCCATCAGAGTCCCCCCTTACATAAGAGTCCCCATCAGAGTCCCCCCTTACATAAGAGTCCCCATCAGAGTCCCCCCTTACATAAGAGTCCCCATCAGAGTCCCCCCTTACATAAGAGTCCCTATCAGAGTCCCCCTTTACACAAGAGTCCCCATCAGAGTCGCCCCTTACATAAGAGTCCCCATCAGAGTCCCCCCTTACATAAGAGTCCCCATCAAAGTCCCCCCTTACACAAGAGTCCCCATCAGAGTCCCCCCTTACATAAGAGTCCCCATCAGAGTCCCCCCTTACATAAGAGTCCCCATCAGAGTCCCCCCTTACACAAGAGTCCCCATCAGAGTCCCCCCTTACATAAGAGTCCCCATCAGAGTCCCCCCTTACACAAGAGTCCCCATCAGAGTCCCCCCTTACATAACAGTCCCCATCAGAGTCCCCCCTTACATAAGAGTCCCCATCAGAGTCCCCCCTTACATAAGAGTCCCCATCAGAGTCCCCCCCTTACATAAGAGTCCCCATCAGAGTCCCCCCTTACACAAGAGTCCCCATCAGAGTCCTATCTTACATAACAGTCCCCATCAGAGTCCCCCCTTACATAAGAGTCCCCATCAGAGTCCCCCCTTACATAAGAGTCCCCATCAGAGTCCCCCCCTTACATAAGAGTCCCCATCAGAGTCCCCCCTTACACAAGAGTCCCCATCAGAGTCCTATCTTACATAACAGTCCCCATCAGAGTCCCCCCTTACATAAGAGTCCCCATCAGAGTCCCCCCTTACATAAGAGTCCCCATCAGAGTCGCCCCTTACATAAGAGTCCCCATCAGAGTCCCCCCTTACATAAGAGTCCCCATCAGAGTCCCCCCTTACACAAGAGTCCCCATCAGAGTCCCCCCTTACATAAGAGTCCCCATCAGAGTCCCCCCTTACATAAGAGTCCCCATCAGAGTCCCCCCTTACATAAGAGTCCCCATCAGAGTCCCATCTTACATAACAGTCCCCATCAGAGTCCCCCCTTACATAAGAGTCCCCATCAGAGTCCCCCCTTACATAAGAGTCCTCATCAGAGTCCCCCTTACACAAGAGTCCCCATCAGAGTCCCCCCTTACATAAGAGTCCCCATCAGAGTCCCCCCTTACATAAGAGTCCTCATCAGAGTCCCCCCCTTACATAAGAGTCCCCATCAGAGTCGCCCCTTACACAAGAGTCCCCATCAGAGTCGCCCCTTACACAAGAGTCCCCATCAGAGTCGCCCCTTACATAAGAGTCCCCATCAGAGTCGCCCCTTACATAAGAGTCCCCATCAGAGTCCCCCCTTACACAAGAGTCCCCATCAGAGTCCCCCTTACATAAGAGTCCCCATCAGAGTCCCCCCTTACACAAGAGTCCCCATCAGAGTCCCCCCTTACACAAGAGTCCTCATCAGAGTCCCCCCTTACATAAGAGTCCCCATCAGAGTCCCCCCTTACACAAGAGTCCCCATCAGAGTCCCCCCTTACACAAGAGTCCTCATCAGAGTCCCCCCTTACATAAGAGTCCCCATCAGAGTCGCCCCTTACACAAGAGTCCCCATCAGAGTCCCCCCTTACACAAGAGTCCCCATCAGAGTCCCCCCTTACATAAGAGTCCCCATCAGAGTCCCCCCTTACATAAGAGTCCCCATCAGAGTCCCCCCTTACATAAGAGTCCCCATCAGAGTCCCCCCTTACATAAGAGTCCCCATCAGAGTCCCCCCTTACATAAGAGTCCCCATCAGAGTCCCCCCTTACATAAGAGTCCCTATCAGAGTCCCCCCTTACATAAGAGTCCCCATCAGAGTCCCCTCTTACATAAGAGTCCCCATCAGAGTCCCCCCTTACATAAGAGTCCCCATCAGAGTCCCCCCTTACATAAGAGTCCCCATCAAAGTGCCTCTTACATAAAAATCCTCCCTTATACAGTATCCAAGTCCCCATCAGAGTCCCTCCTATGTAAAAGGTCAAAGTCCTCTCTTACACCTGAGTATCCCCCCCCACCTTACATCAGGGACCCCATTATACCAATATATTCTCTATTACATAAGGGACCCCATCGGAATCCTTATTAGAGCCCCCCCTCCCCCGCATCAAGTCAGGCTCTCCATTTGAATTCCCCCTTACATCTGAGTCCCCATCGGAGTCCCTCTTACATCAAAGTCATCTTTTACATCAGAGTCTATCCCCCCCCCTTACATTAAAGACATATGTGTTTCTTATGCTCCTCAGCTCCACCTAGTGGCAACAGTTCTAGAGAACCATTGGTTACAGTTATTTGCTAATTCCCTGAAGCGTTCTCTAGAACCGTTACATTGTAGCTCTTGTTACAAATGGTAATGACTAAGCGCTAACATTTACGTGAAACCCGTCTACCTCTTTGTCCCCTGCTCCATCTGTCAACCACTTGTCATATGAAGCTTCAATAAAATAATTTTTGGAAGTGCAGCCGTCCGGAATCATTTCCTTATGTTCTCTAGAACTGTTACATGGTATCTCTTGTTACAATGACATGTATTTCTTATGCTTCTCGGCTCCATCTAGGGGTAACAATTCTGGAGAACAATTGGTTACATTTATTTTCTAATTCCCTCTAGTGTTCTTTATAATTGTTACATTGTATCTCTTGTTACAAAGACATATGTGTTTCCTATGATTCTCGGCTCCATCTAGTGGTAGCAATTCTCGAGAACTATTGGTTACATTTATTTGCTAATTCCCTCTAGCGTTCTCTAGAACTGTTACATCGTATCTCTTGTTACAATGACATGTATTTCCTATGCTTCTCGGCACCATCTAGTGGCAACAGTTCTAGAGAACCATTGGTTACAGTTATTTGCTAATTCCCTCTAGCATTCTCTAGAACCGTTACATTGTATCTCTCGTTACAAAGACATATGTGTTTCCTATGCTTCTCGGCTCCACCTCGTGGTAACAATTCTGGCGAACGATTGGTTACATTTATTTGCTAATTCCCTCTAGCGTTCTCTAGAACTGTTACATCGTATCACTTGTTACAAAGACATATGTGTTTCCTCTAGCGTTCTCTAGAACCATTACATTGTAGCTCTTGTTACAAATGGTAATGACTAAGCGCTAACATTTACGCAAAACGCGTCTACCTCTTTGTCCCCTGCTCCATCTGTCAACCACTTGTCATATGAAGCTTCAATAGCTTCATTTAATTTCCTTATGTTTTCTAGAACTGTTACATTGTATCTCTTGTTACAAAGACATGTCCTGTGCTTCTCAGCTCCACCTAGTGGCCATAACCTGGTATTTTACTACTGACAAAAATAGAAGAACATTCATTGGGAAGAGAAAACAGCCTAAAGGACGTTTGCTATTTGCTCAGTTCGCACAGAACGAACGTACATGCCCTGGATGAACAGTTATGGGGATTTTTTTTTTGTGAGACCCTGAAAAGTTGAGAAGGAAACCCGTGAGGCTCTTTCTCCTTTCAGTGTAGACCTCACCTGTCCTGATACATCTCCGGAGACACTCAGCTACTGAACCGAAAACCAGGATCCGCGGCCTCGACCTCCATCTAGAGCCGACATCAAAGCTTGTTAAGATCAATGTAAACTTTTTACAAGGCAGAAGAAAAAGCCGGGGAGAGAAGACGAGGTTTATATAGAGCGGAGTGCAATGTCCCTTCAGCCCCGGAAGGTTTTACCCCCCCCCCTTCATGACCAGGCCACTTTTTGCGATTCGGCACTGCGTCGCTTTAACTGACAATTGTGGGCGGTCGTGCCACGTGGCTCCCAAACAAAATTGACATCTTTTTTTCCCCCCACAAATAGAGATTTCTTTTGGTGGTATTTGATCACCTCTGCCGTTTTTTTTATTTTTTGCGCTATAAACCAAAGAAAAACCGACAATTTGTAAAAAAAATAAAAAAAAAATAAAAAGAAATATTTTTTACTTTCTGCTATAAAACATATTAAATAAAAAAAAATGTATGAAATCGAATTTATTCGTCAGTTTAGGCCGATATATATTCTGCTACATATTTTTGGTGAAAAAAAAAAACAACACAATAAGCGTATATTGATTTATAGCGTCTACAAACTACGGGATATTTTTATGGATTATTTTTTTTTTGTTTTACTAGTAATGACGGCGATCAGCGATTTTTATCAGGACTGCGACATTGCGGCGGACAGTTCGGACACCTAACTGACACTTTTTTGGGGTGAACATCAGGAGCGATCAAAGGGTTAAATGTACTCCTAGGGAGTGCTTTCTAACTGTGGGAAGAATAGTGCCCCATCATTGGTATCAGTAGGAGGAATAGTGCCCCATCATTGGCATTAGTGGGAGGAATAGTGCCCCATCATTGGTATCAGTGGAAGGAATAGTGCCTCATCATTGGTATCAGTGGGAGGAATAGTGTCCCATCATTGGTATCAGTGGGAGGAATAGTGTCCCATCATTGGTGTCAGTGGGAAGAATAATGTCCCATCATTGGTATCAGTGGGAGGAATAGTGTCCCATCATTGGTATCAGTGGGAGGAATAGTGTCCCATCATTGGTATCAGTGGGAAGAATAATGTCCCATCATTGGTATCAGTGGAAGGAATAGTGTCCCATCATTGGTATCAGTGGAAGGAATAGTGCCTCATCATTGGTATCAGTGGGAGGAATAGTGTCCCATCATTGGTATCAGTGGGAAGAATAATGTCCCATCATTGGTATCAGTGGAAGGAATAGTGTCCCATCATTGGTATCAGTGGAAGGAATAGTGTCCCATCATTGGTATCAGTGGGAAGAATAATGTCCCATCATTGGTATCAGTGGGAAGAATAATGTCCCATCATTGGTATCAGTGGAAGGAATAGTGTCCCATCATTGGTATCAGTGGAAGGAATAGTGTCCCATCATTGGTATCAGTGGGAAGAATAGTGTCCCATCATTGGTATCAGTGGGAAGAATAATGTCCCATCATTGGTATCAGAAGGAGGAATAGTGCCCCATCATTGGTGTCAGTGGAAGGAATAGTGCCTCATCATTGGTATCAGTGGGAGGAATAGTGTCCCATCATTGGTATCAGTGGGAGGAATAGTGTCCCATCATTGGTATCAGTGGAAGGAATAGTGCCTCATCATTGGTATCAGTGGGAGGAATAGTGTCCCATCATTGGTATTAGTGGGAGGAATTGTGTCCCATCATTGGTATCAGTGGGAAGAATAATGTCCCATCATTGGTATCAGTGGGAGGAATTGTGTCCCATCATTGGCATCAGTGGGAGGAATAGTGCCCCATCATTGGTATCAGTGGGAGGAATAGTGCCCCATCATTGGTATCAGTGGGAGGAATTGTGTCCCATCATTGGTATTAGTTGAAGGAATAGTGTCCCATTATTGGTATCAGTGGGAGGAATAGTGCCCCATCATTGGTATCAGTGGGAGGAATAGTGCCCCATCATTGGTATTAGTTGAAGGAATAGTGTCCCATCATTGGGATCAGTGGGAGGAATTGTGTCCCATCATTGGTATCAGTGGGAGGAATAGTGCCCCATCATTGGTATCAGTGGGAGGAATAGTGCCCCATCATTGGTATCAGTGGGAGGAATAGTGTCCCATCATTGGTATCAGTGGGAGGAATAGTGCCCCATCATTGGTATTAGTGGGAGGAATAGTGTCCCATCATTGGTATCAGTGGGAAGAATAATGTCCCATCATTGGTATCAGTGGGAGGAATTGTGTCCCATCATTGGTATCAGTGGGAGGAATAGTGCCCCATCATTGGTATCAGTGGGAGGAATTGGGTCCCATCATTGGTATTAGTTGAAGGAATAGTGTCCCATTATTGGTATCAGTGGGAGGAATAGTGCCCCATCATTGGTATCAGTGGGAGGAATAGTGCCCCATCATTGGTATTAGTTGAAGGAATAGTGTCCCATCATTTGTATTAGTTGAAGGAATAGTGTCCCATTATTGGTATCAGTGGGAGGAATAGTGCCCCATCATTGGTATCAGTGGAAGGAACAGTGCTCCATCATTGGTGTCAGTGGGAGGAATAGTGTCCCATCATTTGTATTACTTGAAGGAATAGTGTCCCATTATTGGTATCAGTGGGAGGAATAGTGCCCCATCATTGGTATCAGTGGGAGGAATAGTGCCCCATCATTGGTATTAGTTGAAGGAATAGTGTCCCATCATTGGGATCAGTGGGAGGAATTGTGTCCCATCATTGGTATCAGTGGGAGGAATAGTGCCCCATCATTGGTATCAGTGGGAGGAATAGTGCCCCATCATTGGTATCAGTGGGAGGAATAGTGTCCCATCATTGGTATCAGTGGGAGGAATAGTGTCCCATCATTGGTATCAGTGGAAGGAACAGTGCCCCATCATTGGTATCAGTGGGAGCAATAGTGTCCCATCATTGGTATCAGTGGGAGGAATAGTGTCCCATCATTGGTGTCAGTGGGAGGAATAGTGTCCCATCATTGGTGTCAGTGGGAGGAATAGTGTCCCATCATTGGTATCAGTGGGAGGAATAGTGTCCCATCATTGGTATCAGTGGGAGGAATATGCCCCATCATTGGTATCAGTGGGAAGAATAGTGTCCCATCATTGGTATCAGTGGAAGGAACAGTGCCCCATCATTGGTATCAGTGGGAGCAATAGTGTCCCATCATTTGTATTAGTTGAAGGAATAGTGTCCCATTATTGGTATCAGTGGGAGGAATAGTGCCCCATCATTGGTATCAGTGGAAGGAACAGTGCTCCATCATTGGTGTCAGTGGGAGGAATAGTGTCCCATCATTTGTATTACTTGAAGGAATAGTGTCCCATTATTGGTATCAGTGGGAGGAATAGTGCCCCATCATTGGTATCAGTGGGAGGAATAGTGCCCCATCATTGGTATTAGTTGAAGGAATAGTGTCCCATCATTGGGATCAGTGGGAGGAATTGTGTCCCATCATTGGTATCAGTGGAAGGAATAGTGCCCCATCATTGGTATCAGTGGGAGGAATAGTGTCCCATCATTGGTATCAGTGGGAGGAATAGTGTCCCATCATTGGTATCAGTGGGAGGAATAGTGCCCCATCATTGGTATCAGTGGAAGGAACAGTGCCCCATCATTGGTATCAGTGGGAGCAATAGTGTCCCATCATTGGTATCAGTGGGAGGAATAGTGTCCCATCATTGGTATCAGTGGAAGGAACAGTGCCCCATCATTGGTATCAGTGGGAGCAATAGTGTCCCATCATTGGTATCAGTGGGAGGAATAGTGCCCCATCATTGGTATCAGTGGGAGGAATAGTGCCCCATCATTGGTGTCAGTGGGAGGAATAGTGTCCCATCATTGGTATTAGTGGGAGGAATAGTGTCCCATTATTGGTATCAGTGGGAGGGATAGTGCCCCATCATTGGTATCAGTGGGAGGAATAGTGTCCCATCATTGGCATTAGTTGAAGGAATAGTGTCCCATTATTGGTATCAGTGGGAGGAATAGTGTCCCATCATTGGTATCAGTGGGAGGAATGGTGTCCCATCATTGGTATCAGTGGGAGGAATAGTGCCCCATCATTGGTATCAGTGGGAGGTCCATAAAGACATGGATGAGGGAGTTTGAGGTGGAGGAACTTGACTGGCCTGCACAGAGTCCTGACCTCAACCCGATAGAACACCTTTGGGATGAATTAGAGTGGAGACTGCGAGCCAGGCCTTCTCATCCAACATCAGTGCCTGACCTCACAAATGCGCTTCTGGAAGAATGGTCAAGCATTCCCATAGACACCCTACTAAACCTTGTGGACAGCCTTCCCAGAAGAGTTGAAGCTGTTATAGCTGCAAAGGGTGGGCCAACTCAGTATTGAACCCTACGGACTAAGACTGGGATGCCATTAAAGTTCATGTGCGTGTAAAGACAGGCGTCCCAATACTTTTGGTAATACAGTGTATTTTTCAGTCTATAATGGTACAAGCAAACCTCTCTATGTTCCATTCACTGACAGTGGCTCTGTGTCGCCATCTATTGGTCCTACTGAAGGCTGCACCCCCCCCTGATCTGTACACAATGACTTTGTACAATAGAGGTGACAGTAAACAATCTCCGGTGACTCTGAGTTCTCATTGTCTTGTGGTTTATAGGCACAGAGATGGCCCACAAGGTGCTTTGTATGTTGTTCTATCAGGTTTATATAACCCTTTCTACTCTAGTAGGCAAACATGGGAGACACTCCACCACACTGAACTCTACCTGCCCTATAAACTTAGGGCCCCTTCACAACCCTACAACAAAGTCTGAACTCATCACACAGTCATCTGGTATTTCTCTAAATCCATTATAAAGAGACCAGAAAGAAAATGGGATATACAGTGCAATAAAAATAAAAAAATAAAACTATTAAAATGCTAGAAGCCGGTCTGCAGCATATTTTTCCTTCACTAGCCTATGTAAGTACCAAAACACAGACTACTGTCTTTAGGGGGGGCTAAAGGAATGCACAAGACGTGCCAAGGGGCCACAAGTTGGGCATCAGTGCCCTAAGTCCTAAGATATCAGCCACCAAGTAAAGTGTGGTCAGTAGAATGATAGTATCTAGAACAATGGCTCCCTCTACTGGCCTTAAGGAATATAGCATCACAAATGTACCAAACATAAGTTGCATAGCTCCCAACTGTCCCCGATTTGGAGGGACTGTCCCCGATTTGGAGGGAATGTCCCCGATTTCGAGGGACTGTCCCTGATTTGGAGAAATGTCCCTCCTCATTTGTCCCTCATTTTGGTCTGATCTGTATAGTTGTATACAGGGCTTTTTTTCAGCGGGAACGTGGGGGAATGCAGTTCCGTCACCTCCTGGACCTACTGTATGTAATGTCAAGGGGTGCTGGGGTGTGCTGCAGGGTATTGATGCTCACTGCTGGCGTATCTATTTTTGCAGGGGGGGTCTATTGTTGCTGAGGAGGTCTAGTGTTGCTGGTGGGGGACCTATTGTTGCTGGGGGGGTCAGTTGTTGCTGAAGGAGATCTACTGTTGGGGGAGGGGTCTATTGTTGATGGCTGCCAGAGAGTCTATTAATGCTGGCTGTGCGGAGATCTGTTAATGCTGCCGGGAGTCTATTGTTGCTGGGGGGGGGGGTTTGTTGTGAGTGGTACATTGTTAGGGGGATCTATTGTTGCTGGCTGAAGGGGAAACCAAATTCCATACAAATTACTTAGCACAACAAAATGATACTTGGTTTTGTATGGTCTAAAATGGGCGGTACTGGGAGGTGGGTAGGGGATGGAACCAAGGGACGGTGCTCAGAGGTGGGTAGGGGATGGAACCAAGGGACGTTGCTCGGAGGTGGGTAGGGGATGGAACCAAGGGACGTTGCTCTGAGGTGGGTAGGGGATGGAACCAAGGGACGTTGCTCGGAGGTGGGTAGGGGATAGAACCAAGGAACGTTGCTGGGAGGTGGGTAGGGGATGGAACCAAGGGACGTTGTTCAGAGGTGGGTAGGGGATGAAACCAAGGGACATTGCTCGGAGGTGGGTAGGGGATGGAACCAAGGGACATTGCTCGGAGGTGGGTAGGGGATGGAACCAAGGGACGTTGATCTGAGGTGGGTAGGGGATGGAACCAAGGGACGGTGCTCGGAGGTGGGTATGGGATGGAACCAAGGAACGTTGCTCGGAGGTGGGTAGGGGATGGAACCAAGGGACGTTGCTCGGAGGTGAGTAGGGGATGGAACCAAGGGACATTGCTCGGAGGTGAGTAGGGGATGGAACCAAGGAACGTTGCTCGGAGGTGGGTAGGGGATGGAACCAAGGAACGTTGCTCGGAGGTGGGTAGGGGATGGAACCAAGGGACGTTGTTCGGAGGTGGGTAGGGGATGGAACCAAGGAACGTTGCTCGGAGGTGGGTAGGGGATGGAACCAAGGGACGTTGCTCGGAGGTGGGTAGGGGATGGAACCAAGGAACGTTGCTCTGAGGTGGGTAGGGGATGGAACCAAGGAACGTTGCTCGGAGGTGGGTAGGGGATGGAACCAAGGAACGTTGCTCGGAGGTGGGTAGGGGATGGAACCAAGGGACGTTGCTCGGAGGTGGGTAGGGGATGGAACCAAGGAACGTTGCTCGGAGGTGGGTAGGGGATGGAACCAAGGAACGTTGCTCGGAGGTGGGTAGGGGATGGAACCAAGGGACGTTGCTCGGAGGTGGGTAGGGGATGGAACCAAGGAACGTTGCTCTGAGGTGAGTAGGGGATGGAACCAAGGAACGTTGCTCGGAGGTGGGTAGGGGATGGAACCAAGGAACGTTGCTCGGAGGTGGGTAGGGGATGGAACCAAGGGACGGTGCTCGGAGGTGGGTATGGGATGGAACCAAGGAACGTTGCTCGGAGGTGGGTAGGGGATGGAACCAAGGGACGTTGCTCGGAGGTGAGTAGGGGATGGAACCAAGGGACATTGCTCGGAGGTGAGTAGGGGATGGAACCAAGGAACGTTGCTCGGAGTTGGGTAGGGGATGGAACCAAGGAACGTTGCTCGGAGGTGGGTAGGGGATGGAACCAAGGGACGTTGTTCGGAGGTGGGTAGGGGATGGAACCAAGGGACATTGCTCGGAGGTGGGTAGGGGATGGAACCAAGGGACGTTGCTCGGAGGTGGGTAGGGGATGGAACCAAGGGACGTTGCTCGGAGGTGAGTAGGGGATGGAACCAAGGGACGTTGCTCGGAGGTGGGTAGGGGATGGAACCAAGGAACATTGCTCGGAGGTGGGTAGGGGATGGAACCAAGGGACGTTGTTCGGAGGTGGGTAGGGGATGGAACCAAGGGACATTGCTCGGAGGTGGGTAGGGGATGGAACCAAGGGACGTTGCTCGGAGGTGGGTAGGGGGTGGAACAAAGGGACGTTGCTCGGAGGTGGGTAGGGGGTGGAACCATGGGACGTTGCTCTGAGGTGGGTAGGGGGTGGAACCAAGGGACGTTGCTCGGAGGTGGGTAGGGGGTGGAACCATGGGACGTTGCTCTGAGGTGGGTAGGGGGTGGAACCAAGGAACGTTGCTCGGAGGTGGGTAGGGGATGGAACCAAGGGACGTTGCTCGGAGGTGGGTAGGGGATGGAACCAAGGAACGTTGCTCGGAGGTGGGTAGGGGATGGAACCAAGGAACGTTGCTCGGAGGTGGGTAGGGGATGGAACCAAGGAACGTTGCTCGGAGGTGGGTAGGGGATGGAACCAAGGGACGTTGCTCGGAGGTGGGTAGGGGATGGAACCAAGGAACGTTGCTCTGAGGTGGGTAGGGGATGGAACCAAGGAACGTTGCTCGGAGGTGGGTAGGGGATGGAACCAAGGAACGTTGCTCGGAGGTGGGTAGGGGATGGAACCAAGGGACGTTGCTCGGAGGTGGGTAGGGGATGGAACCAAGGAACGTTGCTCGGAGGTGGGTAGGGGATGGAACCAAGGAACGTTGCTCGGAGGTGGGTAGGGGATGGAACCAAGGGACGTTGCTCGGAGGTGGGTAGGGGATGGAACCAAGGAACGTTGCTCTGAGGTGGGTAGGGGATGGAACCAAGGAACGTTGCTCGGAGGTGGGTAGGGGATGGAACCAAGGGACGTTGCTCGGAGGTGGGTAGGGGATGGAACCAAGGGACGTTGCTCGGAGGTGGGTAGGGGATGGAACCAAGGAACGTTGCTCGGAGGTGGGTAGGGGATGGAACCAAGGAACGTTGCTCGGAGGTGGGTAGGGGATGGAACCAAGGGACGTTGCTCGGAGGTGGGTAGGGGATGGAACCAAGGGACGTTGCTCGGAGGTGGGTAGGGGCGGAGAAAACAAGTGACTCGGAAAAGGGGAGTTCCTGCACCTATTGTCTGAGAAAAAAAGCCCTGGTTGTATATAAAATGCACTTTTTATCTTTAAAAAAATATTTCCCAGCGCTAAACCTTTCATCCAATTTCAAAATTTCTGCATTTATAAATTTCAAAAGCCAATAAAAAGGAATAGTATTGGTAACAAAAAAGCACTTGTGGGTTTAAGTAATGATTTATTTTTTTGCTATAATTCTCCTTTAAGGGGGCGTGGCAGGGGGCGTGTCCTATGCCTACATACATTTGCTAATAGGTGTCCCTCGTTCCCATCTCAAAAAGTTGGGAGGTGTGTAAGTTGCAAGGATTCATTTATCAATGCAGGTTTGTTGGAATACAGAATTGTATTTTGTGCAACAACTACTGTACATCAGTATTTAACCACTTACAGACCGGAAGATTTTCCTGCTCAACAAAAATGGAACCTCCGCTTTTCGGAGCCCCCTCCGGTGTCACATTTGGCACCATAGGTGTGCGCACAGGGTGTACCAGGTGTGCCCAGGCACACCCTAATCACCCTGTACAGCACAGATTTCCCCTACTGCCCCCCCCCCCCACAGTGCTGCAGGCTTCCCTCTTCTCCTCTCCCACCGGCAGCTGCTGCGGGCACACACAGGGTGATTTTTTAGGATGAGTGGGGAAGGGGTCGGTAAATATGTGATTTACTGGCCCCTTCCCTTTCTGAGTGAACACAGTGAGTGATCGGTAGCATGTGTTTGAGCTTTGGGGTGCACACCCTTATCCAATAGGCTGCGCACACCTATGTTTGGCACCTTTCAGGGGGGAGGGGGGTGCAGATACCCACTTCCGGGCATAGACTCCCGCGGGAGCTACGCCCCTACTCCCCCCTGCTGTCTTCTGGGAAACACACAGGTCCCAGAAGATAGCGGGGACCAGTGAGGATGTGCAGCGTGACGCGCGGACGCGCAGTAGGGAACCGGGAATTGAAGCCGCAACGCTTCACTTCCTGATTCCCTCACCGAGAATGTCGGCTGCCGACATCGCGGGTGCCCTGGACAGGTAAGTGTCCATTTAATAGCTACTGGATTTTAATATTTTTTTTTTTTTTTTAGGCGGACCTCTGTTTTAATGACCAGGCCATTACGGCACTGCGTCGCTTTAACTGACAATTGCGCGGTCGTGCAACGTTGTACCCAAACAAAATTGATGTCCTTTTCTTTCCCCACAAACAGAGCTTTTCTTTTTTGGTGGTATTTGATCACCTCTGCGGTTTTTTGCCCTATAAACCAAAAAAGAGCGACAATTTTGAAAAAAAAAACCAATATGTTTTTAAAAAACAAATTCAGTTGAGGCCGATATGTATTTTTCTACTTATTTTTGGTATAAAAAAAATTGCAATAAGCGTATATTGATTGGTCTGCGCAAAAGTTATACCGTCTACAAACTATGGGAAAGATTTATGGCATTTTTATTATTATTATTGTTTTTTACTAGTAATGCCGATGATCTGCAATTTTTAGCGGTACTGCGATATTGCGGTGGACACATCGGATACTTTTGACACATTTTTGGGGCCATTGACATTTATACAGCAATCAGTGCTATAAAATGCACTGATTACTGTGTAGGCACTACTGGCAGGGAAGGGGTTAACACTAGGGGGCGATCAAGGGGTTAATTGTGTTCCCTCCTGAGTGTTTCTTACTGTGGGGGGATGGGACTGACTGGGGAAGGAGACCTATCGCTGTTCCTACTTACTAGGAACAAACGATCTGTCTCCTCTCCCCTGACAAAACAGGGATTTGTGTGTTTACACACACAAATCCCCGTGCTGGCGCTCGTGCACGCGATCGTGGGTGGCCGGCGGACATTGCGCCCGCTGGCTACGCACATCGGGTCCCCCGCCTTGCAGCGGGCGCAAGCGCCTCCGGCGGCTCTTAAAGGCGACAACGTACCCATATGTTTTTTTGCGGGAACGTGCTATTTTGCTGACGTATATCAGCATGAACCGGTGTCCTGCCGAAAAAGGTCCCCCGGCTGATAATGACCCCCCCCCCCCTGTACTGCGCAGGCACATCGCTTGCGCAGCACGAACCACAACGGAGCCGCCGAAAATACCCTGAAGATGTACACCTGTGAGTCAGCTGTACACGGCGCCTGCGCAATGATGACGAGGGGCGGGTGTATTACTGTTATATCGTGTAAGGGGCGGATGGCTACAAAGACGTGTAGTTTATTGTTACACTTCCGGGGTGTAAGGTCAGCGGGGAGGTGCGCTGAGGAAGAAGCACGCATGCTTCGAACGCACGGGCCTCCCCGCTGACCTTACACCCGGAAGTGACGACATCTGCGGCCGTGCTCAAGGGATTACTGTCTCCCGTCCCCGTTTGCCGTGAGCGCTGGGTTCCACCACCGCTGCCAGCATTGGAGAGGATACACAGAGATCCCGTCCCCCAACACCAGGACACAAGCAGCCCCCGGGACAGAGCAGATGATGATTTCACCAGATAAGCCCAATATTACTGCTCGTTTGAGTGTGTTTACTATCTTCTATGTAACGTTTAAATAAACAGTTTTACTGCTACGTTTAGAAGGCGCCTCTTTTTTCCCTTTTACTTGGATGAGAAGGCCTGGCTCGCAGTCTCCTCTCTAATTCAGTTCTATCGGGTGGAGGTCAGGACTCTGTGCAGGTCAGTCGAGTTCCTCCAACCCAAAACCGCTCATCCATGTCTCTATGGACCTTGCTTTGTGCACTGGTGCGCAGTCATGTTGGAACACGAAGGGACCATCCCCAAACTGTTCCCACAAAGTTGGGAGCATGAAATTGTCCAAAATGTCTTGGTATGCTGATACCTTAAGACTAGGGTGACCACATTTCCAAACTACTATTCAGGGACACCCTCCCTTCCCAAAAATCAGCTTGTGCTGTAACGAATCACAGCACAGTGATTGGACACAAGAGGCAGGATTTATGATTTCTCCAATCACAAGGAGGGGGCGGGATTGTGCTCCTCCAGGCATTCCAAGTACTGTCAGTGAGTAAAGCAGTGATGTGGCGGCCTTTTTTGGGGGCATCAGATTGGCCCGGGGGTTGGCTGTGTCAGTTTCATTCCGGGACACTGTATTGTCCTGGAATGAATGTGCCCGGGACAGACCTGCAAAATGCGGGACTGTCCCGGGCAATCCGGGACACATGGTCACCCTACTTAAGACATGGGTGCTCAACCTCTGGCCCTCCAGCTGTTGCAGAACTACAATTCCCATCATGCTTCTGCCTTTGGGAGTCATGCTTGTAACTGTCAGTGACTTGCAATGCCTCAGGGGACTTGTAGTTCTACAACAGCTGGAGGGCCACAGGTTGAGCACCCATGTCTTAATATTTCCCTTCACTGGAACTAAGGGGCCAAGCCCAACCCCTGAAAAACAACCCCACACCATAATCCCCCCTCCACCAAATGATTTGGACCAGTGCACAAAGCAAGGTCCATAAAGACATAGATGAGCGGGTTTGGGGTGGAGGAACTTGACTGGCCTTCAACCCGATAGAACACATTTGGGATGAATTAGAGTGGAGACTGAGAGCCAGGCCTTCTCATCCAACATCAGTGCCTGACCTCACAAATGCTCTTCTGGAAGAATGGTCAAACATTCCCATAGACACACTCCTAAACCTTGTGGACAGACTTCCAAGAAGAGATGAAGCTGTTATAGCTGCAAAGGGTGGGCCAACTCAATATTGAACCCTACGGACTAAGACTGGGATGCCAATAAAGTTCATGTGCGTGTAAAGGCAGGTGTCCCAATACTTTTGGTAATATAGTGTATATTGGATTTACCTGAATGCAGATCTGTGTGAGCTATGGAGACTCGGAAACTGCAGGAATCCAGCAGTCATCAGTTGTATGGTTCTCCACAATCTCCAGCAATCTGCAGGGGTCTTTTTTTATTTTTCGGGAAGGGAATAAAAAGGAGTAGCAGTTTGGAAATCACTGTCCTGACATGTGGCCCTTGTATGCCCTCTAGTGGTTATACACGTGCCTGTACTTTCTTGCTTTGAAGTGGCACTTTTTGGAATTGGATACAAAGGACAAGGGTTAGACCATTTCTGATCTATTTATTAAAATCCATGAAACTTTATTAAAAGGGATCAGTCATAAATGCAAATTGTACTTAAAGCCCACCGAAAGGAATTAGACAAAATCCACCCTTGCAGTGGGGCTACCCACCCTAAAGACCTAGGTCTAGGGGAGCTAAATAGGGTGTGTAATGTATTCCTCCTTTTATCCTTACTCTGGCCAGCTCTAAGGCCCCCTTTCACACTGAGGCGTTTTTACCGCGTTTTCGCGGTAAAAACAGCGCTGTAAAAATGCCTGAAATAATCCTGCCCCATCATTCTCAATGTAAAAAGCCCTGAGGGCTTTCACACTGAGGCGTTTTGCTGGCTGTGCGTTGGAAAAAAATCCTGCAAACAGCTTTTTTGGAGCATCTTTGGGGCGCATAAAATAGCGCTGTAAAAACGCCTATCCCCATTGAAATGAATGAGTACCGCTGTAAAAACGTGGTAAAAACGCGGTAAAAACGCAGCAAAAAACACCCAGAAGCCGTGGGAAGGTCACATGACCGCAGTAGAGTGGAGGATTGTGGGATACCAAATAATCCTTTTTTACCGCAAAAGCGCCGTAAAAGCGCATATGCGTTAGCGCTATTTTTACCGCAAACGCGGTAAAAACGCGGTAAAATCGCGGTAAAAAAAATCATAATTTTTTTGCGTTTTTTTCAACGCCTCAGTGTGAAAGGGGCCTAATGCTCACATCCTCTCTCTCTCTCCGATGCTTTGGGCTGTAGGGGGAACATTGGCATGAGCACATACAATGCAGGGATAATAAATCCTGGCGGGACTTCAGACCGCTGGAGGAAGGAAAGTAAGATTATTCCTGCACCCCTAGACAGGGCAGCCATCAGGAATTTTGGGGCCCCTTACACAGCTTCAGGCATGGAGCCGAGGAGAACCGGGAAGGGGGGGGGGGTGCTGCCGCCGCAAATTGAGAAGCGGGGGGGGGGGGGGCTGCCGCAAATTCAGAAGCGGGGGGGGGGGGTGCCACGAATTGAGAAGCAGGGGGTTTGGGTGCTGACGAACACAAAAAAAAACAGAAGAACAAAAAAAAGGGGGGTTGCCATCCAGGGCCCTGGGGACCTCCGGACCTCTGGGCCCCTTACAAAAAAATAAAAATAAATAAAAATAAATTAAATAAAATAAATAAAATTTAATTAAATAAAAAAATGAATAATATTTTTTTTATAAAAAATAAATAAAAAAAGGGAGGTTTCCATCCGGGGCCCTGGGGACCTCCGGGCCTCTGGGGACCTCTGGGCCCCTTACAAAATAAATAAATAAATTAAATTAAATAAATAAAAAAACAAATTAAATAAAAAAATTAATAATACATTTTTTTTATAAAAAATAAATAAAAAAGGGGGGTTGACATTCGGGGCCCTGGGGAACCCTGGGCCCCTGGGGACCTCTGGGCCCCTTACAAAAAAAAAAATTATTAAAAAAAAAGTTTAAAAAAAAGGGGGGGTGGGCATCCGGGCCCCTGGGGACCTCCGGGCCCCTTACAGGTGTACTGCCTGTACCCCCCTGATGGCAGCCCTGCCCCTAGACTCAGGGAGCAACCTGTGGCCCTCCAAATGTCCAAACCACAAGTTCCATTATACTTCTGCCTTTGAGAGTCATACTTGTAACTGTCAGCCTTGCAATGCCTCTTGGGACTTGTAGTTCCACAACAGCTGGAGGGCCGCACCGTTGAGCACCCATGAGTTAACCCTTGCAATGTGGGATGGTAGATTTTTTGTCTAACACAGAACTCTGGGTGGTCTTTGTGGGGTATCAGAACTCCATAGATGGTGACCAGGTGGATGTCAGGAATCCTTTCCAATGGGCGTAAGAGGTGTGTGCCCAAAATAAACAGATGTGATTGGATGGAGAGCAGAGGGGAGGGAAATTCTCCATAGGTCAGCCATGGAGGGTGGGTATGTGCTACTCAGGACATGCTGAAGGTTAAGCCAACCAAGATGATCCCTTTTAGGCCCCCAAACTCCAGAAAGTTTGGATGCAGGTTACAACTTTCCTCAGCTTCATTGTTTGATGTCCATTGCTGAAGGTGACCTCCTAAGAACCCCAAATTCCCTAAAACCTCCCATTTTGACCCCCTGGGTGCAGGCTAGAATTGTCTTTCATTTTATTGTTGGAGGTCCATTATTGAAGGCAATTGCCTAAAATCCCCACATTACTAAAAAAATAATCTCCATTTTCGCACATTGGGTGCAGTCTAGAACTTTTTTTAACTTTATTGTTGGGTGTCCATTATTTAAATTAAAGTTCCCAAAATCAAATTTTTTCGCTCCCTGGGTGAAGGCTAGACCTTTATGTTCATTATTGTAGGTCAGTGTTTCTCAACCTTTTTCCAGTCGGGGTGCCCTTAAAAAGTATTTTTAGTCTTGAGGCACCCCAGTCCAAGGCTTGGTTCACATTACGGTGTGTCGCAGAACATGCGCAAAACTGCGCTCATTCCTGACACACAGGTACCACACACATTGGAAAACGTGGGGTGCTTTTTCTGCAGTGCAATAAAAAAAAAAAAAAAAGGTTGGGGACTTGTTTCCTTGCATTTTTGTGGGTACGGAAGCTCATTGAAATTAATGGGCTGACCTACACGCAGCCACACAGATGTGAACCAAGGGCTTGTACACATGTCAGAGGGGCGGTAAAAACCACATGGTTGAGCTGTTTTTACCACCCCCAACTTCTCCACCTTTAGCTGCAGAGGCAGAAGTTGGGGGTGTACACATGCTGTGGCTGCAACTGGAGGTATACAGAGGGTGAATGGGGCTGCACTGCAACTCCCCCGCAACTGTGTACATTACACGGTTGCGGTGTAGTGATGCTACATTTAAGGGGTTAAAACAGGTGGTGAGGAGGCAACATAATGCCTCTTTACCGCCTGTCAAATGCCTCTGAAAAGCGATCTGTGCATGGATTGCTTTTCAGAGGAGCAGCAGTCCTTGCTGCTATCAAACAAGCTCTACAAAAGCCATTCTGATGGTACAGCAATGGGGGGGGGGGGGGGGGTCAGGATTAAAAGTAACATACACACACACACACACACACACACATACAGACACATGCATACACACATACAGACACATGCATACACACATGCTTACACACGCATACAGACACATGCATACACACACACGCAGACACACATACAGACACATGCATAAACATGCATAAACACACACACATACAGACACATGCATACACACACACACATACAAACACATGCACATACACACACACACTTGCATACACACACAAACATATGCACACACAGACACATGTATAAAGCCCTTTTAAAACGAATCTAGCTTCTAGCTTAGTACCTTTCCAGATTCCTCATTCAGCCGGGTACTGCACTCTAGGGGGAAGCAGAGAGCACAACACACTCCTCCGCACCTTACTTTCACTTTTGATGCCGACCGAGCTCGAGCTTCTCACAGTGCCAATGTACAGTTCGGCAGGAGATTGGGCTCATCTGACAGCCCTGCTCTCCCCTGACCCCGCGGCACACCTGAGAACCTCTGACAGCACACCAATGTGCCGCGGCACACTGGTTGTGAAAGGCTGTTGTAGGTAAAATGCCTAAAGTCCTCAAATTCCCCCCAAAAAAACTCCCATTTTGCCCTTCGGGTTCAGGCTATAATTTCCTTTAACTTAATTTTTAACTGTCCATTACGCCCATTGCCTAATGCCCTGTACATACGATCGGAGTATCCAATGGTCTAAAATCCGATGGAATTTTTCATCGCAATTCCGTTCAAGCTGCCTTGAATACACACTGTCAGAGTAAATTCCGACCGTCCAAAACGTGGTGACGTACAACACGACGGCGAGCCGAGAAAAAGGACGTTCAATGCTTCCGAGCATGCTTCGACTTGAATCTGAGCATGCGTGGGTTTTTTCTCCGTCGGAGTTCCGCACAGACGATCGGAATTTCCTATCGGAGTTTTGTCCATCGGAAAAATTTGAAACATGTTCTATTTTTTTACACAGATGGAAAACTTGGACTTGTTTCATCGGAAATTCTGATTGTGTGTACAAGGCATTAGGTCTCCAAATTCATGAAAATCTCCCTTTTCAAGGCTTGGGTTCACGCTACAACTTTCTTGAACTTTTTTGTTTGATCTCCTTTATTGAAGATGATTGTCTAAAGTTCCCAAATTCCCAAAACCTCCCTTTGTGCTCCTTGGGTGCAGGTTAGAACTTTTTATAACTTTATTGTTTGAAGGTGGTTTTCTTGGACCTCACAAACTCTAGAAAGCCTCTTTCAACTTTATTTAGTTTCAATATTAGTCCATTATTAAAGGTGATTGTCTAAAGTCTTCAAATTTACGAACATCTCCCTCTTCGCACCTTGGGTGCAGCCTAGAACTTCCTTTAACTTTATTGATGGATGTTCATTATTGAAGTTGATTGCCTAAAATCCCCAAATTCCTGAAAATCTCAATTTTCGCATCCTGGGTGAAGGCTAGAACTTCATTTAACTTTATTGGATGTCCATTTTTGAAGGTGTTTGTCTTAGACCCCCAAAACTCTAGAAAGCCTCTTTCAACTTTCTTTAGCTTGTGGGGGCTGATGACACTGATGTAAAGGGGGGCCTGTGATGGGTAGGGGGTTGAGGACACTGATGTGAAGAGGGGGGGGCTGTGATGAGAAAGGGATTGAGGACACTGATGTGAAGGGTGGGGGATGGGATGGTTAGGGGGCTGAGGACACTGATGTGAACGGGAAGCTGTGATGGGAAGGGGGCTGATGATGGTGATGTGAAGGGGTGCTGTGATAGGAAGGAAGTTGAGAACACTGATGTGAAGGGGGGCTGTAATGGAAAGGGTACTGAGAATGCTGATGTGAAGGGGGGGGCTGTGATGAAAAGAGGGTTGAGGACACCGATGTGAAGGGGGGCTGTAATGGGAAGGGGGATAAGGACAATGATGTGAAGGGGGGCTGTGATGGGAAGGGGGCTGAGGACAATGATGTGTGTGAAGGGGGGCTGTGATGGGAAGGGCGCTAAGGACAATGATGTGAAGGGGGGCTGTGATGGGAAGGGGGCTGAGGACAATGATGTGAAGGGGGCTGTGATGGGAGGGGGGATGAGGACACTGATGTGACGGAGGGCTGTGATGGGAAGGGGGCTGAGGACACTGATGTGAAGGGGGCTGAGAACACTGATGTGAATGGGAAGCTATGATGGGGAGGGGGGTGAGAACGGTGATGTGAAGGGGTGCTGTGATAGGAAGGAAATTGAGATCACTGATGTGAAGGGGGGCTGTGATGGAAAGAGTACTGAGAATTATGATGTGAAGGGGGGGGGCTGTGATGAAAAGAGGGTTGAGGACACTGATGTGAAGGGGGGCTGTGATGGGAAGGGGACTGAGGACAATGATGTGAAGGGGGGCTGTGATGGGAAGGGGGCTGAGGACACTGATGTGACAGAGGGCTGTGATGGGAAGGGGGCTAAGGACAATTATGTGAAGGGGGCTGAGAACACTGATGTGAGGAGGGGGGCTGTGATGAGAAGAGAGTTGAGGACATTGATGTGAAGGGGGCTGTGATGGGATTGGGATTCAGGACAGTGATGTGAAGTGGGCTGAGAACACTTATGTGAAGGGGGGTGTGATGGGAAGGGGGATGAGGACACTGATGTGAAGGGGGGACTGTTATGAAAGGGGGGGGGTTTGTGATGGGAAGGGGGATGAGGACACTGTTGTAAAGAGGGGGGCTGTGATGGGAAGGGGGCTGAGAACAATGATGTGAAGGGGGGCTGTGATGGGAAGGGGGCTGAGGACACTGTTGTGAAGAGGAGGGCTGTGATGGGAAGGGGGCTGAGGACGATGATGTGAAGGAGGGCTGTAATGGGAAGGGGGCTGGGGACAATGATGTGAAGGGGGGGGCTGTGATGGGAAGGGGGCTGAGGACAATGATGTAAAGGGGGGCTGTGATGGGAAGGGGGCTGAGGTCATTGATGTGTAGAGGGGGGCTGTGATGAGAAGGGGGTTGAGGACATTGATGTGAAGGGGGTGTAAAGGAAGAAGACTGAGGACATTGATGTGAAGAGGGAGCAGGATGTGAAGGGGTACTGAGGATACTGATGTGAAGGAGGGGGGGCTGTGATACAAAGAGGGTAAGGATGGTGGTGTAAAGACAGGGCGGTGATGGGAAGGGGGGGCTGAGGACATGACTGTGTTGTGAAGTGGGACAGTAATGTAAAGGAAGGGGGAGGGACTGTGATGTGAAGGGGAGGACTCATAACACTGGTGTAAGGTGGGACTGAGAACACTGATGTAAAGGGGGGACTGTGATTTGAAGGGGGGACTGAGAACACTGATGTAAAGTGAGCACTGTGATGTAAAGGGAGCACTGTGATGTAAAGGGGGATGTGATGTAAAGGGGGAATGTGATTTGAAGGGGGCATGAGAACACTGATGGAAAGTGAGCACTGTGATGTAAAGGGAGCACTGTGATGTAAAGGGGGGATGTGATGTAAAGGGGAATGTGATTTGAAGGGGGCATGAGAACACTGATGGAAAGTGAGCACTGTGATGTAAAGGGAGCACTGTGATGTAAAGGGAGCACTGTGATGTAAAGGGGGGATGTGATGTGAAAGGAGAACTGTAATGTAAATGGAGGGATCTGAGTCCTAATCATGAGATATGAACCTCTGCTGGAAGACAATTATACTGACCGGCCCTCTGTGAATTTTAATGCGATACCCATGACATAAAGGGTGTGCAACATGTTCATATTCAGAATGTACGATCTCTCCACTAAGCCAGTTCAAAACAAAATGAGTCAACAAAATAGCCTGAAATAATATCAGAACACGGCCAATTAGCGGTAATTATAATAATTATCGCAGCAGAAAAATAATTTTCGAACAGGTCTTGGGCCAGGTGGGGATGCAAAACAAGCGTAATCTGTAGATTACAAAGAGAGAATAACTATGAACTATGAAAAATAAATGATGTCATCCGGCAATTGGACAGGAACAAATTCCACCTGATGATTACAGATATGTGGGGCTCTTCATGAAAACACAGAACCCGTCTCATGACATGAGCACTCATCTCCTGCCATGGAGGTTATTCGAACCACATTGAACTATTATCTGATTGTATATTCTCTGTAACAATACCATCAGAGGATGGTAAGCAGACCAAAAGGTGGATGAGACAGGTTGGACATTTTTGTTCATTCCTTATGTAGCGGAACCTCACTCTCCCTCTTGTGTATAATGAATGGCTTGTGTCTAGAGGTACCTGGAAGAGGAGAGTGCAGGAACACTACGCCAAGCTCTCCCCTTGTGTGTGTATAAGAGGGTTGAGCAAAGTTAGTTGATTTACCTCCCGGGTCTGTCCACTGCATACGAAGCCTTGTTGTTCCATGGAAACGTGTCTGCCAATAATAGAGTCCCACACCAATCGAAAGTCCAACACTCCTTTATTTCTCGTACAATACGGTGAACACAATCAGTTGAACTTTCAATAACAGACGAACATGGGGGTGTGGGAACGAGTAGGCCCAGGCACAACTGAACTCTCCTATTCCTTTTCTAAGAGCGAATAGGCCTGGCGCATGGTCTCTGCCACCGACCGTGAGTTTTGGTCGCTGCCACCGACCGGATGAACTGTTGAGGCCCCTGCCACAGACCTAATAGCAGGCCTCTGCCACTGACCTGATTGAAATAGCTGGACCGCTGCCACCGGTCATTGAACGTGGACTGAACTTCCTCTTTGAACTTGGCCCCTGTTGGGGAAAGATATCCCTCCGGGCGGTCTCCAGAGGTTCACCCGGCACTGGCAATCTGCTGCACCAGGTCTTCGGGTGAGTCCCTCCTCCGGTCCCTTATGCCTCTGGATTCGGGTGCCCCACTCCCGGGGCCCCCTAGGATGATCCCTCCCTCGTGAGGCCCAGCGGAAGGTACTGGGCCCCAGGCCTCCGGCTGAGTACCTCACCCCAGACTGAAGGTGTCTGGGATGGAACAAGAACTCCAAGTGTCCAGGCCTAGGCCGCCTAGACACCGACCGCAACCACAGCCCTCAGGCTGAAGGTGCCCGGGACTCGAACCTCGTGTCGAAGATGTCCGCCCCCTTTATACCCCCTCCCAGCATGCACGGCGGGTTCCCCGCCCCGCCGTACAACCGCTGTGAGAGGTCACAAAGGGTACAGCACTGCAGAGATGGTTCAACCCCGGCCCAAAGTGATAGCGCCACCTGCTGGGCCGCAGGGAACTATGCATCACTGGTGTCTTCACCAGTTTATAAAGTACATACCCGCTACACTCTCCCCCCTGTTTTTTGACACTGGTCCCCAGTGTCTGGAGAAAACCATGCCCAAAAAGGCCCATCATAGCCTGATCCAGAGACCGACTAACGAATTTCAAAAATAAAAAGTTTTTTTTCTTTCTTTTTAAAGGCTAACCAACAGTTGTGCCTGAACCTGACATGAAAGGGAAAGGAAGGAAACAAACAACACATAACCACATTATCAGAATCACACATTCACAACAACATTCCCTTACACCCACCCTGACTAAGACCCACCCCATTCTCAGTGGTCTTGATGAGATGTTCTCCTGCAGAGGGGAAAAGAACGTTAAACACACATATCCCTGACACATATGTTTGTGTAAGAATGAAAGAACCTCTCCGTAGAGAAACCCTTTCCTTCTCTAAGTGTGTGAGTGAACAGTGAATATCGATGCGCAACACTGCCACCTGGTGACAGTGTCACGGTAACTGCACTGGTTGAAGATCCTCTTCTCTCTTTTTTTTTTTCCTAACTACCCCAAAGTCCATAATCACTTTGCGGGATGGAAGAATGAAGAACAAACAACGGCAACAGTCCTTCAATTCCTCCAGAGAGCACAAACACCCATAACACGGGTACAGTCACTGGGTTTTCCCGGGAAACAACCCCGGAAAGTTCAGCAGCAACAAAGCACTAGGCAAGGAGTCTTTTCTCCTACAAGTAGAATCTGGGATGCGGCAAGACAAGGGGCTTGAAATGCTTATCCACAGTCTCTATGTGATATTCAACATCCTCCCCTTCTTTCCGTCGAATCAACACTTTGTCAGCATGGATGTGTCGACCCAACATCCACTCTGCTTTACAGTCCTTGAACCGCTGAGAGGCTTTGGGGGAACACGCGAGGTACCTGCGGGCATGTGGGACCTGAAGGTGCGTCCACACAAATTCATTTTACCAGCGGTCCCGGCAGACTTCCACTTCATACAGAAGCTCCTTAGGTAAGTACGGGTACTCCCACCCATACTCGGTAGAAACTTTTTGGCCGAAAAGACGCTGAAGTCTCGCCAGCGGAGGCATAGTGGCCCGGTCTCCCTCACCCGGTTGGACGATGGCGTCTGGGTGACGAGGTGCTTTGACCACCTCCACTCTAGGCATAGGCGGCCGTAACAACAGTCTCTTTTCCCCGGTGCCAGATGCAGGAGGCACCGGAGGTAGAAGGGCGGACTGGGGATGGGATCCCTCCTCAGGCGCTGGTGCCTCCACCCGGGGTGTACTATCCCCTGTAGACATGGGTGGATCCCTGACTTTGCGGGACGAGTAGAGAGGCATTTTGTCCCAGCCCTTCTTAGCGAAAAGTTAATCTATGATGACATTGTCTCCCGGCTCGGAGAGCGATTCTAGGTCGGAGGTGTCACACTCCTCCGCGGGCAAGTAGCCTGTAGTGGAGGCTGAATTGTGACTCCCCGACACCTCCGTCCCAACACCAAGTCCCTTTGTCCGGCTTACCTCGGCCCAAAGTTGAGAAGGGATGTCCGGGACTCTTCCTACCGGATCCATCCGGGGCGGGCGTAGGCAAGCAGGGTGATCCACCGCGACCGCTGGATGGGGCAACCAAGCCGGTCTTCCTCTTTGGCGTAGGATGCTGGGAAGCAGTGGCGACCGAGTCAGCATCCTCGGATTTCTCCCGTACCTCAGTGATTGCGACCTCCCCAGCGGTCGCTGCAGTGCGCACAGGGATGGCTGTAAAAGCAGCGATTCCTCCTTCATGACTGGTGTGGCCTGTAGCACGGTTGAGGTGGATGGTTCTGGGTTTTTCAATGGTTGGTTCCACCTCAAATAAGAACTCTTCGCAGGCCTCGCAGCGCCCAAATGGCTTCAGCTGACACACCAGTCCCGAACATCCGGGACAAATCAAACCCAGGGCCTCAACGTCCATGCATGAGTACAGGGCGAATTGTCCCCGGGGCTTTAGCCGAATCCCCGTATCCGTTATGGGAGCAGCAGTAGTCAGACTCGTGGTAGTGGGATGAATAGGAATCCACGATGCATTAGTGAACATGGCGACTCTCTGCTGATCCATTGCGCACTGCCTTGTTGGCGCCAAAGTCCCCACGTGTAATTTTTCACACGATTGGACTCCTCCCTTCTTGCACTCCAGTTCGCGGGCTTTCTCCTTCCCTGGGTCACGCCCACAAACTGAGCAGGGAGGGTGTGCCTGATGGCGCAGTGGCCAACATGGCCGACCTACTCGGTACTCTTTCGGGCAGACACTTTCAAATTCCAACAACTCCAGCTCCATTGTAGCACGAACACATCCCAGACGAGCCCCCATGTGTAGCGGAACCTCACTCTCCCTCTTGTGTATGATGAATGGCTTGTGTCTAGAGGTACCTGGGAGAGGAGAGTGCAGGAACACTACGCCAAGCTCTCCCCTCGCGTGTATAAGACATTTGAGCAAAGTTAGTTGATTTACCTCCCGGGTCTGTCCACTGCATACGAAGCCTTGTTGTTCCATGGAAACGTGTCTGCCAATAATAGAGCCCCACACCAATCGAAAGTCAACACTCCTTTATTTCTCGTACAATACGGTGAACACAATCAGTTGAACTTTCAATAACAGATGAACATGGGGGTGTGGGAACGAGTAGGCCCAGGCACAACTGAACTCCCCTATTCCTTTTCTAAGAGCGAATAGGCCTGGCACACGGTCTCTGCCACCGACTGTGAGTTTTGGTCGCTGCCACCGACCGGATGAACTGTTGAGGCCCCTGCCACAGGCCTAATAGCAGGCCTCTGCCACTGACCTGATTGAAATAGCTGGACCGCTGCCACCGGTCATTGAACGTGGACTGAACTTCCTCTTGAACTTGGCCCCTGCTCGGGAAAGATATCCCTCCGGGCGGTCTCCAGAGGTTCACCTGGCACTGGCAATCTGCTGCACAAGGTCTTCGGGTGAGTCCCTCCTCCAGTCCCTTACGCCTCTGGATTCGGGTGCCCCACTCCCGGGGCCCCCTAGGATGATCCCTCCCTCGCGGGACCCAGCGGAAGGTACTGGGCCCCAGGCCTCCGGCTGAGTACCTCACCCCAGACTGAAGGTGTCTGGGATGGAACACGAACTCCAAGTGTCCAGGCCTAGGCCACCTGGACACCGACCGCAACCACAGCTCTCAGGCTGAAGGTGCTCGGGACTCGAACCTCGTTTCGAAGATGTCCGCCCCCTTTATACCCCCTCCCAGCAAGCACGGCGGGTTCCCTGCCCCGCCGTACAACCGCTGCGAGAGGTCACAAAGGGTACGGCACTGCAGCGATGGTTCAACCCCGGCCCAAAGTGACAGCGCCACCTGCTGAGCCGCAGGGAACTATGCATCACTGGTGTCTTCACCCGTTTAAAAAGTACTTACCCGCTACACTTATCATCATAGTTTAGAGAATTGTCTGCTGAAACTTTGACATGTGTTACTTTATTTGTAACAAATACTCTTTTTAGTATATGATGTAGGAAGAAACCTAGGAGCCCAAGTCCCGGCTATTTTGGCTACCTTTTCTATTACAGGGAATGGAGGGGAGGTAGAAGATACCAGACACTGGAGAGGGGAGTATAATACCTCTTCTATTACCGGGAAAGGAGGGAAGGTAGGAGACACGGGAGAGGGGAGTATAATACCTCTTCTATTACCGGTAAAGGAGGGGAGGTAGGAGACACGGGACACCGGAGAGGGGAGTATAATACCTTTTCTAATACAGGCAATGGAGGGGAAGTAGGAGACACAGGACACCGGAGAGGGGAGTATAATACCTTTTCTATTACCGGGAGAGGAGGGAAGTAGGAGACACAGGACACCGGAGAGGGGAGTATAATACCTCTTCTATTACAGCAAGGTTAGTCAAAATCTGACTAGTGGCTGTGAATAACCTATATACTGTATACAGGCATGTGATTCATCATAATTTCTGAATATAAGAGACTCAAGGAGCTGACTGTGGGCGTGTTTGAGAATATCTCTCCTACATTGTAAAAGGGGTTCCCTGATCATTACATTAATAGAAAATAAAGAGGACAAAATTAAGCTCTGAGCTGGTAATCGGTCTTCCTTTCTGCATTTCAATGCCTAATTTTCAGTTTTGCCTAAAGCAAACTTCTTAGGTGGTGTGGCTCACTTGACTTTGCTATTACAAAAATAGAAAAACTGGGGAGCATCCAAAAATGCATCTGAAGTTTTTCTTCTGTAGCGCTACCCCCCCCCTCCCCCTCCCCCGAAGGAACTGCTGGCTAAGATGAGTCCTCTGTTCCTGGCCTCGACTTTCTTAGAGACCTCTGCCCTTCTGACACACCAAACTGAGTACACAAATCCACAGTATTGCAAAAAAATCACTTATAGCAGTACTGAATACCCAGCAGTATTACATTTTCAAAGAACACATTCACCGAGTCAGAAAAGAAAAAAACTTAATATACTGTCATCCAGCAAACTAAGTAATGAGCATGGAAAGATAAAAAAGATCAAATCAGTAATGACAGTAATAATACACTTCAATATGCAAGATAATTAGATATAAAAACAAAGAGTAGGATGCCACTTGCCTTCCAGATCAGCATAAACAGCACCTGCAGTGCAGCAGTGATCAGTAGTAGGACTTGCACTAACAAACCAACGGAGCTATTTTGTCAAAGTGCACTAACTGCTAGGCCTAGTACCGTCTGGTAGGCACTGTCAAAGCTTAAGGTGTGAGGAATAGGCGAGAGGTGACGGGATGGGGTTTGTGGACAGGTTATATGACAGGGACAGTCCTTAAGATGTTTCTTCTGTCGGCTATCGTCGGGGCCCTTTAGGAGGTGTTGGTGCACTTAGCGACAGTCCTGACTAACCTGCATGTACTTAATATAGGCTGTAGAGGTAGTGTAGTTCTTAAGCAGCTATAGAACAGATGCTGGGTCAGAAACAGACACAGTTCAGTAGAACCACGGTATATATGAAGCTGGATGCAGCACGTAAGAGATGTAGTTGGCGTAACTCAGTATCTTCTAGCGGTATAAGCAATGGGCCATTAGCCCTTTCACCAATCCCAGGGTACAGCTGTAGGTGTCCTTGATGAAACCTCCAGCGAGCAGTGGTGTGAGCAGATGGCCACTCCGACCTCCTTGTAGAAGTGGCACAGGTGTTGCTAGTGCAGCCGATGCTGTGCTGCAACCAGCATTCTCAACCCCCAGTCACAGGATCCAGTTTCCTCTGGCCAGACTCCCCAGTGTTCAGGAGCAGGTATACAGAGGTCCTCTCTCCTCTAGGCCCTGGTGACAAAAAGCCGAAACTTTGAACAGTAAAAATCCTCCCGCACTCCTCCTGAATCCTCTAGTCCAATGGGACCTGTAGTCTTTTCAATACCTCACATAGTGCAGTGTTCCCTGGCTAAGACTACGAGTCCCATTGTGCATTGCGGCATCTGTGTCCTCCCCCTGCCGCTGATTGGTATGAGCAACGGCTGCTGGAGAATGGGTAGGGGAAGGAGGCTTTCACACATGTACAGGCCGCCTGCTGCTGCTACAATCTGTCCCTCTGTGCAGCAGTGGCGGAAGGGGGGTGAGAGACAAACCATAGCCTATGGCACCTGGCTACACGTTCACTTTTGGTGTGTCAAGGCATTCTTCCAGTTTCTGCTATCCGGTACCCATTGTAGCCTTAGATTTCTGTTCTTGACTGCCAGGAACCTGACGTGGTCCTATTCTGTTGTAGCCCGTGCGCCTCAATGATCCATTTGTTGTGCCTTCTGAGATGGGCTTCTGCTCCCCGCAGTTGTAAAGAATGTTTTTTTGAGTTACCATAGTCTTTCTGTCAGTAGAAACAGTCTGGTCATTCTCCTCTGACCTCCCTCATCACAAGGCGTTTCCATCTACAGAACTACTGCTCTCTAGATGGTTTTGGTTTTTCACACCATTCTGAGAATACTCCGTAGACTGTTGAACATGGAAATCCCAGGAGATCAGTAGTTACAAAAATAAGCAGACTAGCTCATATGGCACAACAATCTCTGTAAGCCCCTGTAAAGATGTCCCTTCGAACAAAACGCATTGGGGCGGAGCTAGCACGGTGATGTCCCCACGCCTGCCAGGGTCCCACAAAGCGCTACTAGACCTCTGTATATTTTGATGTCTTATCTTTTGATAAGCAGGAGTATGAATTGGTGGTGGCTTATGCGTGGATTTGGTGGAATAAAGGAAGATACATATGGTGTTATCTTTTTCATGGTGGCTCTTCCCTTCCCTTCTTTTCTCCTGCAGGTGGATTACTGATCTGCTGCTCTCAAATATCAGTTCAAAGACACCTTTCCTTCTTTGGACTTATTTATTTGGTGGATATATATATATATATATATGTGTGTGTGTAGCGCACCCCCAACTAAGAGAGCCGCTGAATTTGGTCTCAGGCCCTGCACACAGCACCGCCAACCCCCGGCAATTTACTCGACCCACTCTGGCACAGTTAGTCTAGGGTAATATCTCTTATACTCTATGGTAAAATTCAGACGCCAATGCAGAGTAGTAAAGTATAACAAGTTTACTCTTCTATAAGTAAAAAAAACAGTTATAACAAACCACATGAATTACTTGCAGAGCCCTGCACTGAGTAACATACTACACATTAGTGAAATACAGTAATGGCATACCACGTGTAACGGCCGTTAACTAAGGGCCCTGTGACGCAGCAACTAAACTCTAACACTTGGTCAGGCCTGACCCAGGCTCTAAAACTCAGTCTCTAGGAGATGATTTCTTCGCATGCATGTCTTTAATGGTGGTGCACATTCAGGAACACATTTGTAATCCACAGGTCAAAGTAACAACACGGAACACTTCACTGGAGACCCTTTGGCTCAGTTCTGCTATGAATCTCCAGTGGGGTCTCAAATATAAGCTGGTGGGCCACGGCAGTCTGTAGGCCTAACAACAGTATAAAGTATATGGATTGAGCATATGCTCGCTCACCCCTCCGGACGCGATACCAGTCCGGGACTTCCACCTGCTGTGTCTCCACACACAGCGTCCGCAGCGATCGGGTCTCCGGTCCAACAAAGGTTGAGGATAACAAAGTCAGATGCCACCCAGGCTCGCAGTAGGGTTGAAGGCTCTTTGGTAGCTGTGCAAGGCCCCAGTTTTCAGGCCTTGCACACCAGCAGATCCGCACAGGAGGACTTGTTCATCGAAGTCTCGTGTCCCAAAGAGACCGAGCTTAGCCTCGCCCCTTCCTTATATAGCTCCACCCATGAGTCTCTGCGGTGGCAACATTGCACCCTGGGAGCCGAATGGGGTTCTGGGTAAGGTAGTCCTGAGAGTCTTAAAGGAGACCCCGCTACATATACACACACAGTATTTATATATATATAGTTTTCATGCACTCGTGGATTTTATTTATTAATTAATTTATTTATTTTGATGAATTTTCTTAAATTTTTATATTTATTTATTGGCACATTGATTTTTTGTATGAAGTAATTCTGGATTCTATGTGGAAAAGTTCGGGACTTTAAAATTATTATTATTATTATTTAGGTACTTATATAGCGCTGTCAATTTACGCAGCGCTTTACATATACATTGTACATACACGTCGGTCCCTACCCTCAAGGAGCTTACAATCTAAGGTGAGGCATAAATGTGTAGGAATATTTTTTGTATAAAAGTTTTTATTATCAAAAAGTATATCTAGCACATAATACACACACGCAGAGTCAAGATATGTATAAAACATGGATACATTGAATATATGTACACACATATATTGCATCGGTGTCAAAGCACATGCTGATGGCCAATGTAAAAGGCTCCATATATACAGTATCCTCACCACCCTCTATTATACTAGGTGCTCATCTCCACTCTCTATATCACTACGCCACATGTGAGATTCTCACTATTTGTACATTCTTTACAGACCCTGGAGTCATGCACCTCTACTTTATACTTATTGAGGTTTCTTACTATGTGTGTATGTGTGTATTATGTGCTAGATATACTTTTTGATAATAAAAACTTTTATACAAAAAATACTCCTACACATTTATGGTCTGTCATATGCCTCATTTTAAAGTCCAGAACTTTTCCTCATATAACCAATTTAGGGATGGAGACACGCCTTTTGTGCCTCACTCAATGTCCCGCCCATTCTTTATTTCTGGATTATATGAATTTGTCACATATGAATTATTTAAGCGGATCGGTTTAGATGTAATTTTTTTTTTTTTCTGTGTGTTAAATATCAGTGAGGGCGGCTGTCTTAAGTCACTTATTATAATTATCACTTTTGGCACACAATTATTTTGGTTGTTCTGTACAGGAATAAGCAAACAAACTCGTATGCCACCAATTCCCAAATTTGGTGTTTAATGTCATCATTAACTGGAGCTTCTGACCTGTATCTGCATGTTTGTGCTACTACCACGTGATTGGCTGATTAGATCATTTCATACACGTTCAGATTTACTGTTGATTTTAATAAATTGTTTAGAAAGTGTACAGTGGGTATAGAAAAGAATCACCCCCCTTTAAAATAATCACATTTTGTTGCTTTGCAGCCTGAAATGAAGACAGACACCGTTTTTGTTTCATCCAGCTGTATTTACTAGTGCAATTTATAACATCCAAGTGAAATATGTAGCACACCCCCAGTTAAGAGGGCTGCTGATATAGATTTTGGGCCTGTAACACACTGCTGTCAACCCCCAGTAACTGGCTCTAACCTCCCTTGGCACAGATAGCAGTAAATATGGGATTGTGGAACCCGTTAGCTAAGGGGGTCACAATACCGCAATAAACATATAAACACACAGGGTATTTGCTGTACCACAAGTAAGTTTTACTGAGTATAATGCATAAAGTTAAACAGTAGTACATAGAGCCCTGCAATGTTAACTGTTAAGCATATAATCAAGCAATAGGTTCTAACAGTATTTCACACACTCAATGTCAATCAACTGCGCTCGCGAGCTTCCCCCTCGTGGGCAAGATGGCGCCCAAACAGTGTCTAATTACTTTAAAGTCAGGCCTGACTATTGCAGATACGATGCTCCGTTCGGAGAGATCTTCGCTAGCAATGGTGGTGCACTTAAAAAGGGTATTTGTAATCCACAGGGAAAAAGAGCAGTCAACTACTTGATATGTAATAAAGGATTCAACTATTTCTGCACAACACACGGTCCCTCTTACGTGCAATGCAACACTCTGGCAAACTGTGGTCCCTGAACGGGGAACACTGAACCTAAAGATTAGTCAATTAATCATTGAGCAAGTGCTCTCTCACCCGACCGGACCAGTCCGTACAACCGACTCCCGTAACTGGACTCCTGTACACAGTCTCACGACTCCCGTAGTCTCCGATTCTCCCGACAGTCCTTGGAAGGATGATGGATGAGGTAACTCTTGGGTTCTCCCGTGAAGGCCGGAGGCTCTTTGGATCACAAGGCCCAACTCTCAGGCCCAGTCCAACGACAGACCCAGCGCAGGCTCCACTTGCTAGGTGAGTGACGTCCAAAGAGGCCCGCGTGTTGCTCCGCTCCTCCTTAACCACTTCAATACAGGGCTTTTTTTACCACTTCCATACCGGGCCTATTCTGGCACTTCTCTCCTACATGTACAAATCATCATTCTTTTGCTAGAAAATTACTCAGAACCCCCAAACATTATATTTTTTTTTTTAGCAGACACCCTAGGGAATAAAATGACGGTCATTGCAACTTTTTTTTCTTGCACGGTATTTGCGCAATTATTTTTCAAACGCCTTTTTTTGGGAAAAAAATGGTTTCATGAATTAAAAAATAACAAAACAGTAAAGTTAGCCCAATTTTTTGTGAAAATATGAAAGATGATGTTACACTGAGTAAATAGATACCTAACATGTCATGCTTTAAAATTTCGCACACTCATGGAATGGCGCCAAACTTCGGTACTTAAAAATCTCCATAGGCGACGCTTTAATTTTTTTTACAGGTTACCAGATTAGAGTTACAGAGGAGGTCTAGTGCTAGAATTGTTGCACGCACTCTAACGCATGCGGCGATACCTCACATATGTGGTTTGAACTGCGTTTTCATATGTGGGCAGGACTTACGTGTGCGTTCGCTTCTGATCGCAAGCTACCGGGGACAGGGGTGTTTTAATTTTTTTTTTTATTATTTTTTTTTTATTTTACTTATTTTATGTATTTTTTACACTTATGTTCCTTTTTTTTTTTTTTTGATCACTTTTATTCCTATTACAAGGAATGTAAACATCCCTTGTAATAGGAATGTGTGTGACAGGTCCTCTTTATTGAGAGATGCGGGGTCAATAAGACCCCACATCTCTCCTCCAGGCTGGAAAGCATGAGATCAGTGAAAACATTTTCACTGATCTCATACTTACTAGCCGCAATGGCGGCTTTGTTTACATATGAGGACCGGGGCGTGACGTCATCACATCGCGCCCGGGCCTCCGACGATCATAGAGATGACTGGTGACCATCTGGTCACCAGTCATCTCTATGCTCGTCACGTGACCCACCACCGGCGCCGGACGATTCTCTCCGGGCCCCCGATGGCACGGGAGAGCCCGTAAAAGCACTGCATGGCGGCGGAAGGGGGGGGATGTTCCCTCCCGCCGCCTATAAGAACGATCAAGTGGTGGAACCGCCGCTATGATCGTTCTTATGGTGCTCAGGATCGCCGGCTCTAAACAAGGAAATCTGAATGATGCCTCTAGCTGCAGGCATCATTCAGATATCCCCCTACAAAGCCGAGGACGTCATATCACGTCCACCCAGGATGGGAGATCACATCTGTGGACGTCATTTGACTATGGCTGGGTAGGGAAGTGGTTAAATAGGCCTTCCCCAGCAGACCTTGCGGCTGGCAATGCACTGTGGGTGTCCCGCTGTACTCTGGGTATAGTAGTCTTTTAGGCTCCTTTAAAGTGACACCCCGCTACAAATATATAACACCAACATGTCAGAAAAAAACATAAAAAAAAATAAAAAAACAGAATTACTGAGTTGGAAAAAGGATCACCCCCCCCCCCCCTTATGTCAGTATTTTGTTGGACCACATTTTGCTTTAATTACAGGCTTTAGTCTTTAGGGATATGCCTCTACTAACTTTGCACATCTAGACTTTGCAATATTTGCCCTCTCTTCTTTCCAGAACTGTTCAAGTTCAGTTAAATTTGATGGTGACCGTTTGTGGACTGCAGTTTTCGAGTCATTCCACAGATTTTCAATGGAGTTTAAGTCTGGGCTCTGACTAGGCCATGCAAGGACATTCACCTATTTCTCCTTCAACCATTGTGTGGTCATTTTTGCTGTGTGTCCAAATATCATTCAAAAAGGTCAAAAGGCCAGGACTCTTCATATATGGCCAACTTGGGTTTCGAAATGTTCTCTAGCATGAGAAGTATCCATTTAATTTAATTTCAGCTAGCTTTAAAAGGAAAAGAAAAGAAAAAACAAAAAACAATACATCCGTGATAAATAAATAGGATAAGACTTGAATAAGTTTTGTGTAAATCATTAGAGCCTGGAGACAGAAGTTCATTGGCAGGGATTCCATGGGATCATTGCCCCTGAGCAATATTTCTTGCCCTATCGTTTATGAGGACAATATGGTCTTTGTTATTAGAGAGTGTGAAGTGCCCGCCGAGGGAAGAGGAAGCCCCTAATGGAGTCTTGAATAGACCACTGAACGGGGATAATAAAAGTTTCTGTAGACTTCCTTGGCCGACAGGTGCTTCCTATAATACTTCTATTCATTCATGTTTTAGACTCGGCAGAGGCTGCCAAGATCCTAAGTTCACCAGTGAGGTAACGCGGTCCTCTGGTTTCTTTGGGATTTTAGCCTTAGTCATTTACATGGGGGATTTATAAGTGTTTGCGCTTATGTTTGAGAAAACATACTTACATAGTTACTTAGGATCAAAAGGTCTAAGCTCAGCAATATGAAACACAACATGAGACCCTTCAATGCATGTAGGTGCCCCTATTTACTACCACCAAGCCAACACCTTCAACTTTAATTTAAAACTCTTCTACTCTTTAATAAACCATATTGAATTGATCCACACTTTATATTTTTTCTTCCCCATATTTATCATGCTTTATGTTGACCTCTATTTTGTGGGACAATCCAGTGAATGGTGGACTTCCAGTTTTCCCTTGTGAATATACAGTGAAGCTGTTTGATTGTTGGGAGAATAAGGCAGTTTTCAACGCACAGGATTTCTACTACCATAGGAAGGAGACCTTGTAAGAATCCACCAAGTAGGAAAAATCCAGTTGGTCAGACTGATCATGTCAAGCAATCCTTGACCTCCTATTTATTTATGAGATCTTGGAAGCTGGTAAGCTAAGTTTTTAATAAATGGTGTAGGTGTTGGCTTATGGTGTTGTAAAAAGGATATCCATATATACTGAAGATGCCCATAATTGACTGCAGTATAGTGTTCTTTAAGCTGAACGCTAACCTTCCCTTCAGTCTTCACTCTCCAGGCTCCTCTACTGTACTGAAATTGCGTACTCTGACGTTCAATGTAAGGCTGAGCATTTTCACACAAGTGTGTAATATGCCAGCTTTCGTTAGGGCCCTTTAGGAAGCGTTGGTGCACTTAACGACATTCCTGACAAACCTGCATGTAGTTACGGTAGGCTGTAGAGGTAATGTAGTTCTTGAGCAGATATAGAGCAGATGCGGGTCAGAAACAGTGACAGTTCAGTAGAACCGTGGTATAGAGTTAATATAGGTGGAAGAGGTGCTGCGGAAGGCTAGTTTGGATGCAGCATGTGAGAGGTGTAGTTGTTGTCCTGCTCTCAGTACCTCAGTATCTGCTAGCAGTATTAGCAATGGGCCATTAGCCCTTTCATCAATCCAAGGGTACAGGGCCCCCTCAGACTCTTCATGAAACCTTGGAAGGACACTCTGACCTCCTTGTAACAGTGGCTCAGGCTTTGCTAGTGCAGCCGATGCTGTGCTGCAACCAGCGTCCTCAACCCCCAGTCACAGGATTTGGTTCCCTATGGCTTGACTTCCCAGTGTTCAGGAGTAACTATAAAGAGGTCCTCTCTCCTCTAGCCCAGGCGATAAAAAGACAGAATTTTCCCGGACAGAACAGTAAAAACCCTCCCTCAATCCTCCTGAATCCCTTAGTCGAATGGGATCCGTAGCCTTTTCAGTATCTCACACAGTGCAGCCATCCCTGGCTAAGACTACGAGTCCCAGTGTGCATTGTGGCAGCTGTGTCCTCCCCCTGCCACTGATTGGTCCCAGCAACGGCTGTTAGAGAGTGGGGAGGAGAAGGAGGCCGCCTGCTTCTGCTGCACCCTCTGTGCAGTGGTGGCAAGAGGGGGGGGGGGTGAGAGGGAAATCATAGCTGGTTGCTCCCACTCTCCTGTACTTAAAATTGCTTACTCTGATGTCCAACAAGAGGCTAAACATTTTCTCACAAGCGTGCACATTGCACACTTGTGAGAAAATGCAAATGTTGGACATCAGATATGGCGCTTATTTTGTGAGACCCCCTACACATTGTGAAGGACAAGCATCAAATGTAGAACTTGAAGGATACCGCCACTCGCTGGTTCTTCTTTTTAAGGGCTTGGTTTGCCCATTTTTATTAAGAGAAGTTCAAAACAAAATGAAAGGTTTCCCTCGCAGGGGTTTCAGCACTCCTATTCATCAACAAAATGTCATTTAGCCTCCTGGCTTATACATACAGCAGTGCTGCTCAGGCCTTCCACTTCAGGCTTTCATCTGTCTCCTACAGACTATTCCCTTGGC